>JAUPFV010000002.1:89696054-90896054 GCA_036936605.1 Limnanthes douglasii subsp. nivea
ATACCCAAGTGACAAATAATACCCATTTATGTTTATCTAAAATAGATACATAATTGTGGGTCGTTTTGCCTACATCATCATCTCCTAGTTGGAAAGAATTCACCCTCGATTTCCTAATGTGATCGTCATTAGTCGGGCCTTCAACTTCTGTATTAAATCTTCCTTAGTTTTTATATCAATTTCTTGTAGTAGACGTAGCCAGGAAGAGTAGACAACTGATTCTTCTATAGTGATCGTCGGTGAATGTATATCAAACCGCCAAAAGGATATGGGTGGTGGTGGTTCTGGAGGCTTCAAACCATGAATAATAAGGAGCCATAATCCACTCATTCCCAATTCAAAATCACATATCTTTGAGATCATCTCCTCCTAAGAATATATTTCTGCCAACAAATTCAAAACATTTTGATCTTCCAGTTATAACTTTTTCTTCATAGTTTTCTTTTCCTAACCATCATCTAAAGCTCATTCAGGTTCCATTACAAAATCTAACCTTTTATCCATTAAAACACTACCATTTTTTTGTATAAATATTTTTGTAGTCTAAAAAACAAAAATATCATCTTTTATTTTCCCAACACGAAAACATGCATCCACAAAGAACTGAAATAAAGGTTTGATTTTAGGATAACATAAAATACCTGAAAGACACATCTACAGGATAAAATATATTGCTTCGCAAACAGAACCTCTAGAGCGATGCAATCCTTTTTCAACAGAACCTTTATTATCTAAAAATTACCTCCATTCAAATCAATTTTATCTTCCTCCACGCTGATTTATTTCTCCTCATTAGTCATTTATTTTTTTCTATCAAGAATTGATGAAAAACTTGGATACAAAATCTCTAAATTATATGGAATTGCCAATTCTCTTACACCAATGCTATCTTCAATGACTTCATCAACATACTTATCATAGACTGGTTTTTCAAATACATACCCATATGCAGATATCTTTATCCTAGACTAGCTTGTCAAACACATGCTCAGATGCAACTTTAACGTCAAAACTAAGATCGGTAACTGGTGTGTAGAATGAGCATGAAAATCCTTAAATGGTGGTGGCTTTGAGCAAAATACTCTAAATGGAACCAATGTACTCTTACGACTATCCAACACAAAATTATATTGATTCATTGTACCATCACAAGTAGAATTCCTCTTAAAAATTTATGACATCCTAATACTATATGGAAAATTTCCATAGTAACTACGTCACACCATGTTGTATTTTTTAATTACTAACATAAAATGCAATCAGACAATGTGTAGAAACTTCTACCTCGTTGTATCATATCACTCCTGATAATATGTAAGGGTATGGAAGAGCTTAAGTTTTCAACAGCAGTTTTTAACAGTCTTCAGATTTCAGATTCTCATAATTATTTGAATCGATTATGGACTTGCAAATTCTTCCCCCAATTGTGCATGTAGAAGGAAATATATTGTTCTTTATTTTAGTCATCAAATCAGAAAAATCAGGTTCTGGAAACATGAATCTTGTATTGGCGTAGCAGGAATTGTTTGAGCTCTTATACTAAACTAATGTAGCGGAATTAGAAGAAGAACAAACGTATAAACCAAACCTTATGGTTTTAGAACACACGGGTTATGTTAGACTAAAGTCTAAAATTTTACTCACTTAAAAAACAAATGCCTTAAAATTATGGTATTAGATGCTTTATATAAGAGACATCCAAAACCTTAATCAAATATTCTAAAAAATAAAATAAAGATATTAAAAACAAATATTAAATCAAATGTGAATGCAATCAGATTTAACTAATATTAAAATATTTGTCTAATACAAATTAAAATATAAAAAAACAGTAAAATAGGATTTGTGGACTCTAAAAAGTAGAATTTGAGGTCCAAATTTTGTGATAAACTATCATGCTTTTGATAATTGTTGGATTCGTCAATATATTCAAATTGACTACTAATTCACCAAGTTCTGATACTCGAGTGACATATAAAGCACATTTGCGTTGTCTAAAAAAACTACATAGTTTGCTTCCAAGACATTGAAAGTCAGAGAAGCCTACACACGCTAGCATCTTTATGCCTGTTAAAGGGTTGACACATAGCGATCCGACACTTAACACGTTAAAAATACATATTATTTTATAATCTAAAATTTTAAATTTTTTAGGAAAATTTTTCAGATCTCATCAGACTCTTCGATGTAATTGTCCAAAATACTTCAAAATAAGCTCTTAAACTGATCATATAGTCGACGGGTTTAAAGACGGAGCAAGTTACGCATTTGTTATTCGGTTAAAAACAAGAAAGCTCATAATTAGTATTTACAATATTTTGAACAACCCGAGCAAGAACTCTATGAACCACTCGTACTCATAAGCATAGAGTTTTTGTACATTATATTCTTACTTCGACAAGCTCTCCAATAATATGGGCTACTAATAAAGGGAAATTTGATCAATTATTGGGTTGGATTATGAACGGTCCAATTAGCATTTATAGTTATGAATAATAGGCCTCAAATGGGTATATACGTATTTTGGTACAATAAAGAATTTAAGGCACAAAATGGTTAATATAAATAAGACATGACATGCTCTTGGAGAAGATGAGCATTTGGTGTTACTATTTTAATACATTAAGTACATATCTAGTTGTACTTTCTCTTCTTACCTACCTTATACTCTGGTGAGATGGTCCCGTAATTATGAAAAGCTCGCTTAGTGCTCTGAAACAAAAGTCAACAGAAATGTACCAATCATAACTATTAACAAATTGACACACACTCTATAATAACATATCCTCTTATCAAGGCATTCTCGCCCTCCATCTTTTAGGAGCACACGGTTCACATGAGTAAACTTAGTTTTAAAGGTATTTAGGTTCAGTGGGTGTGGTATAATTTTATTTTCATATTATATTACCACTTCAAACCATATATATAGTTTGTAAGAGAATAACTAATTTTTATTAATCTTATTGTATGAATGAAATTAAATGACCTCAATTGAGTAGCACCAGTTGATTAGTCGACATTTGTTAATTATAGGGTCGAGTCATACTATCATGCCACAATCCATGAGTGGCAAGGTTCACTAAGATGATATTTATCAATATAATTTCTATAGGGCTATAGTTATCAATGTGATTTATTGTAGAACCATTACGCATTGTCATTCGTGGTGGAAATCTCCAGTTCGTTATTAGTTATCTTCTAACATGAATAAATATTCATATTTTTCATGAATAACGACGTTATATAGTGTATAATTAGGATGGATATAATGTAGTACACATTATTGATCCAAGTGTGAGATTGTAAGGGAATCTTAAATTTGATGGATACAATGCAATACATATGATTGATTAGTGCGCGCGATTGTAAGGAAATCTTAAATTAGATAGATACAATGTAATACAAATAAATGATCCGAGTGGGAGATTGTAAGGAAATATTAAATTTTAATGTCTCATCATGTGTGATTTAAGGTATCCAGACTTGTTGTAATGAGTCCAATTAAATTAAATCAATTGAAATATTTAACCAACGAATAATAATAAATATAGTAATAATAATAATAATAAGTCTTATGGTAGTATAAATAATATTTGGATATCGGTTGGGATAAAATATACCTAAATAGAGGATCTTGTAATCAAACCATTGAGTATTGGACTTTTGAAGCCCAATAAAGATTACGGTCTCTGGCAGCGATAAGTTCATCAGATATTATTGCAAGATTAAACAATAAAAAATGATCAAAGGGGAAATTTAGGGACTTCTATGCAATTATATGAAATTCGTTTTGCTTAATATCATTTACATCTTTTAACCTTAGTTTAATATCTGAAACATCAGTTTATATTTCAAACTTTAAGTTCTTTGTTTCCATGTCTCCTCTTTTCTATTGTGCTTGAAGGTTCTTTGAGAGCTTCAATCTTATTTCTTCGAATAATGTTCTAGAGCCAACTCACAAGTTGTTGGAAGTTCCACGACTTTTATTTAGAATAATCTCAAAGTATAAATAAAAAAGTCTTTCGTTTGAGACCCTAAAAATAGCAAAAAAAAATGATGACTCACGGTAAGTTCTATAATCATTTGTACATATCATTTATATATATTGAGAAATTAGATTCATGGAATGAATCAAAGATATGGATATCCATATTATTATTTATGTTATAGCATTATAGAGTCTGAAAAAATCTTTTTAAAATATGTATATCTTTTTATAAAAAAATTATTCAAATCATAAAAAAAATTGAAAACAAAATAAAACATATTTTTGTGTATATACATCGCGATAAGCAGCAAAACTCGACGCAAAATTTATACGAGTTAAAATACTCGATGTCATATAAATAGACTTTGAATAATAAATAATTCATTGACTATCCATTTTCTACTACATAATTTATCGACTAACTATCCTATAGATGTAGTCTATTTACTATATATTTTCAATCAAATTAGTTTTATCCAATTTTAATAAAATTAATCATTTAAACACATGAGCGAAATTTTATCAAAAATAAATAATAAAAAACTAAAACAACCTATTTTTGATAAAAAGAAATATATATATATATATATATATATATATATATATATATATGTTAGAGATATAAGGCCTAAGCTCATTAGCCCATATAGTTTATCTATATGGGCTAATGAGCTTAGGCCTTATATCTCTAACATTTTTTTTGAGATAAAGAGTTTCAACTAAAATCCACAGGGAGTCTTAAAAACATACGATCCATACAAAGTTTCAACTAAAACTAAGCCAAAGAAAATCCAATGGTCTCAAAACCGACCCCTAAAAACCAACAGATTAAACAAAACAACATTTTTTTAAACAAAATTTTGTCGACCTATTTCATGACAAGAGGAAACCGAGTTTATGACCGAAATCAGTATAGCAGTAGTTCATTCAGGAAGAGCAGATTCCGTATTAGGCTTAGATGCACCTTGTTTTGGCATTGCCCTGCGGTTGTTTTGAAGAGTTATTATGCTAGACCTCAGTATGTTATCTCCGACGAGTGATCTCAGCTTCCTGATAAAATCATCCCGTGTAATGCGCTTTGACCTGAATAGTTGGTAGTGATGGTCAATGCAGCGCATAGATATAGGAGGAACGCTGTTTGAGATGGCGGCAAACAACATAGGGAAAGGCATCCAAGGGGAACTTGGAGTATGTGAGTTCACAGACTCTCCGCTGCAAGATGGACGCGCCTTTCTCTGAACATCAGCTGTGGTGATTTCAGAAACATTGGCTGGAATATGATTCACTTTTTCTGGCAGTTTGTAACTAACAATATATTCAGGGTGAATATGCGTGCCCATGTTCATGTGCCATACCAAATATCTAGTTGGATTATGCAGGTTGTCAACTCCAGTATCATAATCTTCCTCACTTAGATGGACCTTGGGCCCAGGGCCAAGAAGCCCTATCTTCCCAATAATGACGCGACAAAATATCATATGCTGAACTTCATTTTCATCAATATCACAAAACAGAGAACTAAACAAGGAAAAGTCTGCAGGTATAAGCTTGACACATTTGCCATGGGGGGCTATTGCTTGTGCATCATGACCGACAAGCCCATAACTCATTATTGTGGACAAGGACGATTTCCTAGTAGGAAGCCAAGCATAACGAACGTTTGCGTCCCCTCGATATTTTTCAGTGATTTCCATCTGTTTCTGGAATAGCTCCAAGTGAGCCTCTAGCAAGATACTGGAACAGTGGGTCACGTTCACTATCTCAACAGAAGTGTCTAGAGGTTTCATGCCAGAACGGAAAATTTCCTTCACTGCATTAGAGTCGAATTCCTCATTTAAAAGTTTAACTTTAGGGGCTAAATCAGAATTGATCTGATTAACTGCCTCAGAAGGACCAGTCAATCTTGCATCAATAGTGCCTTCGCCAGATTTCTCTACTTCAACTAAGATCTTAATTGCAGGTTTCTGAGTAACCCGATCCTGCTGGTCAACAATTCCATTAAATTCTCCACTTCTCTCACTCAAGCTTACCTTGGACTTCTCCAAACCATGAATATCAATGTCGAACTGCAGCTTGATTTCGCCAGACCCAAATGGAATCTTCAGAGAAGGTTCCTTATCTTTCCCACTGTCACGGTGGCAGCAGTCATGTCTTTCATCATTATCACCAGGATATACATCAGGAAAAAAGCATGCACCAGATACATCAATCCAAGCCATTGGCATTCTCTGCCCCGTCTTCAAGTCCACTCTATACATGTGGACAAAGTCTAGCACGAGACACTGATCACCAAACTCAACCTCGATTACTGCTTTCTTTTCCTCAAGATCGTTCTGAATTACACCAAGAAGATCCTGAGAAAAATCATTCCAGTCACCATTCTCAAAGAACAGCACACGTTCCGGTTTCCCACTTTTCTTAAAATTCAGATAATATTGGATTGATGTCTTATTTCCGCTTTTATCTAGCCTCATTCGCTTGGTTGACATATCAACCAAGCCAGTGCAGTAAGGTCCAGAAAAAATTGCATCACAACTTTCTACCTGCTCCCTCTTTACACCAACCACACTATTTCTAGGACTACCCCTATCCAACACCTTTGCGTGTCTTCCTTCCATTTCTGCTAGCTATACCGACCCTTATGAACAAATCTAAACCTAAGAAAGAGAACAAAAAGCTAACTACGTCCTGAAGAAAAAGCTACTGATTGGTGTGAACTAGCAAACCCAAGTTGCATCCAACTTGTTCCATCTTAAGCATCTTCCTCCAAACAAAAAACACAGAAGAAAGCTACCCCTTAAAACACGAACTCGACCACATCAGCTCCTTCCGGAACCACAAAAATGGCCATTTGTGTCTGGCTATCGGTCTCAGAGAAAGGGTTTTCAATTTAGAGAGAGAAACAACCCTAACTTAGGAGCGGAATGATAGAAGATATTGGCAATTTGATATTGGCAATTAGAAATTGGAAATTGAATTTAGTTTGGTTTTTGGATATTAGTTTGGTATTTGGATTTGGATTTGATTTTGCTGGACCATTGAGATTTGGAATTCGGACCTGGTTTGATTTTGGATTTGTTTGGGTATTTGGCATTGAGATTTCGTCTGGATTTCGTTTTGGTGTTTAGATGTCGTTCTTAGTTTATAGATTTAGTTTGGACTTGGTTGGACTTGGTTGGACTTGGTTGGACTTGTTTGGATTCGTTTGGTTTAGTTTGGTTTCGTTTGAATTAGTTTGGCTTCGTTTGGATTCGTTTTGACTTCGTTTGGACTTGTTTGGCTTTGTTCTGGCTTCGTTTGGATTTGTTTGGCTTTGTTCTGGCTTCGTTTGGCTTGGTTCGGCTTCGTTTGGCTTCGTTTGGCTTAGTTTGGACTTGTTTGGTTTTGTTTTGGCTTTGCTTGACTTCGTTTAGATTCGTTTGGTGTTTGGATTTCGTTTGGATTAGTTTTGAGTTTTGGAGTTTGGAGATTGGAGCTTGACGATTGGAGTTTGAAGATTGGAGCTTGAAGATTGGAGTTTGATTTTTGGGTTTTGACATTGATGTTTTGTTTTGATTCGTTGATGTTTCAATTTTGTTTTTAATTTTGTGTAACAAACTCACAATGCAAGAATAATCATTGCGAGTTTGAGAGAGGGTGTTAGAGATATAAGGCCTAAGCTCATTAGCCCATATAGTTTATCTATAAATAATATATTTGAGAGAGGGTGTTAGAGATATAAGGCCTAAGCTCATTAGCCCATGTAGTTTATCTATAAATAATAATAGATTTAGACTCTATGTAATATTCAGAAACCCTAGCCGTTTATCGGCGGCCACTTCTCTCTTTTCTCTTTTTGTTTATTAACAAAATATATATATATATATATATATATATATATATATATATATATATATCAAATAGATGGTAAAATACTATATACTGCTCAAAACTTATATAAATAAATTAACTCATACCATGGAACGTCGTGGCCACTGTAGCAACACCTCTTGTTTCTCCGGCAATCAATTTGAACAACGTCGTTCTCGTGGTGGGTAAACTCATTGCTCCGGCCAAAAATTGAAAATTTCAAACGTACTTTCGTGGTGGGTAACTCATTGCTCCGGCCAAAAATTGAAAATTTCAAACGACTGGAGTCCATCAAAAATTGCTGCGACAAATCCTGTATATTATCGCAGTGGCGAATTGAGACATTTTGTACCGCCAATATCTTAGAGTGATCGTGTTGTCCATAGTATGGATCTTCGGATGCTAGATTATTATTTAATCTTAACACGAATCCACATATTTTTTTTGATATTTTACTCTATCCAAATTCGACCTACTTTCAGGTTGAACGAAAACGAAAAAAAATAAAAACCTTTGTATGGGGCCATTGTATTCTATATTTAATTTAGAACCAGATTCCACGTTAACTAAATTAGAATATTATCCATATAAATAATACTTTAAATTTAAAACTATACAGATTAACTACATCATTGATTAGTGAATGGCCTCCACCACACCAGTATCAAAAGTGTTCATAAAGACATAGGTGGAAGCTTCATACATAAAGATTTGTGTTCCCAACAAAACCAAGAAAGATTCTCTCTACTTTTGCTTTTATAATTCACGGCTTCTTTAGATTGCATGTTTATTATTTATTCGAACCACGTTTATAACTTACCACAATTTTCTAATTAAAGAGTTTAAATCTCTTCTTCTTAGGAATTTTCTAATTAAAGAGTTTAAATCTCTTCGGAGGACATCAAATTTTTTATTTTTGTATGAATAAATAAAAATTCTATTTTATTATTTCTTCCATAAAAAAAATAACATATTTAGTCTCTTTTTTATTTTATTACAAAACTCATTCATTATCCAGCAATTTCATCGACTTTTACCATTATCTCAACTATCTCCCACCCTATCTCAACTATCTCCCACCCCATTAACTTCTGCACACCCAACCAGCCTTATTAGCTTCTCATCATCAACCAGTCTTACCCAACCAGCCTTATTAGCTTCTCATCATCAACCAGTCTTATTAGCTTCTCCCTAGCCACTATAAAAACGGCCTCCTCTCTTTAAATCTTGAAAAATAACAACCATAAACACCTATTCAATTTATTTTCTAATCTTGAAAAACAACGACAGTTTTTCTTGAATTCGTCTAAGGTAGAAATCATTCGTTAACAACACTTAAAAATGCACCATTATTTATTGAAACAGACGAAATGCATCAGAATTCAGTGCATTTTTTATATATAAAAACACCTGATTCTGAGGTGTTGTCTCGGAAACACCTCGGAATCAGGTGTTTTTTATTAAAAAAACACATTTGATTCCTATATGCTGTCTCGGAATCATGTGTTTTATTCTAAAAAAACAAGGGAAATGCTAACCGGTGCCCTCGGGCACTGGTTAAGGAATGCTTTAATTGCTTTTTTCGGAATGTATTTATATTAAATAAAATAAAATAAATCAAATCTGCACATTAAACGAGAGAATCTTTCCGGAAGGAGTAATTAATTTCTTCATTAACCGGTGCCCAAGGGCACCGGCTAGCCAAACCCAAAAAACAGAAGCAACTGATTCCTATCTGATGTCTCGTAATTAGTTGTTTTCTGCTAAAACCTGCACAAATCGAGATTTTCAAATATATGTTTTTTTAACACGGATTTTTAAATACGTGAATGTAAAACTAATAAAATACGATTAAACTAACTTGTTGGTTGATTGGGTGATGTTCTCCGCTATTAAATCTTTGGTTTCAAATTTTCCTCTTCCATGAGTAATCTTTAAGAAATTTGATTTTTTTTTTGTTTTTAGAGTTTAATTTTATAAGCTAAATCATATATGATGGATCTAATTTGGTTTAATCATATGTTTGTTGATATAAGGATTTCGTAATGGTTAATGGCAAGATAGTAAAAGCAAGTGATAAGTTTTTTTTTGAAATATGGAATGAATCAAAAATATGATGGGTGAAATAGCTTCACCCAATCTCTTTTCTTCTTAATTTTAGAACCTGAAAGAGATATAATACAACTTATGCCTCCACATTTGATTTTAATAAATGTTACGTGTATTTATACATAATACATAATATTGATTTTGTTTACTTCCGTCGAATTTAAATTAGTATATGTATAAAATAATTAGTTTGGTTTTTTTATTAGTTGGGATACGTTTTGGTTTGACTAGTATTTTTGTTGGTGTATGTGTGTTTTGGATTCGTATGAATGTTATTATTATCGCAGGATTAACCATCAAATTTAATATCGGATAGGATGAAAAAGGTTAGAGAAAATAGTTCGTGTAAACGGGGTGAGACGTTTATCTATTGAGATGCTTTATTTATAATGAGCGATACATATTTTTGTCCTTTTAATGTTTAAGTATACAAATGATTTTCATAGTTTTACTGACGATGGTAATGAATACAAATTGGAACGGTTCATAGTGGTTACTCATGATGGTAATGAATATAAATTGGAATGATTCACAATCTGGTCCAAAATTCAACCAAAATTGTTAGTAGCTTTTTTATTTTTTGAAAGCTTGTCGAAATAAGAATATGTTGAATCAAAAAGTTTCCTAACTAAGAAATCGTCTGACACAGATAATCGGAGAATGCTTATTCAAGCCAAAAACCACTGATAAAATTTGGTCTTATATCATTCATGTCATGTCGTTATCCTAAGGCAAAGACAAATCATACTCCAGTTTCAAGAGACAACCAACCTTCGTCGCCGTAAACACTTTTCTGGCAAGCCCTACCACCCTTGTCAAACGATGTCCGACACTTTCATCATGTGTCATGCGGTTATTTGATTGCTACCCCATACCCCGGTCACACCCTTTGCGTGTTCAACCAACTGTTCGGTTTTCGTTCTCTTATCAAGTGCACTCGTTTGTAATCTCTTTTTTAGGAACTCAATAGATTACAAGAACTTCGAATTCATTAAAAATAAGTGATGATTAAAAATACCCCGTTTGAGAATGGGAGTGCGTGTCGGGAGGATTCGTCAAATTCCTCCTCTAGCGTATTGGAGGATGAAGAATACTAGAACCTAAAATTGTTCAAGTAGTAAATAGACCATCCCATGCCTTAATATTTAAGGGTGCTACGACCTGCGTATTTGAAAGTTTAGGGGTACTCTCATTATGACACCTTTGATTAGTCTCTGACCGTGAATCCTTCCAGCCACGAATGTGTTGCCACTTATTCTCATGGTATCACCTATGCTCTTGAGACAAAATGAAAAAGTACTATTGGGTTAGATGAGACCAAAACTACCCTCAAATGTAAGAAGAAATAGGCCAAACAAAAAGTTGCATGTCGTGGTCTGGTCGAGAAAAAATATTTCCAACCTTTTTGCCCAAATTGAGAAACCTGAACTCGTCGTCTTGTAAAGAATTTCCTACTTGTATGACGATCTAGCGAATGTCTTTAACATGCGCCATAAGTAGGCCATTCCTTTGAACTTCTCCATCTGGCGACCTAAACCCAGGGAAACTTCATTTGATGTCGAGCAAGAGGAGGTAATAATCTTTCATGAATGGTTTTGATGGAATACTCTGGTTCTCGCTTCATACATACCTAATTAAGTTTATCTCAATTTTTGGATATGTGCCCTAGTTAAACTAGTATCAACATGTAGTGAACCTTGATGTATTGCATCATTACTATCAGGGATCATATTCGAGGTGGATGCGTTGTTGTCGTGATTTACTCTAACCCATAAATTGATATATCCTTCATATATTCTAACTATGTTGAACAAGTATAAGGTCTTCACCAACCTACTGGAGCCCGAATGGTAGTGGAAGTGGCATTTCTTCTTTGTTAGTGGTGCTTAGGAGAATAGTGAACCGATATCTGAACGGAACCTGCACTGTTTGAGGAGTTCCAGGAAAATAGATAGTAAGGACATGTCACTCTGAAGCCTAGTTTTAGCTTTTAACTAGTGGTTTAACTTAGCATTTTTTATCATTATTTTTTTCATTTTGATCTGAGGTACTTTTTATTCTTCATAATATAGCAAAATTATTTTACCCCGCACAAATTGGCCCAAACAAAGTTGTAAATCATGGCCGAGATAAAACACGATGATATTACCAAAGAGTTTGCAACTGACCAAGATGTGGTGGCACTAATGACGCTCTTATCAGATAATGTTTTTGTACCGTCTCGAAGATGGGCTCCCAGCAAACAGGTGAAGACCGAGCCAAATGAGCCTCCCAATAAGAAATAAAAAATGACTTTTAACTCGGTCATATGTGTCTCAGATGATAATATTCCTGAAGCAAAAAGTTAAAATATCGATTCTAAACGAAACAACTCCGACCATACCAACAACCCGATCCAAAAAAACCGAGTCTTCGCATCTTGTATTCCCTCTATAAAAAACATAAGGGCAAGAACAAGTTCGAGCCTATATAGGCTCAGGATCTGGCCAAGGTAGTCGATCGTTACGTCGCGAAGATAGCACCTTATTAGTTTGCACCAATTGGTCATTCTCGTATGCCATGGCTTGTATCATGATGCTTCATCTCAAGGTAATCCTATGGTTCAATCATTTTTTCTCTAAGAAGCTCTTGACATGCTGACTTAAACTTAAAACCTTTACAAATATTGACTACCGCATTTGGGGTGGTTCTGAACATGGCTGACCTGAGCAAGCTGGCATTCCTCAAATTCTTCTTTAAACAAAATCCACCCGACTCTTCAAAGATGGAGACACTGTCGTGTCTAATATCAAGAGCTGGAAATCCACCTATATGTTGAACAAAAAACAGCAAAATAAGAAAAAAAAATGAATCTTTAGAAAAAGGTGAAAGAATTATCGGATGAGGTCGAAGAGTTCAAAATTCAAACATATATTGTTCATTATCTGGATGTTGAAGTGACTCCTTTGAAGGTTGAAGCAATTAAATTTGCCACTTCATGGCAAGCTACATTTCCCGAGGTAGAAAAATAAAACAGCAAAGCTCTTGATGCACAGAATTATTAACTTTTTAAGGCTTAGACTAAGAATGACATTGAAATTAAGTCTACAATCATCCTTAGTTCCCATCAGAAGTTTCCCAAGTTGCACCTTGGATCCTCGTGGAATTTTCTGCCAGTCTTCTATCGCCGGCTAAAGTGTCCCCCGAGGATAGTGATGAGGGTATAGAGGATACGGAGGAAGAGCTTGAGTAAAAAGATAAGGGAGATGATCATATCTTGGAAAAACTAGATGATGTTGTCGCGGATAAGAAGTCTTTTTATGCCACTTCGGATAAATAATTTTGGTTTCTAGACTTGTTGGTTTCCATTCCCTTCATTTTTGTTTTGTTTTCGAGCTTTAATACATACCCTATGATGTTAGGGTTAAATGTTGTGTAATATTTATCTTCATACTAAATTACTTGGTTAGCCAAGGCACTTTTTCTTTGTGAACAAAGTCCCCAGGCGACCAGGGTGTTTTGTATTCCACTTTCATCAGTCGCTCGACTTTACACAAAATCACATTGCACTTTACTTTACATTTTATGCAAATTTCCTCCAGATCTTTTTTTGTTAAGTCCATTTTGGATTTTTCTATTTGTATTTTATCCACTTCATACTATTTTCATATTAAGTTTACTTCATATCATTTTCATATGAAGACCACTTTGAACTATTTATTGTTTAAATCTCTGACCTATGTGATAAGCTAAGGTCGGGACGCTTACATTAATTTCATACTTCGACCAACTATAGTAGGAACTTTTGCAAATTGATTAATTACCAAAACAATTTACGAAACATGTCGAGATATGCTTCGACCAATATGAGTTTTATATATTTTACAAATGCTTTGCGTTCTCACTCGAGTTATGAATAAACAAAGATGATATAATATTGCATGAGTATTATGAAATGTACCCTAACTATGTAGGAACCTCATTAAAACCTTCTTGCGCCACCAATGTAGGAAAACGTATGTCACTAGTCTCTTTAAGAATTAAAAAATGTTTAGTTCAGAATTTAAAGTACCTCAAATAAATATCTACACATGGTAAAGCTGAAAGTATTCAATATTCCACAGGCGTTGAAGGCTCGTCTCTTCCTTATCCAGTAGTTTCCAGGTTTCCACTTTTATTCGTTCAGCTACATAGTACGTGTCGTCCAAGTCTGAGCCAAGTTTAATTGCAGTATAAATTATCATTACAATCAAGAACACTTGAGATAAATAAATAATTTGCATAAAAGAGTTGTAATTTTTCATTCTCAATTAAACAAGTATAACCGAATTTATCCAATAATGATAAAGAAGTAAATTTCTTATAAATGATTGAACATACTGAACATCTCTCAAATACAAAATATATCATGAACTTAAAAATATTTCGAATTCATAAATGACTACAACTGGACAAGAAACATCATATGTAATAAACATTTGCATCCTTCTTTCATTGAAAGTCTTTATTTTACTTGAACCCTGTAAAAAAAATACACAAGTGAGTTGTGGATGTTTTATCAACACACCATTTTTCCTTTGAAAGTTCAATTAAATTAGATTCTGAAGTTACTACATAATAGAGGTTACCTTTCTTTTCTAGCCATGCCTTAAACTTGGGGTAGTCAATCTTCTAATGATCCATGTCCTTGCAATTGAAGTAGGATAAAGCTTTACATGATATAACATGTTATACACAAACATACATACATCATCTACCATACTTAAGATCTGAATTGGTTGTTGTTATACTAAATGAGGTTCAATACAGCCAACCGCGCGTAAAGTAATTTTATTCAATTGTGTGACCTTGAGACCATCCAATCCTAACATGATATTTGACGTTCTTTATTACTCAAACATGTTTTAAGTCTCGAAAAAATATGAAACTAAAAGTTTTTCTCCTAACCTTAATCGATTGTTAAATTAGATTATTATGAGACTCATTCGACGATCTATAACTCAATGCACATAGTAATCAGATTTCTCTAATAAAAATTATTAAATTTATTTCACGATTCATAAGGGTCATAAACTCTTTTTCATCCTTAAATCATCTAATTACTCATGCGTAGAAAAAAATGTAAACTTACTATTTTGTATCTTCAAACCATGCGATTAAAGTTATATAGTGGAAGCAATTGTATATGATCAATCAGTCTTCCCACTGCTTACTAGTTGCTCACTAGATCATTCCTAAAGGATGTGGAATTGCGGCATGGATAGAGATGGTGGATGAGTATACCGTAGAGAGAAAAGTGAGGAAGGATAAGAGGGCTTTGTAAACCTAAAACGGTATATTTCAGTTATATGTTTTGCTAAGTCTGAATTAGGGTTTATCTTATCCTTTGTATAGTTAGTAAAATGTATTTTACTAATTACATAGAGGTCTTTCAATTAAACATGTTTCATTTAATATGTCTGACTTTTTTTACTTCATTTGATTACAGTACAAGCTTTACCATCTCATATGCTCTAGCCATTGTGAGGGACTATAATCATTGGTGGGCTATTAAGATTCAATATTAAGTGTTCGACTAATGGTTCCTCCATCAAAATACACATTAGTCCAACGAATACGTACACTTAAATACTTCCACAAGACCTAAAAATAATTTAGTAACTTTTGTCATGATCTATAAGTCCAATTTCAAACATAGAAATAGTTTAATACATTAAATTTGTAACAACATATCCAAATACTTCATATTTATCTATGATGATACATTCCAATTCCATAATTTTCTTACCTTCCCTCAGACATAGCTAGTCAAATTATATTTTTGACATAAAAATTATATATTCAAATTGCGAGTTTCATAAACCTAAATACATGTTATTTTCATATTTAACGTAGAAGATATAGTCATATCGGACATCAAAAATAGGCTTAAATCGCTGCTTCGTCCCTCGACTATCAGTTTTGTGTCATTTCGTCCTTCGACAAAAAAATCACGGTTGAGGGTCCCTCGTCTATCAAAAATCTATAAATCCAGTCCCCGCGCGTGGTTTTTGCTGTAATGCTGCCACGTGTCACTGTAGTTAAATGGTTTGCGTTCCACAGATAGTCCTTTGACTTTTAATTCCAATTTTACCCTTCGAATTTAATATTTTTTAAATATATATTTTTATTTTTAGTTTTTAGTTTTTCTAAAAACAGAGTATTGCAAAATTTGTAGTACTCTGTTTTTTTTTTGACACGGCTGATTAAAGGTTTCTTGCAAGTCTTTTCCTATTGATTTCCGATGAAACTCAACAAGAAGTATTAAACAAATTGGAGGTTGACAAGATTGGATTCAAGAAAACCCTTCTCCTCCTCCTTGTATTCGAATGCTAAAAATTGAAAGGGGATTTTAGTGACCAAAATCATGAGCGGCGATAGCAGCAGCGGTAGGAAACATGAAAGCGTGGTTTCTGATTGTGGTCGTCGTAAAAGCACCTATTGTAGATCCCAGCTCGCAGCAGCATCACTCACGGTGCATATTAATTGATTCGATCTTTATTGATTTTTTATTTTTGATTTTGATCTTCAGATTCAGGATTTTTGGATTGTTTAGAGCACTGTTGGAACCATTATTAGTGCAGTTGTTCTAGTAGCTTGATAAACGGACTTTTCATTTACTTATTTGGGTGATCCTTTGTAGGTAAAAGTAATCTTAAGTCTAATTGTGTTGTATACTGTTTTATTCAGATATGTGCTCTTCATGGTTTTGGGGTTGTGGAATAATTTGCAGGGACAGAATGTAGTTTCTGGACTAAAAACCTTGTAACTAGAAGATAATTGATTTTTACGTTAATGATTTGGTTTAGGTTTAGGTTTAGGTTTTGTTTGCTGTTAGTATTGGGTTTTTATTTGTACAATTGCTGACGGTAGAATCTCCTTTTCTTGTGTGTTTTCATTGTTTATACAGGTTTGATGGCTGAGAGCTTGACAGTTTATGATTATCAAGGTTAGTAGAATGTCTTCGACTAGGTTTGCTGTAAGTAGATGGAGTAGATTTAGAGAGTTTAATGAAAAGTTAGAAACAGCTGTGTCGAAAAAAAAAACAGAGTATCTAAAAAAGTCGTGGCGCCTTCTTTGTGATCTTCTCGATCATGAATCCTCAGTATTCTGAAGAATTCCCCGTTCTTCATCAGGGTTTAAATCAAAATCAACATCAGTTAGGAAAGAGATTCGTAGATTTGTTCTCCCCTGCAGATGATTTTAAATCGTGGAATCCAGAGTTCGTCAAAAAAACAGGGGACCATTTAGCGATTCAATACGATGCTGAGGTGAAGAAATCTCTCTTTAAGAATTCCAGAACTACATTAATAGGAAAGTTCAGCAATGGTGTGCCGAAAAAGCAAAAGCTTGAGTCCTTTCTTTCTATGTTGAAATTCAGGGGAGGGTTTTGTTTTGAGATGTGGGATTCGCATCACATATTTTTTAAGTTTGAATTGAAAGAAGACGTGGCCAAGTTCTGGTCTCATAATGTCTGGCGTTTTGATGATATTGTTATGAGAGTCTTGAAGTGGACTCAGAATTTCAATAAAATGATTGAAGACCCTACTGTTCTTTTGTGGGTTCGATTTGAGGATTTGCCGGAATGTCTTTATGATTCTGGGTTGGTTTATGATTTGGCTAGTGTTATAGGTCATGTGTATAAGGTGGTTGTTCCACAAAAGAATAGGGCATGTTCGAACGCTTGTTATGCGCAGGTGGAGGTTGACGTTTCTCAGATGTTGCAAAGAAAGATGTGGGTTGGATTCGGTAGTAATGATGGTTATTGGATTTCCATCAGTTATAAAAATGCCCCCTCTTATTGTCATGGCTGTTTTCATATTGGCCATGACAAATCTGTTTGTAAGAAAGCCTCAAAGAAAACTGAGGGTCCTGTGGAAAACAACAAGGCTGTGGTTTTGAACGATATGCAGGATGAGAAGAAGGAGGAGGTTTCAAAGATGCCGTCTGTCAATACCACGGTATCAAGAAACATTGTTCAGGTTTATAGGAGAAAGTTAAAGTCCATAGTGACTCATAAGGACCCAGAAGTTGGTAATGAAGAAGAAACTGTGAATAGCAACATGGCTCAAGAGGATAATGTTCATGCTGTTTGTAATATGGTTCAAGATGGAACTAATGATGTTCAAGAGGATAACGTTCAAGTGAATAATGTTCAAGTGGATAATGTTCAGTGTGATAATGCTTCTGTTCAGGATGTTTCTCAAGAAAAGGGAAAGGAGGTTATTGACGCTTTGAACAGAATTGATGATCAGTATAGTAGTTCTCCTGATCCTCAGATTGGTAGTTGTTCCCCATCTCCAAGGTTATCTCCGCAGGACAGTTTTAGTGAAATCATTTCTTCAAAGTTAAATTCTGCAAAAAAGAAAAGGTCCAAAGATAAGCTAATCATCAAGCCTCTTAGTTCTAGAGGCAAAGTTCGTAAATCTTACTCTGATAACGATCGGAGTGATTAGCTGGAATGCTAGAGGTGTGAATAACAATCACACCTTGAGAAGACTCAAGTCTATGATCAATGTTGAATGTGTGAAGGTTCTTTTCATTCAGGAGCCAATGGCTAAAGGTGAAAAGATCAAATTGGTTGCTGAGGTGTTGGGTTTTACTAACTATGCTGCTAATGTTTCTGATAAAGTGTGGGCTTTTTGGGCTGGTCACATTAATATCAGGATTATCCTTAATATGGATCAGTGTTTACATTTGGAGATGGATGTCCCTGGTACTACTGAGATGGTTTACATTACTGTTGTCTATGCTAAGTGCAATCGTCTTCTTAGGATGGATTTATGGAATTGTCTGGAGTCTGTTTGTGTTTCTGATAAGCCTTGGATGTGTGTTGGAGATTTCAACACTATTTCCACTTATGATGAGCAGTTGGGCTGTTCTTCTTCTTGCCATGTTAGTATGGACAATTTTAATGACTTTATAAGAGGTTGCAACTTGAGTGATGCTGGTTATTGCGGTTCAAGATATACTTGGTCTAGGAGTAATAAGTGGAGACGGCTTGATCGTGCTTTGCTTAATGAAAAATGGATGTCTACATTTGCTGATACACAGGTTCTTCACATGGTCAGAACTTATTCTGACCATGCCCCTTTGCTCATCAATATGAATATAGTTAATTCTGCTGAAAATGTTTACAGGAAAAAGAATTTTCGATTTCTTAATTTTTGGTGCAATGATGATTCGTTTCTTAGTGTTATTAAGCAGGACTGGAGCCAGCCTATGGATGCTCATCCTAGTAACATCTTCTGGTACAAGCTCAGAAGGCTTAAGGGCTGCCTTAAGCTTTGGAGCAAGACTAAGTATGGTAATATCTTTGACAGTGTCAAAGATGCTGAAAGTAAGGTGAAAGCTTTGGAAATTGCTCATTACACTAATAATACTAATCAGTCTGCTGCAGATTTGGCTTTGGTCAATGGCTTATATCTTAAGGCTCTTAGGAATGAGGCATCATTTCTTAAACAAAAGTGTTATAACAGTTGGCTCCAGGAGGGTGATGGTAATTCTAAACTCTTTTATAATTACATTGCTAAGAAAAAAAGGAAAAAAGAGATAAAAAGTGTAAAAGATGGGGATGTATGGATCACTGATAGAAAGGAGATAGGGGTTTCTGCTGCTTCTTTCTTTAAAAATACTCTAACTTCTTATCCTTATAAAAGTTCCGATGAGGAGAGCAGGTTTCTGGACTGTAGAAATTTTGAGTGCATCCCTGCTTTGGTTTCTGCTGAGGACAACAACATGCTTCTCAAGGATGTTACTGAGGATGAAATCTGGCTAATTATAGGCAACATGAAAAAAGGATAGTTCTCCGGGTATTGATGGCTTTAATCTTGTTTTCTTTAAGCATTGTTGGCATATAATTAAAACTGATTTGTGTTGTGCTTTTAACTCTTATGTCCATGGTAACTTTATCCCCTCTGGCCTCTTTGCCACAGGCATATGCCTGATTCCCAAGGTTCCTAATCCTACTTGGTGGACTAGTTACAGGCCTATAGGGCTGTGTACTTTTATCAATAGGATTTTCTCAGCCCTTATTAATCATAGACTTTCTGTTGTCTTGCCTAAGATTGTATCCAGCTATCAGTCTGCTTTTATTAAGAACAGACTAATTCAGGATAATATTCTGCTGGCCAAAGAGATGCTTTATGATATTAATAAGAAGCCCAAGCATGGTAATACTGTTGTTCAGTTAGATATGTCGAAGGCTTTCGACAGAATTTCGCATTCCTTTATCCTTAAGGTGTTAAGTTCTTTTGGTTTTGGTACTAAGATAGTTGATCTTATTAAGAGATTGATCTCAGATGTTCATGTATCTATTCTTATTAATGGTGATACTGTTGATTATTTTAAAATGAATAGAGGTTTAAGGCAAGGAGATCCTTTATCTCCCTGCCTGTTTATTCTTGGTGAAGAGCTTCTTTCAAGGGGTTTGAGTAGTCTGTTTATTGCCAACCCTTCAATGTGTTTTGCTTCTAGATGTTCTTTTCATGCTCCTGTTATTATGTTTGCAGATGATATTCTTATATTTACAAACAATTCTTCTAACTCTCTTGATATTCTTAGTGAATTTCTTGACTGGTATCAGAGTTTATCAGGGCAGGCTATTAATAAAACTAAAACTAAGCTAATTGTTTCTACTAAGTCTAATCCTGCTAAGGTGCATAGTCTCAAATTGCAAACTGGATTCGAGGTGGATTTTGTCCCTTTTCATCACCTGGGGGTTACCATATCAAACAACAATAAGGCTATTAATTATAAGCACATCCTGAACAAGATCAGTGATCGAATCACTGATTGGGAGAGCAAGGTTCTGTCCTATGGAGCCAGGTTATCTCTTATCTGTAATGTCATTTTGCCTATGGTTTTCTATTGGATTCAATGCAGTGATTTACCTAGAAATGTCATCTGTAAGATTGAGCAGTTGTTGAACAAATTTCTTTGGAGAACTAAGTTTAATCAGAGATCAATTCATTGGTCTTCTTGGTCTGCCATCTGTAAGCCTTTTGGAGAGGGAGGTTTAAATGTCAGGTGTTTGCTTGACATTCAGAACTCCTTCTCTCAGAAGCTTTGGTTCAGGTTTAGGCAAAATAGCTTCCTGTGGTCTAATGTCATGAATGACATCTATTGCAAAAGATCTCACCCTCTTTATGCCTGCATTAAAGGTTCATTGGTTTGGAGAAGGCTCTGTGGTATTAGACACCAGGCTGACAGGAATGTCACTTGGGTTCTTGGTAGAGGTAGAGTTGATTTTTTGAAGGACTCTTGGCACAACTTGACTGCTTTTGCTTCTGAGCTTAATATATATTGGTATCTTGATGTGAATGTTAATGTTTTTTGGCAAAAAAATTCTTGGTGTTTGAATGAGGTGCAGGAGATCATTGGACCTGAAAGATTGGCTATGATCAGCATGCTCCACATAACTGACAGAGATGATGCTATCAGTTGGAGGCTCTCTGATAATGGGGAGTTCAACTTCAAAAAAACCTGGGAAAGCTTAAGAGCTAAGCATAACTCTTCTCCTCTTTTTAAGGCTATCTGGAACTTAAAAATACCTAGGAAGTTTTCTTTTATGACATGGAAACTGCTTCATAATTTTATTCCCCTTGATAGTGTTATGATGAGAAGGCATGTGTGTCTTGCTTCTAAGTGTGTGTTTTGTGACAATTGTGAGGATAAAGATCATGTCTTTGTTAATTGCACGTTTGCTTGGCAAATTTGGAACTGGTTTTCAACTACATTCAAAGTTAAAATCAGTCGGTCTATGGTCTTGTCTCATGTTCTTAGGTGCTGGTTTTGGCTTTCTAGAACCAAATTTCATGTTACTCATCTTGTGCCTCAAGTGATTTGCTGGGTTGTGTGGAAGGCTAGAAATGCTTACAAGCATAAGGGGATCTTATTAAGTGTTTCTTGGGCCATTGACTATACTATAAATGTTGTTAGAAATGCTGATTTTAATGGTTATCTTAGTTACAAGCATTGGTCTAGTGTTAGAGAGGCTGGTGTGAGCTTGGGTTGTGGTTCTAGTGTCAAAAGAAGTGTGCCTCAATACCTTAGATGGATTCCTCCTATTCAGTCTCGTGTGAAATTGAATGTTGATGCTTCCTGTGCTAGCAATGGTGAGGCTGCATCGGGTCTGGTCTTGAGGAATAGTGATGGTGATATTTTGCAAGCTTTTGGTAATGTGTTAGGTAAAATGTCTCCTCTTCAAGCTGAAACTGTTGCTATGTTTCAAGGTCTCTCTGCTTGTCATATGAATAACTGGTTATCCATAGATGTAGAGTCTGATTCTCTTATACTTATTAATCAGCTTGCTAGTAATGCCACTTCTGTGTTTGAGGACCCTAATCTCTCTTTATGTCGAAATCTTATGGATGGAAACATGTGTTTTCAGCACATTTCAAGGGTCCAGAATCAAGCAGCCGATTGGCTTGCCAAATGGACCCTAAAATGCAAGCAAAAACAAAGTTTTCAGCAGCATAATGCTCCTTCCGACTTGATTGCTCTTGTTTTTCTTGAAAGTTTGAACTTAGGATATATTGTCTAGTAAGTATGGATGCTGCTGTAGTCTGTCTTGTTTTTGCAGGATTAGTGCTGTGGTGTTGATGCTGTGTGCTTGACAATATGGAGAGCTCAATGGTGTGTTGATGGGTTGGCTGGAAATCAATGTGTTCGATGATGTATTATGGAATATGGAGGGTCATTGATGTTGTGGTGTTGTGTGATAAGGCTGGAGTATGCATTAAAGTATCTGTTTCTTTGGAGTTATGACTTGGGAGCTGTCCTTTGGGTGCTGACCCTTGGGTTTTCTTACTCAATTTTGATTCTTTGTTTTGGCGGAAAGTTTTGGCGCCTATTTTTGTATTTTGGTTGTTATTGGGCCTATTATCATTGGTCCTCTTATTTGTAAAGCATTTCAGTTCATTAATAAAGTCTGCTTTTGATTAATATATATATATATATATATATATATTTAAAATATTAAATTCGAAGGGTAAAATTGGAATTAAAAGTCAAATGACTATCTGTGGAACGCAAACCATTTAACTATAGTGACACGTGGCAGCATTACAGCAAAAACCACGCGCGGAGGCTGAATTTATAGATTTTTTATAGACGAGGGACCCTCAACCGTGATTTTTTTGTCGAGGGACTAAATGACACAAAACGTGATAGTCGAGAGACGAAGGAGCGATTTAAGCCTCAAAAATACTTTGCTCGAGTTAGAGTTTTGCTATTATATTGTAAATATGTTAGTGGTCTATTCTTAATCTAAATATAGACTAACTAAATTTTATTTTTGATACCTTTTAAAACATTTATACAGATATAAAGCATACTATATATCTATGTTGTTTATGGTGTTTATTTTAAACTTTGATCGAATTCCAACACTAATATGATCTTATATTATTAGATAGGATCATGTTTGAAAAATCTATTACATGCTGATTAAAAGAAATGCTAAAATGTCATTGAATGAATTAGGTTTACATGTTCTAATTTGAGATCCAAACTTGGTTAATGTTTGGACACGTCTCTTGTAATATGACTGCCGAATGAGCCGGCCCTGATACTTTAAAGGTGGGTCCAAAACCTGTACACACGAAGGAGAATCAAACTTCCGACCTATAGGGAGAGCTGCCGAATAAATTCAACTTCTCCTGCCGAGTGAATCCCCCTCCTCATGCCGACTAAAAAACATAAGTTGTGAAGAAAAAGATAATCTAAATTAAGTAAAATACTTAGGGTGTTTTTCTGTGAAAAGTTAAATTTATGTCCTCAACACTATTAACCCTAATACACTATTAACCCTAATACAGTTGATAGCGGAGGAGGTAATCATGATATTTAATGTACAATAAAGAAAGTTCACGGGATCTTTGTTAGCATAACTTTTTCTAGATATATACCAACAGAATCTAAATCTAAATATTTTTCATAGTACCTAGCTAGTAGATCCATCACTTAATGATAATGTTAAAACGCAATTATATGGACCACCCTAAGAGGCATGGGTAGATAGATAATGACCTAAGAGATGGAGATAGCAAACGGAAAAAAACTCATCAAATTCTTAATCAAAAGTAAGACGATGTAATTTTGGTTTCGGTAACTAGATTCTTACATTCGATTTATCATTCAAATTAACATATAGCTCCAAATATAATAATCACGAACAGTTCAATCTTGATATTTATGATAAAGTAGAGACATACAATATTTACATATCTAGCTGAATCATTACGATGCATCATTATATGTTTGACTAGCCGATGTGAAAATATATATATAGTAGTAATAAATAAAGACACCTCCAAACAATATATTATCATAATACAATCATGTTTAAACTAATAATCATCACGTAATTAAGGATGAAAATGAGCTATTCTGATGGGCAATTCCATAAAGAATTAACCCTACCTTCATCTCTTGAACTACAAACATCATCTTGATTAAAATTCCCATGATCTTTTCTTGTTTCTTCATCTTGATTTGATCCACCAAGAGTTGCGCTTAGATGCCCAAGTTCGTCGAAATTACTTGCTCTCAACTTAGAACCGAAACTCAAACCGTAATTATCAAGAGAGGTTTGTTGTTGTTGACGAAGAGATTGAAAAGAAATGACTGGGTTTTGGTTTTGGTTTTGGTGCAAATTTAGCATATTATTTAGAGGATGTTGATAGAAACTAGTACTAGAATTCGAAGAAGTACCCATGCTATTACTAGTACTATCATTATTATTTGTATTGAGCAAAACATTGTTTAAAAATGAAGGATGAGTAGAAGAAGAGGAGACTAACGGAGTTAAAGATTGCACCTTTTGGACTAAAGGACGTAAAGGGTATATGGATCCAACGTTTAATGGAGCTCCAAAGCCGAAAAGATCGAGCCGGGGAGATGAAGAGTATGGAGAGGAAGAGAACGGAGGTGCAGGGATTCCGGTGAACTCTTGAACCATTGCTCTGAAATTCGACGTGTCGGTTGTTAAGACTGTGGTCGGAGCTCGTCTTGAAGCTCTTGTTCGCTTTTTAGGGTTTTTGGGAGCAAAAGCAGCTTTTGTCTGATGATGATGATCAGATGAGTTTGGAAATGGACGCCTCTGATTGATTTGCTGTTGTTGTTGTGGTGGTGGCGGTTCAGGTTGGTTTGTAGTGATTGGTTCATGAGATATTTGGTGGGTAGTGGTGGTGGTGGAGGGGTTGAAAGCAAGATTAGGGTTTGACGAGAGTTGGTGAGTAAAAGGGTTGAACGAAGAAGATGGATCATAGAAAGTGGGTTGGTGATGAGAAAGAAGTAAATTAGGGTTCGTAGGTAATAAAGTACTAATCAAGAAAGAAGAGTCACCTCTTGAATCATACTCTTCATCACCACCACCACCACTTGAAGATTGAGTGCTTCCACTATTACCCGAATCCATATTGTAAGGATAAAACCCGATCCACCAACTGAAAACAAATTTAAACCAAATACAATCAAAACCAAAACAAGAGTAGTAAATATCTAGACTTATACTTCTGTAGAAATATATAAGAGAGGAAAGTGATAAAAAAGACAAGATCTTTGTGGATGTGAAAGGTATATATCTTATTGAAATTAAACAGCTTTTGAGAAGGAAATATAGTAGTAAAATGGAGAAGAAAAACAGTTTATTTTATTCTCTGTCTATCACTTAGAGGAGGAACAGAAACTTTTTCAAGAAAAGGAGAGAGAATATCAAGATCTCAAATCTTGATCATGATGATTCTAAAAAAATAGCTAGAAGATAAAAGAAAGAGAAAAGGTTTTGTTGAATTTATTAGATCTTCATGATCTATGAAAAAAGAACTAGGGTTTTGGAGAAATGAAAGAGAGGAAAGGTTTTGATATGGTTTTTTAGATCTAGAAAGAGAGAGAGAGAGAGAGAGAGTAATGAAGAAATGGTTTACAGTAAGAAGAGGAGACAGTGCGGGGTGGGGTAAGGAGAAAAGAGTTGCCGGTGGCTGGCAACTTGTCAAACTCAACACAACAAAGAAAGTTAGAGAAAAGAGATGTATTATGACTCATATGTTATGAATGGGAAAGGCTAGAAAATGATGGGATCTTGGAATTGGGGAAATTATATATACATACATACATACCTTTTTAAAAGATTGAAAATTATGAAGACGAAACGTACATACATGTATATGGATCTAAATACCTCATAAAAGTGCATAAATTTGGATACGAAAAGTACGAGATGGGTTCTGAATAACTTGATTAATTGAGTTATATATTATTTATTTTGATGTTAAAGTTAAGTCTTGTTAAGTGTATCATGATTGTAAGGGTAGGTTAGGTGATCAAGAAATTTTTGGTAAAAAGAACAGAAGCGGGAAATAATTTTTTGAAAATAATGAAGATTTGGTTTTAAAAAATGATTCGTTTTTATTATTACGATTCTATATATATAATATTTTCGCTTGAAATATTCGGTGGAAGTTTTTGGATTTGCAAATTTTAATGAAGTTAGTCCATAATATATAGAAAATAAAAAATAACGTTCATAAAATCTAAATTTTATGAACTAACTTCAATTATATATACATGTTCATAGACCCCAATCGTATATTATCAATAAACTATATTTATAGAATCGTGATAGTCGAGACAAAAAAAAAAGTTTGTTCGGAAGATAATTAATTGGTTTTTAAAATATATAAAAGGAGCTGAATTATTTGAATATCTAATAGTTATCATAATTATTTGATCGATCAACTCGTATTTGAGTCTAACATGTATCTTCTTTCTTTTTTGTAAAAAATAATAGAGGAATGTATGAACATTAGTGGCAGTTTTATGACCATACTCGCATAAAAAAAATTATTTGATTTGGAAAACAATAATCGAAGATTTTTTGTAATGTAAAGAGTTGTTTGATTTATCGAACTAAAAGCAGTTTGACAAGATTCAACAAATAAAGAAGATTGGAAGAAACTTAATTGTATAATTGTCAATATGATACGACAGTAGATTGAACCAAAAATGATTTGTGACACTCTAAAAGAAACAGACGACTTCAAATTATGAAACATTTTGAAGAAATGTAGAAGCCCAAGAATACTCAAAATAAAATTTTCATCATAAGGGTATTTGAACTTGAAACTATGTGATGGATAAAAAACATTTGATCACTTGGAAAAAAATTGATAAGATTCATGATAATTTGACGAACATGGACATGACCTTAGCTAAAAAAATACAAGTATTGATTTTGTTAAGTTCGTTACGAGATAGTTGGGAAATATTTGTGGTATCTCTCATCAATTATGCGCCACAAGGAAATGTGAGTTTAAGTATGGTAAAATAAGTATCAACAAAGATGAAAAAATAAGAGCTGAGTAAAACTATTTTGGTCACTCTGAGGGACAAGCTCTAGTCACTGAGAGAGGAATAATCAAAATAAATTTGTTATCTAGCGACAAGAGAAATAAAAGAAAGTTTAGAGGTCAATCAAAATAAATACTTCAGCGGGAATTATTGTCATAAATCTGGGCTTTTCAAAAAAGGATTGTTAGAAGTTGAAAAAAAATAAGTCCAAAGCAAATTCTGAACACAATAGAGGAAATACAATATCTGTATCCAACGATGGGGAAACGTACGTCAATTTTTATGAAAGACTTATCAACCAATCATGACAAGGCGCATATACGATTGATTTTGGAGCATTATCTCACGTAACAGCCGATAGAAATATTTTATCCACTTATAAATTGGTGAGTTTACTTTTATCAAGATGGGAAATGACGCAAGATGAAAAATTGTTGGTAAAAATTAATCAATCTCTGATTGTCAAAGACGAGTATTTCTGGCTACTAGGGATATGCTAAGAGGTGCAGTTCTACCAAGACTCTAATATCGAAGTGAAAATATGTACCAATTTTATCTTTTATGAACTCGATCTTCATTGATTTGTGTTTGAATTTAGAAATCTTCAATTTGGCCTACTAATTGAGTTTTTGAAACCAAAGTATTTGATGAATTGTGAAGTTTTTGTTGTTATAGTAGTCAAATTAGAGAAACTTTAGTAGAATTCTGATGATACAAAGAATCAAGTTTCACATGTATCATTGAATACCCTGTTTTTTTTTTGGTTTTAAGATTGAATTTAAATTATTTTTGTAGTAATGGATTTTTATTAATTTTCTAAGCATGAGGGTGTACATGACTTAACACAAGATTAATTTTTTTTCCTGAATTCTCAGTTCTCACGATTATCAATATAGTAAATTTAAATCTTCAGAGTTAGGAGTTCCTAATTTGTTCGAACAGTAAATACATATTTTACTGTTTGAATATTTTGTACTAAATATCAACGTTGATGTTATCATATATATCTGTTTTTATGAGTTATTATTTTTTCTATTTCGTATATTTATTTTGTTTATGTGATTATAGAGTACCCAAAAAATTGAACTTTATGTGAACAGTGGAATGCAATTCTAGAGTTAAAAATTATAGCAAGCACCTTAAAAGTACAATGGCCTATCAAATGCTTATTATTTGTTTTGATTATAAGGTAAGTTATATCTCGATTACAACATCAATAATTTGACTACTCCATTCTCATTTTACTGTTATCTCGATGTGTGCAATTTATAGCTTAGATGGAAAGTTTTTAATTTAGAGAGATCAATATATCATATCCCCTCGCGAGATCTGTTGGACTATTAAATTCTAGTTTAAGAGAGATAAATTGGATTAATAAAATATAAGAGAAAAGTATAAAACAATTGGAAATAAAATCAAATTTTATGTCCATATTTTTATATCACATGATATCATGCCTATGTTTTTCCTTTATACATTCTTTTAGTTACTACACTATGTGAAAACTTCAGTTTTTTATATTTAACATACATGTTAATTTCTTATCATTTCCCTCATCCTACAATTGATGAGATTATAAGCTTATTGATCTTAGTAAATTTTTTAAAAAAATACTTGATGTTTTAAGGTATAAATTTACCTTGTCCATGCACAAAATTGGTTTTTTCCTAATCAGATGGTCGAAAAGAAGCATATATTTTATGCAATGTGGTGTTTATTACTCTGAAATTGTTCTTGCCAGATCAGCGAAAACATACCTTATTGAGTATAATAAATTATATTATGTTAGTTTTTTATTTTATGAGATTTATATGAGAAAGTCACAAAACATCATTTGTCTTTTTACGATCATAAAAGCTTATATTAAATTATATTCTACAAACTTTACTCAGCTTCAGATGTCTAAGTGGGTGCCGGTTGGATGAGTACGAGGTAATATATTTGTATCACTTGTAGACCTAATGATTTTCAAGTTTAAAAACACAATTCAAATATCATCTCATTTATACTTGTGTAGTTTTATATTATTGGCAACCTTTATCCTAAAACTATAGAGGAAGTTATTGTTATTTTACCCTCATTAAAGGAAATTTAGATTTCTTTGTTATTATATTTATACAACATAAGATAATGTTGTTACTTTATATGTGCATCGAATCTTTTGACTTATAAAAACAAAAACAAAGTTCATGCTTTAGATAAAATAAATTATATATTTGATAACTAAGTTTTGAAATGTGTTAGTGAATATATTAAATGTAAATGATTTTATAATCTCTTGTAACTTTTATAAAAGCCACATTCATATTTCTGTTTAATAAAACTAAGTTTTACTCCAAAAGGTTGCTCGCTATCCTGACCCATTTTTATTCAAATCATATTTGCAATGTATTTCAGTTGTAACTGTCGACTGTAATTACTTTTTGTTAGCGATCGTGCGGATGTAACTGACGGTCCCGGTTGCAAATTTGTTGCAAAATAGCTATTGTAAGAGATTACTGATGAATTGGCAGTTTTCAATCCACTGTAAAAGGTAATCTATCTAGTATTGAGAAAAAAAGTTTGAGCTATGATTTAGTATTCTAAAAGCACGACTACATTTTTTATACGACCACTCGTAAAATGAGGGATAATATATATAAGTGTCATCACTAGAAATTTATGGTTGTTAAGTATTTTTTAACATATTGAAAGTGAATGTGCACTCGCATGACCATTGGAACTTCTTAAACATTTCAAATTTTGAAAAAATGGATAAAAAATGTTTAAATATCTAAAAATGAGTCAACTAAGAGGAACTAGTCTTATAGCAATAACTTGAAAAAATTATCGACCACATTATTAAGTTGGGATGGATTAGCCTTGATTCCTCTTTTTTGTACCGCGCAACAGAGGAGCTCACATGAATGCATATTCAAAGTGGATTTTTCATATTTAGTTTGAGGTTGAAATTGTGTAGGTCCCCAAAATAATTTTGGAGGTCAGAGAGATGATGCAACTCATGTCGTCTTGACCACTATACTATCGATTATGTTTTTATATTGCAGACTTAATTCTTATAAAAATGTCTTGTTAATTAATCATAAATAAGTTGGTATGCCGTTCTTGAAGGTAAATAATATCAACGGTATTATACAAGCTTTTTTGGGTGATAAGGTTCGTATGGTCTTGATCACTTAAATAAATTTGAAGTTGGCTATATTTAGAGAACGATTCCATGAAAGACATACAGTAATGTGGCATCGACAGGAGAAAGAAATAATTTAGCTTTTTTATATTGGTAAAGCTCACGCATATACGACATTATCATGTCATTTTCCTACTCAATATCCATTTCATCAAATCTGGGTGTCGTGCTTTCTAACCATGGCTGACCAAAATACTTATATATTTCATTTTTACTATAGCTTTTGTTTTTTCTCATGAGATGAGTTCCTGTTTTTACCTGATGGGTTGAGTCTATGGATCGACCGATAATCTATGGCATATAAATTTGAAAGATACTTTTGTTAAACTTCATTTTCTTCAAGCAAATATATCAATATTTTAGTTACAGACTTCAATAGATCATAATGTAGTTTACTTATTAGAGTCTGATCTACTTATATGTTATTTATTACTTTCGACTAGTATGAGTCTGAATTATTCACTCGGTCAGACCAGTCGAGAGATCTTATGGATCATCCATCTTTTTAAGGAGGGATTTAATGCTTTTTTCATTTTATTCCCAAGATTTCATTTAAAAAGAATGATATGTCCAAGAATATAACGATCGAACAAAATAAAATATTTCGATCGAGATAAAAATTACTTTTATCTCTAATAATCTAGTCATAATAGTGTCATGATAAGTGAAACTTGTTAAGACTTTTTTTATAAGTGATATACTGACGGGTGAAACTCGTTAAGATTTTTTTCTCTAAGTGATATTATCTTTTATATCTTATTATAATGGTTACTCAATACACATTGTATGTGTCAATGAATATTTTTCAAAATTTATGTAAGTGGTATCAACCGTTGTTATTATGGCATCCTCATAAGGCCTCACCACTCCTTAGAGATAATCATCATCAAAACGAATTATGTGGTAAGATGCTTAATATTAGTATCATATGTTGCATCTCTGTCGTTGTACCTTCAAATCACTAATGTATTTCTTTTATGAGAAATAAGAGGATCCTGAAAGATAATTTTCATTAGCATTTATTAAGATCACTTTCTTATTTGGATCAAAATTCATGACCATGTCGTTGCCTTTAGTGATAACTAATGTCTTGTCTTTTATATTGTCAGTAATTTATTATTTTTTAGGTTTTTAGCGCTCCTCGGGTAATGGTGGTCCTTGCTATTATCTTAAAAAATATATAGTAATTTATTATCATTGATTAGATTTTTTATATCTTTTCTAATTGTAAGTAGCCTTTAGTGTAATACATATGATCGTTGTGGTAATTATAACACAAAAATTTAGTTTGACCATCTCGTGTGGAAACGTGTAATTCAACTAATTTAAGCATGTAGTGGATTTAGTTTTTTTCATAAATAATAGAAATATTATAGGTAAGTTTGGTATACCTTGGGTCCTTTGTATAGCTATTTTGTTTGGCCCCATATATGTCTCTGATTCTAGGGTCTAAGAAAATCCAACCTTTATTACCAGTTTGTTTTCCTCCACTTTAATCTATACTTTCGTTTTGTTCAAAAGTTCACCAAATGAGTGTAACTTCTTCTTCACTATGTTTTTAGCCAATCGCATCATATGCACTTTGTGGAGATATAAGATGCAAGCCATGGACTCAGGAGTCCTCAAGGTTGTGACTAATATTTCACTAGGTCTCGAGTTAGCTAAGATGCAATTTGTGGTGCTGGAAGATGCAAGTAATAGACTCATAATATTTCTAAAGGATGTTTTTTAGAGTCACAGAACTTTGGGTATAACCTATAAGACTTTTACAAACCTTATAATGAACGGTCATTATCTAATCTCATTTATCTTGGATGATCTTTCTTCCTCTTGGATACGAATGTTGTTTAAGAGGTTGTCTAAGTTTTAGATATACCTTTTAGGCAACATGCTAAATTATATAACGCAACTTCCTTTAAATGAAAGATAATATTTGTTAAAATAGTCGATCGTTGTTTCCAAATTTGATCATCTCATTCCAAAATTACAGAATGTGATGTTTGAGATTGCAACTCAAGATGTAATTGTCCATCTTTTATTGTTTGAAATTTAGAATAGGTGTCATTTTAGTATCTATATAAAAATAAAAAACGAGCAAGCATATACTTTAATCTGGAACAGTCGTGAGGTTGGTTATCATATGCCAAAGTGATTGGGAGATTTTGGGTATAACGCTCGTTTAAGAAATGAATAGATTGCAACAAAAATATTAATATCAAGGACTTGGTAATTGAATTTATATTCAGAACTGTGTCATTGGGATCATCATAATCCTTACTCGTAGCTAGAATATATCAACGAAAAAAAATCCAACGGGTTTTACACTACCTACGAAGGTCTAACATGTTTGATGTTGTACTTTTTATCTCTATTATTTGTATCTTTGGCTTTTGGATCTTTGAACGTGGTATGCATAATATGTACGTGATAAAGTTATGTTTCCCTTGGGGGGGGGGCACATATCATTATTTAAGAGGCAAGAATTCATAATATCGATATAATATCATGTTAGTGATTAGTTAAGTAGGTTTTTTGGAAAACTAAAGTATGCCAAGGAATAAAACTAGGTTGAATGAGTTAGAAGAATAAGAATAATATACTATGATTAATAAGCTAAAAGATGACAAGCTATAATATTATGAGAAAATGATGACGAACTAAGGAAGGCAAGTATTTTGAATGAATCAAATGATGAAGTAAGGTAAATAAAGTTATTCACCCATGATTTGCTCCAAATCAAATCGACAAGATTTCGGTTCTAAAAACAGAACCAGACTGAAACTGATAATCAACCGGTTTGGTTTGGTTTGGTCCGCTCCACAAGATCAAGATAAAAAAATTTATACAAAATTTTAACTAAGCATATCACATAGACCATAATTTTTTCCCTAAGTTGTTGACCATTATGGACCTTGGTAAGTAAATTATAGCATACGATGGGTCTCTAAATATGGTAACCAATCTTTTATCTCATCTTATAACTAGTTGATGTAGGATTTAAATTTAAAAAATTCTCCCAACTTGTCCCATTTCTCCTACGATGGCTTCATCAATATGGTTTTTTGTCTCATTAAACTTCACATTCGTATTGATTTCTACTTTATCATCTTCAACTGAAGCTAAAACTCTCCTTGGATTCAAAGCCTTCATTGATAGCCCAAAGAAGTCTTTTTTACATAGTTTAACACCTCTACTCTTCACCACTGTAACTGAGCCGGTGTCACATGCACTACCGCTCTGTAACTCGCCATATTTTCGAACGAATCCATATGATGTTTGAAATGACAATATTAGTTAAGTTTTGTCTTAAAATTACGAGGATTATTACTCGTGATTGTTATATTAATTTGATAATACTTATATTTTTCCTGATTGTTGTACCAGCTTGAAATATTTTTGGTACCGAACCATCTTTTATTAACTCTTTTTGTAGACTTCATCACTTAACTCAGTTTCATCTAGGCAGGCCGCAAAAGGACTTGTCAAGATAATTTGATTCCTAAAAATTCGAATAAATGACATTCTTATAGTGGGACAACCAATTTATCAATAAAATGTACCACCAATTTATTAATAAAAAGGTAAATTTATGTGTATGTAACAAACACCTACAACGATGTCTGGTTTAGAATGCAAAACTAATACTCTATATGGCTGATGTGCTTGTTATTATAATTATAGTTTGAGTACTTATGTAATAATGAAATTATTATAGGGAACAATTCAATTTTAGGAAAGTATCATTTTATTTTTTATAGAAAAATAAAAGTTTTTACTTTATTTTTAAAAACTATATCCAACATTTCCAAATATAAAATCTGAAATTACAAATAAAAATTATGATTATATTCATGAGTTTAAGGCTATCATTAGGAGTTATTATATATCTTACTTATAATTTTTTCATTTTTTAATATTTGAATTCAAAATTAAGTTTTAAAAATTAATATTTTAACTCAACTTTAAAAAATAACTTTATTGTTTAAGTTAAAATATTTCAAATGAGGAGTGGATTTTATAATTTCGTTTTATGAGATATTTAACCTAATTACAATAGCGTATTCCTTTAAAATGCATAATTTTTATGCAGTAATTTGAGTTTACTTAACAAAATAGATACACAAGAGTCCATATATATTTATAGCTACATTTGTTAGCAACAGTTTTTCTCTTTATAGTGTTGGATTACATATTTGCATGATTTTTTGTCGGTTTACTAGTTTTATCGGTTCGGTTTCATATCGGTTTTATTGGTTTATCGATTTTATTAGTTCGGTTTCGAACCGGTTTTACCGATTTATTTCATTATCGGTCTCAATTTTTAAAACAAAACTGTGAATCGGACCGTTAAGATTTGGTCCGGTTCTTATCGGTTTGGTTTTGGTCAGGTTCACGGTTCTCTAGAAGTAAAAAAGATGAGCAAGTTTGACGAGACGAGATAGATATGTTGAAGTAAGAGAAACTTATACGTTACTAAAAGATTCTTTAAGAAGTTTTTAGATATTTATTTGATATTACGTGATTTCCCTAAAAGGTTAGAGGGCCATTCAGTAATATTTATAATGGATGAATATAACGTACCCATGTATATATGTATCCTTCATCCATAAATTTTAGTCTTGATTATATTATAAATATGAAAATATCCTTTTATTTGGAGGGTGAACAGTAATTTTAGAGAGTAAACTATAAAATTGATCTTACTTTTTTGAAGCCTTGAGTTTTTTAGTTTTTATAATTATTGGCATTGCGTTGATGAGGTTATTCTTCATCATTATATATATTAAAAAGCTCTATAATATGTGTTTGGAAAAGCCCATATGTCGGCAATTATAACAACTAATTTGTAAAATAAAATTGTCTTCGTTGTGATATGTTATGTCCATTATATATGAATAAGAGCATGGTAAAACTAAATGTGTGTGTTTACGTGATTTCTAGTCTAGATTTTAAGCTTTTAGCATTTTAAAAAATTTATTCCATTGGATTATCTTATTAGATTCTCACATACCACATCAATGCTAAGTTTGAGGGTCGACTAAAGTGTTTGACCGAATATATTATGAGTTAAAAAGAGGTTTGGTTAAAAAAAATTAAAAAATATTAGAGTTTTTCAAGAAAGGATCAATTATCGTCTATCTATAAAATTGCTCGTTTTAAAATTCACAATAGTTATTGTTATCAGTCGACTGAATCTCTCATATAGTTTAATAAAATCCTAGTAAACGTGTTTTAATTTTTATTGTTTGTTATAATTACTTAATCAATCAAAACAATCATTTACGTGAATTTGATCAAATAAATAATGAGATATATTTTTTCATATTTTTGGTTATATAATCATCGTGGATTCGTTGATAAACTTTGATAAATTTGAGTAAATAATATAAAATATGATGTATAATATATATGGCATAAATCCGTAATTGGTTCCTTCATATAACCATTGAATTCAAAATGTTTGGTGAAGATCCCTTGACTATTATAAGTTCTTCCATATAGACCTTTGACTTCAAAATATCCGATGGGCATCCCACGACTATGACTTTGCTTAAAATTAATTATTCCAAAAAAATATTATTCAAATATCATTTTTAAACATTAGAATCAAATTATAATATTATTGCGTGTAATTAGATTTAAAGCTTTTTAATCTTTAAAACACCATTTTATTTTTTGCATACCAATTATTTTTTATTTAATAAAAAATTTATATTTTATTTTATTTATAAAAATTAATCTCTTTAAAAAAAATAAAAACAAAGGTTATTTATTAATTAATAATATTTTAAATATTTAGCATATTATGGTACATTAAATGGTAAAAAAACTAAGTTTAATCCAAGAATTATATATTTTTATTTTTTATTTCTACTAAAACAGGTTAATTTTCACGAGCACATATTTTATTCATATTTTTTACGAAAGTAACTTGTAATTCGGAACTAGTTTTTTTAAATAAAAAAAACTAGTTCTGAATTCATATGTAGTTTGAAATGTCTCATCACATATAAATTTAGAGTGTCCATATATATTGTTATTTGTTCAATTAAATATAATCAATCTTAACTTAAATATTTTGTGACTTATAAATAATAATAATAATAATAATAATAATAATAATAATAATAATAATAATAATAAGTATGATGGAGGTGTACATTAGAAATAGTAACTCTTTTAATTATGGGCTTGCATGAGTACCCGTTAATCGAACATTTTAGTTGTTTGGCCCTAAAAGTCCAATAAAAGTTATGGTCCCCTACAGTGGGTAGTAAATCAGATCGTACACCTTAAAATCAAAAGATGATTGATTTAATATGAGATGAGAGTTAAATGGCTGAACAATAAGCTTGGATTATATTCAGGGATTACTAGATAATTTAGTGAAAGTAATTGAGTAAATATAATACTATTCTAAAATATTAATTCAGTAACCATGGTATTATAAACACTGAGTAAATATATCGCTTCTTTCTATCTTCAATCTCTTTGTTGCTTCTCTACTGAGGCTCATGTTTTTTATCCTTCAAGAACAAGGGATAAACGCCTAGAAAACTGCATAAATCATCGTAATAAGTTATTCGTCAAAAAATCATAAGTATTAATATTCTGCAACAGTAACAGAGGGTTATACAATAAAAAATACAAAAATTTAAGTTATGCATCTTTTATTATCGTTCATTTTTTTATTGTTCATCTTTAAATTTCGAGTGATCAGCCCACAATATTATTTAGGGTTCGTAAACCTACAAAAATTTAGATTTAACGATCGGTATCAGATCCTTCTAATCCACTATGAACCTCTATATTGAGTCTCCCAAAAGCTTAATTGCAACCTAAATTTATTTCTAATTCTAAGACCTAATTGTGTATTAGGGGATACAGAATATAGTATACATTTTTAGGATTGATTAATGAAATATACAACACATAATTTATTGTTTATGATGCACGTATACGGTTACAAATCTGATTTTCAAAAGTTTTAGATCAAAACTCTAACTCATACCAATTTAGGGTTTTAGGTTTTCAGAATGGAAAGTTTGTTTCAGTAATAAGATTTTTCACCACGATGAACTACTTTAGAGGACATATTCGTTGAGGCATGCAACACTTCAATGCAGTCAACCGATAGTCCGTTGGGACCAATACTAGTTCGCTCGGGGAACTGAGCAGAACCGTTATAGTGGTTGGTTCACCGTAACCATCTTTGTTATGGTCGGTGAACTGCCCGTGTATGATATTTTCTTTTGTATTTTATTTTGGGTGTCTAACTCCGGAAGATCATAAATTAATGCTCGGTTATTTGAATCATATGATTTTTTTATTCCACCTAAATTTAGATATCTACATGATCCTTCAGTTCTGGTTTTGAATACTCGAGTTGATCAGTCTGAGAATGTCAGTATATGTAATGTGCATGTTTTTTTTATCTCAAACCCTTTTATATCTACAACAACCCAACTTATTTTATAGATTTGATAATTTGTTTTTGTTTATCTGTTTGTTTACGCTAAATAACCCACTTCAGATCTGTAGTAGACCAATTCATATTTCAAAAAAGTTCAATTACTAACTATATTATTATTTTTCAATTTGTATATAAAGCATGTTCAGACTTGCACGTTTAAAGTGGCTTATATAGTTATTTTTCCATGTTTGCATGCATTACTAAATGGTAGAGGTTTACATTTTTATAACCATGTCTAGTGATTCAAAACGTATGATCTTCGGGATGGGAACTGATTACCCATTTTCATTTGCACTTGGACTCTAGCATGTGCGGGGTGATGTCATACATGCCCAATGATCGTTTATATCATGTTTGAATTTGTATGTTCTTAAAGTAATAAAATATAAAGCATTAATTTTAGATTTGTTAGATAAAACATTATGTTGTGTTTGTATGACTTACAATGTGAACACTTCAGATGGTCATTCATTGAAACTACATTTGTAGACCTGGTATCTCACCTATGTTGGCTCTGTTGGGCGAGTCATGTAGGAAATGAGTTTGGTACCTTAAAATTTAAGGAACGGTTATTTTGTCTGTAGGTCGGTCCCAACGGAATGAGGCCTTACATATTTTATGATGGTGAGTGGTGATGATAAAATTTGGTTATAAGGTATTTAAGGTTAAGTCTTTAGATATGGTATTTAATTTTTGACTATGGGTAGAGAGATAATAAAGGTGCTAGTTATTATAAGTAGTGAGAGAAATTTCCAACTCATTAAATGTTTTTTTTAACTATTTATAAGACATATTCAGTGCTATGAGTCAATTGGGTTGGGTCACGCGTATGAGTTAGTCTCATGAGACCCTAGGCCCAAGAACATATAAAATTGGCACACAATTTAGTCATTAGGCACCCAACTTACTCAGTATAGTTTTTATTATGTATTTGAAATGCCCCTTAAGACAAATTGGACCCACTTTCCATTCTTAGCCTTCAATGATATATGACCCTATTAATGAGCACTTGTTATATAATTTAGTTTATACGTTCATACGCACCATACTCATGCATAACTGATATTCAGTATTGAATAATTTACTTTACAATATACTATGAGATAGTCAATATTGGCCCTAACTCAAAGCTTGGTTGTTTGCATATATAGCAAATGTAGCTATCATTAGGAGTTATTATATATCTTACTTATAATTTTTTCATTTTTTAATATTTGAATTCAAAATTAAGTTTTAAAAATTAATATTTTAACTCAACTTTAAAAAATAACTTTATTGTTTAAGTTAAAATATTTCAAATGAGGAGTGGATTTTATAATTTCGTTTTATGAGATATTTAACCTAATTACAATAGCGTATTCCTTTAAAATGCATAATTTTTATGCAGTAATTTGAGTTTACTTAACAAAATAGATACACAAGAGTCCATATATTTATATCACTCTTGATAACTCTGAAGGTTTATCATATAGGACATATATTAATTGCATGCTAAAGTATTAATGCATGAAAATAACAAACCTCTGAATTTCTTGAGGTGATTATTGATAAGTTTTCGCAGTCAACTTCTCAAAAGTAATTTAAAAATTTACGAGATATAAAAGATTTCTTATGTTTGAAAATTGAATTCGTTATGTATGTTGAGGTTAATTGAGGATAAAATATAAAATTTATTACAAAGATCTTAAGAAAATACTTAAGTATTCCAGAGATGAACTATTATACATTAGAATGTGTCATGTAGTATTCAGTATTCAGCATTGTATAATGACATAAAAAAATCAAGTAATTAAGGAGATAATTTAAAAACATGACTTTATAGATTAAGTGGATATTAAATCAATAAGTATGATTCATACCTGTATATTTTATGAATATAAAATTTGCAACACACTTAATAACATCCAACTAAAAGAAAATTGATTTTTTTTATAAATAAGGCATTGAGAATAAGAGCAAGTAAAACAAACTTCTTTCATTTAGTAAAAATATCCATCTTTATCTTTTTACTAAGATTTCAAAACATAGAATTTTTCATTAATACAATATTCATGTGGGTTTTTTAGTCTAAATTTTATTCATATTGAGTGTGAGTGTTATTTTTATTACATATTTTACTTTTAGTTTTATATTTTATTATTTCAGATTATATGCATATGTTCAGATAAATAATACAATATTTCAATATTTGCTCGTATTGCTTAGTTTTAAGCGATCCTAATTTAGTTATGTATGACCAGTTGGAAGATGGTTACTAATGATTACAGAATTTTATCTAGTCCATGTTACACTCTATGAGAAGTTTAGAGTCATTAGGGTGGTAGTTTGCAATGCATTTATCGTATATTACTTTTTAGTTCATTGTTAACTATCATCTGGTGTTATAAGACATATAGTGATTATTTGTAAATAACAACATTTTATAAATGCATATTCAGATGGATACATTTCTAGTGTATATGAATGATCCAAGTGAGATATTATAAGGATATCTTGAAGTTGGAATGTCTCATCACATGTATATTTAGAGTATCCAAGTATGTTTTCATTTCTCTAATATAATAAAATTATTCAATCTTAAGTTATATATATTTGTGACAATTTTATCCATTTATTTAATGATGGGTTATATTTATTCACTCAATACATCCATTACAACATAACAATAAATCATCTCTTGTGTCTATCAATTATATTAATAGGAATAAACGTACAAAATTTATTTACTTGTTGTTCATCCAAGTAACAACAGAGTGTAAAATATCTCTTTGTGTTCTTCGTGTTCTTGATTATACTCGTTTGAATTTACTAGATGGCTGATTGAGTCTAATTAATCTTGTCATATGTTATTGATCGATCTATAATCAAGTATTATATGTTTGATCAACCTACAAAAAGAACCTGTAAAAAAGAAAAGAAAATAGACTTAGTATTTTATGCTGAATCTAACCAACGAATGTATGATAAGTGAAGGAATCATATTGCACATCTTGTGTATATAGATAATACAATTATGTTTAATCAATAACTTAATTGTATTATATCTCTTTATTCTGTTTTTGTAGTGAGATACTATAATTCACTCAATTGAATTAATAAATATAGTCTATAAGCTTATTAGTTTAGTCTTAAACTGTAATATTTGGACTCATTTATTTATTGTGTCCAAATTTAGTACGGTTCATACATTTATAACTCAATGGTATATTTTTCTGTATTAGTCGCATTTCCAATTATATAAATAATTCAATGACTTATTATTTTAATGTTATTTTAAAAAAAAAACATTAAATTAAAATAAAAGAGTTCATACAAGTACTTAGATCATACCTCGAGAAGATAAAAAAGACAAAAGAAAAGTTGACAATTAGTACAAATAAAACGTTGAAATAATTAAAAGAGTAGTAAAGTCAAATAAAGCAGCTCAAAATCAATAAGCCGTGTAGAACAGTGGGGTACACTAGTCAGCGGATCCAAAGTAATTCTGCATCCATGGAGGGAAAGTGAGTAACACTTAGGAGAATAGAGGATCTGCAATACAAAAAGGTAAGTAAGTAAGAATGAGAAACTACCTACCGAATCTTGGTGTCATGGAATCTGAACCATAGATTAGAGAAGATCTGGTTAAACACCAGGGAGGCAATGGGGGGAGATGAACCATAAACTCTGGCATTCATCTCCCTCCAGACATGGTAAATAACTGCGTCAAATCAAGTACGCAAAACATGACAGTTTCGAGATTGAGACCAGTTTAACACCTCACAACCCCAAGATTGCCAGCTTCTCGCGCTAAGAGGGAAACCCACTAAGGAACTAGAATGGATCCAAAGAATTTTAGTGAAACTACAATTAAAGGGGCGATGAGATATAGTTTCAGAGTCAGAATTACAAAGGTCACATTCAGAAGGGGTTTTATAACCCCAACTGAGAAGCTTGTCTCATGTGGAAAGCTTGCAAAGGATGGCAAACCATAAAATAAAAGAGTGACGAGGAATATTAAATTTATTCCAGACTAACTTGGCCCACCCCATGATTGGGGCAGGCGACCGAATGGCATTGTACGTATCCTCAATAGTAAAGTTAAGATCGTTAGCCTTCGTAGTCTAGTAAAGAACATCGATGAAGTTGATATTATGAGGGGGTGAAGTGAGGATGAGGTTGTTGATATCCTGCAGATTAGAACGATTCCTAGCTCTTTTTTATCTGATATTGGAATGTTAGTTCGAGTGACCGTCGAGGATGATATCAGAGATCTTAAGGTTTTTGCCAAGCCTTGAATCATTAATGATTATGGTTCCATAATGAGAAACAAGAGAGGTAGAGGGGAGCCATGGGCAAACCATAAAGAGGTATTTGAACCATTTTCAATAAATACCTTGTATAAATTACTAGCAATATGGCAAAGACGTAATATTTTCCTCCAAATCCAAGATGGGGAGAAACCAAGATCAAGATCCCATAATTATTATTTTTTATTTTTTCAATATGAATCCAATCACATGAGATGGAATTATTGGTATTACTTATGATAGACCACTATTTTTAAGGACAGTCGCCTGCTTCTAGGTTTTTAAATCTAGATTCTCAAGGCCGCCCTCCCTCGTATGAGAGGTGACTCTAGACCAAGTCACTTTGGACCCGTGAATTTTCATAGCAGGACCATACCAAAGGAAATGACGCAGTAGTTGGGACAATCCTTTGAGGATTCTAAAGGAAAGAAAAAAATAGATAACCAATAAACTTGACCAACATATAAGACTGATTTAATGAGTTGAAACCTTCTGGCATAGGAGAGATTCTTGGAAGTCCAATAATCAATCCTTAAGATAATTTTGTGGAGAATGTGACAGTCTGAGTGGGACAGACGACCAGTGAGAAGAGGAACGCCCAGATATTTAGCTGGAAGAGTACTTTCCATATAACCCAAAATGAAGAGAAGCTCATGACGAAAGGTTAGGCTGATTCCATAAAAAAATGAATTTTAGAGAGGTTTAATTTGAGGCCGGAAAGGGAGTTAAAATCATCAAAGTCATCATTTATGAGAAAGCGAGAGTTGGTGTCACCATGACAAAAAATCATAAGATCATCTGTAAAGCAGAGATTCGTGATTTTGAGTTTGTGTCATTTCCAGTGAAAAAAAAATTCATGTCGGTACTTTTCTCCTTTAGAATACTGGAGAGAACTTGCATGACAAGGGGAAAGACAAAGGGGGAATGGGTCTCCTTGACGGACGCATTTCCTGTCATTGAAGTTACCATAGGGTCTTCATTAATTATAATGGATCAGAAAGTCTATGAGATGCGATTGTGATTAATCATCCTTTCAGGGAAATTTATAGCGACGAGAATGTCAAGAATGAGGTACCAACGGACACTATTGAAGACTTTCATCATATCGATTTTAAGAGCGGTCCTTTTATCATTGTTATTAGTGTGATAGCCCCGCAAGAACTCTTGGGAGAGAAGGATGTTATCTGAAATATATATGCCCACAATGAAAGTCGATTTAGAATTATCAATCAGATAAGTGAAAGAATCTTTAATTCTATTGGCTAAGATTTTAGAGATGATCTTATAGAAAATATTGCATAGAGAAATATGATGGAAATCAGCATCCATAAAAGGAGAATATTTTTTGGGGATGAGGGCTATGGAAGTGGAATTTCAAAAGGGATCATGAGAACCTGAATAGAAAAATTCCAGGACCCCATTGCAAATATTGTTACCTACGATATTCCAAGAGGTCTTGAAGAAACTGGAATTAAATTGTTAGGTATTGAAGATTTATTGTTGTCAATATTGAATAAGGCAGGCTTAATCTTCTCGCAAGTTACCCCACGAATCATGGAGGCCTTATTAGAGGCATTGACCTTAGAGACACTAGTCCAAGTGAAAATAGTGACATAATTGTCGTTGTTAATATAGATAAACATATTGTGAAAGAGACGTGTTTTAATACTGTTGTGAAAACATTTGGTGTTCCTATCACCAAGATTAATCTAATTTTATCTAGATTTTTGCTTGAGAAAGGATTCATTTGCACGACTAAGGAAGATGAAGGAATATGAAGCCTCGATCTCGTTAGAGACCATGACATGGTTAAGGGATCAAGGGCAAGGCCATATTGAGCTAGAAAAAGGCTATTATGAGCTTTAAAGACCTTAGAGCTAATATCGTTATACTCTTTATGGTTGAGAAAAGCAAGTTCGAGTTAAAGATGGTTGAGTTTGTGAGAGACTAGGCTCATCCCGGAAGAATTGGAGCGGAGGTTCCAGCTGTTGGAAACAATGTTTTTGAAAAGGGGATGAGATTGCCACATGTTGAAAATTTTGAAGGATTTCTTACGTTTCCGATGAGAAATTCCAAAGTTAAGAGTATCGTGGTGTGGTCAAAGGTACGATGAATCCAAAATGAAAAAAAAACCTTACAGTCGAGATTAACAAGAATACGATTAATTTTAGAGAGAAACAAAATGAGAAGGTTGTTTAATGATCAAATTGAATGGAAACCTAGTGGAATAAAAATTAATTAGATTTTTTTATACCGATAACTAAATATATCATTAACATAGCTGTATATAAAACTTTTAATATTTAATCCACTATTTTCCAAAAAAATTGGTTATAAAAATACAAATACTTTTATATAAAAAAGAAAATAAATAAATTATTATTTTATAGAAGAAAGTGTTTTAATTTTTATTATCGGCGGCCATAGTGGACGTAACACGTTAGTTTTTAAACGGTGTTGAGCCCTAAGATGACACGTGTACTTTAGAGAAGTGTATATATGTGAGCTTTTTTTTTAATCAAACGGTCTCATTTATTAATAAGACCAAATCGTAACAATTTACAAAAAATAGGCCCTAAAGATAATAAGCCCAAACAAAAAGATTAGGGGTCAAAATTGACTAGATGAGCTTATTTACCGGTGTGGCACGCATATTTACTTTTAACAAAATAATGTATTATGGTGACGAATAACTAAGTATTTTATGGTTGAATTAACTATCATCATAAAATTATAATCATATAATAATTAAGGATTTATTTTTGTCAGAAGGATCGTGAAACATATATGAATTTGTGGTTTTAAAATATTTTTGTTGGGTCCAAACTTTTACATATTAAAAAAAATAAAATAAAAAACAAATAATGTTTTATATTTCTCCTATAACAATGAAAATTACATATAATCTAAATTATGAAGTAAAACACTAATCCAGATATAAAGAGTAAATTAATATTTTCTATTTTATCTTTTCATTATAACTGTATATGTAATTTGTCTGTTGGATTTATCATTAAGAATCAAATAAATATTTTCTCATTTTATATTATTTTATTTTTAATATTAAATACACTTCAATATTAATTAGAGGTGGCAATGTTTCTGAAGCTGCTAACATTGGTTGTGTAAATCAGATTAAAGCTTGGAATAAGCCGCTGTTTTTGAAGTGGAAAAATCCTAAGCAGGGCAGATTTAAGATAAACATTGATGGAGTATGTACCTTCAGTCATGAATTAGGAGGCGGTGTTTTAATCAGAGATAGTAATGGCAGTATCATCATGGGCATTGGCAGATTGTATGGAAAATGTTCGCCATTAATAGCTGAGTGTCGAGCTTTGTTCGATGGTTTGAGATTGTGTAACAGTCTTGGTCTGAACAAGGTCGATGTGGAGATTGATTCGTTGATTTTGGTTAACCTTTTGCTCTATGGAAACTCTGCTTGGTATCTGGATCCTTTGTTAAGCTGTTGTAGGAAGCTAATCAAGTCTGAAATGGTCATCAATCATGTCTACCGTGAGCAAAATCTTGGGGCCGATTGGATTGCTAAAGAGACTTTGAGGATTCAATCGAATGTCGATTTCAATGGAATTGATGCTCCTTCGAAGTTGAAGGCCATTGCTTTGTTGGGAAGTCTCAATTTGGGGTATTTGCGATTTTCAGATTAGGGTTTCTCTGGTTCTTGGTGGTGAGGAAGAAGATGAACTTTACCGGCTATTTTTCAAATTTTTGTAATATTGCCTAAAAGGCTTGTTCTTTCCTATTAATTCAATATAAGTCCTTATTAAAAAAAATTATAGATTAGCAAAAAAAAAATTAGAGATGGCAATGTTGGTCTGATCTGGTCGGGTTTTGTCCGGTCTGAATTTATAATACATTGAAAGAAATGAAAGTATGACCTTTGTGGGACGGGTATAGATTTTTAGTTTGTCTAACCCGATCCGACCCGAAAATCTAAACTATATATAAAAATAATAAATAATAATAAACATATATAAAAAATTACTAAAAAAATTGCCTTAGTAATAGATTAATTTTGTAATATTAATAATTACTAATTAAATTTTTCCACTAAATATTATTTTCAATAATATATTTAATAATTAATTTCTCCTATTAAACTTAATCAATATTATATAAACTTTTATAGTTATTAATTTATTTTAATATAAATATTATTTAATCTGTCACAATGCTACATTTAATATCGACGTATAAAATTTTTGTGATTATTTTGACAATGAATATGAAAATAAAAACATTTGTGATAAATAGTAGTGATAATTGACGATAGTATCGGTAACTACAAATAATTTCAAAAATGTTTATCTTTATTTATAAAACATTTTATATAAATGTATATTTTTTTATATGTTTTATATAATGGTTTATTTAAGTATATTTTGTTTTGATTTTTAAATCTTAACTTTTGTATGAATTAAAAAATAAAGCCAACTTTGAGATGCGTTCCGTTGAGCCGAACTAAAAAATCCGCATAGTAAATACATTATTTTGGGTCGGGTCAGATTGAGTCGTGGACACGTGCGGCTTCAGGCTCAAAAATATTAAACCCGCAGCGGGCCGGACTAGGTTAGGATTTGAATAAAAAAAGGTGTGCTCAAGTGGATAAGCCGGACTCGGGCCCATCGTCATCCCTGATATTATTAATAATTGACAAAAGTATGACGAATTTATGTTATTTTTTTATTATTTTTTTAAATTTGTCTCTCAATCGGTACTATTTTCGTTGTTTTTTTAAGAAAACTAAATTCGTTTTCTATTTTTTTTCACTTTTTATTGTTTTATATGTAGATTCTTAAATAATTGTGGATTTAAGATTTTGATATTCTTTTTTCTTCCTCTTTTTTTTCGAATTTTAATTTTAATGCTTATGTTTTTCTTTTTTTTGTTGTTCTTTAAAATTTGGAAGACTTTTATAAAGTTTAAGAAGGTTTTGACCTGACAAAATTGTATTGTTCATAGGATTTTGAAGGAGGCTATTGATGACAAGACCGAGATTAATCATTTTAGTGGTTTTATGGCTCAAGTAAGTGATGTTTTATCTTCAAGAAAGCTCTCTTTCAACATCTCCCTCGTAAATCTATGGCTTCTTGCCATAGCAATCAACAAAAGTTCCCTTAACTCCTTCCAAGAAGCAAATCGAATTCACTTCATCAACAAACAACTACAAACCTGTATAAGAAATCATATTTAGAGGTTGTTTCTCAACCTGAAAAACAAGTAAAATTCAAGCTATTATACTCAAACTATACAGAAATCCATATAGATCTGCAGTTTGAAGACCATGTTAATGACACACTTCAATCAACTTCATCTCACACATTGATTGGAAAATTTCACAAGGCATTCCCAAGAAGCATATATTATACAGATTCTTTGAAGAGAGAAGGTTTGAGGGAGACTTTTCATACTCAAATTGGGACTCGATGCATATATTTCTGGAGTTCTCTATCAAGGATGACATTAGTAAAATCTGGTCACGAGGGATATGGACAGTGGGTCAAAGCTCAATGAGAATACTTAAATGGGAGCCATCCTCCAAAAAAAGAAAGCTCTATTGTATCTATCTGGATAATGATCGAAATGTTACATAAACATCTGTATAATGAGGATATTGTCCAGTCAATAAAAGTTGTGGTTGGATCCCCAATTAAATCTTGGATGTCACCCAAGAACAATGCATTATATAATGCTTGCTACGCTTGGGTGGAGATTGATATTTCCAAGAAATTACAACATAATGTTTGGTTTGGTTTCGGCAGCAACAATGGAGCCTGGATACACATTAGTTATAAGAATGTGCCAAACTACTGCGAATGTTATCATGTTGGTCACGACAAAAGATCCTGTAAAAAACTCAAACATGTTGCTAATGAATTAATCAATCCTTCTCTATAAATACCTAAACCTTTTAATGAAGAAGACAAATCTAAAAATCCAAACAAAATCAAGTCAATAATAGTGGATCACAAGGAAAATAACATCAAAAGAAAAGATTTGCTCAAGGATGATGAAAACAGGAATAATGAAAATACACATGCACTAGAAAAGGAAAATCTTACAAGACATAAAGAAGGAAAATTACCTAAGATAAATACAGGAAAAGAAAAGAGTGAGGATGAGGAAGTCATTGAGGCTATCAAGTCTTTGGATGATGACCATAATCTTCAATCTGGTGAATTTGAATCTCCAAATGCTGGATACCTAACACCTAACAGAGATAACTCAGGTAGTCTTTCAATCACTCTAACTGTAAGACAACAAGAAATATATCCAATTTTCCAAAAACTACTTGACAGAAAGCTAAAAATGGAAAGAGTAAACAAAAAGTATAAACTATTAGTAATAAAACCTCTATAGTTCAAAGAGACAAGAAGAACTTCCTTTACAAGTCCTATATGATCAAAGCTCGTTGTTAGAATATAAGGGGAGCTGGAAATAATTCCTCAGTAAGGAGACTGAAGTCAATTATCAGAAAAGAGAAAGTTAAAAACTTATTCTTACAAGAACTTATGATATACAACAAACACTTTAATTCAATATCAACCAATCTTAAACTATCTAAGTATTTTGCAAATGTCTCCAATAAAATTTGGATATTGTTGAGTGAAGAACTTGAGATCAATATTCTAATTGATTGTGATCAATAAAACACTCTCTACTAGATAAAATAATCTGTGTGACATGTGTGTATGAAAACTGCCAAATAAAAAATAGAATGGACCTTTGGAATCCAATTCAAAACATTGCTCCGTCTTCAAAGAAATGACTAATGTTGGATAATTTTAACTCTATAACATCCCCCATCAGAGCAAATTGGTTGTACTAATTATTGTTTTCAAAGTTCAAATGATTTCAATGATGTAATTAAATACTGTTCTTTTGAAGATGCGGTTTTTCAGGTACAAAGTTTACATAGACAAACAAAACAAAATGGTAACGCTTAGACCGTGTGCTTTTCAATCAAGAATGAGCAGACTACTTTGTTGAAACAAAAGTGGAACACATGGCACGTACATGTTCTAATCACACACCATTACGTATATAAATTATCTGATGAGGTCGGATTTATTTGAAATTGGTTTACTGCATATATCTGAAGGGCAATTCGGACATATCCAATACAATACCATACTGAACTGTACGATCAAGTGGATTATGACTCAGCAGGTTCCTGGTCATTTCCTATCTTGGGCTTATGGTTTTTCAGACCCGACCTAAGTCTATGATCCGGCCTAGAAGGCCCATATGTCACAAAACAAGTATAAATACCCCAACCACCTTCATTTATGAGGGTGAGAAAAACTTTATTGCTAGTACACACCTCTTTCATCTCTCTACATTTCACTTAAACATTAAATTCCTAAAAATATAAAACTTTTTCCTAATATACCACTTGATCAGAAATTACCCTTACCAAATTGGCGACCACAGTGGGAGGCGACGGTGCCTGAATTCCGTATTCAAAACCAACAAAAAAAGCAATAGTTCGGATGTCATCAAAGCAGATGGATCCCAATGCACAAGAAGTTCTTCCGGAAGTTGAGGGGGCAAGAGAAGTTAATGAGCACACTAGTGTGTCTCATGTCAACCACAACACATATGAGAGACATTTCATACAAGAGGAACGTGACCAGCTGAGGGCTCAAATTGAGGCTTTAAGGGCTCAGAAACAGGCTGAGAAAGAAATAAAAGAAAATTCTGATGCATCCGGACCCCGTCATACCTATGAGCCTGCTGAAAATGAACAGTCTACAAAGACTCTAGTTAGCTCTAAAAAAGGTATCGTTCTAAACAACTTGTAAGTACTACTTCAATGTCCACAGATAGTTCTCTCGATGATCTGAATCTCGAAGAATCACTTTCATCTAGTAGTAGTGAAGTTTGGACCAAGAAAAAGTTGAGATTGACTAAAAATATTCAAGAAAAAGGGATAGAAAATACAGAATTAAGAAGTATCAAGGGAAAATAAAAGGTTCGGCTGATCAGCACATTGACCATATGTTGATTGACCTATTTTCATGTCAATCTGAACTAGGTATTTTCGACACCCCTAAGGAAGATTCAGTGTTTAGTTGTAGCCATAATTGGAGGTAGTCGTCTCTATCTTTGAAAATTCTGTCTGAACATCTTCCCAAAAGGTTTGATAGCTCTAAGATGGAAAAATACGATGGGAGTAAAGACCCGGACAACCATCTTGAGTAGTTTAAAAAATGTATGATAAACTTTGATGATGATGATAAGCTGCTTTGCCGAGATATTTCACAAAGCTTTAAAGAAAGCGCTCTCAAATGGTATAATAGCATCCCCCAAGGATCTATAAACAACTTTGATATGTTTTGGGTTCCAAACACAGTTCCTAGGAAGCAAAGAGGTTAAAAGGAATGGGGAGACCATTATTCATTGTTCCCAGGAACCGAAAAAATCTTTAAAAGAATACATAAGTAGGTTTTTGAATACAAAAAATGGGTTGGCTGACTGTTTTGAACAAGTGGCCATTTCCTCTTTGAGACAAGGCCTGAAACCGGGTGACTTAGCTGATTCGGTGAGTAAGAAAAAAACAATGACTTTTAGTGGGCAATTAAACCAAGTTGGAAAATAAAACACGGTTGAAGAAACTAAAAATACCAGATTCCCTCATCAGAACAGATCGGCTGATACCCTACCAGCAACACAACCAACAACCCAGTCCGGGTATAAACCAAAAGAGTCCGCACAGGGGTCTGGCCGAACCAGGAAAAACCAGTCTAACCAAAACCAGCAAGGCAGAAATAAAAGAGGTCCTTGGGTTCAACCTAAATGGTTTTCTGAGCTAGGGGAGTGTGTAGCAACAATTTATGTTAAGACAAAAAATGAGGTTTATTTTTAGAGCCCCAACCCATTATAGTCTCCTAGGGAGACCCGGAGTACTTGCTATTGTAAGTACCATAACGATGTCGGTCACGACACAAATGATTGTATAGTGCTAAAACAGGAAGCACAGAATCTCATTGAAAGTGGAAATTATGTTCCTTTGTTAAAAAGCAAGGGGGCAATAGACCAAGTACCAGTGCACCTCGAACACCTTCATCAACTGCTACAAGAACCTCGAGACAGGAAGACACTATGATGATTGTTGAAAGATTTGACGTTGATAATGAATATCTCAATCCTGATCCAGAGCGGAATCAAGTGGGGGTTATAGTGGACAAATCAGGTAATGTTTCCGATCTGGTACAGGTTTTTAATTCTTTGACCATATTTGGAGGAGACACTATAACAGCACATTCGACTTTTTCAAGAAAAAAGGCATGTTAATAGTTTGACTACACAATTGGAAGGAAAGATGTCTACACACTTGTACGAGACCCTTACTCCTTTCATAATATTTGATGAGGATGATTTAAGAGATATAGTTGGACCACATGAAAATGATGTGGTAATAGGAGCATCAATTGGGGGTAATGACGTCCGAAGGATCCTCATTGATACTAGAAGTTTGGAAAATGTACTATTTTTAACTGCTTACAAACAAATGATGAACCCCTCGGTCATTTATCGATCAAAACCGAACTATTGTAGGCTTTATTGGCAGTTCAACTGAGGTTATTGGAGAATTTAAAGAGAAAGTGTTATTGGGTAAAAGTTATTTTAAGAAGTTGGTAAGATTGTTATTTGTGGTAGTTGATTGTCCCACATCGTATAACGCTATATTTAGAAGATCTTGTCTCTCTAGGATACATGATGTAACATCCACAGTCCATCAATGTCTAAAGTACGTTATATGGGACAAGTGGGTGTTGTTCCAAGTAGCCAGAAGGTGGCCAGAGAATGTTATGTTACTGTCATTTCTTCCAAAACATTAGAAGCAGCTAAAGTTGACAAGGAATAGCAACTAACGGAGCCTTCCACGCATAAGAATGAGATAGATGATCCAAAGGAGGCTCCTAGTGCTATAATACCTATTGAGGAAGTTGAAATCTATTTCTTTGCTGAAGGCAATAATTTCAGGATTGGAACTAAGTTGCCACCGGATTTGAAAGGAAAACTATTATCTTTTTAATCTAACAATTTACATGTGTTTGCATTGAACAATTATGATGTGAATGTAGTTGTAACCGAAGTGATATGCCACAATTTATCGCCCCGATCTGATGTTAGGCCAGTAGTTTAGAGAAGGGACTTTTTCTAAAGAAAAAGCTGTTGAGATAGTACAAGAAGTCGATAGGTTGACCAAGATGGGTCATATCAAAGAATCCCAATATCTTTTATAGATGGTAAATCCTGATTTGGTCAAGAAGATATAGCAAATGGCGTATGTGCATTGACTTCACCGATCTCAACAGAGTATGTCCTAAAGATCCGCTTCCAATACCCCGGATAGATCAGTTGGTGGATTCTACATCGGGAAACAAACTGTTATCCTTTATGGATGCCTTTTCGGGATATAATCAGATAAAAGTAGATTTGAAAGACCAGGATCATACTACATTCATCATTGATATAGGGCTTCATTGATATAAAGTAATGTCATTTCGATTTTAAAATGTTGGGGCCACTTATCAAAGGTTAGTAAATAAAGCCTTTGCTAGTTAGACTGGCAGGAATATTGAAGTATATATAGATGACATGATGGTGAAAATCCTTGAGAAAGATGGGCACATATCTGATCTTCAAGAAACCTTTTCTAACTTAGAAGCCATCAATTTAAAATTAAACCTGGAGAAATGTGTTTTTGGGGTCCGATCCAGAAAAGTTTTAGGATATGTTATAAGTGAAAAATGAATTCAGCCTAATTTGGATCAGCTAAACGCTCTTTTAACGATTGATCCTCCTCGAAACACTAAAGAAGTTCAAAGATTGACCGGACGGTTGACTGCGTTAAATAGGTTTATTTCAAGGTCATCAGACAAATGTGCTCCATTTTCCAAGTATTAAGGCGTGGCAAATACTTTAATTGGTATTCTCAATGTGATCAAGCCTTTCTTAAAATCAAAAATCATTTGTCTTCACCTAAGATGATGTTCAAACCTGCTCAGGGGGGAAACTTTATATGTACTTAGCCGTATCAAAGTAAGCAGTAAGTGTTGTGTTAGTAAGAGAAGTGGATAATTACTCTCTTCCGGTGTATTACATAAGCACTAGTCTATTGGAAGCAGAAAAAAGATATTTGAAGTTAGAAAAGTTAGCCTTGGCTTTGGTAATAGCAGTCAGGAAAATGAGGCCCTACTTCCAAGAACATTCAGTTTTTGTCCGAACATCTTTTCCTTTAAAGAATGTACTAAAAAAGACTGATATATCAAGCAGAATGACCAAGTGGTCAGTTGAACTGGGTGATTACGATATTGATTTTACGCCTCGAACTGCAGTCAAGGCTCAAGATGTGGTTGATTTCTTAGTAGAGTTTCATAATGAAATGCCTTGTGAACAAAGGCAAGAAAACCAATCTAAGAAAGAATGAGTAGTCCGAACAGATGGCGGGCCATGGGATGTGGAGCCGTAATTTGTTTAACTTCCCCTTATGGTGATACTATGTATCAAGCTATATGTTTTGGTTTCAGGGCCTCTAACAATGAGTCAGAATATGAAGCAGCCATAGCCAGTCTAAGGTTAGCCCTTATATGTGGGGCAAAGAGAGTTCGGTTAATAAGTGACTCCCGACTACTTCTCCATCATGCTCAGGGACATTCTGAAGCTAAAAAAATTGATAAAATATTTGTTGATACTAAGGGAAGTTGCTGCAGGCTTTAAAAGTATCAAATACGAACATATCCCTAGATCAGAAAATACTATGGCTAACTCTTTAGCAACCATAGCATATTCTGAAGCCTACCCATGGATTATGATGCAAGAGTGCCCCTTAATAAGTTCAAGCCAAGAGCAGGGTAATGAGAATGAAGAAAATATGAGTATATCTGTCATTCAACCCAAAGAGTGGAGGTATGATATTTTCAATTTATTTTCGATGGCATTTTACCTCCGGATAAAGCCCTTGATAAAAATATTAGGTATATGGCTCGTGGGTTCCTAGTATTAAGAGAATTTTTTTACAAGAAATCTTTCAGCGGATCCCTCATGTGTTGCTTAGGATTTGAAGAATCCCAAAGTGTTCTATCCGAATTATACGATAGAGAGGGCTCTGCCCATTATGGATTCAAGGAATTAACCAGGAGAGTTCTGTTAGCAGGGTACTATTAGCCTACAATAATGACAGATGCTAAATATATGGTCAGAAGGTGTGATATATTCCAAAGGTACGGAAACGCAACCTATGTGCCAGCAGTTCCTATAGAGTCAATATCTGAACTAATACATTTTGACATATGGGGTGGGGACTTCGTCGAACCTCTTCCTATGACATCTGGAGGATTCCGAACAATAATAGTGCCAATGGATTATTTCTCTAAGTAGATAGAAGCTGCACCACTATCTGGAACCACATCAAAGGCAGTTATAAAATTAATCATATCCAATATTTGTTGCCGATTTGGAATTCCTCAACGGATTACTACGGGCAATGTGCCATAGTTTTACAACAAGGATATGGAGACATTTTACACATCCAGAGGAATTCAACATATTTTCTCTTCTCCTTTCCATTCTCAGGCTAATGGGCAGGTTGAAGTTGCTAATCGAACCATTCTAACAGGGTTGAAAAATAATTTGGAAGGAACTGCAGAAAAATGTCCAAGCTATTTGCAAGAAATTTTGTGGGCCTATCGAACTACTCCGCGAACGGCCACCTAAGAATCTCCTTTTTCTCTTTTCTACAGGATGGATGCGATCACGCCTATAGAAGCGACACTACCATATTTCCGAATACAAAATTATGCTGAATAAGCTAATGAAATGGCAGTAAGAAATCAGTTGGATTTGATTGAAGAAAAAACATAATGGCACATTTGAGGGTTGTGCATTATCATGGCTTAATGAAAAGCAGGTATGCATCTAAAGTAAAAAAGAAGGGATGTTCAAATATGTTATAAAGTGTTAAGAAAATTTTTCTTACACACTAAGTAAAAACAGTTCAGTAAGCTGGCTCTGAACTGTGAAGGGCCATACATCATAAGCGAGAAAATTAAACAAGGGACGTATAGGCTTTTGGATAAAGAGGGCAATCTATTGAAGCATCCTTGGAACATCAAACATCTCAGGTTGTACTTAGTGATGAGTCCGGATTTTCTCATCACTCACTGTAGAAACCGGACAGGGCAATTCGGACAAAAACCACCCACTGAACCATCCGAACAGGACTAAAGTATTAAAAACTAATCACTTTATGACTAAGATAATTATCAACTTGCTTAATAAACTTATAGGCCTTTGAAGTCGACCCGGTTTCGTGAGTTTGACCCGAAAACCCATGAGGCCCACAATTAAGGGTATAAATACTCAACCACCTTAATTAATGAGGGTAATGAACATTTAATACAACCAGGCAGCTCAAATCTCTCACTACAAACTACCCAAACATTAAATACCCTTGAAACATTACAAAACATCTGACAAAATTACCCTCAGATCAAAATTATCCTTACCAAATGGGCGACCACAATGGGAGAAGAAGGTTCCTGAATCTAGCATTCGAAACCATCAAGAAAAACCAGTTCGGATGAATCCGAACGAGCAAGAAGTACCACCAGCTTTGGAAGAAGTGGTGGGAGAAAATGACGAGTATACGATTGAGGAGCGAGACACGTTGAAAGTTGAAATAGAAGCTTTGAGTGCTGCCAAAAGGCCAGAGTTGGGTACAAAAGAGAAATCCAAGGTGTCAGTAGTCCATCATACTGACAATCCAAGAAAGCATGAGCCATCAAATACCCATGTGAGTACTAAAAAGACTCATGCTAGCTCAAAGAAATCTCATCGGTCTAAACCGGTGGAGAGTTCAGATTCAGATTCAGAATCTTCCAGTAGCTCCTCAAATGAAGATGGAGTTGAATAATCCTTGTCATCCAGCAGCGATGAAGGCCATTCTAAAAATAAACAAAAGTTGGTCAAAAAGTACTCACGAAAGAGGGACATGCATGGAAGGTTGAAGAGGCATCTGGGTAAAAGATCGTCTCACAGTCATAGTCATGGTCAGAGACACGTAGACTGCTTGTTAATGGATCCCTTGGCCTTCCATGATGAGCCAGGTATCTTTGCAACTCCTAAAGAAGATACTTAATTTAGCCGTGGCCGGAATTGGAGACAATCTCTATTGTTCTCCAAGATACTGTCCGGAAACCTTGCTAAAAGGGTTGACAGTACAAAAATGGAAAAATATGATGGCAGTAAAGATCCAGATAACCACTTGGAACAATTTAAAAAACTTATGATGAATTTTGATGATGACGATAAGTTACTCTGTCAAGCATTCTCCCAATCTTTTACGGGGAGTGCTTTGAAGTGGTACAATAGTCTGCCACAAGGCTGCATCAGGAATTTTGACACTTTTTGGGTGGCTTTCTGAAGGTAGTTTGTTGGAAGTAAAGAAGTAAAGGGAAATGGAGACACTATTATCCATTGTGCCCAAGAACCAAATGAATCTCTGAAAGAGTACATAAGTCGTTTCGTGAATACCAAAAATGGATTAGCTGATTGCTTTGAACAAGTGGCAATCACTTCTTTAAGGCAGGGTTTGAATCCTAGTAATTTGGCTGATTCAGTAACCAGAAAAAGGCCATGGCATGGGGAGGTTTACTGAATCAAGTCGGAAAACAGATTAATATGGATGAAACAAAGAAAACCAGAGTGCATCGGCAAGTGAGATCTGCCCCTGCTGCACCAAATCAAAACCAGAATCAGTCCAGTTATAAGGCCAATGAAGCCAGACAGGGTCAAAACAGAGCCAAGGCTCAATCCCATCCAGTTGTACCAGCCCAGAGCCAGCAATCTAGAAATAAGCTGGGGCCTTGGGTTCAACCGGAGTGGTTTGTTGAGTTGAAAGAAAACATAGCCACCATTTATGATAAAACAAAAGACGAAGTCCATTTCAGAAAGTCGGCTGCATTACAATCTCCCTGGGAAAGTTGAAATAATAGTTTTTGCCAGTATCACCATGATACTGGTCATACCATTGAAGATTGCATTGCATTGAAACAGGAAGTGCAGAATTTGATTGAGAGAGGGAATTTGAGGCTTATGTTAAAAGAAGAAGTGGAAATAGACTTGATAATGCTCATCGGGCTGGCCCGAACAATGCAGGGACATTGGCTCCGGATGGGGCTATGGTGATAATTGAAAGGTTTGACGTAGAAACATAATATTTGGATCCCGATCCAACTCGAAACAAGGTGGGTGTTATCACAGAGCATTGCAAGATGGTGTCCGGCCTCATCAGCTTTTTCGAGTCAGTTACAATTTTTTTTGGGGGGGGGGGGACACCATGACTGCACCAACTGCTTCTTCGAGAAATAGGCACGTTCATACTTTAGCTACCCAATTGGAAGGAGGCATGACTTGCTATCAATCACAAATTCCATTTCCTTTCATTATTTTCGATGAGAATGACTTGAGGGACATTGCTGGTCCCCACGAAAATGCTGTGTTGTCATAGGAGCATCCATTGGGGGCAATGACATAAGACGAATTTTGGTGGACACCGGAAGTTCAGCTAATATTCTCTTTTTGACTTCCTACAAAAAAATGAAGAATCCAGCAGTAATTCAGCATTCGAACAGGTCAATTGTGGGTTTCACTGGAAGCTCAACAGATGTGATCGGGGAGTTTGAAAAGGAAGTTTTATTGGGCAAGGGCCCTTTTAAAAAGATGGTTAGAATACTTTTTACTGTGGTGGATTGTCCCACTTGTTATAATGTCATTTTGGGGAGATCTTGGCTCTCCAGGATGCATGATGTGGCTTCAACAGTCCACCAATGTTTGAAATATGTTGTACAAGGACAAGTGAGAGTTGTTCGAAGCAGCCAAAAGGGTACAAGGAAAAGCATATCTTTGCTTGGTGTAATGTCAATGTAACCGGAGTACCAGCAGACATTATATCGCACCAATTATCAATCTGAAGGGACATAGCACATGTTGTACAAAAGAGGAGAGCTTTTTCTAAGGAAAAAGCTGATGTTATAGTTCAAGAGGTTGACCGGCTTACTAAAATGCGGCACATAAAGGAATCTCAATACCCATTATGGACAGCCAATCCGGTGTTGGTAAAGAATAAAAATGGTAAGTGGCATATATGCATCGATTTTATAGATCTCAACAGAGCTTGCCCAAAAGATTTATATCCGGTCCCCCGAATTGATCAGCTAGTGGACTCCACGTATGGAAACAAGTTGTTGTCCTTTATGGATGCCTTCTCCGGGTATAATCAGATTCAAGTAGATCCGAAAGATCAAGAACATACTACATTTGTCACTCATAGGGGCCTCCATTTTTACAAGGTGATGCCGTTTGGGTTAAAAAATGCTGGGGCTACTTATCAGAGGTCGGTAAATAAGGCTTTTGCTTATCAGATTGGAAGAAACATGGAAGTTTACATCGATGACATGATGGTAAAAAGTGTGGACGAAGAACTACATTTGGCAGATCTCCATAAAACTTTTGCCAACTTGGTGAAAGTAAATTTAAAATTGAACCCAGAAAAGTGTATCTTTAGAGTACAGTCTGGGAAATTCTTGGGGTATGTGATAAGTGAGAAAGGGATATAGCCTGATCCAGACCAACTTAATGCTTTACTACAAATGGAGCCTCCTCAGAATATTAAAGAGGTACAACGATTGACGGGGAGGTTGGTTGCACTAAACCTTTTTATTACAAGGTCTTCGGACAGGTGTGCCCCATTTTTTCAAACTTTGAAAGGTGCAAAAGACTTCAACTGGTACCCACAGTGTGATGAGGCCTTCGATGAGATTAAGAAGCACTTATCTTCCCCCAAAACTTTGTTTAAACCTATTGATGGAGAGACCCTCTATGTGTACTTAGCAGTTTCTGAGTGTGCTATAAGTGTAGTGTTGTTAAGAGAGGTGGATAATTATCCTCGTCCGGTGTACTATATCAGCAAAAACTTGATAGATGCAGAAAAACGGTATTTAAAGCTTGAAAAATTAGCACTAGCCCTAATAATTGTTGCGAGGAAAATGAGGCCCTACTTTTAGGCTCATTCTATCATTGTCCGGACGTCTTTTCCCTTGAAAAAAGTTCTCCAAAAGGCAGACATTTCAAGTAGAATGACCAAGTGGTTAGTAGGGCTGGGAGGCTACGATATTTATTTTTCCCCACGAACAGCAGTCAAAGACCAAACTGTGGATGACTTCTTAGTTGAATTCCATTCAGACAGGGATACTAAGCAAGCAACCGGTGTAAAAGATAAAAAACGTATGGGTTATTCGGACTGATGGTGGATCAAGTACCATGGGTTGTGGTGTTGGGATATGTTTAAGCTCTCTGTACGGTGACATGATGTACCATGCTATATGTTTTTCTTTCAAGGCTTCCAACAATGAGTCCGAGTATGAAGCTGCTATAGCTGGTTTAAAGTTAGCTCTCATCTGTGGAGCCAAAAGGGTCAGGTTAATGAGCGATTCTTAGCTTCTTATCCATCATGCACAAGGTCAATCCGAAGCCAAAAAAGAGCAGCTGGTTAAATACTTATTTGTTCTCAAAGAAGTGGCACTCAATTTCAAAAGCATCACCTATGACCACATACCCCAGACGGAAAATACGCTAGCAGACTCTTTGGCAACCATAGCCTACTCTGAGTCCTACCCTTGGATTCATGTGCAGGAGTGCCCATCCATTCAATCAATCCGGATAAGGAAGAAGAAAGTTTGAATATATAAATAAAACAACCCCAAGATTGGAGATTTCCTCTCCTCTAATATCTCTCAGATGGCATCCTGCCTTCGGAAAAAGGAGTAGCAAGGAAGATAAAATACAAGGCTCGTTGTTTTTTCAACTTAAGAGATGTTCTTTATAAAAAAATCCTTTAGTAAACCTCTCTTACGATGTTTAGGGATCGAAGAATCCCAAATAGTGCTCTCCAAATTGCATGATGGTGAGGGATCATCACACTGTGGATTCAGGGCTCTAACTAGAAGGGTTTTGTTAGCCGAGTACTACTGGCCCTCCATAATGCAAGATGCCAAGGAGTTGGTGAAGAAGTGTGATCCATGCCAACGATACAGCAATGAAATGCATATCCCAGCTGTCCCTTTGGAGTCAATTTCTGAGCCAATAACTTTTGCTCGGTGGGGGCTGGATTTAGTGGGACCTCTACCCATGGCGTCCGGGAGGTGCAGAACTATAATTGTTGCCATTGATTACTTTTCGAAGTGGATCGAAGCAGCCCCACTGGCAGGAACTACTTCGAAAGTTGTTATAAAATACATCTTGTCTAACATTTGTTGCAGATTTGGGGTTCCACAAAAGATAACTACAGACAATGTGCCATCATTCGACAACAAAGAAATGGAGAATTTATGTGCCTCTAGATGCATTCAACACTGTTTCTCTTCTCCTTTCCACCCACAGGAAAATGGTCAAGTTGAAGTGGCTAACAGGACCATCTTGTCCGGTCTTAAAAAAAATTAGAGGGAGCTGCTAGAAAATGGCCAAGTTATCTACAATAAGTATTATGGGCCTACCGGACCACTTCGGGGGCTACAACACAAGAGTCTTCCTTTGCCTTAGTATATAGAATGGATGCCATAGCTCCCATAGAGGCTACTCTTCCTTCATTCCGAGTTCATAATTTTTCCGAACACGCTAACAAAGTGGCAGTCAGAAGCCAGCTTGATTTGATGGAAGAAAGAAGAGTTAAGGCTCACCTCAGAGCCACACACTATCAAGGTTTGATGAGAAGCAGGTTTGCTTCTAAAATCAAGAGAAAGGATTTTCAACCATGGGATAAAGTATTGAGGAAAGTCTTCCTACATACCAAGGAGGAGCACTCCGACAAGTTAGCTCCAATTTGGGAAGGACCCTATGTGGTTAGTGAAAAGCTTAAGCCTGGGACATACTGGCTCCAAGATAAAGATGGAAGGATTTTGAATCACCCCTGGAACATTGAACATCTCCGGTTATACTTGGAATGAAAACTATGTAAATATTTACTTGTTTAAAAGTTCATGTAAATATTTGGGGGCATACTCTTTCCTACCATGGTGGCGCGGGGAGGTTTTAATGAGGTGTCCGGGTTTTTAATAAAATTCGATGCCTTCTTAAAAAATTCTGAGTGTTTCAATTGATAGTTTCTTTGAAATTTTTTATTAATGGCAGACCGGATTGAACTGGTAGAGTGATGACTACTTAAACATTTGTCATCGGAGAATTTAAAATACTTGTAAAATAACTAAGAGTTATTTGAACATTAGCCATCAAAGTTGAAAAACTATGAAACAATGCAAGAGTTGTGTAAAATAAAACTAGCCATTAAAATATGCGGAATGCCTTGGCCGTCCAAGGACTTTGAATTTTCAGACAGAAAGATCCAGACAAGGCCGGACACGATTACAAAAAATGTCTTGGCCACCCAAGGAATTTAGTTCAAACACAAAAAGTTAAAAGATAATTGATACTTTAAGACTGAGCTTTCTCAGATGGCCCAGCCTTACTTGGCTTCTTCTTAGAATCATTATTTTCTTCATTCGGACTCTCCTCGGTCCGTTCATCTTCATCAATCGTATCATCCCAACCACTGGAATAGTTCTTCATATCACCATCCGCCATCGTATGGAATGGGATATCCTCATACTCTACAAAACTCCATAAATCTCCCAGTGTCCTCTTCGGAAATTTCTCATGAAAGAGTAGGACCATATCTGATTTGACCTCAGGATATCTTTGCTCTTGGGAGTCTATCACCTCGTTGGTATACGCATCAATCCTAGCTTAAATTATCCTTTCATGCTCCTTTAGCAAGTCATATTTCTCATGCTTAGCTTGGGACACAACATCTTCAAGCGATATCTTGTCATTTGTCAGGGTCTGAATGACATTGTCTTTGGCCTTCACCTCCTCTTTCGAAGTAGAAATATTTTTCTCCAAGTCAGAACACTTGGATTGAAGTTCTGTGACAACCCCTTACGAAGTGGTCAGTTTGGTGGCCAAGTTCTCCTTCCACTTTATCAACTCTTCATTTTATCTCTTTAATGCCTCGAGACTCTGCTTGATTGTAAGGAGGTCGTTGGACAAACTCTCCTTGTCAGAATTGAGCGTGTTGATGATGGCTGACTGGTTTCTCACTTACTTCTCTAAGTTGAGCACTGGCTGAATGTTGCTTAACAAGCAATGGGTCACCACATCTTTCTCCCCTGAAACATAAAAAAAAGTTACCGTTGAAGGTGGCCATGTTCGAGGAGCTTGGGGGAAGGTAAGGGCCAGCAAAATCATCATTCTTAAGGTCATTGAAGTAAAGGCCAATCCCTTGAAGCCCACTTATCTCAACTTCATTAATATTGATGTCCCCTCCGGCGCCCTCTCCGATGTGGAAATCACTTGGAATTTCCTCTGCTTGGGTTGGGTCTGTTGGATCAACCGAAGGAAAGGACTCCGGAGCCCGGAGAGCAACTTCATCTCCCTTGGAGGTTTTCTTCTTCTTGGCCTCCCTATCTCCACCTTCTGCTCCCCATTTTCTGTCTTTCTTGGGAGCCTTTGGGGGCTTTGGAGATCCAACCACCTCTTTGGTACTTTCATTCTCTACCACTTGTAGCAAAGCAGTATCGATCCTTCCTTGTTCCTGCTCCTCCGGGCTTACAGGGGCATTTTCCTCAACCTCACCTGGGTTGACTTTAGCCCCACCTTGCTTGGCCTTACCTTTCTTGCCCTTCATTTTGCTTGGGTCTTTAGCTCTGCCCGGCAAGGCCAGCTTACCATCTTTTCCATCAGTCTTCTGAAGAATCACCCCCGGAGGGGGTGGAGTGGTTAATTCCTCCCAAGGAAAGTCCTTCCGGGCGGTGGTATTCCAGAGATGGGATCTTGTCAAGTTGCCTCGGTAAAATAGTTATGGAAGAGGTTTCCCCACTTCTCAGCAGTCCAAGCATTTAGCTTGGTACAAGTAGTCTACCCAGCCTTTAAGTAATCGCTGAACTCTTTAGGCAGCACTACCAAAAAACAAAATAAGATAAATTAGACAAACAAACTTGTTATAAGTAAAGGTGGAAGTATGTGATGAGATTTTTACCAGCGCTTTGCCATCTGCTGGTAAGCATGCTTGGGTTGATACTGGCCTTAATCTTCTTCCCATTCTCCCAGGCACCACTGATGAACAGGAATTGAGTCTTCCAGTTCTTCTCCGACTCAAGTAGATCATCCACCACTTTGTAATTATCACCCATGTTGTAGTGATAGAAGGGGATGATATGGTTTCTGTAAAGGCTGGCTACAACAGAAAATGTTTCCATCGAAAGAGGAATTCCAGAGAGCCTGAAAGCCATGATATATGCCATGAGGGTGAACCAGGAATTAGGGCTCAATTGGCTTGGGCAGAGCTTTATCAGATGGAAATATCTGACTATCTCTGGGTCCAAGGGAAACCTAAGCCCCCAATTAAATAACTCAGTGTAGAAGACTATCTCACTGAGTTTGCAATCCATGGGCGTCTCCGGATCGACTGGTATCCTCACTTTAACATTTTCCGAGAATCCCCCACTTCGTCATCATCCGGCCAAGTTCAGCTGTATGAATAAAAGTGTAATTAATCTTCTATATGGTTAGCAGGTACTTTACACTTACTTTGTGGAAACAAGGCCCTACTTTTCCTACAAGGCACTCCGGCAGATCCGGATGCTTTAAACACAACTTCTCTTTGCCTTTGCTCTTCTTGATGATAGCAGTCTCACTTGTCTGCCCGGAGACATCGGTCTCAAAAGGGGCTTCTTCAATGTTATCCTCCATTACATCTTCCATTACCATGGAAGAGTTATCAGTTATTTTTGGGAGAGAAGAGCTGGTGGTTGGCTCAGTAGGCCCTCCGAATAATTGGGCATTGCTTTCTTCTTGTGGTCTGGAGTCCGGCTGGGGCTCAGATCCGGAGGTTTCTTTCCGAATTCTTGAACTGGTTGCCTCTAGACTGGACATCTTGTCCTTGGGGACTTTTATGAGTGCTTCTAACCCTGTAGTTTTATTCTTAGCCCCAGACTTATAAGGCGTGGATTTTGGAGGCTTAGGCTGTGCAGTAGCAGCCTGCCCTTTCACTAAACGACCCCTTCGTCGATCTACCAGCTTCTCTGGGGAGATGTCAGCATCTGATCCCATGGCGATGAAGGGGGAAGGTCTCTTACTGCTTGTAACTGCCTGCTCTGGTTCAAAAAGAGACTCTGATTCCTGGACCGATGAGCCTGAAACGATTGGTGAAAGATTGGGCTGGAATAACCTTCTGGGTTTAGAACTTTTGGCAGAAGACGAACCACGATCAGGCTCTGAACTTGGTGTTTCAGATTTGTCGATAGGGGAAACATGGAGACCAGCAGCAATGCGCCTTTCTCGTTCGACTTTTTGAGCCTTCTCTAACTCCGACGAATTGAGCCACCCACCTTTTACAAGGGCGTTTCTTGCTGTGAACATAAACTTACACCAGGAAAGGGGTGTTTTGAGAGGTAAAAGCTTTGAAGATTAAAAATGTGGAAATAATGAAGATGGTAAAATAGTGACAAGTGGACTAATTTATATTAAAAAGACAAAAGATGCATTGAAACTTAGGAGAATACGAAAAAATGGGAGTAATGATTAAAGACGGCGCTGACATCACCAACATCAATTGAAGAGGATACTTTTGAGGTTAGTGGGAGCACCATTCTAGGAGAAAAAATGGCTAGTGAGGTGAATCAGGAAGGGACACGTGTCCCACGATCTGTGAATAAAACCTTTGAGCTTCTGAGAGATTTGCTAGTCCGGATAAATCTGTTACACAAATCGAAGTCTGTCCAGACGTAGTTTCAGATGCTTGTGAGTGATATTTTAGGTCTTGCCAAAGACCTTCAAACATAACCTAAAAAAGGGGCTATTGATGAGTCCGGATTTTCTCACCACTCACTGTAGAAACCGGACAGGGAAATTCGGACAAAAACCACCCACTGAACCATCCGAACAAGACTAAAGTATTAAAAACTAATCACTTTATAACTAAACTAATTATCAACTTGCTTAATAAACTTATGGGCCTTTGAAGTCGGCCCGGTTTCATGACTTTGACCCAAAAACCCATGAGGCCCACAATTAAGGGTATAAATACCCAACCACCTTCATTAATGAGGGTAATGAACATTTAATACAACCAAGCAGCTCAAATCTCTCACTACAAACTACCCAAACAGTAAATACCCTTGAAACATTACAAAACATCTGACAAAATTACCCTCAGACCGAAATTATCCTTACCAATTAGAATAAAATTATCTTGTAAATATTTACTTTGTCATATATTAATGTAAATATTTGGGGGCATACTCTTTGCTACCCTGGTGACGCGGGGAAGTTTTAATGAGGTGTCCAATTTTAAATCAATAAATAATTTATTCCTTCTTTCAAGAATTATGTTGAGCACGAACTGGTCGGATTTATTCAACACCTTTCAACATTCAAATGAAATATCTTTAGAGTGATTGGATTTATTCAACACCCCCCATTATTCAAATGAAATATCTTTGAAGTGTTTGGATTTATTCAACACCCTCCATCATTCAAATGAAATATCTTTGAAGTGATCGGATTTATCAAACACTTCTGTTTTTTTCAAGTAATCTGATCAATTAAATAATGATCAATCACATTGGAAGAATTAAATACTGGTTAAATATTAAAGAATAAGAAGAATGGATATATACGATGGGAATTTTATATTAAACACTGATCGAAAACATTCGATCGACCATCAAACAAAATACCTTGGCCATCCAAGGACTTTAGTTTTAAAACGATACAAAATTTCTTGGCCATCCAAGGACTTTAGTCTTAAAAATCAAAAGAAAACACAAGAACCTTAGGGCTCGTTCCCTTCGATTTTTTCCTTACCTACATCTTGGTGTCATCGCTAGAACTTTCAGAGGTTCCTTCCTTAGAGTCGCTTGGTGATGAATACCCATGTTTGTCTTCGTCTAGGATGATATGAAAATGTATCTTCTTGTATGGTACATATTTCCATAGAGGCCCAATGTTTTTCTTGGGAAAGGTCTCATGAAATAGCAAAACCATATCAGACTTGACTCTTTCATCCCTTTTCTCCAAAGAATCCACCACTCCGGTAACATACTTCTCTATTCTTGCAGTTATCTATTGGGCTTATTTTCTTATTAGATAAGCATTTTCATCTCCCTTCTATTTGCAAAGTTTCTCTAATCTATCTTTTTCTTCGGATAAAGTACTGATAGTGCTGGCACTGGTAACTTGTTGGTCCTTCAAGGATTTGATCTCAATAGAGGTGGAAGTTTCCAGTCTGGAATACTTGGTCTTGATATCCTCATGGGCGGCCTTAGCTTTGGTAAGCTCAAAATTCAATTTCTCTTTCTCTTTAACTAGATTTTTCACTTTCTGTTGTGTGGAAGAAAGGGAATTATTCAAGTCCTGATTATTTGTGGTTATGGAAGATATGTCATTTGTTTGTTCCCTAACTTGCCTCTCTAGATCTCTCTAGATCAACTATCGGACGGATATAACCTAAGAGGGAATGACTCAAAGTATCATGCTCACATGATACCTCGTATGACTCACAATTATAGGTTACATTATTGGCTATGGTGGCTTGAGGAAAGGTCTATTCGAAGTCATCTTTATCCAAATCACTAAAGTACATGTTTTGAAATTCATCCAGATTGACATCTCCTGTGGCAGTTGACTGTTCACTGGTAAGAATGTTAGAGAAAGAGGGTTAGGTGGAATCTCTTCTTGTGGAGGAAGATCAGTAGGAATGGGAGGAGGAATTTCTGAAGGACGAAGTATTCTCTAACCCCAAGCTACTTTTCTTCTTCGTTACAACTCCTTGGTCATTGCCCTCCTTGCGCCTCTTGTGATTTTTCTTCTTAATTTGGAGCGGATGATCCGATCCACCAGTTTTCTTTACTCTGGCTTCAACTACCTCTAATAAAAAAGCATTGATTCCTCCTAGATTCTCCGAACCAACCCCTTCGGATATTTGGTGATATGAGTCGACTTCAGTTTTATTCTTATTTTTTTCATGATTTTGTCCAGGTGACTAGGGGCTTTGTTCCAAGAGGGCAATTGAAGTTTTTCATCCTTAGCCTCAACCCTCTTTAGAATAACATCTGATGAAGGAGGAGTTGCGAGTTGCTCCCAAGAAAGGTCTCTACTCCCCGTAGTATTCCATAAGTGAGACCTCAGCATGTTTCTAGAGGTAAAACAGTTACGGAAAGAAAGTCCCAGTTCTCTGATGCCCATTCCTTCAACCTGGTGAAGGTAGATTTGCATGCCTCCAGGTGCTCTGAAAACATTTTTGAAAATACTACATGAAGACAAAACAATCAGTTCGGAATATCAACATAGAATCTGGAGACTAATGAAAGTATGAACGGATATTACCTGAACATTTCCAGCTGGTGGTTAGCTGACTTGGATTGTCAGTGGAGTTTATCTTTCTTGCGCTTTCTCATGATCCACTGATGAAGAGAAATTGGGTCCTCCATGGCTTCTCGGACTCTAACAGATCATTCACCACCTTGTAGTCATTTCCCATATTATAATGATAGAAAAGGATGTTGTAGTTCCTGCATATACTCTTTATGGCGGAAAATTGCTCCATGGGTAGGGGAATTTTTGACAACCTAGACACCATGATACTAGCCAACAAAGTATACCACGTGTTCAGACTCAGCTGACTTGGGCACAGTCTTATCAGATGGAAATACGTGACTATTTCTCGGTCCAAAGGGAACCGAAGGCCCCAGTTGAGCACTTTAGTATACACCACCAACTCATGGGCCTTGCATTCCATGGGATTTTCCAGAGTGACTGGGATTTTTACCTTAACGGACTCCGGAAAGCCCCATTTTGTTCGGATCCGACCCAGTTCAGCAGTATGGGTATATACATAACAAATTTTTTGAAGAGCTATTAGGTACTTCACACTAACCTTGTGGAAGTTTGGCCCCACTTTCCCTTCCAGGCACTCCGGAAGTGACTCAGTGCTGGGCAGCCCCACTTTTCCTTTGTTTGTGCGATCTGGTACGGTGTTTTATGTTTGTCCGGATGTCTTGAAGGGTTTATCTTCCCTATTGTCCTCCATAATCTCCTTCATTATGTTTGACTGTTTTTCGGACGGTTTAAGATCTACTGGAGGCTTTGTTGTCTCCGAACTAGCATGTTTTGAACAGAGATGAGTGTTATTGGCTTTTGAAAGACGAGTGACTCTTCGAGGGGTGGTATTTTCAGCATCTGATCCCATAGCCAGAAAAGGTGAATGTTTCCTAACACTGGAAACTACTTTTCCCTTAGGCAGAGGATTTTGAGATCTTGAACTGAAGGTTCTGACTCTAAAGGAGATAGGGTTGGGATAAAATATGGTTTGCAAACTACTGATGTTCTTGATGATCATGAGCTACTGTCTGTATTTGGCCTTGTTTGATAGATCTCTCCACTAGGAGAGGCACGGAGTCCAACTGTGATTCTTGTCTCTCTTCTTGCTCTTTCCAAATCGGATAATTTTAACCAACCTCATTTCACCAAAGCGATTCTGGCTATGAACATATAAATTGCACAAATAAAATTTTGTAAGACCTAATACCATATAAAATAAAGCGACACGTGTCATACTTCAAAACCTGACTTTTAGAATTCCTAACTGTAAATTAATCTCTTCGAATCTCATCAAGATTCAGATCGAATACAAAACTATATCAGACTTCACCTCAGATATATCTCAAGTTTTATTTTTCCAATTAGCTCTTCCAAAGTATCTATGCAAGACCTAAAGGGGCTACTGATGAGGTCGGATTTATTTGATATTAGTTTACTGCATCTATCTGAAGGGAAGTTCGTACATATCTAATACCATACCATACTGAGTAGTACGATCAAGTGGATTATGACTCATCAGGTTGTTGGTCATTTCCCGTCTTGGGCTTATGGTTTTTCAGACCCGACCCAAGTCCATGATCTGACCCGTAAGGCCCATGGGTCACAAAACACGTATCAATACCCCAACCACCTTCATTTATGAGGGTGAGAAAAACTTTACTGCTAGTACACACCTCTTTCATCTGTGTACGTTTCACTCCAACATTAAATTCCTAAAATGATAAAACTCTTTCCTAATATACCCTTTGATCAGAAATTACCCTTGCTATTATCAAAGCCAAAACTAAGCAAATCAAAAGCTTCAAATTCCTTAATGGTTGGACACTATATAATGAATTTCTAAGGATTATAGAAGAAAGCTGGAAGGAATCTATAGAGGGTTACCCTACGTTTATATTCTGGAATAAAATGAAGAGGCTGAAAAATATCCTAAAGTCTTAGAACAATAATCACTTTGGAAATGTTTTTGAAAAAGTGACTCAAACTGAAGAAAATGTTAATGTTTGTGAAGCTAGATTCACCTACTCAAATAGTATAAAACACAAAAACTCCTTATCTAATGCCACAGTTGAACACCTCCTTGACTTGTCTATAGAAGAGGAATTCTGGAAACAAAAATGCTACGCTCAATGGATTCATGATGAAGGAAGAAATACCATAACTTATCATAACTATGTCAAATGGTAAAGAATAAAAGGTAGAATAACATGGATAAAAATCAACAACATATGACACTCAGATGATGAAACAATCAAAGCATCAACAGAGGCATATTTTAAAAATATTCTCTCATCTACCTCATATTCAGATAATGATCAATAGAGTGAATATATGAGCAATAATATATTTAATGTTATCCCTAAAGTGATAAATGAATCAGATAACAATATTCTTCTAGTTTTGCTTACAAAACAGGAAGTGTGTAGCACAATTCAAAGTATAAACTCAGAAATAGCATCAGGTGTTGATGGATTTAATAGATGCTTGTTCACAACATGTTGGAAAATCATTAAACAATACATGTGCTAATCTTTGATATCCTTTATAGATGGACATGGCATCCCTAAGGGCATCCTAGCTACTGGGCTTTGTTTAATCCCTAAAAACTGAAAACCCTTCCTACTGGAACCAATTTAGACCTATAAGCCTTTGTTCCATGATGAACATAATAATGTCAAAATTATTAAACAACAGATTATCTATTCTTTTACCTAAACTGATCTCGAAGTGGGGAGCCTACATAAGGGACAGATCAATACATGAGAACATCATAATTGAAAAAGAACCCATACATAATATTGGAAGGAAAAATCTTTTCAGAAACATAGTTATCAAGGTATACATGTCAAAGTATTTTAACTTATCACACTACTTCATATTCAAGTTTCTAAAGTGTTTTGGCTTCAATAACAAAGTGATAACTCTAGTAGGTAACCTAATAAAAACACTTCATGCCTCTATCCTTGTAATGGGGAATCAGTTGGATTCTTTAAAATCATAAAAGTAGTCAGACAAGGGGATGCCTTATCCTCTAGCCTGTTTATTTTAGCAGAAGAAATACTCTTAAGGGGTTTGAATGCTATGTTCATAAATGACAAGTCATCAGGATTTTCTAATAGAAGCAAAATGATCATTCCAACTCTTTAGTTTGCTGATGATCTACTTATATTTACCAATGGACTAACTAGTTCTATGGAGAAAATCTTAAATTTCTTGCAAGTATACCAGGACATATCAGGACAGTCACTAAACAAAGCAAAAACAATGATAATAACAGCATCTAATCTGCTTTAGAACAGAATAAGAACACTGGATATACAAACGAATTTCAGGACAAGTTATCTTCCTACAACGTACCCGGGTATCACACTTAGTCCATACAACAAGGCAGCAAACTTCCTCCCTCTTTAGGAAAAGATCAAAGCAAAGATTGAAAACTTGAATGATAAAAGATTATCATATGATGGTAAACTGATTTTAGTGAATTCTATGCTAATGCATATCCCCTTATATTGGTTACATAGTTGTTGGTTACCATCTTTTATCATTACAAAGATAGAGAGATTGATGAACATGTTTTCTATGGGGCTCAAATGATGAGAAGAACAAATTACACTGGTCTTCTTAGCCTTCAATCTGCAAAACATAAACTGAATGACGACTAAATATAAAAAGCATGCATGACATCGATAAAGCTTTCTCATGCAAACTATGGATAAGACAGATAAAAAAATTCATTGTGGGCTAAGCTGATTCATAGAGTCTACTGTAAAGGATCACACCCTCTTCAAATCAATTACTCTAATAAGGGATCACAAACATGGAAGAGGTTGTCCAACATAAGAGAATTTGTAGAGGATAAGGCCACGTGGAGACTAGGTAAAGGTGATGTTGATCTGTGGTTGGATAACTCGTACGGTAGACCTCCCCTTATTAATCTAAATCCAAACACTAACAAAAGTTTGTTCAAAGGAATTAAGGTGAACTTTTTCTTAGATAATAATGAATGGAATGTTAACAAACTCAAACCACTACTTACTGACTTTAACACTAATCTGGTATCAAAAACTAAAATCAATGACCAAGTTAATGACATTATCCATTAAATAACTTCTAAAAATGGTAAATTTAACATAAAAGAAACAATACATATTAATAGACCCATCAAGTACAGATCATCACTCTATGAGAAGTTATGGAACGAGATAACTCCAAGAAAATGTTATTTCTTTCTTGGAGACTGATTCACAACAAAATTCTGATAGACACAATTATGTAATCCATGCATATAACTATGCTTTAAAATGCGAGTTTTGTCAGAATGTGGAATCAAAATACCATCTTTTTGTCTCATGCATATTCTTTTGGGGTATCAAGTCTTACTTTGCAGGTATTCTCAAAGTTAACATACAAAATTTCATGACTACAAAGCATATATTCAAAGCCTTGTTTTGGGCATCACCTAACAAGACACATATCAAGACCATCATTCCTACAATCATAAGATGGGCTATATGGCAACAAAGAAACAAGACTAAGATGAATAGAGACACATTCTCAGCAAGTTCAACAATTAAGCACATCTCCAACATGTTAATCTGCTTGGATCATGCAAAAATTATGAAAAATAAACACTGGAAACATAATGATGTAGAGTCTACCACCCTATGATGTACCAATCATCTGAAAACAATCAAGAAAATCACTTACCTGACCTGGACCCCCCTCTTCCCGGAAGACACAAACTTAATACAGATGTCTACTGCCTTGCAACTGGAGAAGCAAGTGGTGTTGTAATTATCCGTGATAGCAAAAGCAACATTGTCCATGACTACGAGAATAATTATGGAATGCTAACCCTACTTAAAGCTGAAGCTCATGCATTACATGATGACCTACAAATATGTAAAATCAATGGACTCAATAAAATTGATATAGAAATGGATACTGAAATCCTAGTTTCTCTTATTTCTTTTGGAAATTTTCCAAATAGCCTAGATTATGTTCGATATTGTCTTCACCGCATCTATAGAGAAAAAAATCGAGCAGCCGATTGGCTTGCTTGATGGAATCTAAGATGTAAAATAAAACTGGATTACAGAATATTCAAAGATCTAATTCAATTGGAAGCAATAACATTTTTAGAAAGTCTATAAATTGGCTGCATGAGAATGGACTAATTAAATACCTTCTCTGTTTTGCAAAAAATCAAATGGGTTATACTCTTTCTACTATCAAAGAAGTGGGAAGATAAGAAAGTTGAAAGTTAGAATAGTAAAAATATTCTTAAACATCAAAAGCTACTCCAGAGTTATCGAAGATGAAGGACTCTAAAAAAAATTCGTAAGAGGAAGCTAACAGCAAACTAGTGTCATTCTAAAGAAATTCGCTTACTTGAAAATAGTAAGGTTATGAATGATAAAAGTTTCGACGGCTAAGATCCTTGGTTAGTCGCCGTACTTTGTCATGTGTATCAAAAATGCCATTGATGTTTTTTTGTATCAAAACGATCATTTTTGTTGGTTTTTTGTTACATTTGTGGTCACTCACGGGCGACCACGGATGCAAATCAAGACAAACAAAAGTGACCACATATGCAAAATGAAACCAACAAAAATGATTGTTTTGATAAAAAAACATCAATGGGATTATTGATACACATGACAAAATCCGATGACTAACCAAGGTTCTTAGCCCCGTTTCGACACTCGAAAGATTGTTTCCCAGAAAAAGATGAAATCCTTACCTTGATGGAAACTATTGAAACAACCTAAAGTTCTTAATAAAAGAATAGTAACTAAGCCTCAGTTATTTTTCTTAAATCACAAGTGGATTCCAACATTGATTTCTGTCAAGAACAATGAATCTGAAAATTTGAAGAAAGAAAATAATCTCTCAAAATTGAAGGAGGGAAACGAAAATCTCAATTGTTGAATTTGGGTTGTTTGCGCCGCATAACACACTAATTGAAATTTTATTTTTAATTTCTTTGTTTCTAGTCCTCTAATTTATAAAAACCTTCATTTATGTCCTTTTTAATGAAAATTTTTGTAGTTTCAAAAAAAAATTATATTTTTTTTTTCAAAATTTATTTGTCTATGTTTAGGATATGATTTAAGATTCTTACTCCGAACATATTACACTCAACCCAGATAATCCATTTGTATTCTCTCATGATATAGTTTTTCAAAAAATCAAATGGGTTATACTCTTTCTACCATCAAAGAAGTGGGAAGATAAGAAAGTTGAAAGTTAGAATAGCAAAAATATTCTTAAACATCAAAAGCTACTCCAGAGTTATCGAAGATGAAGGACTCTAAAAAAAATCGTAAGAGGAAGCTAACAGCAAACTAGTGTCATTCTAAAGAAATTCGCTTACTTGAAAATAGTAAGGTTATGAATGATAAAAGTTTCGACGGCTAAGATCCTTGGTTAGTCGCCGTACTTTGTCATGTGTATCAAAAATGCCATTGATGTTTTTTTGTATCAAAACGATCACTTTTGTTGGTTTTTTGTTACAATTGTGGTCACTCACGGGCGACCACGGATGCAAATCAAGACAAACAAAAGTGACCACATATGCAAAATGAAACCAACAAAAATGATTGTTTTGATAAAAAAAACATCAATGGGATTATTGATACACATGACAAAATCCGATGACTAACCAAGGTTCTTAGCCCCGTTTCGACACTCGAAAGATTGTTTCCCAGAAAAAGATGAAATCCTTACCTTGATGGAAACTATTGAAACAACCTAAAGTTCTTAATAAAAGAATAGTAACTAAGCCTCAGTTATTTTTCTTAAATCACAAGTGGATTCCAACATTGATTTCTGTCAAGAACAATGAATCTGAAAATTTGAAGAAAGAAAATAATCTCTCAAAATTGAAGGAGGGAAACGAAAATCTCAATTGTTGAATTTGGGTTGTTTGCGCCGCATAACACACTAATTGAAATTTTATTTTTAATTTCTTTGTTTCTAGTCCTCTAATTTATAAAAACCTTCATTTATGTCCTTTTTAATGAAAATTTTTGTAGTTTCAAAAAAATATTATATATTATATTTTTTTCAAAATTTATTTGTCTATGTTTAGGATATGATTTAAGATTCTTACTCCGAACATATTACACTCAACCCAGATAATCCATTTGTATTCTCTCATGATATAGTTTTTCAAAAAATCAAATGGGTTATACTCTTTCTACCATCAAAGAAGTGGGAAGATAAGAAAGTTGAAAGTTAGAATAGCAAAAATATTCTTAAACATCAAAAGCTACTCCAGAGTTATCGAAGATGAAGGACTCTAAAAAAATTCGTAAGAGGAAGCTAACAGCAAACTAGTGTCATTCTAAAGAAATTCTCTTACTTGAAAATAGTAAGGTTATGAATGATAAAAGTTTCGACGGCTAAGATCCTTGGTTAGTCGCCGTACTTTGTCATGTGTATCAAAAATGCCATTGATGTTTTTTGTATCAAAACGATCACTTTTGTTGGTTTTTTGTTACATTTGTGGTCACTCACGGGCGACCACGGATGCAAATCAAGACAAACAAAAGTGACCACATATGCAAAATGAAACCAACAAAAATGATTGTTTTGATAAAAAAACATCAATGGGATTATTGATACACATGACAAAATCCGATGACTAACCAAGGTTCTTAGCCCCGTTTCGACACTCGAAAGATTGTTTCCCAGAAAAAGATGAAATCCTTACCTTGATGGAAACTATTGAAACAACCTAAAGTAATAAAAGAATAGTAACTAAGCCTCAGTTATTTTTCTTAAATCACAAGTGGATTCCAACATTGATTTCTGTCAAGAACAATGAATCTGAAAATTTGAAGAAAGAAAATCATCTCTCAAAATTGAAGGAGGGAAACGAAAATCTCAATTGTTGAATTTGGGTTGTTTGCGCCGCATAACACACTAATTGAAATTTTATTTTTAATTTCTTTGTTTCTAGTCCTCTAATTTATAAAAACCTTCATTTATGTCCTTTTTAATGAAAATTTTTGTAGTTTCAAAAAAAAATTATATATTTTTTTTTTTTCAAAATTTATTTGTCTATCCTTGTTTAGGATATGATTTAAGATTCTTACTCCGAACATATTACACTCAACCCAGATAATCCATTTGTATTCTCTCATGATATAGTTTTTCTATTTATTTGTTTTCTTTAATTTTTTTAATATGTTGTTTGTTTTGTTTACTCTCTTCAATTTATTTGTACTCTATTCTATTTATTTCATTATTTATATTTGTTTTGTTTTCTCTAATTTGACTTAAGAGATTGACTTCTTAATCCATATTTTATTTGTTTTTCCTTTGATTTTGGTTTAACAGGAAACCGTTAATTTTATGTTTCATGAGTATTTTATTTTATAGTGATACTAATATTAATTTAATTAATCACTTCTAAATTGATTGACTGAGTGATTACATTTAAATATAATCACTAGGTTTGAGTTTATATTCTTCGTCTATAGTTGAGATAGAGAATGAAAACATATTTCAGCTTTGAGTGGAATTGATTAAATATAAAATATCTCAAGTTTTCGTAGTTGTGATGGTCTTGCTAAGACATAAATGAAATTGATTAAAGGGCTAAACATTTAATTTCCACTTTTCAAGAAATGATTTGTTTTTTATACAATAGTAATATATACGAAACTTAAAAAGTTTTAAGGACGTGTTTATCTTTTTATTCTAAGTTCACTTTTCTAAAGTTAAACATATGGTACTTAATAATTTATAGATTATTATATCAAATATTTAGTTAAACTTTTTTTTAATAAAAATAGAAATATTAATTTCATATTATTAATTTTAATTAAAATAATTTTAAAATACGGTATAATTAATACCAAATGTATTTTGAAGAGTTATTTTTTAAAATAAAATTATAAAAAAATATCAGATTTGAAATAAGTATTTTTGTTGAAATTTTTAATGAAAAATTAATCTAATTAACATATAAGATCAGAAAATTTATTTGATAGTTATAAATTAATCTTTTTTATAATAAAAACTGTTGTCTTTTATTAATAGAACTGCAAAATTACAGGGTTTGTTTATGAACAAACTAAATCAATTACACTTAATAGAAAACACCCAAGAATGAAAACTCATCTTGAAAATTCTCAAATTTTAGCTTCCATGCTTCTATGGCACCTTTCGATTTCATCAGCTACCTAGAACCAGCCTTCACCAGAACCATTGAAGATCGCCAAAATCAAACCTCAACTCTCCCTCATATTCCTAATATAACATAATCCGATGCTTTCAAGAAAGACGATCGCCCTCAATTGATTAGGAGTAGAAGATTGGTCAAAGTTGATGTTTTCCTTTAGAATCAACGTCTCCTTCGTGACCCAATCTGCAGCTTTGTTCCGCTCACGAAATACGTGCTTAATTGTCATGTCTGAAGTAATCAGCTTCTTACAGCAGTTAATAATTGGGTCCAAATACCAGATAGATTTCCCTCTTTCAATCAGCTCCACCAAAATGCTAGAATCAACTTCAATATCGAGGTTAACGATGTTCAGAGATTTGCAGAGAAGCAGACCATCCATAAGAACCCTTGTTTCAACGACAATTGCAGTGTTCTTCTCGTAAATTCTTCCAAATCCTTTAAGAATGACCCCGTTATTGTTTCCGATAACCCCTTCACCACTAGCCTCTCCTATTGACATCGAAGCTCCATCTGTGATTAGTTTATACCGGTTAAGCTTTGGAGCAGCCCATTTAAGAGATAATGGTATCCTCTGCTTAGTTTGATGAACATCGCAACCTAGAAGAATTGCATCTCTGAAATTCTTTCCCCAATGCTTCTTTCTCAGTAAGTTTGAATTTTTTGGACGTGTTAGAATGTAAATCACATGATTAATAAGTGATATAGGAGTTATGTTTACAATTTGATGCTTCTTCTGGTTTCTTGCTCTCTAGATAGCCTAGGCAATAATCGTTGGGATGATGGATTGAATGTTGCAGGATTTGTTCGATGACCAATACCAGGTACGAATTAAATGGTGAAGCGTCATATTTCTTGCGATTTTTATTCCCTCAATAGAACTGAAATAATTCCAAACAATCCACGACTGGTTGCATTAGACATAACATGTTCTGTGGTTTCCACACTCTCACATAACTGGCATTTTGAAGCTAGGTGAAGTCTCCTTTTCTGCAAATTACCATCAGTTAGTATATAGTTCATTAGAGATCTCCAAAGAAAGAAAGAGAATTTCTTTGGAGTTACAGCATTCCAAGTCTTTCTATAAAGGTTAAACTCATTCCCCTGATTTTTTATTACATTCCATGTCTTTTTTGCGTTAAATTTCCCATCGGTAGTTAAAGCCCTCATTATTCTGTCTGGGTTGTTGTTTAGGTTGATTTTAAGTATATTTGAGACCACATGGTAGGGGACACTAGTTGTTAGTTTATCCATATCTCAGCCATCATTAGCCCAGTATTTGTTGATTTTAATGTTTTCATACAAGCCCCTGTTATCACTTTCACTTAAATAGATCAAACCTCTCTTTGTGCACCACTTGTCCAACCAAAAATCGATTTTCATACAACCTGGAATCCAAAAAATGAACTTGTCTCCTTTATCTCTAATCCCAGTGATTCTGATCCAGACTCTTGACCTTCAACTAGGAATAAGGGCAGCAATAGAATGCTTTTCCTTGCAGTATATAAGAATCATAAACTTTGACCAGAGAGTTGTGTTAGATCTTAGGTTAAACCAAAGCTTATAAGAGTATGTCTCTTTCAAATCTTCAAGCTTCTTCATGTTAATTCCACCTTCAGCATATGGCTTGCTGATCTTGTTCTATGAAGCCCAGTTAATAGCATTAGTCGCAATCTTGTTGCCCCATAAGAACTTAGTGTATAAGTTCTCAATCCTTAGAATTATGCTTTAGGGATAGTTGTGTTTTGAATGTAATACAAGGGTAGAGCAGAGAGCACTGATTGTATCAAAATTATTCTCCCCCCAAAATATAGGGTGCAACCATCCCAATCAATAATCCTTTCTCTGATTTTTGAGACTAAGTTATCATAATCACTTATTCAACTCTTGTTGTTAATCAACACCCCCAAGTATTCGAAAGGAAAAAAGCTAGGTCTAATTCCAAAGCTTCTTTTAACTTCATTTATACTTTGAGATGTCATGTGTTTTGCTACTATTAACTTTGATTTATCTTTATTTATAATCTGACATGAAATATTTTGGTAATGGGCCAAAACTGGGAGATTTTAGAGTAGGAAAGAGATGAACTATTGCAGAAAATGGTTAGGTCATCAGCAAACGTCAAGCATGGTATGATCTGGTTACCTTTTGATTTATATCTAACTGTTATGTGATCATCATTCATCTTCTTGAGACCTCGTATTAAGTACTCCTCAGCAAGTATAAACAAACTGGGCGACAAAGGGTCCCCCTCCCTTAAACCCTGATTCGACCTGAAAAAATCTTTAGTAGCTCCATTAAGTGATTGTTAGTAATGTTTTTATTTATAATCTCAACAAATCTTTCACAAAACCCAAATACCTTGAGAATTGTTTGAAGAAACCTGTGAGACATCCTGTCAAAGGCCTTTTCCATGTCAATCTTCAAAATTAGGTTGTTGATTCCTTTTGTTTTAAGCTTGAGTTCATAGCAAAGCTCCCTTGCAATAAGTATATTCTCATGAATACTTCTATAAATGAAAAAATCACATTGCTCCTCAGAGATAAGCCTTGGTAGAATCACAACCAGGCTCTTGTTGATGATTTTAGAGTATATTCTGTTAAGAAGAGTAGTCAGACTTATATGACGAAAGTCCTTCAATGTCGTTAGAGAACTGACTTTGGGTATAAGGCAGATCACAGAAGCTTGAACTCCAACAGGAATCCTACTGCCCTCAAAGACCTCTTTGATATCAGCACATAAGTCATCTGAGATTATATGCCAGCATTCTTTATAAAACTTTCCATTGTAACCATCTGGACCAGCTGCTTTATTTGGGTTTCGATTACAGACAACACTGTAAATTTCTTCTTTAGTGGGAATTTCAGTCAATATAGCAGTAACCTCTTCAGTAACTAGCTTAGGAATAACATCAAAAAAATCAACACATTCGGTATCATTATTAGTATTAGTTAATAGAGACTGAAAATAAGATACTGCAGAGTTGGTGATTGCTTCCTGCTCTTCCAACCATTGATAACCATCTCATATTCTATGAATCTTATATCTTTTTGCTCTTTTTTTACCAGGTTATGGAAGAAAGTGGAGTTCCTGTTACTAACCTTCAGCCGCAAGGTATGGGTCTTCTGCTCCCAAAAGCTTTCTTCCTTTGCAAGTAGCTTGAGGTGAGTTTCATTAGCCCTGTCAAGATGAATTTTATCAGTAATGTCTTTAGAATCTTGATACTAGATTTCAATAAAAGAAATCTCCTCTTTAATTTGTCTGGTTGAGTCCAAAATATTTCCAAATTCATTCTTATTCCAGTTCTTCAAATCTCCCTTCAATCTTTTTAACTTCCTCCAAAATATTTGTAAAGAATCCCCAAGAATATGAGTAGACCAACTTCCTTCAACTATATCTAAGAACTTAGGGTGCCTTGTCCACATATTTAGAAACTTGAATGATGGTTTGAAAAAACCATTGTTGGATGAGATAGTTATGCATCTAGGTAAATGATGTGAACACGTCCTGGCCAAATGAACCACCTTCATGTTGTCAAAGTAGTTGATCCAAGAAGCATTATAGAGCACCTTGTCCAACCTCTTCTATTTCCTGTCATTAGTCCACGTGTACTTTGAACCAGAGAATCCCCCATTCATTAGATTGCAATCCAAAATTAAGTTACTAAAATTATCAATGCTCTTTAAGCAAGTTCTGGTGCAAAATAATTTCTCTTCAATATTAAGAGTGGTATTAAAATCACCAACCACAATCCATTCGGTGTTAATAGTAACTCTTCGTAAGGAATCCATAAATCAAGCCTTAGAGATCTAATGCACTTTGCATAAACAAAAAATAACCTAAATTTCTTATTTATTGTAGAGTAGCTTACATTTGCATTGACCACCTGCTCTTCATTGCTTAAGATTTCAACCTCATAATCTCCTATCCACAGTAACCAAATCTTATTGTTAACATTGTTAAAGTAATGCTTGTAACCAATTTTCTTAGCCACTTCAGAAATCTTAGATGAATGAATTAAAGGCTCCTGAATAGTCATGAAGGTTGGTTTTTCAGATCTCTTTAGAGACTTCAATCTTCTAATAGTATTTATTCCCCAACCCCCTAAAATTCCAGTTAAGAAGCTTAATGATCATTTAGATAATTTTGGTTTAACAACTTTTTTTAACTGTAATAGTCTAGTTGACGTAGGGCCTATGTTATTCCAAGATCTGGTCTTCTTTATTTTCTTGTTTAGCACTTTTCTGAATTCCTCATTTTGAACTTTCATTAGCTCATCTTTTATCTTCTTTTTTGTAGGAGATCCTGGCAGACTACCCGTTGTTTCTCTGGTTGGAGAGTTAGTATCCAGTTTGAAATCAGAATTAGCTTTCTCAACATCAGCTTTCTTAACATCAAACAAAGATCTTATATCCAGCGTATGTAAAGCTTCAATCATTTCAATATCAATGTTGAACTGCTTCCCATTCTGTTCATTTCCAGAAGAAAGATCTTCAACTTTTGACATAGCATTTTGATTTGTATCTGTATCAAGTGTAGGCCTAATTGTATTGAGAATTTTGTAACTTTGATCAACAGCCTCCATTGTTTTTTCAGTATCAATTAACACATATTTCAACTGAGGCATTGTACTCTTGTTTTTATCAATCAAATCATAAGCTTGTTTAATGTAATCTCTCTTTTCTTGGTCTATTGTTTATTTAAAGGTTTTTTCTTACAAACATTTTCATTATGCCCGATATGTTTGCATATATTACAGTAGCTAGGGTGTGAGCCATATATAATTTCCAAGCATAATTCATCCACGACCCCAAACCTGATCTGTATATTATGAACCAACGGCTTTGATATGTCCAGTTCCACCCAGAACTTAACACAATTAAACCTAGCTCTATTGACTGGAGGTATCCAGATTTTCAAAGGCGTTCCTAGGGACTTTGCTATTTCCAAAATCGTACCTTCGTTATACATGAATTCTGGAAAATTTGCTAATGTAACCCAGACTAGTGTTAACGGACTCTCAATTTTAGGATCAAATTCAGTACTCCATTTGAGTAATCGCATAGTCTTTTCTCCCACTCTACAAACATTGAGAGACCGTAATCTTTTCAAGTCTTCAATGTTTTCAAATTCTATAAAGACATGTATGTAGTCCCATTAAGCCACATTAAAGGAGCTGGAAAAGTTGAACCTGCCCATAAACTCATTAATTACTTCATACTTTGGCTTTTCGTAAGCGAATTTTCCTACGATCGTATGCTTTGAGATCTGTTAGAGATTCTCTCTATATTGTTTCGCGAAATTGATTATCATTTGATCCTGATTTTAAGTAACAGAGACATTTCTGTGAACAAATCCATGACTTCTTGTTTTCAACACATCTGCAAACGATTTCGTTGTATCATGATGCTATGTTTCTTTCCTGTAGCCACTATTATAACTTGATTTTTCGAAGGCGGGATTGATCTTTGTTTCAGAGAATGATTTTAACCTATAATTTTGTTGTTGTTGTTCTTGATTTTCTTTTGAAAGCAAAGGATACTCTCTTTCAAAAACATATACATCGATTGGAATGAATCTTGATAAGCTTGGAGGATTCGAGCTCTGAATTGAAGAATTAATCTATCCTTCTTCCATGGTGGGAGAATTCATCTCCCAATTAAGACAATTTAAGCAAGATTTGCTTCAAAAACTTAGCAGACGAGACTCTGTTCTTGGTTTCTTGACAGAGTCATTCAACATTTTCCTTATGTTCAACGTTGCTTAGTTATAAATTAATCTAAAAAATAGTTAATATAATATTTTTATTTTTATGTTATTACTATAATTTAAATGATTAATTATTACATTTTTTATCTTAAAAAACTGAATATAGAATAAAAGAATAATGACGTCTTTATTTTTTTAATTTACATCAATATTGTTATTGTAAAAAAATAAAGTATTTATTTAAAATTTAAAATAAATAACTCTTAAAATATAAATTTGATATTAATTATACAATAGTTTTAAATTACTTTAATTAAAAATAATAGTATAATAACAATATTTTTGTTTTTATTTTAATAATACTTAATTAAATAATTAATGTAATAATTTATAAATTATTAATACCGTGTTTTAATTTCAAAAAAGTGAACCTATAATAAAAGGATAATTGTATGCATAAAATAATATAATCTCCATGACTATTATTAATGTATAAAATGAAGGTAATGAAGTCATTTATAAATCAATATAAATTTATTAAATAATTAATTATAATAAAACTTTAATTAATATAATAATTCATAAATTAATAAGTCCCAAATGTTTAACCTAAAAAATGTGAACGTTGCATAAAAGAGTATTTGTGTCTTTTAAAAACTTTAATCTCCCTAACTGTTATTATGGTATAAAAAGAAGTAATTATTCGTCCGAGTTGGTTGAGTAAGGCATTTTTGTGACCAAAGATCGTGAGTTTGAATATATTTATATACTTTCTTGGCTGAGCCGCTATTGCGTCAGACTCGTTGAGTAACGGCTGCGGTATTTTTTTTATAAAATTTATTATTTTCTTCATATTTTAAAAAATAGTTTATTTTGTTATTTTCTCTATAAAAGAAATACCTAATTGATTTTTTTAGATTATTTTACACCAATACCATATTTATCTTCTTTACCTTATTTCTCCAACAACCATCCAAACACCATATCAACCTTATTATTTTTTTTCATCAATTCACTCAATTAATTTATGTCCACCAACAATTTATCTGTAAACCCTAGCCACCATAAATCTGATACAAACATACAATCTTCAAGTTAAAATTCTACTTAGCTCTTCTCTTCTAACAAAAAAAACCTAGACACCACTTCAAGCAGTCTCTCGAATTCCAAAAATAAAAAACTGAAATTATTTTTTTTAAAAAAATTATGAGTTTGGATATCGAATTCTAAGAACTTGATGTTTTTAAAAATCGAGTTACACAAGAAATGCATCTAATTCCAAACCAGCATCTCGGAATTATGTATTTTTTTAAAAAATGTATTGTTTTTTTAAAACACATAATTCTGAGATGGTGGCTAGGAATTAGATGTCTTTTTATAATAAAAAAACACTTAATTTTGAGATTGTGGCTAGGAATTAGATCATTTTTTATAATAAAAACATCTAATTTCGAGATGTTGGCTTGGAATTAGATGTGTTTTTTTATTTAAAAACACACCTAATTCTGAGATGCTCACTTGGAATTAGGTGTTTCAGAATTTAACCAGCAAAATCAGGATTTTCAAAATTAGTTTTTTTGAAAATGGATTTTCATGTTTGATGAATGTAAAAAAAACATACAAGATTAAATTACCTTGTTGGTTGATGGGTGATGTACAACGGTTTTGAATCTTTGGTTTGAGTATTTTTCTCTTTCATGAGTAGTCATTAAAAATTTGAGTTTTTTTATTTTTAGGGTTTAATTTTAGAAGCTAAAACATATTTTGTTGGTATAAAGGTTTCGTACTGGATAGTAGCATCAAGTTATAAATTAAAAGATAAAATAAAGACAAGATGGTAAAACCAAGTGATAAGTCTTTTCTTTAATTTTCAAATATTGAGGAAATAAAAAATGTGATTGAGGAAATAGCTTCACCCTTAAATGTTTGTTAACTGGTGTCCAATATAACCCCTGATTACAAGTGAAATATATCAAGTTTTTGTAATTGTGATTGTATCGCTATGACATAAATCTTATTTTATATTTTGTTGATTTGAATTGCAGTTTTCGTTTTAGTCTGAACAAACACTTCTCCTATTAGGTGATAATTTTGTACCTAATTTTATTTGTTTAGTTAATGCATCTAATTTTTAATTTATTTTAGTCATTAGTTTTTTTTAAAACAAATGTATATATACTATATGTTGGAATATATTTATTTAATATATTTATGGACCCACAATAATTTGGACGGACATGCTAAATAAACATGTGAACATTTTCTTAAGGAAGTCTAAATTAAAAGTAATCGAGTTAATAATATAATTAACTAAACTCGACCATCAGTAAAAATTTGTTATGGGCTCAAGTGTGGTAACGAGGTTGAATTTGGGCACTGTAACGAAGATGACCTAAATCTCAACACTTAAGCCTGAATTAATAAATCAGAGATATAAATTGAGTTATCAATTTATCGGGTTATGGTCCCGGACACAAGGAAGTAATAAAATATGGGGTTTACAATGTTGGGTTTCACATTGTAAAGACTATAAGTAAGTACCTAGGTTTAGGAATTTCATCATCCTAAACCTTAATCAGAAATACGGTCGGTTCCTTTGGTGTCTAGAAATTTCCTTTCTTCATTAACTTGATTCTGCAGTCTTTTTTGTTTTTTAATTTCTTGAGACTAATAATTCACCTTTTATATGTTATAAGATGAATGCGTGATTTAATTGGTTTTAAAATGATTTATTATATATATTTTTGAATTATTAGTTTTGTTGGTTTCATTATTTAATCAAATATTATATTTAAAAATACATTATTGAAATCCAGATCTTATCAATAATCATCCAAAATTGAACTTAACCATTATACATATCATTGGTTAGACATAGATAAGATAATTGGTATATAAGTAAGAGCTTATCTCAACTAGTATGAGGTCTTCTGGAAGGACCAAAAGCAAAGTCGCGAATGTCTTCAGGCCTAAAACGAAGAATATTATACTAGTATAGAGATCAGATGCTCTTACTTATATACGGAGGCGGAATATATAATTCACATATTCCTAAAAAATAGTATCAGAGCTTCAGGCCCAGACAGAACGCGCGATATGGATAAAATTCTCGCGATTGAACATGATGAACCAACAGTCGTGCTCAAGGTGAATGATTTATTATATACAAAATAGTTCGAAATACATGTAACGTTAAGGAACACATGGTGTGATCGATGATAAGATCTAGTTTCGAATTCCTATAGAGTGGAGCAAAAAAACAGGCAGGATGGTCGAGTGAGAAAATAGATTTGCTATAAAGCTCTATCCCTCATGTAGTCTGCAACTTGATTAGAGTGAATGAATGGAAATCAATTGAGAGGAGGCTAAAATGGTACTTTTTTTAGATGAGTATTTGTTAGGATGACAACCAAAGTCCCACATCTCACATGGGTTAAACATGGAATGATCAGTGGTATATAAGTAAGAACACATCTCAACTAGAATTATGCATTTTGGAAGTGGACCAAAAACAAAGTTATGCGAGTCTACGGCCCAAAGCGGATAATATCATAGTAGTGTGGAGATCGGTTGTTCTTGCTTATACATGAAGGCGGAATATGTGATACCATATTCCCAACACATGGTATCAGAGCATATATTTGTTAAGGTGTGACCAATGATGTGTGATACTCATATTCCCAACATATAGTATCAAAGCATATATTTGTTAAGGTGCGACCAAAGTCCCACATCGGTGAAACATGGGAATGATCAGTGGTATATGAGTAAGAATATATCTCAACTAGTATGAGGTCTTTTGGAAGTGGAACAAAAGCAAATTTTGCGGACCCTTAGGGCCAAAAGCGGACAATATCATACTAGTGTATACATCAGATTCTTCTTCTTTATCTACAAAGACATAATATATGCTCAAAGTGAATGATCTGCTCTAAAGATCCTAGTTCGGATGTATCAAGATGGTGGTACTTGATTGGAGTGACACTATGGAACAAGACAATATGGTATAATAGGAGGTGAGTATATATATATATATATCCATTGTAAAACTCTATCAACTAGTATAAGGCCTTTTGGAAGTTGACCAAAAGCAAAGACGTGCGGACCCTTAAGGTCCAAAACGGACAATACCACACTAGTGTTGAGATATGATTGTTTATACTTATATACGGATGCGGAATATGCGGTACCCATATTCCCAACACGAACAAATGATATTTGAACCAATTTATTTTTAAATATAAATAAATTTTTCATCAAACTTATAGATTAAGATTTTTTTTATGTATTTTTTCAGTTTTATAAGTTTATATTTTTCAAATCGATATTAAAAAAAATGAAAATACCATAGATTTTTCTTAAGACAAATAAAGTTAAATCCATGAATGATATTTTTTAATTTAACATAAATCAAATATATTTAGGCATTTGTTCATAATTCGTATTTATTTTAACCCTTATTTTGAAATTCACATTTACTATTTGTATTTAATTTACAATTCGTACAAAAAAAAATTATTACTTTAGTTTTGTAATTCATAATTATTTATGTTTGCAATTAAATAAAAAACATCTTCAATTTACATTCTACACTTTTTAAATTTTTTGTTTTGTAGTTCACATTTATACAAAAAAAAAAATTGACTAACAATACGATTTGGTCTCTAACCGTTATTCGATCTCCAACCGTTGTCTTTTCAAAAAAATACGTAATATTATTATGTGTCTCGTAACAACTTATTTTATTAACTATTCACACAATTATTTTTATAGAATTATTTTTCCTCGTAATTACTAGTTTGCAATTCATAAGTTTTCGATCACTAATTTTTATTTAACAATTATAAATTAAGTTTCATTGGATTAAAAAAACTGTTTAAAATGTCCATTTCATATATTTAATTTTGTTATTTTAATAAAACCAGTAAATTTTTATAACAAAAGTTTTAAAAAAAAAACTTAAATTAAAAATACAATACACGAGAAAATAAAGATAGACGACACTATTAAAAGTAAAAATAAAAAACCATATATTAGATAATAATCGATAAACTTACATAAATATTAAACATTAATAGTTTTGTTTTAGATAGTAAAAAACCGTTTATCTCTAAAATTAAAATCGTCTAACAGTTGGTAGCAGCTGCTTTTTAAATCAGTCCTTAATACCCTCTTCGCGGATTTATAATTTACAATAAATTAAACAAAGATGACATTTTATATTTATTTTTATAGTAGTAATTGAAACCGAAACAGTAAAATATTTTTAGGACGAGACAGAGAAGGATGGGTACTTAAGAAAAGTATTAATGTCTTTGTCATACATAGCACATGTTATGTGATTCTCTCTAACAGCTATTGGCCTGCCCTAAACCATCCAACCGAATCTTTAATTCACCTCTCTGTGTTTTAAGCGTACACGAAATGTTTGTTTTATTAAAGAAGATAAACTTCTACTTTTTTGTGATTTGATTGAAAATTATGTGCGATGTAGATCTTAAAATATCTTAAAATTGTAAAAATAGGTATTGCCAAAAGAAACAAGGGAATTTATTTGAAGAAAAACAACACTCCATTTCCGTCTTTTTTTGCAATTTCAATGTTCTGAATTGTCGATCATATTTTGTTATGACCTTTTTTTTTTTTGGATTTGTGGAACTTCACTGGTTATAGAGATTTTTTCTCTACCAATTTCAATTAGACTTCTTCATTTTCTTTCGGTTTGTAATTGATCTCTTTTCAGTTTTCGTCATCTATGACGCACCTGTTTTGACACTATTATTTACAATATCTGGACGGAAAGAAAAAACAGAATTTTCGGTTCGTCCTTGTTTTGTTTTTTTTGGTTTCGATTCGTATTGTTTATGATTTTCGTTTCAGATTTTTTAGGACGAAAAATCAATTGGCCTATCTGAACTCTTTAATCTCTAATTTATGAAGTTTTTCTTTTGTTTTCTTGCAGAGTGTAGATGACCCACTCTTACTGGTATTTCCCATAGTTATGATGTTGCGTTGTGGCGGTATGGCGAGGCGAGGTGATGCCTCATCACCTCAGGGTGGGGCGTGGTTAGACCCTTAGCGTGGTGCTCGTCGAGGCGGTCGTGTCTCAATTACTCTTCTTTTTTTCTTCCCCAAGCAGCCACACTAAGGCGCTCATCGTGTCTTGCTCGACGTCGCTTGAATGATTTGGTGTATATAAAGTACAATAGAGCATTGAAGCGACGACATCAATTGCATGGAAAAATCGATCTAATTTCTTTGAGTGATATTGATGAAAGTAATGATTTATTGATTGGTGAACCTGAAAACATAGCTTCTGATATTGTTGATGAAGATGTTTTGGAAGGAGTTGATGTTAGAGCTGTTAAGGTCGATGAAGTAGACTACAATATTTGGTTTAAGAATCCATCGTCTTCATCGTCTCGTATAAGAGATTGGAGGCTTGTTGATGAAGACTCTGAAGAAGAAGACATTCTGTTATGGGATATAAATGGAGAACATGGTGGAGATGAGAGGTATGAAGATGTTGTCTCGGACGATGATGTCTTTTAGTCTATCTTTGTCATTTGACTCTGATGTTTTAAGAATTATGTAAATGGATGTTTTATAATTGGATCTTTTAGTCTATGTATTTGTCATTTGACTCTGATGTTCTAAATATTATGTAATTGGATGTTTAAGTTATTATTGTTAGTTTAAATGTCTAAGAGTACTATTTAAATTAAAGTTATGTGCTATAAAAAATTATTCAGGTAAGGGATAGTCGCATGTCTTGTGGAAATTTCCTCGCCGTTCACCTCGCTGATGTGGCTTTTTTAGCCCTCTTCACCACGGACCGTCGCACGCCATTGACAACTATGGTCTCTCCTGCTTGCTCGACGGCCTACTCGTCTCCTTGACTTTACAATTTTATACTTGTTACTCTATTGCATGTTTACTTACTGTATGTTTGATATTCTCTCTGCTTTAGCTTTTTAGCCATGTTACGGTCTACAAATTCTAGATTCGTTCTCTCTGTGGTTTTAAGGTCAATCATCGGGGTATGCACCATGTATTTGTAAAAACCATTTTTATTTATTTAATGCATTTATTCAACCAAAATAAAATCGTATCAAATTTGAATTATAACTTTTGGATAACACTGAATCAAATACCATAGTTGTGGTATTGCATAAAAGTAAAATTTTAAATTTTTTAATCAATAAAATTGTAATGAAGCGTTCATCAAATCGCAAAATATATAAAACTTATTATTAGTTTACCTTTGAATAAATAAAATAAGGAAATATTTATTGCTTTGTTTATTGTTGTTATCTATTTTCCATCGTCGTAATATACTGCTTTCCAATTGATCTTCATGATATTTTGTGAGATACTTGTAAAAGGGTTAGTATATTTTTCTACCAATAAGGTGGCGACTATGTTTAGAGTGTTTGAATTTAGTTATATAGGCTTACAACTCGATACCTTAAGTTGTAAATGATAGTTCCAAATATATATGAAGTGAATGTAGATCCCAGATTTCCTTAGTACCAGTTCTAGAGAGATAAACATAAGGGGTAGAAAGAGAAAATGCCAAAAGTGATAATAGTATATAAATTGATCATCCTTCCCCAAAAATGGAATGTTACTTTATATAGTAAATGTGATGGGTCTAAAACTACATGGTTGACCCATTAAATGTTATTCCATCCATTATTCTACTAATCTCGCACATACACATTTATTATTACATTATATGCCCTTAATGTTACATATTCGTTAAATTTTATATTAGAAGATTTATATTAAATCAAACCCATTCAATACTCAATCGACCCAGACCAGGTCCTAACAAATCACACCTTTATCAATAAAACCATAACTTTTTAATGTCTTGTGATCGGGGATCATAAGCCAGTAAATTAAACCGATATATGTTACTCAAGAATATATTCGACTTTAGTATGCGTCATAAATCTATTGCAAATATACAAATTCTACAATCCCATATATTACTAATAAGAATAAATGACTAAAGACCTCTTTCTCGTAATGTGCAACAATAGGACACAACAGTAATCACGTTATTGTTATCAATCATTTACGTTGGTCAATTGTGGAGTGTAGCTTAAGAGTAATATGTATTGTAATCGTACATATCTACTCTTAAATGGTTCCCAACTTTGGAGATTTAATATATAATATATATATATATCAATAAATATAACCAGGTATATATACACACACAATACTGCAAATTATATTACCAAATCCTATTACAAAGACTCTCATTGAAACTAATAATCCTCTAAGTCGATATACACATACTAATTGTGTATCACTGGAAAACTTTAGGCAAATTTTCCTTCTTACGAGGATCTGCTGTCATGGAATTTGTGCCGATATGCTCTATACTTATATAACCCATATCAATTCACTCTTTAACAAACATGGACTTTATGTTTATGTGTTTAAACCTAGACGAGTCCTAATTACTTCTAGAGTATCGCACTAATTCTACAACTAAAATTACATGTTTGATGCCACAAAGCACGTAACAAATTCTTCTACCATGGTAGAGATGTAATAAGTATTTGTTTTACACTTTTCCAGGATATTGAACCTCCGTCTAATGAGAATATGTTGCCCGAAGTGCTTTTTAGTATATCTTTGCATCCACCAAAAACTAAGTTGGAATACCAATACTCTCTAACATTTCCAACTACCGATATGTCAGCATGTGTCATTTTGTTCCTTGCAGATATCGGAGTACCCTTTTAACTATATTCTAGTGATTCATGCCTAGGTTACTTACATATGTTCCTAACATATTTATAGCAAATACTTGTCCAGCCTAGTAAAAACTTGAGCATATATTAAACTTCCAACTGCCGAATCATAAAGGGTCATTGTCATTTCCTCAACCTCAAGTTTTTTGTATGGACATTGACCCAGACTAAGTCTGTCATCCTTTGGTATAGGGGTACATAGGATTTTGCAGTTTCGTAATTTATAACTTTGTAATACACTTTTAATATATGCATTTTGTGATAATCCACGACTACCACGAGAGAGATCCTGATATATCTAGATTCATAACACAAAATTGACATCACTGAGATCCTTCATATCAAAATTATATGATAAAAATATTTTTGTAGCATGTAACGATTTCGTATTATTTGAAGCAAACAATATGTCATCCATACAATACAAGAAATATAAAATTAACCTCATTGAATTTTTGATACACACATTCTTTAACCGAGTTGACTTCAAAGTCAAAATAGACTATTAGTTCAAGGAATTTATGGTATCATTGATAAGAAGCTTGTTTGAGCCTATAAATGGATTTCCTAAGCCTGCAAACCATATCATTTGAATTACCCATTACATAGTGTTTCGATTGCACCATATAGATCGTTTCCTCAATATCACCATTGAGGAAAATGGTCTTAACATCTATTTGATGAACCTTAAGATCAAATTATGAAACTAATGTCATGATTATTCCAAATGAATCCTTTGTCGATACCAGAGAGAAAGGTTTTTAAAATCAATCCATTTATGTTGAGTATAACCTTTTGTTACAAGATGAGCTTTATGTCTTTCTACATTACCCATGTAATTGTGTTTGTTTTTATAAACCCACTTACAACCAATTTTATTTTCCCCTTCAGGTAATGGGACAAGATCCCATATTGCATTATCCTGCATTGATTTATACTCTTCATTCATAGCATCGATCGATTTCTGAAAGTCGGATCTTCCCATGGTATATTTACAGGATGAAGGATCATCTACAGTTCATATACATGACTGATAATGCTCACAAAGATATACTATAAATTCTGGACCTATAACATCATTTCTTTCTCTTTTGGACCTTCTTAAGGGAACTATTACCTCTTGTTGTACTTCTTGAGAAAGTAGAGTTTAACCACCATGGACCATATCTGTATCTTGGTTAAAACCTTCAATTGGAACATCAACTTTATTCTAAATATTACATTGTTCTAACGGGACCGAAATGATTGGCATAAAAGCCCAGTCTTCTGATAGTTATGTATCCCCGTTAAAATCTTCATGAATTTTTAAAAATGTGTCCTCAAGATCAACATGCGGTTTTGGTCTAATCTTTTTTTCTAAGGGAATTTTTACAGATTGGACCGAAAATCAACATCCTCGATAAAATTTATTGTTCCGATCTCAAATATACTACCAACGAGAGGACAATAAAACTCATACATTTATAGTGTTTTGAATAACCTATGAAGAAGTAACTGTTATTTTTTTGTCCAATCTTTGTTCCTAAGGTTTGCAAGTCATTGCCTCAGCTGAACATCCTCATACATGCATATGCTTCAAATCAGGCGTCGCATATTCCAAAGATCATATGGGGTCTTAATAGTTCCCCTAGTGAGTACTTTGTTGAGTATATAAGCGGCACATTTGATGGCTCCCCCTAAGAGATATGATAGCCGAGATAAGTGACTTATCATACTTCTAACCATATATTTTAGTGTATGGTTCTGTCTCTCAGATACACCATTCATGTGGGGTGAATTTGAAATTGTGTATTGAAGTATTATTCTAAACTCTCTAGGTATTGTGCAAATGGTCTTTGATGTTGTTCACACGATCTGTCCTATATGTCTTAGTATTCACCACCATGTCCAGATCTAATTTTTATAATGTTCTTACCAAATTGTTTTTCAACACCAGTCCTAAAAGATTTGAACTTTTCTAAAGCCGGACCTTGACTCAATGTTTTTCCCATTAGTATTCCGCTTAAGCCCTATAACTTGTGTAGATGCTATCGCATTTCCCTCATGCATTACCATTTTAAGTTTTTTCTCTTTTGGTGCACCGTGGAAATTAACTCATTCATATTCCACGTTGCATGCATATAATTACGGCTAGACTGGAAATATTAAATTTATCCGGTAATGAGTGAAATGTGAATCCTACCATACATTTCTCAAGAAGGTCTCTCTCGATTGCCTTTAACTTTTGGCCAATCGTAGACATTCCAAGAATATGCTCACAAAGTTTCCCTTTCTCATTGTAATTTTTAGTATAAAGCTTATATAAAAGATGTTACATCTCTACCTTTTCGTTCTTGACAAAGGCTTGCTCGACCACCATGAGAAAGTCTGTAGTTGTGGTAACATCCTTCAGGACAGCCCAAGAAGTGCTACTGGGATACCTTATAACATGAGAACATTTATAACTTACTTGACTTCTCTCATTTCTCTACCTCCTTAGTTCATCCAGTATACTTTATGGACAAAAAGCAAAGGGTCTAGAATGAATAATAGTATATTCATACTCATGCACAGAAAAATACAGAACTGTATCTTCTTTCCATAGCACAAATTCATAATAGTCTAGGACGCATGGACGATTCCTCAATAGATTATAACTCAAGTGCACTATAAATGAACACAAATAACCACAAATTATATTTATATCGTTGACATATAACAAAAAAATAACATGCATGAACACGACATATACATGTAAAACATAAAATACTCTGATAATAGATATTATGCTGCATCATACATTTTATGAGTTTGAGAAAAATACCATGATAAGTATATTAATTTTCTTAAGTACTATTGAAAACTTTCAGAGGGTCAATTTTACTTACTTAAATTAAAATAACCATAATTTAATTTTCTAAATTATTGATGACACCTTCCAAAAGACCGATTTGTTTTACTTAAAATTAAATGATGAAATTAATTTGTCCTAACTACCGGTGAGACCTTCTGAAGGTTTCATTTCACCTACTTAGAATTAAATCCATCACAAGAACCACTTTCAGTAAATCTTTCAAGTCTATGATTAATTTATACTTAAACGTTAACTTTTCGGAGGTCCAATAAGATCTAAATTTAATTTTTAATCTCAAAATCTTTCGAAACTTACGATCCTCAAGAAGATTAATTTAACTTTTTGAATTATTGATTAAATTAATTCCATAATTCACCTACCGAAATCCAAACTTTAGTCATGCATATTCTAATTTAACATTCAAGCACATAACAATTTATTTCACATCATGCATACAAAAACCAACATGCCCAAACACAAATACATGTGAAACAGATCGACGAAAAATATTTGAATTAATCAATAATTAATTTTTTAAAAATCTACCATGTTTAATTTTTTATGAATAGTATTTTGATGAATAATATTTCCAAAAAATGTTATTTACGATATTGTTCACCTTTAAAATACAATATTCATCTTCCAAAAAGCACTATCTACAATATTATTTTCAATAAATAGTATTTAAAAAAAAATGTCAAACTAAGTACATTCTTAACAATCTTATTATCATTTAGTACCCCAACTATTTTCTATGCCTACTAAACACCTTTCTCACCAAAATAGCTCACTTGCAACCCAATTTTTATTTTATCCCTCCACTACCCTCATATTTTGGTCAGTGTATTTTCTACCCAAAATTCAAAATTTGAATTCGTCTTAGTATATACACTAATACCCTCATGTTTAAATGCAACCGCCTCCATCTCCTCATACCCTAAACCTCTTCAAAACCAAAAGTTTTTCAAAACCATAACTCATATCACTGGTTTCTTAATTAGATTTTTTGGTATTTGTTTTCTCTTGTTCCTTCATATCGAGACTGAGAGGCTGATGGAGAACGATATTCTCTTGGAAAAGTCTCTACAACATGCTTTACCTCCAGCCGCTAAGCAAATATCGTCTTCTTGATTTTCCTAAATATCATCTCATGTAAGAAACTTAAATCTTAACCTGACAATTTTAGCACCCAAAAATGATGATGTTCATCGCACAATGTATGAGATACTAGAAAAGTCCATCGCAAACCTTCATGCGATATGTTATATGTTCATCGCACTACCTGTGTGACGTCGTGCCATAGTTTCCTACATAGAGTGCAATTTATGCACTATGATGTTTACTTAGCATATTGTTAATTTTTGTAAGAGGAATCGCGCAACCTACCATGTATGATGACTGATTACACCAATTGTTTTACAACTGATAAGTTTTTTACAAAGCTGTAAATGGATGCTTTTGTAAAATAAGAAGGGAAGTAGATAAAATTTACTAACATTATCGCGCTATATGACGATGGAAGATGGAGAAGAACTCATATGGTACAACATTGATGCTATATGTACAATGTTTTCAAATCAAAAGTAAATTCGAAAATTTTGAGAAAATAAAAGTATACAACTGAAAATGCAATTGTTCATTTGAATAAAAATGGTATACGGTTGACGTACTAGCTATGCAATGGTGTTTGTCGGTTGAAAAAGGAAAATATAATAACGAACCTTATACTCACTTAGACGGTCATTCCCGGGATTGTAGACTCAAACCGGATGAAAAGAGACTTGTTCATAATTTGTCTTTCCTTGTGTCACTTCCTAGGAAGATATATAGTGGTTTGAAGCAGAATAACCCGGAGAATCTTTCCAACATGCGTACAATCTAAAAGTTTCGCCAAAAATATCAGGATGTTGATAACGCTGGACAATCATATGGTAAGCCTAGATTAAGCACCCAAAAGCTAGTGCAAGACAACAAAAGTGTCACTGTTTTTGCAGGTATCCTACACAACAGTTCACACATAATCAGAGTCTTGGAAGAAAACGGTTGTTGCTCTTATTCCTTCACTGTATTAATTTTTTTGAAACAAAGCTCGTTTTTTCCTAACGATTTCATCTTCTCTTTTCTTTTGAAGGTTTGTTTGTGATCGAATGATGCTCTATACGTGTTATAAATCCATACCCATATCGTGAAACTCGGTTATAAAGTTCTTGTATTTGCATTCAAACAGACTACTTGGAGGCTTAGATGATGCGATTTTAGTATATACGATGCGATTTTAGTGTAGATTTGAGACGATGGACATGAGATTTATGTGTAAAATAGGTCATGAGATTTATGTGTAAACTAGGTCATACAATTTATATGGAAAATAGATCATGCGATTTATGTGTAAAATATGACATGAGATTTATGTGTAAAACAAATCATGAGATTTATGTGTAAAAATCACATCATCTACCTACAGTTATAAAAACACGATTTCGACTTCTACACAGCCAACCACGCCAGAAAAACTACAACAAGTGAATTAAATACACAATTAAACTTGTTTTTAACTTAGCAATCAATATTAAAACATGAAATCGTTCTGTTTTGATATTAGTTTAGGAAAAAAGGAAAATAGGACAAAAACCGAACGAAATCGTGTTGTTTTGATATCTCTAAATGATGTGATTTTAGTGTAGATTGAAAACGCTGAATATGAGATTTATGTGTAAAATTGGGCATGAGAATTATGTGTAAAATAAATCATGTGATTTATGTGTAAAATAGACCATGCGATTTATGTGTAAAATAGGTTATCAGATTTATGTGTAAAACATGTTATACTAGATTTGAGTAAAATTGGTCATGCTAGATTGGTTTTTTCATGTTGCAATTTGTGGGTAAAATAGGACATGCTAGCTTGGTTTGTGAGTAAAATAGGTAATGCTAGATGTGAGTAAAATACGTCATGCGGTTTGTGAGTAAACTGGATTATGAGATTTATGAATAAAATAGTTCATGCTAGATGTGAATAAAATATGTCATGCTAGATGTGAGTAAAATATATCATGCTATATTAGTTTTGACATTTTCATTTGGAGCCCGATTTACGTATAAATCTGTAATCATGCGAGATTGTGAGTAAAAACAATAGATTGCACTTTATGTAATTATCCAACTTTTCAAATATATTATCACCAACTAGCTTTAGTATAAAAGACAAAGCATCAAGATTCGGTTAATCTGTTTACGTGAATGGTAAATGATGTGATTTTAGTGCAAATTCAAAACGATGAACATGAGATTTATGTGTAAAATAGGTCATGAGATTTATGTTTAAAATTGGTCATGCGATTTATGTGTAAAATTAAACATGAGATTTATGTGTAAAATTGGTCATGAAATTTATGTGTAAAACAGGTGATACTAAATTTGATTAAAATTGGCCATGCTAGATTGGTTTTGTCATTTTACGATTTGTGGATATTAGTTCATTGTCGTTCTTGGTTTTGTTTTGCTGAAATCTTGTTTTTAGTTGTTTAGGTGGATGATGCGATTTTAGTGTAAATTTAAAACACTAAATATGAGATTTATATGTAAAATAGGTCATGAGATTTATGTTTAAAATTGATCATGTGATTTACGTGTAAAATAAACCATGCAATTTATGTGTAAAATAGGTCATGAGATTTATGCGTAAAGCAGGTCATACTAGATTTGAGTAAAATTGGTCATGCTATATTGGTTTTGTCATGTTGCGATTTGTGGGTAAAATAGGACATGCTAGCTTGGTTTGTGAGTAAAATAGGTCATGTGATTTTTGAGTAAACTGGATTATGAGATTTATGAATAAAATTGGTCATGGTATAGTTAATATCACAAAATTTTAATATTAGATAACATTATACATGGCCTTACAACTGTCCAGGAATTCGACCATAACAAAAAATACAACATATTTTAGGATTGCCATGTTTAAATAAATAAATAATCACATCGACCATCATAATCATCAATCATCATAAGACTCTTCCAAGTCAGACTCCTCGAGCTTTTATTCATCCTCAGGTACTTGGAATTCATCCAACTAGGTATGATTGAATCAATGATTTCCTTAGTCAGCATGTATGAAAAAGTAAAGGAGAAGTCAGGTTGGTTGAAGGCAAGAGGTAGAGGATGCGATTTTAGAACTATTCAGCATGAGTAATCAGTTTATATCTATGTGTGATAAGTGTATATTTAAAACGATGAACATGAGATTTATGTGTAAAATAGGTCATGGGATTTACGTGTAAAATTTGTCATGAGATTTATGTGTAAAATAGGTCATGCGATTTATATGTAAAATATACGTCATGAGATTTATGTGTAAAACAGATCATGTGATTTATGTCTGATAGATCATGAGATTTATGTGTAAAAATCACATCATCTACCTGTAGTTCTTAAAATAAGATTTCGGTTTCTGCACAACTAATCACGCCAGAAAAAGTTATATCAATGTGGAAGGGTCTCAAGAAGAAATATAAATTAATATAATAAGATGGTTTAAAACTTACCACACCATAATAGGACCTTGTTTGGAAGCTTCTTTATTTCGTCCAAAGTCGGTATTGCCTCTGTCTCGACCACAAAAATATTTTCAACAGACACTACATATTCCCGAACAAAGCATTGAACATTGAATGAGTACATTGGAAAACAAACCAAGTTAAATTTTAAAAACACTAACTATTTCTCCAACTTGTAATTATTTGATTCTTTATCCAATGCATATATCGAGCAACCAAGATTCTTGTACCGATCAGACAATGGGTCATCGAGTGTGTCACTTTCTATGTCCCCTATTATTCATTAAACCCCATTTATATCCCTAACTGTCTCGAACATAGCTGCAGCCTACAGATTCAACACCATGATATGTTAACATTAAATTAAATTTGTAACATGAAAATAGGTTCTATTTTGGTTTATATTGTCAGCCCGCTCATTATAGTCTATGAATATCATGGGTTTTGTGGAGTGCACAAGATAAAAAAACTACTTATATATTTTCAAATGGATGTATGCTACCATTCTGATTGGTAGATCGCAATTGTGATTTACTTGTTATTCGTCCACCTGCCTGCCCTATGAAACAACACTTTGCGTATTATTAAATAATCATCCATGTAAACATGCGAGATACCATATTACAATTTAAACAAGATGCGATTTAGTATCTACATTCAAGTGCATGTACACAGACCAAACTAACACATAATCTTGAGGCATGCCACAAAAGAACAAGATGCGAAACTTCAACAGATAATCAGGAGAACAAAAAACAACACATGAATCAATACGACCTACTAACAGAACCCTAACCAAGAACATAACAAGAATAAAATGCTTATCGACATCGACGATGCTATACTACAGTTTCTGACGATCAACAGTGGCAGCCAGTTCGATTTCGAAGTCGTCGGCCAATGATTGCCCGCCACCAATGGTTTAAAGCGCTTGTCGGAGTTATTATTGACGGTCAGTGTTCGCCGGATAAAAAAGAGGTTTCGTCTGCTCTAAGTGGTTCTGGGGTCTTGAATCGTAGGTTTACTCTGACTCTTAGTTTACTTCGCTTTATGATTTTGGGAGGCAGATATAAGACCAAAGGTCTGGCTTAGAGGGGTTCAATGGATGTCTAACCTAAATGAGCCTATTTATACCCTTGGGGTATTTTAGTCCATTTGTTAGGTTGGGGTACCTTATGCTACTATCCCATTTATGGGTACTAGTTTGGTATTAGATACTTGCAAAGGTATTTCTAGGTAGTTTTCTCTTTAAGAAAACTATTCATAGCATCATTCACCTTTCGAAAAAATTGTTCACATATTGTTCATCTTCTGAAATAGTGTTCACACACCATTTTTAATGAATAGTTTTCAGCGAACAGTGTTTTGGAAATACTGTTTACAATAATGTTCACCTTTCAAAAAACACTATTCACAACACTAATTTTCAATGAATAGTACTTTTTTATAAATAGTATTTTTCAAAAAACACTATTTATATTCTTTTAAAAATATTATTTACTTTCCAAAAAACATTGTTCACCTTCCAAAAAATACTATTCACCTTCAAAAAAAAAATCAGCATTTTGCTGCTATCACTAGACGATCCGTCTAGCCAATAGCTCACCTTCCATGAAGTTTAAATTGATTCATTAAATTAAAATTCTAACCATCAAACAAACCTAAATTTATTGAAAATCACAAACTCTATCACATATAGTCATTTATTTATAATCGATTAAACACATAATCGTGCTATTAGTAAGAATACATACTGTATTTCATGTTTTTCATACAAACCTAAATTCATGCTTGTACCATCTCAATTAAAATTTAATCCAATTGGCATATATTCTTTATAGTAAGAAAATATATATGATTAAATTAATATACAATTGATTATTCTACGAAGCATAAGAGGGATTTTATTGGCTCTGATACCACATGCATTATTATCCGAAAAAAACTATATCCATAAAGAGAATATCATAAGATCTCAAAACTAGAAAATAACTTCTGTCTACACCTGCATCTTTTAGTCCATATTAATATTCACCTATGCTTTGGTCTATATTAGGATTGATTATATAATTTAATCCCATAAAATAGTATGAGAGACACCTGGAATGGTAATAGTTTATTAGGATTAATTAGTCTCAAATTTATTTTTAAATTTTAACAAAATTAAAAAAATGTGAACCCTTCCCCCTTCCTGAAATTTGTACGTACCTAACGATGTCTTGTGGTAAATGGTCATATTATCGGTATTACATTGATTGAATTACCGCAAAAAAAAATATATATATTGGCACAATGTAACAGTATGCACCACGAGCCATATTTGCCTACCGTACTCAACGTGACACCAACCATATTGTTGCATCAAGCACTATGTACCATGGTTAACTTTATTCTAGTGTTTTTGTGGCGAGATTTTTTCAATCGGCTTAACAAAACTTTATATTTTTAGATTTATTTTTATATTTTGGGTATTTCGAGACGTACATACCTTTTTATTGCATGAGTTATAAATATTATTTTATGGTCCAACCTTCATGAGTCATCTGGTTTCGTGCTATGAGATTTTTTTGTATTTATCTCCTTTTAGGAAAATGAGATCTCAATGACATATAAATGTTATTGATAAATCGATCTTTATTATAATATTGACCTCAGTGATCTACCCAGATGTTTACTGTATGATAATGTCTAAACTTAACTATCGATTCACAAAAGGTTGTCTAATACGTAAGTTACATGTAGATGCTTTAGATATCCAAACTTTGTATGTATAAGTATATATATATATATATATTAACAAATTATATAAATTTCCAAAGTGATATAAGTATGTTTATACATGGAATAAGTTTAGATGTTTATGAAATAATCATTTGTTGTTTGCATACTCAGTGGAATATTATGCATGTATTTATCAATGGTTGAACATCAGTGTACGATTAATTTTGGTATTCATATGTTTCATGTTCATGCGCACATGAGGTTTACTGTTGAATTGTTTCATTCGAATGTCACAAATGGAATATTCAACCCAAAATAAAATTCTTTTACATTTATATGTGACAGTTAACAATTATTGTTTCACTTTCGAAAATTACTTCCAAAAGTAATATATAACACGATGACCTAAATATTTTATGGTAAAGACTTAGACGACTCATGTTATATGAACATCGTAAAAATTGTAAAACATATTAATTATTTTGTATGTGAATTTATGCAATGATTAAGTCAGATATTATATGTTCAGTAATCGTACGTTATCGTTTTTTAGACATAGTTTCTAGTTATATATTTAAAGAAAACTCATAATAAAATTATCTAAACTCAATGAAAATAAAATATGCATGTTCATTAGAAATGTCATAATAATTATTATTATAAAATGTAAGCTAAACACAATATGACCATATTAATATGGTAAAAACCCAATCGCACAAGTTTAATGATGTTATAAGACATCTTTGAAGCATATCATGATAGATTTTTAAGGATAGTATTACGATCACAAATTTTACCATCGAAATCCAAATTTTCGATTTTTAGCTTTTCGTATATTTTCAAGCTTTTTTAAGTCTTTAAATGGTAAAAAATAATATCTAAGTTTTAAATCTATACTCTAGTATTGATAATATAAATTTTAATTTCAAAAAAATAATTATATAAAAATCTTAAACAGGTCAAACATAAAAGGTTTCACAATTGTCATTTTCTAAATATGTCGGTTTTAACCTTTTATTTTAGTTTTTTGTGTGAGTCCAATTGTTTTGAGACTTCTTATTTACTACAAACATAAAGTTTAAAATATGGAATACACCCCTGAAAGAGGTAGCCGAGTTGGTGGAGTTGATGATCTCGTGACCAACTTTCTTGGTTTGGGCTTGTCACATCTACAAACGCTTTCTTGGTTTGGGCTTGTCACCTTGTGTGGTTTACCTTCTGGCGTTGATTTGCAGGCTATTGTGTCAGCCTGAGAGTTTATCATGTGTGCACTCATTGATACAGATACATCTCTCAAATTATTGGTTTATTTGGAAGATACTTTAACTGTAAGCTCGATAAATATTTACGTAAGATATTTGAACATTTAAGGATGTCTATAAGGGATAAAATCACTCATACCATGTAAATAAAACTAGTATCCACTAAAGGTCATGATTATCTTGTTAGGAATTCATATCATTTTATAAATTTTAGCTTTAGGATTCCAAAACGAAATATATATATATATATATATATGACAATATGATATTTTTTTGAGGATATTGAATTTGTGTGGAAGTATTCATAAACAACTTTGATTTTGTGAAGAAACAAAATAATGTCTAGTTTATGATTTGAGTTTTTAGTATAAATTATTTGGTAATTATGATAATGTTCAAATTCTTTTATATATGATATTTAACTCGTAGCTTAATAAAAAAATTAAGTTTTTAATAATGTTAAAAATTATATTTAAAAAACTTTTAAAAATGAAAGTTTGATATGTGCTCAGGTTTTCGCTATGGTTAAAATATAAAGTTTATAATAAAAATCTTAGGTAGATATTTAATTATTATAGATAATAATCAATACATCAGTACTAAGGGTATTATAATATTTATACAACATAATATATTACATATTTACATTAAAATAATCGAGCAACTAAAAAAATCATTTAAACTGAACGATTTAATAGATTCAATGGATCTTAGAATAATATATATTATTCAAAATTGTTTATCATATAAAAATAAAATGTATAGAATATATATACAAATAAATAAATAAATACCTTCCGTTTTTTTACCGATAAGGAAATTAAGATAGAACATATGTGAACGAACTCTATGGTTTAGTTTTTAGAAAATATAAATATAAAAATATTTTTCATCATCTTCTACTAATGTTCTAATGCTCAAAGTTTTTTCACAAATACATGTATGAGTTTTTAGTCTAAGGGATATTCGGTTTGCGTCGAAGTTTGTTTACATTTCAATTTTTAATTTAATTTCATATTGTATTATTTTTTAGTTTTAGTATGTTACACTTCAATTGATTAATATAATATAATTATTTTTTATTATATCTAATGTACACTGTGTACAAATTTAAATTCGATGATCTCAATTCAAATAAGTATAACTAGTTAGGGTTTTACATGTTAAGATTACTAGGTTATGTGATTTTCATGTTGCATATCACGAGACATCTAAGTTTATTTAGATAATAGTTTTCATTGTGATTACTCATGAGAACCGTTGCAATATTTAGTAAGCACAACTCTTTTAGAATTTTACTAAATATTACCTAAATGATAATGCACTTTTAAATTATATGTGTAATATAATAATGAACCTCATTGTGCTATTTTATGTATATATCACTTTAGTGCATATCAAGATAAGTCTAAATTTATTTAGATTATAGTTTTCATTGTGATTACTTATGGGAACCGTTATAATCTTTAATAAGCACAACTCATTTAGCACTTTACTAAATGTTACCTAAATGATAATACACTTTTAGATTATATGTGTAATATAATAATGAACCTCATTGTGCTCTTTGATGAATATATCACTTTAGTCATATCACGAGAAGTCTAAGTTTATTTAGATAATAGTTTGCATTGTGATTACTTATAGAAATTGTTGCAGTCTTTAATAAGCACAACTTCTTTAGCATTTCACTGAATGTTACCTAAATGATAATACACTTTTAGATTATATGTGTAATATAATAATAAACCTCATTATGATATTTCATGAATATATCAATTTAGTGCAAACGATATCTCAATGAGGGATTATATAAACCTCATATTTGGAATGAATCATAAAGTGTAATTTCGTTGTATCGTAGTTATTGTAAATAATTTCTATGATAAAAAAATAACTAACTTAAATTAATATTTGGACTACTTATTTGTAGGTTAAATGAGATCTTTAAAAAATATGACTTTTCAAAAAATAAATTTCCAAGTTTATGTGTGCATGAATTGATACAATTATTGTTAGAGTTGTTAAGTTCATTAGAAATATTAGGCTTATTTGCCCATATTATTATACTATAGCTAGTGACTTAACTCTAAGTAATTCATACTTTCTAAATAATACAAAAATCCTAGTTTTTTTATCCTTTTTTGTCTATGTTTACAGGGTATCAGAGCATGTTCGACCCATCGGGGTAACATAACTATCCCCATATTTTACCAGGTATTTTGTTTTGATTTGGTTTGTTTGAGTTTGTTTTGTCACTGTCTTCTCTTGGAAATTTTGTTTTCGTTGTTTGATCCGTGTTTAATTTGATTAAAAGTATCAAATTTGAAGGGAAAATGTTAATTAAGAGAAATTTTGATTTTGTGTATGACCGGAGGTATTTTTCTTATTTTGTTTCTATCGCTAATAAGAACTATAAAAACTGTTCTGTCGATTAACGAAAGTAGAATTGGTTTATATAATTTTGCACGTTAATAAAATTTTCCCAATTACTTTGTTTCCCTATAAGCTATGTGGAGAGACGGAGAGAGAAAATGTTTAATACTAAATCGAAATGTGTGGTGGTGTGATTTTATAGTGGTTTAATAAATTAATAGATTGTATGATTTAATATAAGACATGTGCAATGGTTTAACATTATACGTCACTTCAGTTATTAATAGATTTGCAATAATGGTTTGATTAAATAAAAAATAATAATGGGAGTTTATAATTTGGTGAGAAACTATATTTAATAAAAAGAGAAAGATTCAGTGACATTGAATTTAAGATTGTTTTCGATATGATTTTGCTTCAGATCTATTTTTTACTTGAGAATTTGGACTTCGTTTATGGGAGTTATGATAAGGAATGATGATTCGATGCAGTCCATAAGTACCCAACTCAATAGAAAAAGTTATTCTTACTAGAGCTATGTCATGAAAATATTTATTTGTGGAAAACATATGTGGGGATATGTTTCAGGTGCAAAGCTTCAACTTTCTAATACAACTAGTGGTGAAAGCTATGTTATGCCGCTTGACACATAAGAGACAGATAACATGAAGATCATCACTTGGATCAATAATTCTCTAACGCATGCGATTGGTACTCGATTGGCTAAGTATGAAACAACAACAAACGATTTTGGATCACTTGGAAAGATTGTATACTCATTCAAATTTTCCCAGGCAATACTTGTTAGAATTCGATATTCGTTCTTTACATCAAAATAACCTAATTATTTTGAATTTTTATGTTGTCGTATCAAATTTATAGGATCAATTATCTCTTACAAAATCTGCATAAATGAAGGCTTGCAAGCCTTATGTTTCTAGAAGGGAAGATTAATGATTTATACAAATTTTGATGGTTTTACGCTTTGAGTTTGAAGGATTGCATGGAAAAATTCCTTATCGATCCCATCTTTCCATTGTAGATTCAATTGTTCATGAAATTATTGCAGAGAAAATACGACTTAAAATTCATGTTGACAATAAACCCAAAGTGACTAATGTTTCTATTGTGTTTGTGAGTTCCAATCCAGACTAGACTAACACTTGGTGAAAAGAGGTTGCATCTAAAAGAGTGTGTATTTTTTAAAAGTAAGAATCATTAGAAATCAAAATACCCAATATTAAGAGTAATTAAAAACAATCGCATCAGTAGGAAACACCTCAAGAACGACCCCCTCATCAATATTCTTTTCAACAGCCATTATTTCACCAACATGCACGTCATATTCAATAATTTTATCCTTTGTTTCGTCATGTATGGTTTATTGCTATTGTTGCATCATTATGAGATATACATAGTACCACACCACCCTCTATAATGGACTCCCAAGTTATGGATTCCTTCAGAGAATTTCTTACTTCCAATTTTGCAGCGTAGTCTACGTTAATGTCTCACACATGATCAATGTTCTCCGAAAGTGACCGGATATGCCATGGATTGTAAGAACTCTATGTCTTTGATAAAGTTAAAAACATTTTGACTTATGTTTTTTTCTGTTTGGATTTTGTTAAAAATCATGGGAACATAATTTGAACACCCTGTATGATCACTTGTATAATCTCTACCCTATTAAAAACTTCATAATAAAAAATAGAACACTTTCGAATAGAATTATAAAAGAAATGAGGAATATACTAAATAATTAACTATATGTTAATATTTACATTATAAGTTTTTATAAGAACATATCTTCTTTCCTAAACATGAAAATCTTAAAAGGATATTTTGTAACTGATGACAACCCAATTCGACTATAGTAAATATTTAGACAATAAAATTTGAAAAAAAAATCATTAGACAAAATTTTCACATATAAATAAAACTAAGTTTTACTTTAGGAACATGTATTGTGTTATTAAATTACTATACAATTATCAAAATGGCTCAAGCACAGAACATATACGAAGGAAAGATTTAAATGAAACACAGGATTTAAGGTGGTTCGACAATTGTCTACGTCCACGGGCGCCGCCAGAGAAAAGAGTTTCACTATGATAGAAAATGTTACAGATTTCAGATTGTGTCGTCCTAGTAATCTATTTATAGGGAATTAATAGACTTACAAGACTATGGGCCTAATGGGCTCATATCACAAGACTTACAATCGCATCAGTAGGAAACACCTCAAGAACGACCCCCTCATCAATATTCTTTTCAACAGCCATTATTTCACCAACATGCACGTCATATTCAATAATTTTATCCTTTGTTTCGTCATGTATGGTTTATTGCTATTGTTGCATCATTATGAGATATACATAGTACCACACCACCCTCTATAATGGACTCCCAAGTTATGGATTCCTTCAGAGAATTTCTTACTTCCAATTTTGCAGCGTAGTCTACGTTAATGTCTCACACATGATCAATGTTCTCCGAAAGTGACCGGATATGCCATGGATTGTAAGAACTCTATGTCTTTGATAAAGTTAAAAACATTTTGACTTATGTTTTTTTCTGTTTGGATTTTGTTTGTCGTTTGGATTATGTTTTTTGTTTCACGCTTTGAGTTTTACGTTTCATGTTTTGAATTTAAAGGGTTTATTATTATTATTATTATTATTATTATTGTGGCTTTGAGTTTGAATTTGGAATTTAGATTGGTATTTGGATTATGGTCGAAGGTTGTTTGAATATTCAAGGTTTAGTCGGTATTTTGGTTTTAATTTATGTGTAACAAACTCGCAATGATTATTATTATTGCATTGTGAGTTTGAGAGAGGGTGTTATAGTTTTAAGTCCATTAGAGATATTAGACTCATTAACCCATATTATTATTCAATAAATAGTGGCTTAAACTCTGAATAATTTAGGCTTTCTAAATAATACAAAAACCTTAGTCAATTTTCCCTTTCTTTATATGTCTACATGTACAATAATGTCTAAGGAAATAGTAATGACAACAATCTAGATGATTATATATGAGTTGGTGTGCTTGGACAATTAAAATAGTACCAAATTCACAATGTGGCAACAGAAGTTGAAGTTATTGTTACTCTCAATGTATTATTTGTACTTAAGACTTGGTTGAACCTCAAAAGCAAATAAAATGACTTGAAATCATGGGAACATAATTTGAACACCCTGTATGATCACTTGTATAGTCTCTACCCTATTAAAAACTTCATAATAAAAAATAGAACACTTTCGAATAGAATTATAAAAGAAATGAGGAATATACTAAATAATTAACTATATGTTAATATTTACATTATAAGTTTTTATAAGAACATATCTTCTTTCCTAAACATGAAAATCTTAAAAGGATATTTTGTAACTGATGACAACCCAATTCGACTATAGTAAATATTTAGACAATAAAATTTGAAAAAAAAATCATTAGACAAAATTTTCACATATAAATAAAACTAAGTTTTACTTTAGGAACATGTATTGTGTTATTAAATTACTATGCAATTATCAAAATGGCTCAAGCACAGAACATATACGAAGGAAAGATTTAAATGAAACACAGGATTTAACGTGGTTCGACAATTGTCTACGTCCACGGGCGCCGCCAGAGAAAAGAGTTTCACTATGATAGAAAATGTTACAGATTTCAGATTGTGTCGTCCTAGTAATCTATTTATAGGGAATTAATAGACTTACAAGACTATGGGCCTAATGGGCTCATATCACAAGACTTACAATCGCATCAGTAGGAAACACCTCAAGAACGACCCCCTCATCAATATTCTTTTCAACAGCCATTATTTCACCAACATGCACGTCATATTCAATAATTTTATCCTTTGTTTCGTCATGTATGGTTTATTGCTATTGTTGCATCATTATGAGATATACATAGTACCACACCACCCTCTATAATGGACTCCCAAGTTATGGATTCCTTCAGAGAATTTCTTACTTCCAATTTTGCAGCGTAGTCTACGTTAATGTCTCACACATGATCAATGTTCTCCGAAAGTGACCGGATATGCCATGGATTGTAAGAACTCTATGTCTTTGATAAAGTTAAAAACATTTTGACTTATGTTTTTTTCTGTTTGGATTTTGTTTGTCGTTTGGATTATGTTTTTTGTTTCACGCTTTGAGTTTTACGTTTCATGTTTTGAATTTAAAGGGTTTATTATTATTATTATTATTATTATTATTATTATTATAATTATTATGGCTTTGAGTTTGAATTTGGAATTTAGATTGGTATTTGGATTATGGTCGAAGGTTGTTTGAATATTCAAGGTTTAGTCGGTATTTTGGTTTTAATTTATGTGTAACAAACTCGCAATGATTATTATTATTGCATTGTGAGTTTGAGAGAGGGTGTTATAGTTTTAAGTCCATTAGAGATATTAGACTCATTAACCCATATTATTATTCAATAAATAGTGGCTTAAACTCTGAATAATTTAGGCTTTCTAAATAATACAAAAACCTTAGTCAATTTTCCCTTTCTTTATATGTCTACATGTACAATAATGTCTAAGGAAATAGTAATGACAACAATCTAGATGATTATATATGAGTTGGTGTGCTTGGACAATTAAAATAGTACCAAATTCACAATGTGGCAACAGAAGTTGAAGTTATTGTTACTCTCAATGTATTATTTGTACTTAAGACTTGGTTGAACCTCAAAAGCAAATAAAATGACTTGAAATCATGGGAACATAATTTGAACACCCTGTATGATCACTTGTATAGTCTCTACCCTATTAAAAACTTCATAATAAAAAATAGAACACTTTCGAATAGAATTATAAAAGAAATGAGGAATATACTAAATAATTAACTATATGTTAATATTTACATTATAAGTTTTTATAAGAACATATCTTCTTTCCTAAACATGAAAATCTTAAAAGGATATTTTGTAACTGATGACAACCCAATTCGACTATAGTAAATATTTAGACAATAAAATTTGAAAAAAAAATCATTAGACAAAATTTTCACATATAAATAAAACTAAGTTTTACTTTAGGAACATGTATTGTGTTATTAAATTACTATGCAATTATCAAAATGGCTCAAGCACAGAACATATACGAAGGAAAGATTTAAATGAAACACAGGATTTAACGTGGTTCGACAATTGTCTACGTCCACGGGCGCCGCCAGAGAAAAGAGTTTCACTATGATAGAAAATGTTACAGATTTCAGATTGTGTTTTGTGTTTTGTGTCGTCCTAGTAATCTATTTATAGGGAATTAATAGACTTACAAGACTATGGGCCTAATGGGCTCATATCACAAGACTAACTCAAGTGATTGCACAATATCACAATCACAGACACAAAACTGTACTGCCGGACACAGTACACTGTCAAGGAACTATTCGACTCATTCACAACAAATCTTCCCCTTGAGGCGAATATCCTTTCTTCACTATCAACAAAGAACCTTCTCTTCTTCTGACTCACCAAATGCCCTTAAGGCATTCACTCTATACTGCGAACACCGATCCAGTTTAGGCACTCCCTAAACTTTCGAACTGATACTGCCTTGGTTATTATATCTGCTGGATTATCGTGTGTAGACACTTTCTTCACATCAACAATTCCCTTTGATATTATATCACGAATAAAATGATACCTGGCATCTATGTGATTTGTAAGGTGTATGGTTCTTTGATTGTCACAAAACACTTTTGTAGTAGTCCTATCGAAGCCCAAATCTGCCACCAAACCTTGCAACCATATTGCCTCTTTAACTGCTTCTGTTACCGCCATGTACTCTGCCTCTGTTGTAGACAAAGCTACAGTAGCTTGCAATTGTGCTTTCCAATTGATCCCACTCCCAGCTAGAGTAAATACATATCCTGTCAGAGATCTTCTTTTATCTATATCACCTGCAAAATCGGAATCAACAAAACCAACCAATGATCCTGAAAAATCATCCAGCGATTCACCAATATCGGTCTTGTTAAAAGTAAAGCCAACGTTCACAATATTCTTTTGAAGAGATTCAATCTCTTCCCATATAACACCAATCCATCGATCTGCCTCTGAACTTGCTATAGCTTCTCTGTAGCTACTAGGTTCCTGCATCTCAACTTCTTCTGCGACTGATAGAGCATATGCAACTAGATTCGCATACCTTTTTGGAAGTCTAATATCTCTTCTTTCTCTGCCCAATGATATGTTATAAAGTTGTTGTTCTGGTTCAGGCGCATCATCGTCACTATCATCCGATTCTGACGCTTCACCTCCTGATTCTGGATCCACCTCCGAACCACTTGAATTATTGGACCTGCTAGGAACTGATTCTACTTCAAGCTCCACCTGTTTACTCACAACCGATCCTGATTCGACCATTTCTCTTACTTTCTTCTGACTGTCTATAGAAGCAAACTCATTAAAAGTAACGTCCCTACTGATGAGAAAACCTGGAGACTTTGGAGAGGTACACCATAACCTATATCTCTTTACTCCAGTAACATATCCTAGAAATATGCACCTCTTTGCCCTCGGCTCAAGCTTACCATCTCTCACATGAGCATACGTAGGACAACTGAACACCCTTAAATGTTTATAATCAGCCGACGATCCAGACTAAATCTCAAAAGGAGTTTTACAATCAATAGCCGTTGATGGAAACCGATTCACCAAGTAACACGCTATATTGATAGCTTCAGCCCAAAAATCCTTTCCCACACCGGAATACGAGAGCGTACTTCGTGCCTTATCACAAAGCGTTCTGTTCATTCTTTCTGCGACTCCAGTCGGTTGTGGTGTTCTAGAACAAGTACGATGGCGCACTATTCTCTCAGCTTCGCAGAACTCGTTGAACTCACGACTCCAATATTCTAACCCATTATCTGTCCTAAGACGTTTGATTTTTCTTCCTGTTTGCTTCTCAATCATCGTCTTCCATTTGACAAAGGTTGAATATGCCTCATCTTTCGTTTTCATAAAGTAAACCCACACCATCCTTGAATAATCATCGATCAAACTTATGTAGTATCTGGCTCCGCTCTTGGATGGAATTCTGTTTGGACCCCAAAGATCTGAGTGAATGTAGTCCACTGTGCCTTTAGTCATTATTACAACCGATTTGCTGAATTTGACTCTAGTTTGTTTACCAAACACACAGTGCTCACAAAATCCCAATGATTCTGCTTTATACTCTTTCAACAAATCTCTCTTTCCCAAAACAGCTAATCTTCTGTCACTCATGTGACCAAGATGCCAATGCCACAACTTATTTTGATCCTGCCTACTTTGGCTATTACTCCCTGATGATGCTACTGCAACATCGCCCATAACAACAATCCCCTAGAGAATGTAAAGACCCTTCTGCAAACTGCCTTTCATGCATACCATTGAGCCTTTTGTCACTTTGATTACACCATTTTCTGCATGGTACTTGTAATCCCGAGAGTCTAGAGTCCCAAGAGAAATCAGGTTTCTTTTTAACCCAGGAACATGCCAGCACGTCAAGATTCTAACAACCCCGTCAAAAATTCTGATTCTGATGTTACCAATACCACCAACAGTCAACGAATGATTGTTCCCTAAATAGACAGTTCCCTGCATTGGCTTGTACGTATCAAACCACTGCTTGAACTGACACATGTGATATATAGCGCCATTATCGAGTACCCAAGAGTTTTTCCTAAAGTCTGAACTCACGGACAATACATCTCCTTTACCACTGTTTTCACTATCGTCGAAATCGTTCACACATTCAACAATGTTTGCTGCATTTTCCTTTTGATTTCCCTTCTTACCATTTAGTTTTGGACAATACCCTGCTCACCGCATTCATAACAGTTTGAGTGCTTCACCCTTGAATTGGACCTCCAGTTCTTCCTTCTTAAAGAACTCGTTTTGCTTCTAGATCTTCCCATCGTCATAAGACCTTCCCCTTCAGCATGATTGTCTGGCTGCAACTGTCTCATCTCCTTTGATTTCAGTGCCCTTTTGACATCTGCTAGCGATAACTTATCATTACCATACATAATGGTATCTACGAAGTTTTCATAGGGAGCTGGTAACGATCTCAATACAAACAAAGCTTGATCCTCATCCTTAATATTGATATCTATGTTCTCCAAGTCCATTATAATTGATTTGAAATTATCTAAGTGCTCTGTTATGGACATACTTTCTTTCAATCTGAAATCATACAAACGTTTCTTCAAGTATAATCGGTTTACTACTGATTTCTCCGAGTAAAGATCTCCTAGCTTTTTCCATGCGCAAGTAGCAGTCTTCTCACCACTAGTCTCGTGAAGCACATTATCTTTCACAGCCATTAAAATCCAGCACAAAGCCCTTTCTTGAAGATCTTGTTTCTCCTCTTCTTTCATCTCTTCTGGTAACTTATTCTCCACAGCCTTCCACAGCCCTTGCAGTACCAATGAAGATTTCAGTTTAATCTTCCACAACGCAAAGATGGATCCCGCATCAAATTTTTCAATCATGTATTTTGTTGCTGTAGACGCCATTGTGAAAAACCCTAATTGCAAAAGCCCTAATTTCACCATGTGACTCTGATACCAATTTTGTTATTAAGTTACTATGCAATTATTAAAATGGCTCAAGCCCAGAACATATACGAATGAAATATTTAAATAAAACATAGGATTTAACGTGGTTCGACAAATGTCTACGTCCACGGGCGCCGCCAGAGAAAAGAGTTTCACTATGATAGAAAATGTTACAGATTTCAGATTGTGTTTTGTGTCACCCTAGTAATCTATTTATAGGGAATTAATAGACTTACTAGACTATGGGCCTAATGGGCTCATATCACAAGCCTAACTCAAGTGATTGCACAATATCACAATCACAAACACAAAACTATACTGCCGGACACAGTACACTGTCAAGGCACTATTCGACTCATTCACAATAAATCTTCCCCCAATTCACAACACGCATATTCCCAACACGTGGTATCAAAGCGTCAGGCCCAGGCGAAACGCGATAGTGGTGAAATTCTCGAAGGTCGAACATGATAAACCAGTAGTCATGCTCAATGTGAATGATCTACTCTATACATCCTAGTTCGGAGCATCCATGACTCATCAAGCGGTAGTACTTGATTGGAGTGGATAGTGGAGCTAAAGCGTCCATGACTCATCAAGCGGTGGTACTTGATTGAAGTGGATAATGGAGCTAAGGAACAAGCGCAGGATGGTCGAGTGAATAGATAGATCCGCTGTAAAAAGCTCTATTGCTCAGATTGAGCAATCTCTGATTAGAGTGAGCGGATGAAAGTCAATTGAGAGGAGGCTAAGTGGTACTTTGTTTGAGAAGAGGATTTGGTAGGGTGGCGACCAAAGTCCCACATCCCACATCGGTTAAACATGGGAAGGATCAGCGGTATATAAGTAAGAACATACCTCAACTATTTGAGGCCTTTTGGTAGTGGACCAAATGCAAAGTCCTTTTGGTAGTGGACCAAATGCAAAGTCGTGAGGGCCTTCGGGTACCAAAGCGGACAATATCATGCTAGTGTTGAGATCGGTTGTGTTCTTACTTATATACCGCTGATCCTTCCCATGTTTAACCGATGTGGGACTTTGGTCGCCACCCTAACATATTGTTTCAATGTGAAGATGAGAGAGTTATCTAATCAAATGATTGATTATTAAAATTAAACTAAGTGGTCGTAAATAAGAGGATTCGAATAAAAGTTTGTATTAGAAAATTAGATGATCAAAGAAACTATACTCAGAACAATGTAGTAGGATTACGAGGGGAATTCAAGGAGAATGGATATGTGCTAGTAGGATTACGAGGGAAATTCAAGGATAATGGATATGTGCTAAGATAAGTCGTGCAACGTATAATATGTCGTAAAAGTTTTTAAAAAATTGACACGTGTTTGCTGGGACAATACATATAATTCATCGTGGTGTGACATGCATCCACATATCAAATGTTTGAGAGTTAGTCTAGTCGTTGTGGTAACAAAAATTACTTGACACAATTAACATTATATCTCTAAATTATGGATCACTCGCCACGATTAGTACTATCGTCCATATAATTAGCATTATCGTTACGATACTAGATCTGTTTGTCGTGATAATTTGATTTATTATTTACGTTGAAACAGATTAAAATCACTACAGTTACATATTTTGTTTGTCACATCGATCGATATTTATATTTATTCATATTATTTTTTAAATTTTAAAAAATTACTTTAAAAAAATTATATTTAGATGTATATGTTAAATCTATGAATTCACTTTAAAGTTAAAATAATCTAAATCTTGTGTTTTTAATTTTCTTTTAATATTTAAAATATAAAAAATAAACTTTTATGGTCTAGTTTTTTGTGTCGGTAATTTGAATACTTGTTACCAAAATATTTGTTGGTAAATGATCAAGTTTATATTAGAAAATACCTAAATTGAATCCAAGAGACTGATTTGTTTTCATAGACAAAATAATTGGGTTTCATAGGTTTTGAGCAACCGGCCCAAAATTACTTAAACCAGATCTAACACAACCCGATTACCTTCGAGAAGGTAACAATTAGGGGTTTTCACGCACCAAACCCTAGATCTGGGAAATTTGAAAATTTTCAGACCAAGGTCTCGTAGAATCGTCCAGGAAGAGCGATCTTTGTCGGTGATTTCTTACACCAGGCAAGTTTTCCCATTTCTCAAGCTCTTCACTTTAAAACAATCATTTTTTACATGTATTAGGTAGCTAAGACCCAAAAATTCGATCATGATTCACCATCTACGCAAAACCTTAATTTCATTATCTCTCAATAACTCTTGGCATTTCCACACTCAACCTCCTCTCGCTTACTCGATCTCTCAGTATTTATTCTCTTCGTCTCCACACAAGAAATCGGATTGCGCCATCCCTGTATCGGAGTATTTGATCGATCAGCATAACTTTTCGCCCGAATTTCTTCGAAAAGTTTCGTCGGGGAAAAGTTTAGTAAAGTTTCCCGAACAATTAGATTCTGTGATTCATTATCTCGAAGAAAGTGGGTTTAGTAAAAAGCATCTCGAGAGAGTAATTCAGAAGTATCCTCGAGTACTGACGTCGAATTTAGATAACACAATCAAGCCTAAAATCAAAATTCTTCAGGATTTAGGATTTTCACCCACCGACATTGCTGTTATTGTGTCGTCTGATCCTTGGGTTTTGGGTAGAAGTGCTGATAATCAGCTCAGTCGGTCACTCACAGTGCTTAAAAGTGTTTTAGGAACTTATGATGATGTTGTTAGGGTTTTAAAGATTTGTGCTTGCTTTTTGAAGTATAATTTGGAGAAGACAATGTTGCCTAGTGTCCAACTTCTCCAAAGTCTTGGGATTTCTTCTTCGCAAATAGTTAGCTATGTGGTCAATTTCCCCCGATTTTTTCTGAATAAACCAGAGAGCGTTTCAGATTATATAAGGAGGGTTGACGAAATGGGTTTCGATAGAAATAATTCCAATAGGTTTCTTCCTGCTATTGTAACTATTGGTTCAATGTCTGAAGAGAGTTGGGAGTTAAAGTTGAAACTTTTTCGAAGTTTAGGGTTCACCGAAGAGGATATTATATCTGTTTTTAATAGGGTACCTCAGGTTTTTTCTGTATCGGAGAAGAAAATTAGAGAGGTGACAGCTACATTGCTGGGTACTGGTAAGATAGATATCTCTTTTGTTGTTGATCACCCTGAGTTGCTTATATGCAGCGTTGAGGGTAGGCTGAAACCACGGTTAGAGGTTTTTAAGATTCTTGAAAGTAAAAATCTGTTGGCTCGAAAACCAAGCTTGACTACAATTTGCAAGATCTCGGATACAATATTCTTAGCTAAATATGTGCTACCTTATTTAGATGAGCTTGGAGATGTTTCTATGGCGAGAAGAGCTCTTACTCAGTGAAAGTGAACAGAAGGTTATTGTATTACCTAATAATTCTTTGGTTGAACGATTATATTACTGAGATTAAGATTTCAGAAAAGAGAATTTATTGGGTTATGAAGAATAAGATGATCTATTCAGTGTGTGATTCATATGTATGAACTTGTTATTGTTTAGAAGTCGATTCTTTAGGAGGATTTTTCAATACTTAATCAAAGATACTTATGAAAGTTTTCTGTCTTTGGGGTACACGCTCTTAAATTTTGTATTCCTTCTTTAGTTTGCAGTTTACATATTGATATGAAAATGCAATATCCAGCATTGTAGATGAGAGACCTGATCATGTTTGTGTCCAAGAGATCGGATTTTGATCATATGTTTCTAGAATGTTTCACTGCGTCTGCATAGTTATTAGATAGGTACCTTTGACAAAGTTTACATATTTTAGAGTATCCCAACACAAATTAATCCAATTTGCATAATTTGGTTAAATATAATAGGATTTTTTATAATTAACTATTTAGATCGGGTCAATTATCTAAGTTTTGAAGTTTATGTTCTCAACAGTGTTCCTAAATACACAATAATTTCAACAATATTCCTAGGCAAAAAGCTATTTCCTCTATGAGAATTTTTATTTCCTTTATAATTTGAAATATCTAAAACACTTGAAACATGATATTATTAGTTTACCCTTATTTTATTTTCAAATTTAATATTACGTGCCATTATTGAAATAGATAGCCTACTGTGAAAAAACATATCATTAAACTATTTTTAATCCTACATATCTGATTTTTGCAACTAAAATTATCTTATTGAAGATGGATGGAAGATTGACCATGGAAATCAAGAAACTCATACCAATAAAAAGAGCAACACTCATGCAACGAATAATGTAATTTAATCTCGTTTTTTCGTTTTACAATACAGTAATTTGAGATTATCACTTCGAAAATGTTGGTTTTGATGCTGCATTCCTGATTTCTGCATCTCTGGGCAAAACACAACTGATTCCGAGGCAGTATCTCGGGATCAGTTGTTTTGAACAAATTACAACCTTAATAAAGAGACAGAGACATTGCACCTGATTCCGAGTGACCATCTCGGAATCAGGTGCAAAAAAAATTTAACAAATTACTTATGATTCCGAGATGGCCACTCGGAATCAGGTGTTTTGCAGTTAAAAAAAAGTATATGATTCCGAGATGGCCTCTCGGAATCATATGTTATCGTTAAAAAAACAGAATACAGTAGAACAGCCATATAGACACAAAACCAAACCAAACTCGAAAATAGATCCAAACAAACAGCATAAACCTTAATCGAACCCTAAAATACCAAATAAGAACCCTACTCGAACCATAAATCTACCAAGTAAGAACCCTAATCAAACTCTAAATCTACCAAATAATAATCCTAACCTAACAAGAACAGCCATAGCCAAAAGACAATACCGAAAAATGAAGAAAACCAAAAGGTAGAAAACTGAAGAAATAGATTAGTATGGTTTTTTTTCTTTGAATTTGTTAATGGGTAGGATAATAGAATAAATGGGTGGGATAATTGTGTTCTTGAAAATGAAAGAGGTAGAATAAATGGGTAGAAGGACAAATGTGTAATTTCCTTTATGGAGGAAATAACAACATGAGATTTTTTTTCAAATTATGGAGAAAATAAAAATTCTCATGGAAGAAATAGCTTTGGCCTATTCCTAAATATGCATAGTTAATTGTTTTCAATTTTGACAACTTCAAATCCGAAGGTAGTTCAAATATATATTTTTAATTTTTTTTAAAGAGGAATAAGGCAAAATATGTGGCAAAATCTGTGAGTAATATTTTTAAAAGTTATATTTTTCCAATTTTATTTAGCAACTAGGCTTTTTATTTATGTAATTTTATTTTCTTTTATTTGCAAAACTTCATTTACACGCAATTAGGCATAGTTGTTTTTCGGCAACCCAAGTACATTGTTATTACAAAACTGGACACTATAAAACTGGACATTATATTTTCACAATCAATTTACACGTAATTACGTAACTAGAACGCAATTATTTTTTCTATACTAAGTTAGGTTCCAATTACACGTATTTTTCCATCTAAATGTTAAACAGTATTTTTCTTTTAAAAAAAAGTTCTTTTAACATAAAAATACACATGTTGCAACTACAAAAAAGTTTGGGGAAATGCTAAAAGGCCGGCCAAAGCTATGGTACTAAAAAAAATTAAAATTACTCTATGAATTATTAATTTTGACATATTTATACTTAGACTAAAAAACATGTATATGACGTTACCATTTTTTCGAAAACAATTATCTCTCCTTTCTATATTTTCTCTACTTTCTATTAGCACTTAAAATGATAGAAGCTAATTGTTGAAAATAATGTTTGGATTGAATTAATATTTTTTAACTAGTATTTAATTAAATATTAGCTTAATGTTGAATTATTTTTCTTTAATAAGTAATGGTTTTGTTTAAATGTACGAACAATAATTAAACGTTGGAATAAGAATCCACGCACGCTTGTTAGTTGCCTTCTTGCTTCGTTCATTAACAAAATCATCGGTTCATTAAACAAACGGAAGCATCATCTTACCAGTTAAATTTAAATTGAAGCCACCTGAGAAGCCATCTACCAACTGAAGCCACCTAAGAAGCTATACATGTCTGTGACATGAGAAGCCACTGAAACCTAAGCAACCACTGACGTCGAAAAGCCACCCACACTTGAGAAGGCAACTAATACCAGGGTTCTTTATATGAAACATCTGAAACATCGAATGTAAGTTTTTTAGGGTAATTCATATGTGATTGACTGATTTTTCGGGTTATTCATCTGAAATAGCAAAGTTAATTGTTGGGTATGCTGATTATTGGTTGATTTTCAAGAATGTGTGTTCTTCGCCTCTGATTGGAAAAAAGCACATGGTTTCCGCCAAACACAAGCAAAAACCACGTCTCTCACGCCAACCACATGACGCGAGGGTAGGTTGAGCGCCAATAGTATGGCGGAAAACTTGTGGTCTTCGTCGATCGCTAGCGAATAACACACATTCGTGATTTGACCATTGTAAATTCTCTATTTCACAAAGAATAATTGAATATCCATATGATTAGACTAATTCACATTGTTATCATTGTATAATAACATGACGGATGAATTATGGTCACGTTAGAGAATGAGTGGTCTTCTAATGCTTTTAACTTTAAGCAGTCATGTGATAGAGTTCATTAATCATAATGCATGGTTTGATGCTTCAAAACATGTCACATGTTATGTCGTCACATGTTATGTCGTCATGATGAAGGATGTCACAATAGTTTGTTTTGCAATCTTATACAAAATAGTTCATTTAGTTATGATGAATATGTATATAATTATAGATTTTGTTCATATCAATTCTGATAAGGAAATAGATTTATAAGGGACTTAAATGTAATTAATAAGGACTTGAATGATAAGTTCTATTAATAAAGAATAAGATTAAAACTTTATAGGGAGAATGGGGACTGAAATGTAAATAAATCTTTTATGTAACCGAATTTGTAACTAACTCACTTGGCCTACTTAAAGTGACCAAGGAGACTGATAACACCTATGAAATAATTAGAGGATAAAGATGGTATTCACCATCTAAAAATCTCTGCTGATTCTTAGTCGATATTCTCAATCTTCTTAATTCAATTTCTATTCTCACCAAATTGGCGCTAGAAGGAGGGGGCGAAGATACCTTGATCGATAGATCAAAAATCGAGTCTCGAATTTTTCCGTTCTTTGAAGCATTTCGTTTATATTTTCGTTGATCGGAGATGAATTCGGAGGAAGGAGATAATCCGTCTGTTCGAAAAGCTTTGGAGACATTGAGATCTGATCTGCAAGAGAAAGAAGCAGATGAATCAGTTCCGATTCGATCAAACCAGTTTGATTTTGAAGGTAAAATGAATGAGTTGATAAGAAAAGTGGCAGAACTTGATAAATTTGCTCAAAAGAAACAAGATAATAATGGTGCTAGACTTAGATCTGAAATAGCAAGAGGTAATTGGGATGATCATTCAGATCCATCGAATGACGTCGACGATGTTCAAGATGTTCAACGTAAAATACATTTTGAGCGTAAGAAGTATCATAGTGGAATGAGAAAAAATGAAAAGTTGCAGAAGCGACGATATGTAGATTCTAGTGAAGAAGATTTTGAAAATTTGGAATCAGATGAAACACCAAGATATAAGCATTTTCGAAGTCATTCAAAAGAAGAAGGATATGAATTTTGGCCAGCTAAAATGTATAGGGGAGGAAGGCCAAAGAAGGAAAAACGAGTGTATTCTCCTCGGAAATTTGTAGAAGGCGAACCAAGTTTGTATGCTACTGTGGGAATGAGGAACGAAGACCAGTTTGTTCAAGGAGTAGATTGGAGGGATTCACCGTTGATTAGTGCGATTAGATCTGTACCACTTCCGAGGCGGTTCGACATTTCTAAAATTGACAAGTTTGATGGAACTCAAGATCCAGATGATCATATAGAGCAATTCAAGAATTATATGACTAATTTCGAGGATGATGATAAATTGGTTTGTAGGGCATTCTCTCAGACATTCAAAGGAATTGCATTAAAATGGTATAACAAGATTCCTAAGGAGTCCATTGTAAATTTTAGAGGCTTTTACACAGCTTTTCGAAGACAGTTTGTGGGAAGCAAAGAAATGAGAGCTAACGGAGATACGATAATACAATGTAAGCAAGCTGTGGGAGAAAAGTTGAAGGATTATACTAAAATATTTGTGTCAACAAAAGCAGGATTAGATGATTGTGAGGAAGTGGTAGCTATGGTAGCGTTCCGACAAGGATTGTTGCCAGGAGATTTAGCTGATAAAACAACAAGGCGTAGGGCATTAACGTTTGGAGCTCTCATGGCTCAGGTTGAAGATCCGATCAAAGTCGAAGAGTCTACTCGAGTTCGAGGAGGAAATAGTATTGTTCAGAAAGGGAATAGTCAAGTGGGAAATAATCAAGTGAACGCTTCGAATAATAACTCGTCACGGGCGAGGGGTAGTCAAAATGTTTCCAATCGAGGAGGTTCGAACTCATATCAAGGGGGTTCTAATTAGCACAATTTTAGTAATCAATACCAATTCAGACCAAGATCGAATGTGTGGGTAAAACCAGAATATTATGCTGATTTGACTGAAAATGTGGCATCGATTTATGAGAAAACCAAGGGAACAGTAAATTTTAGAAAGCCAGCAGCAATTAATAGGCCAAGAGAGGAACGCAATAATAGGTTCTGTAGGTATCATGATGATATTGGGCATGATATAAATGATTGTATTGCCTTGAAGAAGGAAATGCAGATTTTGATAGAGAATGGAAAATTGTTGGAGTATGTCAAAAGGAACACTAAAGCCATAACTCAAAAGGTAAGTAATCCTAACTCTAAGCAGGAAAGTGCATTGATGATTTTAGATGTTGCAGATGATGAATTTGATGTGGCTTCGGAATATGTCGACCCAGACCCCAGTCGATTGTTATTGATGTCAGTTGATGAGCCGATGTGTAAGGGACGTGTTCGAGATTTATGTGCGTTCTTTGAGTCATTGGCAATATTTGGGGGAGACTCAATGACTAATGATACTAATAATTCGAGGAAAAGACATATAGTAAATTTAACGCATCAAATTGAAGGAGGAGCATCAGCACATCTATACAATAAGAAGAATGTCCCATTTATAATTTTCGATGGAGATGATTTGAGGGGAATAACAGGACCACATGAAGATGCAGTGGTCATTGGAGCAGAAGTGTGTGGGGTAGAAATTCGACGAGTATTGATTGATACTGGAAGTTCTGCTAATGTGTTATTCAAATCAACATATGATAGATTAAACGCTCCGCCTCGAATAGAAAGGTCAGAAAGAACTATAATTGGGTTTACTGGTGCAACAGCGAATGTAGTAGGGGAGTTTGAAGGTGAAATTTCTCTGGGAAAAGGGCCTTTTAAAAAGAAAGTACAAGTACTTTTTATGGTGGTCGATTGTCCGTCAAGCTAAAATGCTATCTTTGGAAGGTCATGGCTGGCAAAAATGTATGATATAGTTTCTACAGTTCGTCAATGTTTGAAATATGTAGTTGGGGATCGAATTGGTGTAGTTCGAAGTGATCAAAAAGTAGCTAGAGAGTGTTACGCTGCTGCATTTAGATTACGTGATAAAAGTACCGATGATCCAATGGAGAAATAGCAATTTGGGGGGTTGCCTTCTAGTAGTACAGAGGAAGGAATTGATGATCTGAGGTCAACCCCGAGTTCTGTGGTAGTAAGTGAAGAAATAGAAGAATACGTCTTCGATAATAACAGAGTACTTCGAATTGGGACTTTATTGTCTTTTTTAGTGCGTGAAAGATTGTTGAATTTTTTGTCTAAAAACTTGGATGTGTTTGCTTGGGCGTCTGAGGATGTAGTTGGGGTCCCAATTGATATTATATGTCATAGTTTGGCTGTGGATTCGAAGATCAAGCCGATAATACAAAAAAGGAGAGCTTTTTCTTTGGAAAAATCTGAGGCCATAATTGCTGAAGTAGATAGATTGTATAAAATGGGGCATATTAGGGAGTCCAAATATCCGAAGTGGACAGCTAATCCTGTAGTGTTGAAAAAGAAGAATGGAAAATGGAGAATGTGTGTAGACTTCACAGATTTAAACAGAGCCTACCCAAAGGATCCTTTTCCAGTACCTCGAATTGATCAGTTAGTGGATTCTACTTTTGGAAACAAAATTCTAACATTTATGGATGCATTTTCAGGATATAATCAAATTCAAATGAATCCAGAGGATGAAGAAAGCACAACCTTTATCACTGATCGAGGTTTACATTGTTATAGAGTGATGCCGTTTGGATTGAAAAATGTTGGGTCTACATATCAAAGATTGATGAATAAGGCATTTGCTTCACAAATAGGGAGGAATATCGAGGTATACATTGATGATATGCTAGTTAAGAGCAAAAGTGATGATGATCATATTGATGATTTAGAAGAGACATTTCTGAATCTTAGAGCAATACAGTTGAAGTTGAACCCAGAAAAATGCACGTTTGGAGTCCGATCTGGTAAGTTTCTGGGATATGTGATAAGTGAAAGAGGAATTGAAGTGGATCCAGAACAGTTGAAGGCTTTGATATCAATGTCTTCACCTCGGAACATCAAAGAAGTGCAAATGTTAACAGGCAGGTTAGCAGCTCTAAACAGATTCATTTCTCGTTTTTCAGATAAATGTTTGCCTTTTTTCCAGCTGTTGCGTCGACCGAATAATTTTGAGTGGACTTCGGATTGTGAAGAAGCTTTTATTAAGATCAAAAATCTTTTGTCCTCTCCTGAAATATTATCAAAGCCTAGAGAGGGTGAGCAACTGTTTTTGTATGTAGCAGTATCAGATTATGCAGTGAGTGCAGTTCTGATAAGTGAAGATACGGGAGTTCGAAGCCCATTTATTAGTCAGTAAAAGTTTGGTTGATGTTGAAAAATGTTACTTAAATCTCGAAAAATTGGCGTTGTGTATAGTAGTGGCGGCAAGAAAAATGCGTCCTTACTTCCAAGCACATACAATTGTGGTTCGAACTTCTTATCCATTGAAAAATGTATTGCAAAAGCCAGATATTTTAGTAAGAATGACTAAGTGGTCTGTAGAATTGGGAGATTTCGATGTGTTATTCTCTCCACGAACGGCTGTCAAAGCTCAGGCCTTAGCAGATTTCTTTGTTGAGTTTCATTCGAGTAGATCCGAAGAGAAAGAAGATGAAAAAATACACACGAATCCGGTGTGGACGGTACGAACTGATGGAGGATCTAGTAATAAAGGGTCGAGTGCGGGGGTAGAATTGGTGGCACCGACAGGGGAATATATGTTTCAAGCTATAAGATTTGGATTTCATGCTTCGAATAATGAAGCTGAATATGAAGCAGTGCTAGCAGGATTGCGGTTAGCAAAAATTTGTGGAGCAATATTCGTGCACTTAGAAACAGATTCGCAGTTAGTAGTTAACCATGTCAAAGGAATATCAGAAGCTAAAAAAGACCGTTTAGTTTTGTATTTACAAGAAATTCGAAGTATGATGGCACAATTTGAAAATGTTGAGGTGGAGCATATTCGAAGAGGAAATAACACAATGGCTGATTCTTTAGCAACAATGGCTTAAGTTGAAGAATATCCATGGATCGTGACACAACCACTGCCTTAGATTATATCAAGCTCTGAACAATGTGAATTTGTTGAGGAGGTTGTAAATGATTCGGTGCGCATTCGGGGTCATTGGAGAACTGATTTGTTAAATTTTCTTACAAAGGGAATACTACCTCTTGATAAGCACTTGCTCAAGAAAATAAGGAATAAAGCTCTTGGTTATGTGGTGTTGGATGGGGTATTGTATAAGATATCTGTGTCGAGGCCTTTATTACGATGTTTGAGTAAGCAAGAATCTCAAAACATTCTATCTGAATTACATGATGGAGATGGATCAGCTCATTGTGGTTTCAAAGCTTTAACACGTAGGGTATTGTTGGCAGGATATTATTGGCCTACTATATTGCAGGATGCCAAGTTATTAGTTCGAAGTTGTGATACTTGTCAAAGGTATGCATATTTGATACATAAACCAGTGACACCTCTAATGATAATCTCTGAGGCGGTTCCTTTTGATAGATGGGGGATTGATTTAGTAGGACCATTGCCTATGGCTTCAGGTGGAAGACAGATGATTATTGTCGCAGTTGATTATTTTTCGAAGTGGGCAGAAGCAGAGCCTTTAGCTGGAACAAAAGCTAAGGATGTGATCAAGTTTATTCTAAGTAACATCTGCTACCGTTTTGGAGTTCCTCGAAAGATAACAACAGACAACGGTCCCCAATTTAATAACAAGGAAATGGACTCTTTTTGCTCCTCGAAAGGAATACAACAATGCTTTTATACTCCTTTCCATCCACAAGCAAATGGGCAAGTGGAAGTTACAAATAGATCTATTTTGGAGGGCTTGAAGAAAAATTTGGCGGGGGCAGCGGGGAAATGGCCAAATTATCTTCAAGAGGTGTTGTGGGCATATCGTACAACTCCTAGAGAGGCCACAAAAGAGACTTCTTTTTCTTTGGTGTATGGAATGGATGCTGTATGCCCTGCTGAATCTACATTGCCTTCCTATAGGTTATTGCGTTATTCCGAAGTAGATAATGATGAAGCTAGAAGGATTGAGCTTGATTTGTTAGAGGAAAAGTGGGTCAAAGCACATTTGAATGTGGTTCATTATCAAACCTTAATGAGAGGCAGGTACGATGCTAAAGTTAAGAAGAGGGAGTTCAAAGTTGGCGATAAAGTGTTGCGAAAAGTATTTCTTCATACCAAGGATAAACACCTCGGAAAATTGGCTCCGAATTGGGAGGGTCCTTATGAAGTTAAAATGAAGGTGAAGCCAGGGTCATATAGGTTGTCTGATTGTGAGGAGAGGATGCTTAAACACCCTTGGAATATAGAACATTTGAAACTGTATTGTGAATAAAATCGAACTTAGAATTTTTGCAAGACAGACATACTCTTTCCTTATCTGTTGGCCCAAAAAGGTTTTAATGAGGTGTCTGGTAAAAATTGAATTTCATAATAAAATTTCTTTTGGCCATTGGTTGTTTAATATGATGAATGATTTGTTATTTTGGTAACTTGGCAAAGACTGATCATCTTTGAAAGTTGACCAAGAGTAATTTTCCAAAGCAATAGCTTTGAAGAAACAACCTATTTCGAGGTGCCACGTTTTATGAGTGCATCAAATTTTTGAGGTGCCACGTTTTATGAGTGCATCAAATTTTCGAGGTGCCACGTTTTATGAGTGCATCAAATTTTCGAGGTGCCACGTTTTATGAGCGCATCTAATTTTGGAGTGCCACGTTTTATAAGTGCACCAAAACTTTGAAATATTAAGATAGTTGCTTGTTTCATCGGATAAAGCTTGAAGCTTACAAAAAGGAGAAAACTACTTAATAAAACAAAAAACAACAACAATAAACACATGACATAGATAATCTACTATTTAGTCGTCTTCCGATGACCCTTCAGAAACGTCATCTTCTTCTGAAGAACTTGATGCAACCTCGAATGCTTCTTTTGGGCGATCTTCCTCGGGAATTTGTTTCCAAAATTCTGTTAAATTTAACCTTGGATAGGCGGCATGAATTTCTCGAAGAAGATCGATAGTTGTTTGGATTTGAGCCTTCTTGATACCATCAAGCATCAAAGAACCAACAGCAGCTTCGGCTTTCTTGATGGCGTCCTTCTTTTCCTGCTCGAATCTTGTTTGAAGTGTAGTCAATTGAGTTTGACAATTTTCCAGGCTTTCTTGAGTTTTCTTAACAAGTTCTTCAGCCTCGGTAGATTTTTTCTTTTCACTAGAAATGGCACTAGTATGCTGAGAGTTTATATTTTCAAGAGCCAGACGATGAGAACTCTCCATAGCTTCGATTGTTTCTTTATGCTCCTTAAGAAGTTTTCTTTTTTCAACTTCGAAATTTTTAAGTTCTTTATCTTTCGAAGCTTTTTCAGATTCTGTTTCCTTTTTGCTCTTGATTAATTCTTGTGCAAAGTGCTCCAATTGTGTATGTGAATTGCTTACTTCTTCACACAATTTTTTGGCTGCAGCACTTAAGTTAGTAAAAGGTCGAAGGATTGAAGTTACCTCATCGGATCTGTCAGGGTTGGGCAAGTTTGATGGGCGATGATGGACATGAATAATTGCATTAGATGTTGAAGTTATGGCAACCTCGGTAGACGATGATGGAATAGTGTTGGTAGGCTGAGAATTTTCACAGGTGACTATAAAATCCCCACTCGAGTTGAAATCGTCGAGGTTAAGATATTCGTTTTCCTGGCTATCTCCTAGTGCCAATCCACCTTGAGGATTTTCTTCAATAAAGGTTTTCTCATGGACCTCGGAAGCCAGTACCTCTTCGAGCATTTCAGCTTCGTTCTTTTTCGGGGTAGTGGACTTGTCTTTTTTCTTCTTTGAAGCATTATCTTCTTTATTCTTTTTAAGGATAGGTTTGCCTTCTTCGGATATTGAGGGAAGTTGAAATGCATGCGTTTTTCGTTTCCTTGTAGGCTTCGAATTTTTAGAAGGGCTAGGATTACTTGTGTTGGACTTTTTATGAGGGCCAGTTTTCCCTTCTTTTTTGGTGGCAGGTGACTGTCAGATCGGTTCCTGGTGGGAAGATAAGTTTTCCCATCTCGTTCGAGTATTCTTTTGACCGCTTCAATGGGATCTGGGGGGAGCATCGGGTTTTCAGGGAAGTCAGCTCCCAAGGTTTTGCGCCAGAGATAGCTGTTGACGAAGTTGATTGGTTGAAAGGCGGAGTGAAAGCCATTTCCCCAGGCTTTCTCAGCCTATTCAGCCATTCTCATGAAGATGGTCTTTGCAGTCTTCCGACGACTTTTGAATCGTCTCGAAATTTCTGGGAAAAGAGTAAATAATTAGATAAGTAGGCCTGGTTAGTTTGATTAGGCTTAATAAATTGAGAAGAAAGTATTAACAATAATAATCATGATTTACTTACTGTCATCTCTGCAGATGAGAGTAAGTTTTGAGGGGTTGTCATCGGAAATTTCTTTACCATTTTCCCAGGCTCCTGACAAAAAAACAAATCTTTGCTTCCAAAACTTGTCAGCCTCGAGGAGGTCATCGATAATCTTCAGATCATCCTCCAAAGTTAGGTAGTAGAATGGTAAAACTGGCCCCTTTGAGATTTTGGTCAGTGAAATGAAGTCCTCTATTTCGAGGGGGATGTTTCCTAGCCTCGACACCATAATGACGGAGAATAAAGTGAACAATTGGTTTGGAGTGACTTGTGTTGGGCACAACCCAAGAATTTCGAAGTACTTTACAATCATTGGATCGAGGGGAAATCGAAGTCCCCAGTTGAAAAGTTCAAGGTAAACTACCAATTCGTTTTTCTGACAATTCAAAGGTGTTTCTCCTTCTACTGGTAGACGAAGAATGATGTTGTCAGTTAATCCCCATTCTTTCTTAATAGTTTATTTTTCTGATTCGAGGTAGTAAGTATAGGGTACGTTTTTTAGGGCTAGAATGTACCGAGGACAAAGTGGTTTTAGGTTTTCTTGAACCAAGGCGGCAACATCTTCGGGGAGGGTAATAGGAGGTTTCTTTCCTCGAATATTCCTTGAAGGGTTTACTTCTTGTTCCGCCTCAGATTCGGCTTTGGCATTGGATTCAGTGGCTTCAGAATCATTTTCTTCATCAGTAACTTGAGTTTGAGTCTCAGTTTGGGATTTTTTTCAGTTTGGGATTGTTTTTCGTTTTCCATAAGAACTGGTTGACTATTTCCTGGAGTAACATCAACCATTTCTTGTGGGGGAGGAGAGGAGGTTTCTGCATCGTCACCCATTGCTAGGAAGGTTGGTTTTTTGCAAAAAACTTTAACTGCTTCGGATTGTAGGATAGGTGATTTGGGTTGTAGTTTTTGAGGAATTAGAGGTTTGTCAGAATTGACAGGCTTAGGTTTTTGATGTGGTCTTAGTGATGGAAAAGTGGATTGATTTCGAGGAGGAGAAGATTGCTGGCTAGATTTTGGGTTTGATGCTAAGGGCGAAGATGAATTAACAAGGTTGGAATTGAAGTTACCGTATTTGAAGGTGGTAGAGGAGAAGCGAGGACCGTTGTAGATTAACCCAGCAGCTTTGTATTCCTCTGCTCTTTCTCCAATACAGAGATAGTCATAAGCGCCAAACACTTGATTGCTAGGACCAGGGAAGAGAGATTTCTTTGGTTTTCTTGGTTTTTTGGGTTTAGATCTTTTGTATTTGGGATATCTTCTCATACAATAGACGTTAATCTGGGGAATTGTTTTTTGTGATTGAAGAAATCAACGTTTCTGGGGAAGGTAGCTAATGAGGTTGAAGGTTGAAGAAGAACTAGATGAAGATAGCTTAAGAACGATGATTTTTCTAAAAGTTCTCAGTAAGATGGAGCTAAGTATTTATACTTGGGAAAAGATGACGTTGAGAATTAGAAGAGGTAGAAAGGGTGAAGAGTTTTGATTGGGTAGAATACTAAACGTTAAGCTAGGAAAGAGAGTTTGTTACGTCATAGGTCTACTGGCAGACCTACTAGAGGAGGTCTAATCATTCTTCTAAGTGGGAATGCAGCAATTAGTTATATTAGACGACAACAAGTTCGAGGTGATGAAGTGTGGTGTAATGGGTATAATCCGAAGCAAAAGGGTTATTTATTGACATCAGTTGTAACACTCGAATGAAGTTGTGAGCCTAAAATTGTTAACAAGGAAAGAATTATCTGCTTAAGCCAACTTTCGAAGACAGTTAATTCTTATAAAATAACTTTTATAAGAACTAAGGGGGCTACTGATAAGGAAATAGATTTATAAGGGACTTAAATGTAATTAATAAGGACTTGAATGATAAGTTCTATTAATAAAGAATAAGATTAAAACTTTATAGGGAGAATGGGGACTGAAATGTAAATAAATCTTTTATGTAACCGAATTTGTAACTAACTCACTTGGCCTATTTAAAGAGGCCAAGGAGACTGATAACACCTATGAAATAATTAGAGGAGAAAGATGGTATTCACCATCTAAAAATCTATGCTGATTCTTAGTCGATATTCTCAATCTTCTCAATTCAATTTCTATTCTCACCAAATTCAACCGAAAAAATCAGTAATGTAGTATCCTATGATCTAAGGTGTTTTATATCATGTATGTCAATTCAAAATGTTTGTTTTTTTTCAAGTACGGGAGGACCTTCTTCACTGTTGTCCATTGGCCAACACGCGGGTTGCTCAAGTACCTCATCAACATCTATACCATGAAAGTTGTGTTGGGTATCGTACACACTTGAGCATACATAAAACTTCTCATAACAAAAACATATGGACAAGTATGCATGAGTTGAATGTCTGCCTTTATCTTAAGATACTGATTTAGTGAGAAATTTTCATTTTTACTATAAAAGTGTATACATATTTTATGGTTTACATATTAAAATGTCTTAACATGCTCTAAATGTATTCCATTTGTGATACAATTGAGATCCTATGAGAGTGATCCGTAATAATATGATTTTCTAACACAAAATACACCTTACACAGATCTTTCATATCCGAATTCTTTTACAGAAAAACCTAAGCGATATGAAGTAAGTTTATATTGTTGATAACAAAGAGTATGTCATCAACATTGAACGCCAAATAAATTGTTTTACTCCCACTAAACTTGTGATAAACACAATATCCTACACAAATTTATCTCAAATCCAAACGGGGTAATGATTTCTAAAAATATCTTATATCATGGACAAAATGTCTAACTTAATCCATAAATGGATTTTTTTAGCTTACACACCATCGATTTTGAATCACCATAAATAAAATTTTCACATTATTTCATTCAAAAAAAATCATCAATGTCACTATTGAGAAATATTGTATCAGCATCCATCTAATGAGACGCGTTGCCTACTGACCTTTGATCATGAGAAATCAACCCTTATTAAGGACCCAAATTCAGGTCCGACCATGTTTGGTGAATGAACCAAATAAATTTTTTTCTACCAGCCAAGGTTCACTAAGGTTTTAAAACAGAATTCTTTTATTTCGTAAAGCTCGATCTCATGGAGTTCCTGCTCCATCGCAAACTTTCGAACAACCTGATCTAGCTTTTATTCGACTTTTTTCACTAGAAAAACAACTAATGTGAGCTTCACATTCATCTAGGTATTTACTCTTACGGTAATTCATTTTGAATGACATGTTCTCCACCTGTATCAATGCTCTTTTATACAACTCCATGAGAGCATGACGCTCTCCAAATCGATAATTCTCCTATTATATGCAATAAATTGGAAGTGGGCATAATTTACCACCCTTTATCCAGCAACAAACTCCTGCTCCAAGGGGGTTTGAACATATTCTTGATATTTCTTCCTAAGATAATACATCTTATTTATTATAAAGTCACCATGTAATGGGTTTGACTAATCTTGTTAGTAACGACCAAAAGTCTGACATTACCGTTGTGTTATCTCTTTGTGAACTCACCATCATGTCAAAGATTTTAAAAACAATTCGCCACATGCCATATTTATTAAAGAGTTATACTTCAATTGGCAATATTTTGAGTCACAATAATGAACTAACCTTAAATCCGTACTTTACTTACCAAACTACAAGATCTATCACTTATCTATTGGACCCATATTATGTTTCTGCAAAAATAACAACATGCAAAACACTATGTTACCAATTGTTACAAGACCATTGAGGTTAGAAAAGCCGAATGATCCTCTTTTTCTAAACAAAAGTTGCGAATGATGAACAAATAATTCCCAACATCAACCGACACGTCGGATATTACCAAATCTTAATTTACTCAACTTTGAAAATTCCCTCACATGTTTAGTTTAATTTTATGCATATCCTCACTACCAAATTATAATCTACAAATCAAAGATGCTCTTATCCATAATCCCCTTCGATACTCTCACTAAACTTTATAGAAAATCAGACACTAGATTTTTGAACAAACAAGCTAAGCCTTTAAATTCGTAAAAATTCCATCCAGAATTGAAACAAGTGGTGAATGTGTCAGAAGTGAATATGGATGTAATGAGACCATGAATTTATAGTAAGGAGAGTGAACTTATTTGATTCAAAGATAAACTTCTCATTAATTTTATATGTGGCTTTATTTAAGGGAAGATAGTATAGTATTTTATTAGCATCTTATTAGGTAAGTTAAGTTTTTAGTTTCATCAATCCAAATGTTTCGTTTCACATTTGCGGTTGTTTTGGATATAACTTGTCATATGAATCCAATAGTCAAATACTTATACTTTTGTAATCACCAACATATTACACGAGCCACAACTAGTTGTCATAAACAAACATGTTTGGAGGATTTATGTTGTTACTTGTGAGATTAACTTCATGCGAAAGGTTTGAGGTGAGGTTTTCCATCTCATAAGCTTTTAAGTATTTACAAGTGATATATATTATTAACGGTTCATGTTTTTTTAGTTGGTCTAGTTTTTTATGTTTGTAAGTAGTTTATCCTTAAACTATCTGTATTAAAACCAAAATTATCAAGTTTAAATGAGAGTCCAAATTTAAATTATATCAAAATTAAAATCAGTTTTTTATATAAATTGTGATAAAATTTCGAAAAAAATAAAATAAAATATGGAAGTGATAGAAAAAAGAGAGTTTAGACTTAAAAATAATCTAAAAGGACAAAATAGAGAGTAACAAAAAATAAGGTTTATAGTAAATTATACTTTTACCTTTTTCCGTGCTAACTTTCCAAGTAACTCAATTAACCCTCATTTCATACAAATTTATATATAGTGCTTAGTTTTTGATGCAGACAGTTCGGTGAATTGACAGTTTGGAGCTCCGGTGTCAGATTTTGACCCACAACACCTTGTTTCAAAGGAAATGACAAATTTATATATATGGCCCTTTTTGGGCATTCGGGCTCATCTATCCTCTTGTTTTGCAATTTTAATACTTTAGGCTATTTTTGTAATTTTCATATTTTTAGTTTTAGGGTTTCACTTGAACCCTTATATAAACCTATCTTCTATACACTGTTCTGGGAGTTGTTTTTGTTTAATAAATCAGGGTTTTATCCCTTTTGGCTTCTCTTGCGTTTCACTCTGGGTCAGTTTTATTGTATTTAATATCTTTATTATAGTTTTATTTATTATTTAAAGTATTAATATTAATATAATATCTAAGTATTAGAATTTAATATATATATATATATATCGACTTGTCGGATTAAAAAATAGATATTAAAAATTCGATTGCTATATTGTCTTTTTTAAGAAACAAATTTCCCTCAAAATTCAGTATTGGTTTAAAAAATATAAAGATGATTCTTTTTTTATATATGTTTTCAAACTTTCATATTAATAAAATTTGAATAATGGATAATAATAAAAAAATTCTTCAAATTAGGCAAGAAAACTAAAAATAAATGAATCGTGTTTTGGATTATAATAAATCAAAAGTGGTTTTTCAACAAAATTGGATAATGTGATGATTTTAGTATCAAATTTTATATAGTATGGAAAGTGCCCAACAAATTCATACCCGAGATAACGTCAAAACAAGTTATTGAAAGTCAAGTTTAACTTAACGGAAATCATATCCTCGTGGATATCTTTTTGAAAATGATCATAGACTTGATTCAACACTAGAGTAGATTATAATAAATATTACAGAATTTTGGCACATTCTTGGGTTGTTATAATAATTAATATTTTTGTTGAGTATTTTTCTTCAACTCTTTAAATTTTGGCTATAATAGTCACGTTCAAGACGTGTAACGTATTCAGCATACTTATTGATACAATTAAGGATTTGATCCATGAATTTATAATTATAACTCAAAACTCGGGTTTGATTTAATATCCTTTTAATTTTTTATACATATACATGATATTGTTCATATAGGACCACTCATACATTTGATAAATTATGAATCGAATTATATATGTTTTGTCCATACCATTATGTACAACTCAACCCCAAATGACCACTTCTCGTCAATATATGACCAAATCTACGTAAGACCAAATTCATTTATATTGGATCACAAATGAATATGACAACAAACAACTCACCTCATATATGTTTTTTTTTTCACATAAGACCTTGTATATACAAGATCTTACATCGTTCAAATGAACCATAACTCGTCAATTGGTTTCTTCCAAAGTTATAAATCTTTTCTAGTTGGGTTTTGGATTTGGGGCGTTAATAAATTTATTTACATCGTTCAAATGAACCATAATGTAAGAATGAGAGGTTAAAGAAAATGTAACTTTTTGGAATTATTTGGGTTTATGTTCCTTACCTCAAACAACTATAGAACGGTGCACTCAGACCAAAATCATCAATTTCAAATCAAAATTGAAATTCAATCTGGAATAAAAATCATAATGTCAATCATATTGTATATGAAAACATGCCAAAAATGTTAATTATTTAGGATTCTAAGCTCGCTTTAACAATATTGTGTTTAATTTTTGTTTTGTTATTGATCTTGGCTGTCTTTGAGATTGTATTTCAAGGTTTTTGTTTTTGACTAGCTTCGAATGAGTTACCGCTATTTAGTTTTATAGAAGACTTCTATATAACACTTTATTTGGTCAAGATGCTGTATTTGGCTATAACAAATGATCATTTTGTGTTTTAAATTGTTGATATCAGGACTCATGTTTATGATAAATCTGGTTATATTTTGTGTCATGGTCTCTCTCAAATGTGTACAATCCCATCTTGGCTGATAAGCAAGAGGGTAATTCAATAAGTTTAATGGTTGATGGGGTTCTATATGTATCTTTTACATTGAGTAATAATAGTAGAAGCAAGTTCTACATGTACATGAATGCATTTTTCTTTTAATTAGGTTACTCTGTCTCATTTATATAAATTTCTTACTGTTTGCGTGCTGTAAGTTTTGTACAAGATAGAGTTGTACGGTGTATGGATGTATGTTTAATTTATTTAGGCTACTTGGCCTGGTGTAAGTTCTGTGCGAAATGGAGATGTTCATGTATATGGATGTATATTTACTTTATCTAGGTGACTCTGCCTCAAATGTATTTAATTCCTTACCCGTTTAAACCTTATTTGACTAAGCTGAGATGTAGCAAATAATCATTCATGGAATGTTTGAGTGCATTCAAAGTGGCCCGATGTCGTAAACGTACGATATCATGATATGTAGGGACATATTTTCATACGGGTATATTTTTTGATCGGTTTTCTTTACAGAGTTAAAATTTGCATTTCTTTAGTGTAGATATCCAAAGCTTTATAAGGATTTTAATACCTTTAGAAGGTACCGCCTGTTTTTGTTTGGAGCACCATACAATCAGGGTATGGTAGAAATGTTCACTGAAAGGGCTCTTGGCTTTGTCTTGTAGCATTCAAATTATAGAGTCACAAGTATAACAGCCCTACCTTGTAGGGCTATTAAAGGTCCTCCTCATATAATGCCATTATGCATTTAAGGATTCTGTGAGACTGAGATGTGAAATTTATAGGAGTGGTTATATAAATTATATGCATGCGTTTGCCTAATCGAAAGTGATAGAGCTTATTGATGAAAGGAAATAAATAGTTTCAGCTCATGTTTCTGGGTGTGGGCTATGCTTATAGATAAACTATGAGGAAACTTTAAACTAAGAGAATGAGAAATAATAATGATATATGGTGATGGAAAAATTTGGTGAAGGGGTAAAAAAAGGAAAGATTTTTAGGTGGTTGATATTAAATATTTTTGTAGAGAGTAATGAGAGAAATGAGGAGTATTCTTGTATTTAATGTTTTTAGAAAAAGTCCAACCATTTTAATGAATCTGGTTGGGATATTTATACTATTTTGAGATACTCATGAGCCTTTTAGGTCAGATATTATTATTCGGTCCATTATGTGAGCCCATAAGCCCATTATGCGCCCCCAAGCCCATTATAAACCCCTAAACCCATATTTGATGGTACTAGACACATAGCCCAGTCATTGATCCACTAAGGTTGTTGCTTAGTCATTGAATTTTAATCATTATATCCTAATTTTCCATTCGGATAAGATTAGACTCACTATGATATTCCTCTATCTATATATGATCTAATCGATATGCATCAAATTGACTTTAAAAACAATCTCAAAACAAAGCATAATATACAACAATATAGATAAAAAAACCTAAGAAATAAAAATAGGTGTAATATTAAATTTTAGTGGTAATTTTTTCTTGAAAATATCATGCGAGTTTTTTAGAGGACATCTATAAAGCAAGACAATAGGGTTTCAAACAAACAAGTTAAACTCTTGAAGTCGAAAAAAAATCCATCAGAAATTGGAACAAGTGCTGGATATGTCAAAATTGAAGATGAATGTTATCAAACCATGGATTGCTAGTAGAGTGATTGGACTTCTTGAATTCCAAGATGAAGTTTTTATTAACTATATATATATATATATTACATTTTCAAATGGATGGTAACAAACTATTAATTTTATATTATCAAACATGTTAAGTTTTTTCACTTTCATCACTTCTAATATTTTGTTTCACATTTGCGATCGTTTGTATATAACTTATCATGGGGATTGTACAGTCAAATAATTATACTTTTTCAAGTTGCCACAAACAAGTCTTTTTGAATGATTTATGATGTTACTTGTGAGATTAACTTTATATATGAGGATTGAAGTACCTTTTGCGTCATTTGTATTGTTATTTCGAAGACAAAATCTTCAATCATTTCGGTATTAAATAGTTGGAAACTCGATTTGGAAGATGAGCTCTTCTTGGAGTAGTTAATTGAGGCTGAATGTGGACTTAAGAGAGAGAAGGCTTGGTTTTGAACTCCCAAATAAAGTAAGGTTTTGACCTCGAATCTTTATCATAGTAGGATTTTTTTTTGCTTGTCTGAACACCTATCGACCTTATTGACAATTGGTAATGTGTATATTTTCTCCCTCTAATTATATGGAAGAGAGGAAATGATAGATTTGGCTTTATTAAAGAATACTTCTTCAAAAACTTCATCTTTAGTCACCTATGTTTCTTTAGGAACCTTCGACTCAATTACCTATCACACCTTGTGTATATTTTTTTGCATATGATTAATTAAGGAAAAAATATAAGAAATGTTATTTTGTTAATTGAGAAGGGTTCATACGACGAGTCTCAAACAGAGTAGCAGGTGCTATTTATAGATTATAGGGTTAAACTAGTTTCAGCTGGCTCGACACATATCAAACGGTTTTACTCCGATGAGGAAATCATGGTGGTTGGCGAATTCTGGTTAGGATTTATGTTGGCTGATGAATTTCCGTAAAATAATTATGACGATTAAAAGAATAAGAAAAATAACTCTATATAATATTTTGAACTGCTTGAGAGTGTGCTAGAATTTATAAGTTAAGTCCCATCTTTTTGTATTTTTAACTCCTCGTCAGATATTTGTGTAAAATGTAGGAAGGCAAAAAACCCTAACCCAACGAACTACGTACGATGAGATTTCAAGTCTTTGTGGAAATAATCATTGTTGAGTTTTGAACAAATATAACACGCGTCTTTCATATAATAGTTTTAGGAAAAATATCATGAGACTTGAATCAAGCTCGGTCATCTAAGACCCTTTAAATGTTCTAATGTAGGTCAGTTTAGACTTCCTAAACATGTCAAATTTGGCCCGGCAAAAACCCTAACGTATGAAGTTTGGTGAGACGAGATCCCAAGTGTACAAGCTCGATCAATTGATGCTCTCTAGATGTAAAATCTCATCTATCCGAGACCCTTTCTTGCCAAAACCATTTATCTGATACCGAGTCAATATGATACTTACACCGCAAAATAAATATTGTTAGCGTCTTCGTAACTATCCAACTTATATGATAGTTTTAGACACTATATGCTTACATAATTTTTTTCTTGATGAAATATAATTTTTTTCCTTAAATGAAATTTTAACCGACGAAAATTTTAATGAGATAAATTAATAATAATTCATAACACACAAACCTGGTAGGTCATTCGAAATCCATCCAATCTAAACTATATCAAACAAATAATTTATATAACTTCGTTATATTTTATATATGTTAAATTTATGAATGGAGTTTATTAATCAAACTACGCCCTAAATTTGGGCCAACATTTAACTACTAACAACAAATTATATAAAAAAAACCTATAAAAACATATACCCCAACCAATTTATATATTTAAATCCATAAAAATTACTATATACTCAAATGACACAATCTAACAATATGCATTGATTCATTTTATTTAAATTTACAATTTACTTTATGGATACGCTCTCACCAAAATATACTAGTCAAATTGAACATCATCATAATATATATATACACACACCATAACATTACTTACAAAATTAAGTTTATTTTGACTAAGAAAAAAACTGAAAAGAATGTTTTGTTTTTGTTTTAAGTTTTGTAATTTTTTATTCAGTAGTTTTTGTGTTACATCAATTTCTCTATATGTAGGCTTCATATGATAGTTGGTTTATACAAAATATTCTATGTAAATTATAGGTATTCAGTAAAGTACTAAGGTACAATTTCTAATTCTATCTATTTAGTTGTAACATCTCACTAAAAGATATTAATTTAATTGGATTGGGATTTCCAATATGCATTTGGGCTTGCTTCAAGGACTTGGGGTTCAATCATTTTGGCAAGGCCAATAGATTAAAATATATGATTCTGCTTCTGTTAAGAGTTATGTGGAAGTAAATCTATTGTATTTACTTTGAATCCTAACATACATACTTCTACCACCAGATGCCTTTCTACCTAAATCCACGATGTCGTCGTTGATTCTATTCATCAAGGGTTGGCTGTTAATATTCTTCATATCCCCCTCAAACAAAGATGAGATATACTAATCCCAAGTTTTCTATGAAGAATTGAGAAGTGAGAATTGGTTAAGGGCTTTGTAAGACTATCGACAAGCTGGTCTTGAGAGAGAACATATCGAATATACAGAAATCCTTGAAAGAACTGGTCTCTAATGAAGTGTACACCAAGATTGGTGTGTTTTATTTGAGCATGAAGTACTGGGTTTGATTCTAAGAAGATGGTGATAAGGTTATAGCACCAAATCATAGATGGTTGGTTTGATGGGTAGTTAAAATGTCATCCACATAGAGGCAAGTTATGCGATCACCTGTAACCAACAATGTGTGAAGTAATTGAGGAAAACTGTCTGATTACCTGTGACCAAAATGTCATCCCCATAGATAAGAATTAATATAATAACAGTCTTAGATACAAAATAGGAAAGAGAACAATCAGCCCTTGAGTTTTTAAATCCTTAGTTTAGCAGTGTGTTCATAAGTCCAGAGTACCAGGCTCGTGGAGCCTGCTTGAGACCATATAAGACTTTACGAAGCTTGCACACATGTGTAGGGTTCACAAAGTTCTTGAAACCCTATAGTTATATCATACAAACATCCTCACTTAATAGCTCATTGAGGAAATCGTTGTTTATATCCAACTGATGAACATCCATTTTTTTGAAACAACAAGGGTTAATACAAATCTCACTATAGAAGCCTTTATGATAGGGCTATAAGTTTCAGAAAAGTCAATGTCACGGGTTGATGAAACCCTTTGGAAACTCATATGGCCTTATAGCACTAAATGTATCCATCCAAGTTGTGCTTGAGTTTTTATAACCACTTGCAACCCTACAACACTCATGTTAAGAAACCAGAGAATTAAAAATAAGGTATTGTTCAGTATAAGAGCATTGTACTCTGCTTGTATAACTGCTACCCACTTAGGATTGCCCAATGTATCAGAAAAATTAGTAGGCTCAAGCATAGAAAGATCAGTAGTGGTGATATAACCAAAATATGAGGTTTTAGGCTTAAGAGTACCATCTTTAGACTTGTTTTGTATAGTGTGTCTGTTTGACTGAGAGGTTGGGGCTAAGAGAGTAGCTGTACTAGTAAAGGGAAGTTGAATAGATATTTTATGAGTGGATGTGCAGTGAGTATATATAGAATGAGTGGTTATAAGTTGGTGAGTAGAACTGTTTTGAGTTGTTTATGTGAGTAACTTGATATTGATGATTGTCAGTAGGTTTAGATGATGGGTGAGTGAATGTATGTGTGTTTGAGGGATGATTGTATGTGTGGGTGAGTGGATCATGGTAGAAGTCAAAGGTATGGTGTAATTTGAGATGGTCTATGATGTTGTACGTGAGCAGAGCACAAAGAGGTGTGTTGCTCTTGTGAAATATCTAAACAAGCTGTTGAAGAGGACAAAATCCCATTAGTCACAAGGCCGGCAGGTAAAGTAGGAAGCCAAACACTAATATGGTATACATAAGATTACTCAGCTTGCTGAGTGTTAAAAAATCCTTCTATGAATGGGAACTCCCTTTCATTGAAGACCACATTCCTAGAGACATAAACCTTGCCAGTAGTGCTAAAATATTTATACCCTTTATGATATTGGTTGTAGCCAAGGAAAACACATTTAGAGGAATGTAACTGGATTTGTGAGACATATATGGTCTCAAACAAGGAAAATAGGTACAAACAAAGGTTTTTAGGGCTATGTAGTTTGGTGTTTTATGATATAAGATCTTATAAGGGGACTGATTTGATAATAGAGGTGTAGGCAGCCAGTTTATTAAGTATATAGTAGTCTCAAAAGCCTCAACCCAGTACCTATAGGGTAGACCATCTTGGGCTAATAATTTAACCCTGTTTATACCAAATGTTTGTGTTTCCTCTCAACCCTTTCATTTTAGGATAAGGTATAAGGACGAGATCTTCTAATAATGAACCCATGTTTCTTAGCTAGTGAGCTCAGTGGCCTGTACTCACCATACTCATCACTTTGGATGGACTTGATAAATCTTTTAATTTTTTTTTTCAACCAATGTCTTGAATGTGTTAAATACAATGAGTAATTGGATCTTATCTTTAATATGATTTATCTAGATAAAATTAGAGTGATCACCGTGGAAGAGAACATATTATCTGAAACATTATATTGAAAGAACATGTGAGAGACCCTATACATCAGTGTGTATGAGGTCCATAACATTATTCTCATAAAAATTAAAGACAAAGTAAGGTAGATTGTGAGATTTTCCTAATTGACAGGCCTCACAAAAACTAATTTCATTCCTTAAAACAAAATTCAGATTACAAGACTTCAAAACAATAGCTAAGGTTGTATGAGATGGATGGCCAAGTTTTCTTTGCCATCCATCTTTTAGGGAATTAAAAACAACACTATAAAGAACAATTTGAGACTCTGACTTAACATTAAGCAAGTTAACTTGAGGAGTAAAAGATAGTGTCTTGAACTTTAGTGAATTAGGGTTGTTGTCCATCTTGTAGATGTCATTTTTCAAATGTACCTTTGAGAAGTGTAGTCCTTATTGTCTTATCCTTCACAAAATAACAACCTTTGTGAAACTTAACAAACACACTGTTATGATTATTAAGTTGAAAGATTTAAAGTAAATTTTTATTAATCTTTGGAACCTGCAATATATTCTTAAGAGATATAGGTTGTTTAGCAAGTGAGGTTAGTTTCGATAGGCCAATATGTTTGATTGGTAACCTATAGGCCAATATGTTTGATTGGTAACCTACATGCCAATATGTTTGATTGGTAACCTTTCACTACTACCAACAACTATATTTTTGTTACATGCGCACTCAGTTCTCTGAGTTATTAGGCTAGGGTTGCCCGTGACATGGTAACTAGCACCACTGTCAGTAAACCACACATCTTCTCTAATAGGGTCTTGAGCAACAAGATAGGATTCTTGATCTCCTTCAGTTCTATGTTGTTCTGTTAGTGTAAAATCCATAACAAAAGGGCCATCCTTGTAAAAACACACTGGAGCAACATGACCATACATGTTATAGATCTGGTAGGTAGGTTTATTTTGATATAATTTGCCTCTATAGAAGCCATCCATGTCTCTATAATTGTTAGAGTAAATAGAATTACCCATGTGGTTTATATTTTATTCTCTAAATTGGCCATATGAGCTTGTCTGGCTATTATTGTTCTTTTGATGTTTAGTGTTTGCCTTCTGTGTGAGGTTTGTAGAAGTTAAGTTAAGATTAGTAACTAAGTTTTGTAAACTGGTGAGTTGCTCCAGTTTACTCTCAAATGTGAGCATGCTAGTCTGTAGATCTAGCCAGTTTAGGGCTATTTTATCAGCCAAACTCAAAATAAATAAAGTATATTTAGAATCCATTCCAGCAAGGACCTGGGTTATTAAGTCATCCATAAAGACCAAAACCCAGCCAAAACCAAGTTATCATAGATGACCTTCATCTTGTTCAGTTAATCTAGACCAAGTTAACAGACATACTTCTATTATTAGTTGCTGCTCGATCTAGACCCATAATATTATCGCTGATTTCATTCATAAAAACGGTTGTAAATCTTCTCCGCATTTTGGAATACAACAAAAATATAAAGTAATCAATTTAAAATATTAAAAAATAGTTTTTTGAATTCATGATTTAATTTAATCATTTTTTTTAATCTATTTTATCTTGCTTTACTATTTCATATAATTTTTTAGTAGTCTAGATCTTGCGGGTCTCTAGTAACCCAAGTGCGTGCGTCGTTGATCATTGAATTTTATCTACGTAAAGTCGTAACGGCGGATTACCTCGACGAATCCCGACTTGACTGGTTTTTAAAAAACTTCAAAAATATATATTTCTAATAATAAAATAAATATTTAGATTGACGCCTAATAAACCGGATGTTATATTTCAGCCATTACCTGACTGATAGATAAAAATAGAGCTGAATACAAAATCTTTATTTAATAGATTTTCCCATTACCGAGGCATACGAATTCGGGCTGAGAGAGAGAGAGAGAGGGAGAAGGGGGCTCGACGTCGACGCTGTCTCTCTCTCGCGGAAGAAAATAAGAAATCGGGAAGTGATCACAGAGACCCGTCATCGCCGATTTCTCCGACTTTCTTCAACGCTTCCTCAAACATCGAATCAAAGTAGATCGTTCCAGTTTCAACGAGGTGTGTAATCTTTTTCCAGTCAATCATAAGCCCTAATTTCTCTGTCTGTAGATGTGTTTTTTGAAATGTTTTGATTAGATTTCAGCTTTTGTGATTTATTTTACAATTATGTTTTATTTAGAGCTAATTGTTGTAATTGGAATTGAAGATCTGTTGATTTGCCTGCAATATAGCAAGGAAGGATCGTTACATGGACGGTATGATGAATAAGTTAAGGAATTTGGATGCCTACCCTAAAATCAACGAAGACTTTTATAGTAGGACGTTGTTTGGTGGCCTTATTACTCTAGTTTCTTCCATTGTCATGTTCTTGCTCTTCCTATCCGAGTTTCGTAAGTTTTCTCTCTCTTTCTGTATGTATATATGTTTGTATTTCTATTGTACATCTTGAGTTTCAGGATTTCCGAATTTGGTGGTTTAATTTTAGAGAAAATGTTTGGTTGAAAAAATAAATGTAATTTTTTTTTTGGTGTCAATTTCTATTTCATTTGGAAATTATAAGTTTTTTTCTATGTTTATTGCTATATTTTCTTTCTTTTCGGCTGGTTTTTTTGGTTTCCTTGATGAAGATGTTTGTCATTTGATTACAGGACTTTATCTTCATAGCGTAACAGAGACAAAGCTTGTGGTGGATACCTCAAGAGGAGAGACACTACGTATCAATGTAATTTGTTTTTCCATTTTGAAGTATCTTATTTCTATGGTTCCTAGGGGTTTGCAATTATTTTAGGCCCGGTCATAGATATATGTAGGTTGTCAGAGCAGCTAGTGTGACTTTTAGTATAATAGTATGTAAATTAGAGAATTAACATTTTTTAGGTTGGTTATTGACATTGCAGTTTGATGTCACTTTTCCTGCACTGCCGTGTACGATCCTCAGCCTTGATGCCATGGACATCAGCGGCGAGCAACACCTCGACGTGGTATGTCAGTGGGATACTTTATTTTACGATGTCAAGTATTAATATTCCCGGTGTAGACATCTCTCTTATGCACTTGCTCGCATGGAATACTGCTCGAACTTTCTTTATGCTTTTGAGATGTTGTTTCTAAAGAGTTAGCTCATGTCTTCTTGTATGACCTATACGTCTTGCAGAAACATGACATTATCAAAAGAAGAATAGATGCCCATGGCAGCCTCATAGAAGAAAGGCAAGATGGTATTGGTCATCCTAAGGTCAGTTTTGTAATTTTTTTGCTTGTTCATCTCTAAGCTACAATACGCCTTACTGATTAGGCTTATTAGGGTCTCAACTTTGATAGCAAATCTTAAACTTTTGTATACAATGCATCTACTTGATACAGAAGGCCTATACTATTTGAAGCTGACGCAATGTTTTCAATATGAAAAAGAACTGCAATTTTTCTATTTTGTTTCTTCGTATCTAACTATGTACCTTATTGACACAGATTGAAAAGCCTTTACAAAAACACGGTGGCAGACTGGAGCACAATGAGACATATTGCGGCTCCTGTTATGGTGCAGAAGCAGTAAGTCCAGACATTTGATTGCCTATTGCTGAAAACATAGAATTGGATTTAATATTGTGAAAATGCACTCTGATCACTATGGATTCTATTTATTTTATGTCTGTCAAGATGTTTTCTACGGGTCGTATTATAGTCGAGAAGCTTTCGGAAATGCCTTTGCCTTTGTTTATTGTCTCTATCAAAGGATTTTGCTAGGAAGGTGTTGAGGACTTTGCGCTTGGTTATGCGTTACAATAGTTTCTAGCGTTCCTAATGGGTTTGATATTTCTGTTTTGCAGGCAGATGATGACTGTTGCAATTCATGTGAAGAAGTTCGTGAAGCATATCGAAAGAAGGGGTGGGCGATCTCCAACCCAGATGTGATTGACCAGGTATATTATTCTGGAACTCTCCAACCCAGATATGTTGAATCCAGAGAATGTGGAACTTCGACCCAAAGATTAATGTATTATATTCTTGTTGAGTTTGTCTACTTAAAAAACGAGAGCAATGGTTCGTTGCAGATTCATGAGCTAGTTATTTTATTAATAAACTAACGGCATCTGAATTGCCTGTTCTTGGTTATGGCTATATAATATCTGACTATTAAAGTAACTATAGTTTATAGTAACCTCCACGTTCTCCAACCATGTATTCGGGTGGCTGGATAGTTTATGGACAACTGTTGATTGTGCCAGAAAACTTGGTTTATAAAATTAGTTCATTCTATTCTGTCTGATAAGTAGATCTATACAAATAGTTTGTGTGGCTGGTATAACCTTATATAGGTTCTTTACTTGTCCTCGAGTATAATTTTTTGGCTTCAGTGTAAATTTTAGCTCTATTATGGAATTTCTTTATAAGTTTACATTGTTAGACTATTAGATAAGCAGGCGTGTTTTCATACATTCATGGGACGGGTTACTTGGTACTTTACTTTGCTAGTGGTTTTAATGTCATCAGAGTATTTATACTCTTTCTGAGCGTTTATTTTATTTTATGGCTTATTGAACTTGATGTTTGGCTGGCTTAAGCTTGTTGGTGTTGTTAAATGGCATTGTTCGTACCTCCTTCAATTTCCTGATGCTTCTGCTGTTTCCTTGATTTAGTGCAAACGAGAAGGTTTCGTACAGAGGGTTAAGGATGAAGAAGGAGAAGGATGTAATGTATATGGTTTCTTGGAGGTCAACAAGGTCGCAGGAAATTTTCATTTTGCTCCAGGGAAAAGCTTTCAGCAAGCTGGAGTTCATGTTCATGATCTTTTGGCATTCCAGAAGGATAGTTATAATGTAAGAGAGGATCTTTCTTCTGGTTTCATATATTGCGTGACTCTTTTGTTCTATGAGCAATCTGTTTAGCATTTGACGTCTTAACAGATAAGCCACAAGATCAACAAGTTGTCTTTTGGAGATTATTTCCCTGGTGTTGTTAATCCTCTTGACAGGTGCTTTTTCTTTTGCTTTTTCATTTCAACTTTAAGTGTACTCAAGCTTGAAATATTCATTTCTTCCCACGCCAATGTTCAATGGGGTCTTTTCTTTTCTTAATTTTTAGGCTCTAACTATTCTTTTTTCTTTGCAGTGTGACATGGAATCAAGTAGCACCAAGTGGAATGTATCAATATTTTATCAAGGTTTGTTTATGGATGAACATGCTTATCTTCTTTTAAAAGGCTTTATTTTTCATTTGTGTGCGCAAATATGTTCTTCAGTGGATGTGGTAGGGCAATCAGGGAAATTTAGGTAATGTACAGTGAATGAGGAAGGGTTATTAGCTGGCGCAAAGCCCCTGATCATTTCATGTATCTTTGGGGGCAAACATAATTTTTTTCCACTCGTTATCCTAAATCAACTATCGAAGTAAAAGAATATGGCTGCTAGACTTTATGTTCCCTTGTATTGGTCACAAAAGCCTGTCAGAAAGTGATATATTTCATTCATCATGAAGTGAAATCTCTGTAACCTAAGTGTGTATTTATTAAGTATTAGTCGGGGCAATGGAGCTAGACAGAAAACCTAAATCCCTCTGGCGTGGTTTTATTTCTTTCCTTTGGTAGCTTGTATTTCGACTGATGACCAATATCAAGTTTTAGAATACACAAGTTGACACTATTTTGAATTATCTTAGTGGACCATATCATTCTTCTCGATATGCTAGCTCATATGCATATATAAGTGTGTCCACACATCCGGACTTCCAAATTTCTCTAGGTGCTACCAATTCAGTTTACTGTTTCACTCCTTTCAGTTAAATGATGAAGGAATTTATCATGATAGTGAATCTACTACAACATACCCTTTGTGCTTTCTTGGACTTATCTGTTCTACAAATCGTACCTGTATATCCACAATTTATTATTCCTTCATATCAAGATTCAGTCAATTTTTTCTTTTCCTTTGTCCTTTTTAAGAATTTAACTTTATCATGAATGTTTAGATTTATGCTTATATTGGAACAGTGGGGTAGTAGCGTATCTATTATTGGAGAAAGATTTAAATTTCACTGAGCTTGTTGCCTATATCGGGATGCCATTTATGCAATTTGTTTCTCTGTTTTCTATAAGAAACCATATAAAAAGTGTGCATTGCAGGTAGTGCCAACTGTATACACGGATGTGCATGGTCATACTATTCAATCAAATCAAGTAAGAGCCCCGATCCTTTGATACTTCATAATTCATTTACTTTTTTTGGTTGATCTAACCTAGAAACAATTGTTCTTGCAGTTCTCTGTGACGGAACACTTTAAGGCCTCAGAATCTGGTTTCATGCAGTCCCTCCCAGGAATTTTCTTCTTCTACGATCTTTCTCCAATCAAGGTGGGAGTTCTGCTTTGTGGCATTTGTGCCATATTTATTTTACACACTCTTTTGCTTCACTATAATCTTTCGTTTACGTTTCATCTGCATGTATAGGTGACTTTTACGGAGGAGCATGTATCCTTCTTGCACTTCCTTACAAATGTTTGTGCTATAGTTGGAGGTAATCTCTCTGTTACTGGTTAGCGATAAAGAATTTTAAAAACACGATAAAAATATAAGTATATAGTGTTCATTATAATTTTCATTGAAAAATTTCACATACAATTGATTTTTGAAGTCGTCATAATAGATAAAAAGTTTAACATGGTTTCCGTTGTTGATTTTCAATCAATGGTTATTTATGGATCTCCCTACTACTTTTTATATCATTTTGGTTAATTTAGTTACGGCTTTACATGTCTATAGTCATGATACAGTGACACTATCGGATTTGCTTTCTGTCAATTTTTTGTGTTATCTTTCTTCTCAAGTCTTTTCTATCTACTTATTTCTTATGTTGTATTCAGGTGTTTTCACTGTCTCGGGAATACTAGATTCGTTTATATACCATGGCCAAAAGGCAATCAAGAAGAAAATGGAACTTGGTAAATATACTTGATGGCTGAGTCAGTTAACATTATACTGATTGGCGGGTATAACTAAGTGAAGAAACCAACCGGCGAAAGAGAGTCTCAAAAAGTTTTTGCTTCCATGTTAACATATAGACTAGTATTGTAGTTTCCTTCATATGTTATAGACTATTTATTTTCTGTACTTTTTCTTTTCTGAAATGTGAATATCTTGAAAGATTAGAAAACAAATGCTGCTTCTCAATTTTGGTTGTCGGGCAACACTCCCAGGTTGGTCTGTGGCCGCAACCGAACCCTTTCAAAAGACATAAACCCCTTAATTTCTGTGATAGCCGAAGATAAACCAATCAAATGGTGAGGACTTAGCTTGCAGAATTTGACGTCTGTTTGATGTATAACACAACATTTTAATCTGACCCCACAACACGGAAAATTAGGGATCAGCTTTAGATCAGGTTTGTGTTTGAACATTCGGTCTAAGACCAGCAACCAATCCACATAGTTCCGATAAAATTCTACATCTAAACAAAATTGATACAAGTATGGATTCGAAACTAACCCACCAAACTAAATAAAAAACTGTACACATCGTACACATTGATATGAAACTAACCTACCAAAGAGAAGGGTCAGTGCAGTTTCGTATTCGATATAAACTTAATTTGTACATAATTAATCCAGAATCTTAAATTTATAGACTTACCGACAGTGAGAAATAATAAATGAAAAGAAAAACAAAGAAATTTGCTATTCATTAAAACTCTAACAAAGAAATTTGCTATTCATTAAAACTCTCTCTGGATAGTAGGAAATCCAAATAGGTATATAGAGTAGATCAGTAAAACAAGTTATTTATATTCTTATAAAAGTTTTAAATTTTAGATCAACCTATTTTCATCCGATTTTAATTTAACCTCGTTTGATCAAAGTTTGAATACCGATCTACCTCTTGAATTGCATAATTTCAAAATCAATCTTTTTTTGCTGAATACATCCAAAAATAATATTTTCATTTTCTAAAACTAAACTTGTTTTTCTACAATGGTAGATCTTTTTACAAAGAATTTACTAGCTCTTCAACCTTCAAAGTTTGTTTTTAAGAATTTTTCAAACTTCTTTTAAAAAAACACAAACTAAAACATAATTCAACCGAAAAAACAGATTTCCATATAGGAGTTAGGTTCGCCGGAGGATGAGCTACACTCGTTGGTAAAGATAAGAGGTATTTTTAAAAAAATTCTAACGGTTGTGCACGCACCGTCGGTTCTAAGGGCTAGAACCGGTGGTGCGTAGGTACACCACTGCCGGTTCTAGAGGCTAGGACCGATGGTGTGTAGGTACACCACTCCCGGTTCTAGCACCCTGCATCCGTGGTAGAACCCCTAAATCGGTGGTGCATGACCATAAAACAACTGGTCTTTAAATGTGATCCATTGGTTTGAACCCCTATTTCCATCGGATTTAGTGATTTTTGTTTATTTACTTATTTCGATTTGTGTTTTGATTTTGATATTATAGGGTGCAGATGCTACTGATGGATTTGGTGATAATTTTTTTAATGACTACACTCATGGTTTTTTCACAACCGAGTATTATACGTAAGATGGATTGGTTGAGTGGGTTAAGAAGACCGGTACAAAAAACAATTTGGTTATCAACATAAACCGCTGCGATAAGATAAATAGTAGAAAGAATCCTCGAATATTCTTTGAATGCGAGAGATCATGAAGGTATATTCGGCCGATGCCTGAAAAAGATTTGAAAAAGAAGTCGACGATAACAAAAACATTTGGTTGTCGCTTCGAGCTTAAAGTCACCATGGTAACTTCGGATCAATGATCATTAGAAGTTATAATCAGTATTCACAACTATCCAAATTCTAAACACTTAGACGGTCATTCATACGCAGGCTGTTTGAATAAAGAAGAGTTGAAATTTGTAGAACGTTTGACCTTCACAAAGACTTGTCATAGAGAAAATTTGAACGAAGTTATAAAATTGAATGAAGAACATGTTTATACCATGCACACAATCTACAAAACAAGACATAAAAACCGCATGTTGGAGAAAGTCGGTAGGTCACAATTGCAATACTTGTCAGGAGAGCTAAAAAACCATAATTATTTTGAGTGTCATAAATCTAACGAAAATGAAGTCATTACTAATATATTTTTTGTGCATCCAGCTAGTGTGGATTTTTTATAAACATTTTCAATAGTGTTGATAATGGATAACACTTACAAAGAAATACAATATGAGATACCGTTATTTGAGATCGTATGTGTGACAGTTACTGGTTTGATTTACTGTGTTGTTATGTCCGGGGAGAAATTAAAAAATTGAAATAGGTATTATATTGTTTGAAATCATTGATTGTATGTTACGACATTGAACAACCGTCCGAGACTTTTACGGATATAGACTTGACGTTGATCAATGCTTTATAACTAGTGTTCCCAGAAATAACGCACATGCTTTGTCGATGGCACATAAAGCAAAAATTTCAAGGCAATATGACGGAGTAAATTAACGAGAAAATGATCATGCTTTGTTTGTGTGTGTGTGGAAAACAATAACATACATAACATCAGAAGTTAAATTCGATCACGCTAGTATTGAGATATAGTGTGAAAACAAAAACTATCCTCTTACATCAAATACACTGAAAAGTCTACTGATTAATTTTTGGTTTGAAAAAAAACAAATTCCAGCAATTAGGACATGCCACAACTAACCGGATGGAGAACGCTCATTCTAAACTGCAACGTTATATACGTACGAGCAAGCTTAACTTTGAGTTATTTTGGGGGAGGGTGCATTCACTTATTAAACTTAAACATTGTGAAATTAGATCCTCATTTGAAAAGAGTCGTTATATAGCACAAGATAAATTTAGAGACAAAGTGTTTGACGAAATCAGAGGTAAAGTTTTTAGCACTGCTTTAGAAATCTTTCTTACTGAATTAGAAAGTTCTAAAGATCACGAGAAATCCAATGACATTGGGATGAAAGTTAAACATGATATAACATATGAAATTTGCACTTGTGCAATAAGATCTATGCACAGAATACTGTGTTGGCACCAAATTCTCGAGTGGCTATATAATGGTACAATTGCACATATAGAAACTTTTCACGATCATTGGAAGTAGTTAGAATATTAATACGTACAAACCTAACCACAATAGAGCTTTTGAAAGAAAAAATGGATAAACTTGTAACTGATATTATGTTAATCAATGATGAAAGACGCATATAACATATTTACAAGAAATAGTTTGAAGTTGTTTATCCAGAGATACCCTCGCTTTTAGAACCATTAAAGAAATAAAAAAAATCGTGATCCTCCACATGCCAATAAAAAATTAGCTATTGATGCATCATCCACTAAACGAGATAAATCACATTGGGAACATATGGATGATGTTGATAAAGCCTGTGAAGCTTAAGTTTTAAACTCTTTTAAAACACCCTAGGTTACCGTCCATAAAACAATTCCTAGTGGTCATACCATTCTGGCAGATTAAAACCTACTATACGTCAAACTCTTTCAATGACGTTGGTATCTAGTAATAACGTACCAAGCTCTATTATCGCTTCAAAACAAAAATTAATGATCCAAAATTCTATTTGCGATGGTTTCTCTCACATTCCAGACCTTTCATAACTAATATAAACAATGTTAGACCCGATGACTATTATGGGTATTGTGCAGTATCATATGGGTTGTTTTGCCAACAAGAGGTTTGGGGGATGATTAGAAAGTGCCTTTACGACAAACTTATGGATAATTTTGATATTCATAGCAAGATATACAACGGTAAAGAAGAGTATTTGAAGGTCGTTAAAATTATACAATATTACAGAGTACTAGCTGACATATCTTATTCGATGACAATGTCGGAGTTGGCGATATCAATCACAACAAGGTTTCTGTACATTGCGGTATCACAATCAAGGTTGATGAATTGCAATTTCGGATTTGGTTTTGTTAAAAATAGTCAATTTGTCAACGTAAGTACTCCATCTTAATTTGATGTTTTTATTATTATAATTAGCCACCGGTTACCTAATTAATTTTGTATGTGTATATAGCTTGTCATTGCTGCTGACTGTCCATGTGCTTGGATACATCCTACGTGGACATCATTGCATAGCGATGATGCAACAACCTGAAAGTTACCATTACTCAGTAGCTGCAAAATATATGAAGATCTTCAAGGTGAAAATCCTATCATCTCATTCCCAGAATTAATAGATTTAGATGAATTTGTGTAATTGGGTAATCATATTTTATACTTGATCTATATACAATCTTTAATTTATCGTATTCAATTTGTAATGAAAACTTGTTTTTCAATGCATTTCCATTATGTTAATGTGTTAACAATTCTCAAATACACTAAAATGAAACAAGGATAACTAAAAGGTACATAAGATTTGAAATTATTTAAAATCATATCTTTCGTTAAAAGTAACACTTTGTATTGCTTCTTTTTTTCCAAAGATTTGCTCATTCACAAATTATAACATCTCTTTGGTTAAATAATCATCCAGTTCTGAATCGAAGGACTTAGACGCTTCAACCATAATTTCCCAAGGAAGTTAACATACGATACATTGGTCCTCTCGTAATAAACATGTACTTTGTAGCTACTTCTGCACAACTTCGGGGGACGATATTGTTTTTTCCCAATACATGTAGCCGTATATGAAGTGCATCTTACATAACACTTCGTCGAAAAATCTTTTGCAAGTCTCATCATACCTAGTAAACTTCACATTGATGTGGATAATAATTGCCTGAGGGTAGGCTAGTAATTTTAAGTGGAGTTTCAAGGTGGTGTATGGGTGTTTAACGGTGGTGTAAGGGTGTTTAACGGTGGTGTAAGGGTGTTTAATGGTGGAGAGATAATTAAGCAGCTTGGTAGCAGTTAATTTTCATTACCCATAGTTAATGCTGGTGGTTGGGTATTTATAGTGTGATGTTTGGGCCCTTATGGGCTTTCGGGTCATGTTTAATGGACCCGGGTCATGTTTAAAGACCCATGAGTTCTAAGCAGGAGGGCAGGTAGCTTAGTCAAGAAGTGTTTAGGTTTTTTAGTACTTTAGTTATAGTTCGAACAGCATTAAGTTTACAGTGTTCAAAGGGATCTGTCCGGTCCAAATGATCTGTCCGATTTATGTCCCTGTAGCCTGTCCGGTATTCGGAGAGACTTAGACTGATTTGCCCTTCCGGGGAGCATGCTGAATTCGGACTCATCACACATGTTTGACAACTTTGAGTAGCTGAGCATCTTCAACCACACTCCATTTTATATCGATGCAAGTTATAAGTAGATAGTTAAAGTTGTGTATTTAGAATCATGCTAGTCGAGAGCTTTATACATAGGCGTGAATCTAAAGTTTGGTGGGTTAATTTCAGCGAGACTTTTTTCGTTGACTAATTTTATGCGAGACATTCATTTGACGAGTTGATTTGAGCATGCGTATTTTCTTGGTGGAATATTAGCACCATATGTGCATCCAATTGTACAATTGGTTCATACTATGTCGCACTATCGTTTGTAAAGCCGGTGCACCGATGGTGCAATACGACACTATCGGTGCATTGGACGATTGATGTAGCATACACACATCGATGGTGCAACAATGCACTGATAAGAGAGTGTTATGCGTACCGTCGGTATAGGATGCCAGAACCTATGGTTCTTCCCACATTCACCATTGGTGCTAAGTAGTATTCACCATAGGCGCACAAACTTTGGCATTTATGGTGCATTCTACTTGTAAATTTTTCTATTCAAAAAATTTATGTTAACTTATTTGTAACAATGGTGAATGGATTTACTAAGTATATGTTCATAAGTCGATAAATGTTTATGGCCTTATTTTTTTAATGTTTGACTAATTTTTAATCTAAGTTTCAATATTACATAATGGATAATAGAGTAAACATAGGCGTTCAATTAAAAAAATAGAGTTAATACGAATGTACATAATCAAATCATCCGCTGTTCAATACAATACAAAACATAAACATAAACATAAGTCAACCAAGCATAACGAAACAAAGTCCGACAAGTAAAAAAAACGAGCCAATGAAAAAAAATGCAGTACTTGTCGCTTAAAAAGCCTCTAACCACCCAAATAATCTCTCGTATGCATAATGTTTAGTGATCTAATTTCCTCAAGCAGTCTATCATTGCCGAACTGCGTGGGTGGGGTGATGACGTACCAACCATAGCGAGCAATGTAATCATGATACCTAGTCATAAACGATCTCCCAGATATAGCAATAGTAACTGTAAAGCGATCCTCATGAAGTAAGTGTTAACGCCAATCTAACCAAGCTCTCTCACACCAAGTGTAACGAGACAAATCTCTCTTCTATAAGAAACCTTCGGTAAAAAAGAAGGTGTTGGTGCATCCTAAACCCGTCCAAACGGGCGCATGAATCTATCAGGCCTATATCCATCTATCATGCTCATCATCCGGATCAGATAAGCAAGTAGACAGATATCCTGGACACGAAACTAGGCTCTCATGTGCTCGAACGATTAAAAACAACGTGTAAAATAAAATAGTAAAACATGTTATTAGAAAAGATAAGTTAAGTAAAATATGCATAAATTTGCAAAACAGTGAAATTTGCTTGCTTACATCTTTCCCATTTTGCTTACAATTCTCTTAGGTGACCAGCTAACAATATTTGGCTTCCTTAGGACATAAGTTTGGTTTTATAGAGCTTTCAAACCTGGAAATTGATTGAATCCCCCAAAGCACGGAAAAGGAAAGCCAATGCACTAGTTCCCCATGCTATATCTCCCAACTCAGAGTCCATGTTTTCTAAACTATAAAGATAATCAGCTTTCACATTTTTTGACTAATATCCGTAAATATAGTGCACCCAAATAAGAAAAAAAGGTACGCTCATGATACCTGACGTATAGTCTCGTGGTCGATCAAGTAAAAGAAGCGGTCCTCGGTAAATGGACTCTAGCATAAAGTACATATGTCCCATCTCTCGGGGCCTGAACCACATTAAGTGTTTAAACCCCGCTCATTGTGTGAACTCAAGCTCTCTACAGAACTTATCAACAATGAGTCCCAATAACCTAGCATAAAGTACATATGTCTCATCTCTCGGGGCCTGAACCACATTAAGTGTTTAAAAAGAGTTTTGATAATTTTGTGTTGTTTTGTGTTTAGTGTGTAGAGTAGAGAGATAATTAAGCTGCCTACTAGTATTAAATTCTGATCACCCTCATTAATGAAAGTAGTTGGGGGTATTTATACTTAATTATTGACCCGTGGACTTATTGGGTCGGGTTGTGAAACCGGATCGAGTTTAAAGACCCATTAGTCATATAGTTTTAAGTTGATTAGAAACTAGCTTAGTCAAAAGTCAATACATTTATCCTGTTTGGATATTTGGTGTAGCAGTTTAGTCCAAATTTCCCTTCAGAATTAATTGTGGTCTAGTGACTGAAAACTCTGAACTCATCAATACCAACTACGGAGAAGCCTATAATGACATTGGTATCATCAAAGGCGATTGTCATCTCTCTAAAGCTAAGCTAAAACGTATTGGTCTCTTGGTGCCGACGCTCAACAAAAACCTCATCTAATACCGAATAAGTGAAATAACGAGGCAAATGAGCTATGAGAGGTCCGAAAAGAGTACGAGGTAGATGACTAGCTACCTTGGGCAATGCTAGCCAAGATCTGCACCAATCAGTGCGACCAATCTTCCTTCCAATTTTGGCGAGGAAAATGGCCCAAAACACTATTATGGCCACCTAAAATCTACCTTAAACCCCTAAAATTAACTCTTAAATTCAAACCATAAAACTAACCATAAAATTCAAATCAAACTAAATCAACAATAACAAACCTAAAATCAACCTAAAATCTACTACAAAATTAACCTAAATAAAAATTGAAAAAAATAAAACTCACTTTGGTGGAGGAGGATGAGCGTCTTTTTTTCACCATGGTAGATAATAAGATGAGGACTTCGGTGGAGGAACAACACCTTGCTAAATTTTTACTGGAATTTCTTGCCGAATTTTCGAGAGAGAAGAGGATAGAGAGAAGGTATAGAGACGAGAGAGTGAAAAATGTTTTTTGTTCTTGAAACTAAAAAGTGAATAGATAATGTTTAGTGAAATGCAACACCTTATATACTAGCTAAATGATATCTTGGTCCAAAAATAGGTATGATTATACCACTTTTGGATGAACTTATAATTCAGTGGAGTTAGACCAGAATAGGATGAAAATAGCTTGACCCTTAAACTTATATGGTTGAACTCCTCATTTTGTGTTTTAATTATAACAGATGTCATGTCAGTTATGTAAAAAAATCATTTTTTACGATTCAAACAGATGGAGAGGAAACCAACATTTACCTTTAAAATATCACTTTTTATCTATAAAATATTACTATTCCAATTCTTTAACAATCAAATTGGAAAAATAAAAAGAACTGAGGGTCGATTTAAATTCATTCAGATTAATATATTTTTATATAAAAATTAAATGTATTAACAAATTTATAATTAAATTCATAGTATATTTTAAAAGGAAAATTCTATTTATAAAATAATCAAAATTTAGTTTTCAATTAAATATTTGTATTATTGTAAAAATCTATGTTCATGATAAACAATGGTTCTCAAAATATGACAATGAATGTCCAAATATTTTGTCTTTAAATTCGAGTGGAAGTGATCTGTATTACAACCATATATCGTGTAGTGTGATTGGAATAAAGAAGAAAACATCAATGTCCTTCAACAAATAAGAAACCATTAAATTTCACATAGTAGTAACCATGGTCCAGCTTCTGTAAAACTCTTACTAATTATAATTTATTTTTTAGTTTTCCAAAAGATCAGACAAGAGCATAAGAAGATATAATATCTAATAAGTAACTGATTTTCTAGTGTCCACACATCCCCTAATCAACATCGGTGTAAGAAAAAGCTATATGTGTTCACCATAACAGTCACTTCCTTAGCTACTAGGAGAAGCTATCTGTGTAGTTCTCCCCTTCCACACGTGTGTATCATTTAGCAACTAACCATGCCTTTAATCTCTCCACAATACCACATGAATTCCTTTTTACCTTGTAAAACCACATGGAACCTATTGGTTTCTTGCCATCAGGTAGAGAAGTAAGTTCTCAGATGTTATTTAACTGCAAGGAATTTAACTCATGTTATGTGGAATTTACCCATCTTAGATCACATTTAGCTTTCTTATAGGAATACGGTTCGTGAATCTTAGATACATTCGAAAGAAAATTTATATATGATGTAGAGAAAAGAGAAGAATAAACAAAAGAAAAAGTAAGAGGGATGCGAGGAGAAGAAGTCTTATGATCAGTGTGTGTTACTGATAATTGAAACAAATTCTTTCAACCAATTATAAGGTTTTCTAATCTTGCACTTGTTTTATTTGGAACCTGTACCATCTGATCACTAATTTTAGGAGAAGACTCAACTAGATCCCCCGAAGGAAAAGAATGAATTTTCTCATTAAAAGAGTCATTCAAGGGTAAAAAAGGTTCGTCTTGAGGATTGACAATAGGAGATGATGTCTGCTTAGGCGAATTTGGATTATGATGGAAATAAAATATTTTTTATGTGAACACTACATATCGACTGACCATAATTCTATGGTATACTAGTGTAAACCTTATACTATTTTGAACTTGTAAATATCCTAAAAAACTAATTCAAGAGCCTTGGGAGAAAACTAATCTGAAACATAAGGAGTGATAGTGATAAAACATAGACAAAACAAAATACTTGACATTAGACCCATTTGGCTTAAAGGCTGTCAATAACTCATAAGGAGAATTTTAACAAAAAGAAATTTATTAATCACATAAGTGGCAGCTAGAATAGATTCACTCCAAGAATACTTAGGCAATTTCGACTGGAACATAAAAGCTCTTGCTATTTGCAAGAGGTGGTGATTTTTTTGTTCAACAAAACCATTTTGTTGAGGTGTGTAGGAAAATATTTGTTGGTATAAGAACATAAAAAACAATAAACCTGACTATTTGTGAATTTAGTGCCATTATCTGATCTGACCACCTTGATATTAGCACTATATTTACTTTTGCACATGATTATAAATTGTTTTATAGTTTGAAAATATCCTAGTTTGTCCTTAACAAAAAATATGTATGCTTCTTAAATAATCATACGAGATAGTAAGGAAATACTTGCAACCAATGATACTTGTCACTCTCTAGCTCGCCCATTGATCTAAATATAATAACTCAAAACAAGCATTAGTTTTAATGCTATTGGAGATAAAATGCAGTCTTTGTTATTTATCAAGAGGACAAATGACACAATCATTGCTATGATCAAGCAAATTTATTCCATATAAATGCTTCATTACATTATTAGAACTATGAACTAACCTGATATACCAACTATCAAAATCTATTACAAAAGCAACAACGAGAACATACAAGCTAGTTTTGGCAATTCAATTAAAAAACTTATTTTTGTCCATGTCTTTACAATGATATCAATATTAAAAGATGTATAACTAAAGATATAAATATTTATATATTATCTTCCAATTCCAGTCACTTCTTTAGAGTGTTGGTCCTTAATCAAAGAATATTCATTTAAAAATTTAAAATAAACATTTGAAAAAGAAATGCACTTATTGACAGACAATAAGTTAAACTTGAAATTAGGAACAAATAAATAGTTGTGAATGATCAAATTCTCATGGATATTAATGGATCATTTAAGACTAACCATTCTCACTGATCCATCAAGTAAACAAATGGGAAAGGATTGGGACACAGTGCATACATTAAGAAACAAATATTTTTCATAAAACATGTGATAAGATGCTCATATATCAATGATTTAAAAAAACAGACTTTTTGTTTATAAGATCAGATATATTAAGTGTGATCATACCTACAAACTCATTATATCCCTCAAACTGCACAAAGTTTTCTCTCTCAATGACACCAAATTTATCATTGCTCATCTTTTCCAGATCCCGATGAAAGCTCATAGAAAGGTTTTGTACTCATTCCCAGAATCATCAAAATTCTCCAGTGATACATCTGTAAAATAAGCTGAATTATTGATGAAGATCTGCTTTCTGTTTATATTTCTCTTGCATACGAGTCTGTAAATCCTATGAGCTTGAAACAAACCTCGTTTATGTGTCATTTTTATTTAAAGTGATAACATCTCATGTTAAGTCTCTTAGCTTTATCTATATTATGTACTCATCCTTCTTATCATTCACCATTAACGATCATTTTAGAAGACGTAGTTCGAACCTCAGAAATTTGCATACTCCCATCTTGTTTCTTCTCAATTGAAAAAACTTATGAAAAAACTGTGTTAATAGTTAGAAAAAGATCTACTAACAAGATATGATCTTTCACTGCATCATAGCTCCCATTTAATCAAATGAAAAGCTAAATCAGTCCCTCCTCCTCATCTCTCTTGTTTAGTTCAGTTATCACTATTATAGTGTATGTCATACTTGATCCTACACTTGCAAGTTGGAAAATCCTTAGTGTCTTCTCATCCCACAAACTTTTCAAGTTGGAGAAATATTCTATAATGCTCAAACTCCATTGTCTCAGCAAACTAGTGTTTCTCTTGAGGTTATATATCATAGGTGCATTAAAAGTTCCATACCTTTTTTATATTTCTTCCCACAAATTCTTGGCATTATCAATAAACATATACTGGTCCCTAATCTCATCAAAAGAACAAACTATAGAGGTCACTTGATTCCAATAATCATACCCAACGCTGGTTATGGTATATTTAAGAGACCTTCCATCCATGGAACTCAACCTTTATTTTGCATCCAAAGCAAGCCTCACCGCTCTACACCAAATCATACAATTTCTCTATGTAAATTTAGTGTTTGTGATCACCATTCCAAGATTATTGGAATGATGATTCACTGGAATATTACCACGTGCATTTTGATGCACATTCTCAAAATTTACCTTGATAGAAACATCTTTATTCTACATGTTCAAATCTTCTATTCTTGCTAATCTTGCAACAATAAAAAAATCATATTCAATATATAACTTATCGATGAACTTGCTCTTATACCATATAAAAAGCTATGCTTATGATAAGGAATAGCAAAAGAAACAAAGATAGATAATTTAAAAGAAAACAAAATATCAAACAATTTGGGATCAAATGAATAATGAAAGAAACTAAAACTTTATTCATTCTTTCTTTTACAGCTCCTATGATATATATATATATATATATATATATATATATATATATATATATATATATATATATATATATATAAATCAATGAATAAAATCTAACTAACTCCAACTAAGCTAACCAAACTAAAATCAGAAACCAGAACTATATAATTGAATCTTGAACCTACTTTTACTTAATAGTAGAATGATCTATCGAGCTTAGCTATAAGATTTTGTTGTTGTATTTGACTTGTGGAATGTTTTCTTTTTTAGGTGGATATTTTTGCAATTATTGATATTGTTTAATAAAAAAAGGCCTAGTTTTAAAATCTAATTTTATAAGAGTGTCAAAAATAGATTGTATTTATCTAAATCTACCAATTAAATATTTTAATAATATAGTAATCTTAAGATATAAACTTATTTTTACCTCATAATTAATTTTATTTCCTTTTTATATTGTCAAATAATTGATTTTTTATTAGGAATAATAAGATTATCCTTGTTTTACAACCATAAATAACATGACTAATCATGTTATATCAAAAGGATTAACATATCTTAATTTTTTATGTTAATAAAAAATCTAGATTACAAATAATAAAGGAAGATTAAAGATCTTGAAAAAATAGGGGTGTTTTATTAATAAAGAAAGTTTCTTATGAGAAATGATCAATTATGTAAAGAAGAAGGACTAATGTATAGCAAACGATAGACTTGAGGATAAGACCACAATTATTGAATTATTAGACTTATGGGGCCTACTATTTGTACTATAAATAGACCATGCCTTCTTGGGAAATGGGTGATTGATAAATGATTGAACAAACAATTATTATATTGATTTTCTCTGTCTAAAAATACGTCGTTCTCTCTCTAAAATATTATCTAAGTAATCTAAACAACACTCTAGTCCTCTAAATATTGTTTTATTTAGAAAACCTCCTCCAAAGATTTCTAGAACAATCATTGACGCCGTCTGTGGGAACGATTTGGTATCAAGAATCATTTTCCAAAACCAATATGATTTTTTTTAAAAGTAACAGAAATCCGAGGAGATTTAAGCATGAGTAGCGATTTGGAAATTGGAAAGGAATTTGAGGAAAACCCTGCAGAGAATAATATAGAAATCGATAAAAAACACGATGATCAGCATGCTGGTGAAATTTTGAAAGAGTCTATAATGGTGGCTCGTAGAAATGAATTGTTAGAAGAAATTGGAAGAGTTTATACAACGATTCCTGCTAGAAAAATTCGATCTGAAGTCCGAAGAGAAAATGAGACTAAAAAAGATGAGTCTGATCATTACCATCAGATTAGTAGGAAGGACAGATATCGAAGGCATCATCGTAATTCTCCGAAGAAGAAGTTGAAACCAAGTTACATGTACGAATCATCTGAGTCCAGTGATTGTTCACTCTATGATTCTAGTGAATCTTCATCATAAATGGAGTATCGTAGGAAGAAAGATGCTAGAAATAAATACTTGAAGAGGTAGAGAAAAAAAAATCAATCTAATCATTTTTCTAATGAGTTGAAAGGGAAAGACCAGATTTCCGAGGAACATGTTAAGAAAGATAATGCGAAAGTACAGAATCAGTCAGGAAGTCAAAATTTCGAATATCATGTAATAACCAATGCACACTGCCTTCCGAGGAAGGTTTTTACGCAATGGCTTACGAGGTCCTGATAACTAATTGTTTACAGAGCGGGTCATAATTGAAGGTCTTCTCCTTTGTCTGCAGAAAAACTTTCTGGCAATCTTCCGAAGCATTTCGACATTTCTAAGCTGGAGAAATTCGATGGGACTCAAGATCTTGATAGTCACATTGAATTTTTTTAAAGGAGTCACTTCAAAATGGTATAATCAATTACCGCAGGGTTATATCAAGAATTTGGATATGTTTTAAAATATGTTCCTTCATTGTTTTGTGGGAAGTAAAACATTTCCTACTAATGGAGATACTATCATATATTGCAGACAGAAGGTTGGGGAAAGTCTACAAAATTATATCAACCGTTTTGTACTTATATGGAATACTGTAAAGATTCTGTGGCTTTGGCAGCATACCGAATGAGACTTCTTTTTAGAATTTTAAAAGACACGATGGCTGAAAGTCAGGCAATGACATTTGGAGCTCTTCTTGATCAGGTTGAAAAGAGTATTTTGGTGGAAGAAACTCAAGCTTCGGAAATAGGGTCTAGTGATCAATTAGAGAAAAATCAGTTTCAAAGATATCTTGCAACTACTCAACCCCCTCAAATTAATGTACAACCTAAGGCAGTGAGTCAGTATCCTCCGAGGCCCCGAGTAAATCAGCAGACATATAGTACACAACAAGTGGGAAGGCCCATATCTAAGAAATGGATTTGATCAGATTACTTTGCAGAACTAACTGAGTGCGTGACAACTATATTTGATAAAACTCGTGGTCATGTACAATTTCGAAAGCCTTTCCCAATTCAAACTCCGAGGGAAAATATGAATAGCAGGTTTTGAAAGTATCATGAAGATGTTGGCAATGACACAAAGGAATACGTTTCTCCGAAGAAAGAAATTCAGGTGTTAATTGGAAATGGGAAGCTGACAGATTTTGTAAAGAAGAATTCTAGCAAAAATCCGATGGTTAAAGAAAAGTCAAAAGAAGAGGAAACTACATTGGTTATTGCCAATGAGTATTTAGATCTAACAGATTACAGAAATGATATTAGTATGATGGAGGAAGTTATTCCAGGAAAAAAAGGTCAGTGATTTGTATGCTTATGTCGAATCTTTAACAATGTTTGGGGGTGATATTGTGGCAGGAAATTTGAATAGCTCTTGGAAAAGACACATAATTGGTTTAACTACCCAGTTAGAGGTGGGTGCTTGAACACACCAATATCGAACTCTCTCTTCAAGAATCTACTTCGAGGATGATGATATGAGAAATGTGGCAGGCCCAAATGAAGATGCGGTAGTAATTGCAGCAGGAATAGCTGGTGATCATGTGCAGAGAGTGTTATCCGACGATCTGATAGAACTATTGTAGGATTCACAGGAGCAATTGCTGAAGTGGTGGGTGAATTTAAAAGCGTGGTGGAATTAGGCCAAGGACCTTTCAGAAAAGAGGTTGAAAACTATTCATCATCGTAGATGCACCAACATCTTACAATGCTATTTTTGCGAGGTCATGGTTGTCAAAGATGCAGGTTGTCAAAGATGCATGCTGTTATTTCTATGGTACATCAGTATTTAAAGTATATCGTGGGGAATAATGTGGGAACGATTAGAAGCAGCCAAAAATGGCTAGATAGTGTTATCGAATTTCTTTGTCATCCAGGAAAATTCGATAGAATGAGTCAGAAATATCATAGAAGCTAGTGGGGACTCCCTCAGAACTAACCCTTTTTGATGATCCAAGGGAGTCTCCTAGTTTTTTGGTTTCTGATGAAGATTATGAAGATCACGTTTTCTCAGGAGGAAAAGTTTTAAAAATTGGAACAAAGTTGTCTACAGATTAAAAGCAATCGATGGTTGAATTTTTATCGTTAAAGGTAGATATGTTTGTTTGGTGTTCAGAAGATGTAGGTGTTCCCTCAGAAATTATTTGTCATAAGTTGTCAATTAAGAACAATGTGAGACAAATAATTCAGAAAAGAAGACCCTTCTCCCATGAGAAATCCGAGGTGATAATGGCGGAGGTAGAATGTTTAACTAGAGTTGGACATATTCGAGAGTCTCGTTATCCGCAATGGGCTGCAAATCCGGTTTTGGTTAAAAAGAAGAACGAAAAATGGCGAATGTGCGTAGACTCCACAGATTTGAATAGAGCCTGCCCAAAAGATCCTTTCCCAATCCCATGAATTGATCAGCTGGTAGATTTAACATATGGAAACTGGCTACTTTCTTTTATGGATGCTTATGCAAGGTATAATCAGATTAAAATGCATCAGACGAATGAGGAAAATACTTCATTTTTTACTGGAAGGGGTTTATATTGTTATAAAGTGATGCCATTTGGTCTAAAAATGAAAGGACAACTTATCAGCGTTTAGTGAATAAGACCTTCGAATCACAAACCGGGAGAAACGTTGAAGTATATATCGATGATATGCTGATAAATTTTTTGGAAGATGAGAATCATTTTGCTGATTTAGAGGAAACCTTCAAAAATTTGAAAAGGGTGAATTTAAAATTAAACCCGGAAAAATATATGTTTTGGGTCCTTTCACAAAAATTCCTCGGATATATAGTTAGTGAAAAAGGGATTGAAGTTGACCCAGTACAATTGAAAGCTCTTATAGCTATGACTCCTCCTCGGAATATCAAGGAACTTTAGATATTAACGGGAAGATTTGCAGCTTTAAATAGGTTTGTATCGCGCTCATCGGATAAATATGCTCATTGTTTTCCAAATGTTAAGACATGAAAATTGTTTTAATTGGATAACAAAAGGTTCTGAGGCTTTTCACCAGATTAAAGAGTATCTTTCTTCCCCGTAAATTCTCACTAAACCTTCTTTAGGAGAGAGATTGTTCATTTATTTAGCTGTTTTAGATTATGCTGTAAGTGTCGTACTAATTCGAGAAGAAGAGAATGCCCCAATGCCGGTGTATTATATTAGTAAAAGCTTATTGGATGCAGGGAAACATTATTTGAAGTTGGAAAAGTTGGCTTTTGCATTAGTAATCGTTGCTCCAAAAATGCGGCCATATTTTCAAACTCATTCTATTACAGTTCGAACATCTTTTCCACTAAAAAATATGCTTCAAATACTTGATATTTCGGGAAGAATGACAAAATGGTTGGTTGAGTTGGGAGATTTTAATATCCAATTTGAACTAAGAAATGAGATTAAAGCTCAAACCCTAGCAGATTGTTTAGTGGAGTTTCACTCTCAGCATTCAGATATGGATGTTGATGAGGATAATTTCGAGGTTGAATGAATAATTCGAACAAATGGAGGATCGAGTATATATGGAAATGGAGCTGGAATTCAGTTGGTTTCTCCAGAAGGAATAGCAATGTTTCAGGCCATTCAGTTTGGGTTTAAAGCAAAAAAGAATGAAGCAGAGTATGAAGCAACTTTAGCAGGGTTATTAAGCCTTGCGCAAATTTGCGGGGTTAAAAAAAGTTAAGTTAGTCAGTGATTCACAACTGCTCATTAATCATGCATCTGGACAATCCAAGGTTCTGAAGGATCATCTGGTGAAATACTTGAAAGTAGTAAAAGATCTACCTCTAAGCTTAAAAAAAATAAGCTATGAGCATGTTCGAAGAGAAGAAAATTAAGTGACAGATTCTTTGGCTACTATTTCATATTCTGAGAAATACCCATGGATTATTACGTTAGAGAGTCCATCAATCAGTAAAAATTCAGAGCATATAGTTGGGATTATTAATGAAGACAACCAAACACCTAGTTGTAAATATAAATATCGGAGGCAATACATAATTAAATTTTTAGAAAATGATGAGTTACCAATTGACAAGTTATTTTCTAAAAAAGTGCACTTTAAATCTCACGGGTACATTGTTTTGGGGGGTGTACTATATAAAACATCTTTTAGTAGACGTTTGCTCTGGTGTTTGGGAGAAAATGAATAACAAGTGATATTATCAGAGCTTCACAACGGGGAAGGATCTGCACACTGCGGGTATATATCATTGATTAGAAGAGTATTTTTTGTAGGGTATTATTGGCCTACGATATCATATGATGCAAAAGATTTGGTTAAATTTTTTTATACATGTCAAAGATTTGCTAATATAATTCATAATCCGCAAGTTTTCCTTAAAAGTATATTAGAGGCATTTTCCATTTTACCGATGGAGTATTGACTTGGTGGGCCCTCTTCTATTGGCTTCCGGGGGAGACAGACAATAATAGTGGCAGTGGATTATTTTTCTAAATGGGTAGAAGCAGCCACTAGCAGGGACAAAGGCAAATGATGTAATCAGATTCATTACGTCAAATATTTTTTGCCATTTTGGGGTCCCAATGAAAATCACTACAGATAATGGGCCTCAATTCGATAACAAGGATTTGAAGAGCTTTTGTAGTTCTCGAGGGATGCATCAATGTTTCTCAACTCTTTTTCATCCACAAGAAAATGGGCAAGTAGAAGTTACTAATCGCAAAATTCTTGATGGATTGAAGAAAAGAAGGAAAAGCTGGAAAGTGGCCTAATTATTTGCAAAACGTTCTTTGGGCATATCGAACGACTCCTCGAACAACAACATCAGAATCTCAATTTGCGTTTGTTTATGGGATGGACGTTGTAGTACCACCCGAGGCAGTCTTTCCATCCTACCAGGTCATGACATATTCCGAGGAACCTAATGATATAAACAAAACGGTGGAGATTGATTTGATTGAGGAGAAAAGAAGGCGATCACAAATTAAAGCTTTACACTATCAGACATTGATGAGAAGCAGATATGCCTCCAAAGTAAAACAAAGAGAATTTAAAGTGGGCGATAAAGTATTAAGGAAATTTATCTTCAAACTAAGGAAAAACATCTTGGAAAGTTAGGTCCTAAATGGGAAGGACCCTATGAAATAACAGAGAATGTGAAGCTTAGAACATATCAGATCAAGGATAAAAAAGGAAGAAATCTTAAGAACCCTTGGAATATAGAGAATCTTAAATTTTACTTAGAATGAATGTAAAAATGTATATCTTTTCTTTCTTTATTTTTGTGTAAAACATCGGTGTCACACTCTTTCCTACCCTGATAGGCACATGAAGGTTTTAATGAGATGCCATTTTAAGCCGATATATATATATATATATATATATATATATATATATATATATATATATATATATATATATATATATACGAGTTTTTTTGCCTTAAAATTTTGATGCTGGACCTAGAGGGTCTTCCAATGAAAGTTGTTCTACACCGATTATATATCCAACAAAAGTTGGGCTACAACGATTATATATCCAACGAAGGTTGTATATATCCAATGAAAGTTGGTTTACAACGAATATTTGTCCAATGAAAGTTGGTTTACAATTATTATATTTCCAACAAAAGTTGGCTTGCAACTATTAGTTTTTGGGGTTTAAAGGGTTTTTCTAATGAAGGTTGATTTAAAAAAAAATGCCTCGAAATTTATGAGGACTCTTACAAAAATGCCTCAAAATTTATGAGGACTTATACAAAAAACCTTAAAATTTATGAGGACTTTTACAAAGATGCCTCGAAGTTCACGAGGACTTGTACAAAAATGCCTCTAAGTTCATGAGGACTTTTACAAAAATACATAGAAATTTTAAGATGATTTAGGAGTTTCTTTACTCTGAAGATTTAGAGGAATTAGTATCTTCATATTCTGAATTTTCACTTTCACTATCATTTAACTCTACGCCATAAGGGAGGAATTTGGTAGGGACATGCTCCTTAAACCTTCCCAAATTAAGGTCAGGATAGTGCTCCTGAATTTCTTGTACCAATGCACATCTGCCAATAGCATCCCTTGAATCTAGCTTGTCAACAAATTGGCAGCACAATTCTCCACAACATTGTATTTTTATTTCTCCGTATTGTCTAAAATAACTTGGTTTTCTTTTACAACCCTTTGAAAATCGTTAAAGCATCTGTGGCTAAGGAATTCGAATCTTTGTAAAGAGCAATGACTTTTTCTTAGCTCGTTTTGTTGTGCAAAGAGATCCCTTTCTTCTTGATAACATTTTTCGAGGAGCATGATATATTGCTCAGAGGCCAATTTTTCAAAAATTGCATCAGTTTGTATTCAAGTGTTGAATGTCGTTGTTTGAGTTCTTCAAGTTCTTATTTAACTTTGGAAAGTTCAGATTTGTAATGGCTTCTTTGATATTTAAGATATTGTATTTTTTCAGATAGAAATAGAAGAGTGAAGAAGACTTCAAATTCGAAGAGAGAATTCATCTTCCATGAGAATTTTGAAAGAGCTTGATGAAGAGCCCTCTTCGAAAGTATTCAGAGGTGATGATATTGTGGGTTGAACATTTTCTTGAAGTGCTTGGGAAGGTTTGTTAACCAATGGAAGCGGATTAATCTTGGGCATAAAAGTTACTTTCTCTGGGGAGGCATTGATCGATTTATTCTTCATTGTTTCTGGGGAAACAATATCATCATAAGCTTCTGGGATATCCTCGGAAATAGTCTTTAATTTCCTTTGAACTTTCTTCTTGGGTAAAACCTGAGTGGAAGACTTCTTGTTCGAGAGACTGGAAAGTTTGTTGATATTGTCAGCATTCTTCGCTTTTGAGCCTTTAGTTGTGACCGTTTCTAGAGATTTTTTCAGATATTTCTTCCATCTCCGAAGGAATATATGAGTCCTCATCAAGATGACTCTTAGCTCTATCTCTCGTCGGGAGATAAAAGATTACATTCTTCCTCTAACCTGTCTAATACATCTTATTTCGAGGGGGGAACCATAAGCTCATCTAGTGATACCCTCTCTGATGGATTAAACCTCCATAAACGAGTTTTAGAAAGGTTTGAGGGGGTAAAACAGAGATGAAACATATTAAACCAAACAGTTTTGGCCCACAAGCTCAATTTGGAGAAAATATATTTAGCATGAGGAACTAAATCAGCATAAGGTTTCGATATACCACTTATAGCTGCTCATAAAAAGTACGAACTCAGTAAAAAAATATAAAGAAATTTTTTTGATGAAAGATATGAATAGATATGTACCTTTGTTGGTCCATACTAGTGTGAGTTTGTGAGAATTATTGGTAGTGGCCTTAGATCCTGTCTCCAAAGTCCTGAGAAAAAGAGTAAGCTTTGCTTCATTTTTTGTCTCATTCAAGAAAGTTCTTGAATACCTTGTGACTGCGCCCGAAGGTGAGCGAGTAGAAAGGGAAGTATAGATTCTTGGCCAAGCCCGAAAGACCGATTAGTTCTTCTAGGGAGAAGAGGATCCCGAAATCCTTGAGGCCGTGATGCAGGCCATAAGGGTGAACCACATATTAGGACCTTCTTGGGTGGGACACAGTTCAATCTTTAAAAAGTATTCGATGAAGAAGGGGTCTAGTGGAAAGCGCAGTCCCCAGTTAAATATTTTAGTAAAAACAATTAGTTTGTTGTCCTTGACTGATAAAAGGGTTTCACCGACGGTAGGAAAATGAATGGAGATTGATTCGGGGATACCCCATCGAAGTCTTAGTAATTCCTCGTCGGAAGGCTTGAGATATTTATACTGGAATTTTTGCAAAGCAAACAAATTTATATTTTTGACGACATTCAGATTGTTTCATACTAAGGCGTAGATATCTTGGGGAAATGGGACGTTTTTCTTTGATTTTGTTTTCTTTTTTGGAAAAGGATCAGTAGCCTCAGATGTGTTTTCGAGGCGACCCACAGTAGTGATTTGTTCTTTAATATTGCGAGGAACATCAGTGTGGGAAGCTTCTCCATGAAGTTGTTTAGTAACAATATTCTCTTCGGGAATTGAAGCAACAACAATGGTTGGATTCTCTTCGAAAATAGGAGTTCCCTTATCTTCATAAATTGTGTGATCCTTTTCTTTTTTTGAAAAATTAATTTATGGGATGGCTTCAAGAGGTTGTTTAGTCATCCGGGAAACATCTTCTTGTGTCATTTTTCGGAGAGGAATCTGAACTGTTGACCTTGGAGTTCCATGAGAGGTAACATAAGGCGTTGAGGGAACATCAAATGGGATTATTTGAAACACTTCAAATGTTTGTGTCTGTTATCTTTGTGGTGTTTTTTTATTTTCGAAGAAGATTCTTTTGAATTTTTGTCTTTCCCTATTGTGTTGGATTCACTCCTGTAAATTGGCAAACAAGGTTGACTAGGGGGCTGAGAGCAAATATCCGAGGGAATAATAGCTGTTGAATTTTCTGTGAGAGGCCTGGTACTGTAGTAGAAGATTTCATGGGGCTGGGGCTCTGTTGCAACGTACAAACCAACAACTTTTCTTTCTCTGATTTTTTGGCTAATAGTTAGCCACTCCGGTATACGGGAACTCCTTGGTATACACCACTGTTTCTCTTTTTAAAATATAATTTGTTAGAACTTTCTCTCTCCAAAAATGGTGTGAGAGAATTATGATGAATGAATACTATTTATAAAGGAAAGATGGGCTTGAAAACATCAAAGCCCAGGGAGTTGGCGAGTTGTTTGCCTAGGGGTAACTTGTACAGAGTAGGCTTAATGAGTGCCTAGGGAACCGACACGCCGCCCCTAGAATATGTTGTGTAAAAAAGAAGAGCACTCTAAAGATTTGTCAGCTGACATTTGTCAAGAGAGAAGAATTTTCATTGGCGGTGTCTGAAAAATGTGTGACTTTACAGGTTGTAAAATCTGAGAAACATTTGGTATGGGTATCAAAAATTTCGTTTAAAATTCGAAGGGGATTGATTCATCTTAGAATTCGAGGATCAGAAATTGATTCATCTTAGAATTCGAGGAGCATAGATCTATGTCAAAAATCAGAAGAGAATTTTTATGAACTAAAAGATGTATACTCTCAGAAACTTTGAGGAGCCATAATCTGATGAGAGAGCACCATGCAAAATCTGATAGAGTTACTAGTATACAACATTCCTTGTCTAAAATATTTCACACAGACTGAGGGGCTACTGATAAAGGAAGATTAAAGATCTAGGAAAAATAGGGGTGTTATATTAATAAAGAAAGTTTCTTACAAGAAATTATCAATTATTTGTACTATAAATAGACCATCTTTTCTTGGGAAATTGGAGATTGATAAATGATTGAGCAATTATTATATTGATTTTCTCTCTCTAAAAATACGTCTTTATCTATATAAAATATTGTCTAAGTAATCTAAACAACACTTTAGTCCTCTAAATATTATTTTATTTAGAAAACCTCCTCCAAATATTTCTGGAACGATCAACAAAAACTCAACTATGTATAAAAATATTGATTGATCAATTAGAAAACCGTAGACCAGTTTGGAAAGAGAAAACACAAAATTGAATTCTAAAATATCATTGGAAATGCTAGTAAGTAGAAGTTTAAAATCTCAGCTGAAGTTTTTATTAAAAAAAACTATTGATAATAAAAGAATCAAAATCAGAAGAATAAATTATGATAACCTTTGAAATTTTCTTACAAAACATGAAGCTATCAAAGTGTGTCTTGGTTTTGCATGTTGTTGGAGGATCTTTATTTTTTATTGGATAAGTACTAAGAACCAAAGATTCGTTGATAATAAATGCAATCCAATTAGATGAGAAAAAACCCAAGTAGTTCAGTTTGAAGAAGCTATTGTGATTTAGCAAGGCTTATTTTTGTTTTATCCATGTACATAACCAAATTTAGTCACTTAGTGCAATAGAATTTAAAAGGCTGGTCATAACCTGCAAATACATGTGTGCCAACCTTTAGTTATGTTAATTCACATGATTGAAACTCATCTAACTTTTAAAAAACACAGTATTTGGAACCTTTGTCGTACCAGTATAAAGATGCAAATACTCATAACTAATTTTGTAAAATAAACAAATCAGTATTAAATTTACGTTTATTAGTAATATTATAATCTTTAGTTAGTGAGCTCGCCGAATTGACCTTTAATTAAGCTGAAACATGAAATCTAAGAAAATACATCTAATATATTTTATTTTTTATTCTATTTTCACATCTTCTTATGTTAAAAAATATGTCTATAAGTGAAATAATTTCATCAAGACATCTGAACAACCAAAACCAAACAATATATAAAAGAGAAATATAATTTATGGCGTTAAGTTCCAAAATAAATATATTTTTTGCAGTCCTACAAGTCAGAAATATTATAGAAATCAATTAAACTCAGGAGTATAGACTGTTAGGTAATGAAAGGAAATTATATGACATATAATTTCTACGTATGCTCAGTGTGAATACTATGTAAATAAACTCCATACCTATAACAAATTCCATATATTACAACTTTTTTACCAAAAAAAATTCCACATAAAAAATTATATCTCGATATGCAAATATATGTTTACATAATATACTTCTTAACCAGAGTAACTAAAATGTACTTGATCGTACAGTTATAAGAAAATATTGAATACATCATTGCATCTGTAGTTTATGGATTTTAGAAAGAACTTTAACACTAATTTACAACATATTTTAGATAATAATTTCAATGCATGTAGTGTGGAACATAGTCCACCATTTCTTCATCATTTATAGAACATCCGCATACAACAAATGTAGAACATTGTAATTTTTAAGAATGGTAAAATAGAGCGTCTTCATACTGTAAAAATGAAGCATCATTAATAGACTCTCCTAAAATAATATTGACACTAAGAATTCTAAAATAGAGCATATGTTACAATGAAAATTGATCATCATTAACATCATTCTTTTTTTATCAAATACAACATAATATAAAATAAATACATTTACGGTAATTGTGTGGTTATGCTTTCGATTTAGGTTCTCATTTTTTGTGATTTAAGGTTTCTTCAACCAGAATAATAACGGCTTTATGATCTAATTTGATATTGTTAAATCGAGCTTAAAGTTATAACAGACGATAAATAACAACAAATTTAACAAACTATCTAGGGATAAAACTCACCTAACACGAACTACTGCTTTTATAGGATTTCGATTGGAAATAAATTATGATTGATGATTGCAGAACAACTTATAAGGTTCCAATTAGGATGTAATCGGTATGGTTGCAGAACGGCCTATGAGGATTATAATTTGGTTATAATCGTTGTTTTAGGGTTCCGACTGAGAGAAGATGGTGGCGACTAATAGTTCGATTAAGATTAAGAGATATTGGTTGTTTCGATTGAGGTATGAAAGATGAGTGATTTTTGAGTTTGATTACCTATATTAAATATTTTAGTGTTTAGAAGACATATTGGTTTTTTTCCAGGATTCGCAACTTTGATCTTACTAAATATTATTTGAATGAACAGTCAAATTCGATATCTTAATCTTTATTTTTCTAGATTTTTTGAAATTTTATTTCTCAAAAACACAAATTGTGTTTTCAATTGTGAAAACCTTTGAATATTGAGTACTTTTTTTTTCCGGACAAACTACCTCTTTATGAAATGTTTTTATTTTGAATTTAAAATTTAAAATTTTATTCTAAATGAAAACCAAAACCTGTTAAGTTTACACCTTTATAGATCATAACACCACACTTATTTTGTTCTAAAAAAATAGTCCAAAAACTTTATATTTTTCTTAAGTTGTTTATTTTCGGATCCTATCTCTTATAGTATCTGGAATAAACCTCACATATCTATAATACTGATTTTATCAATTAGTTTGGTACTTTATTTGATTATTTTTATTCAACTAATATCGATGATAGTCAAATACACCGATAATGTGATGATCTATCCAAAGGGATAAATGCCAACGATCTCCCACTTGAATAATCATATATTACTATATGATACATTCACCAAATGAACATTCTTAATTTCTATCATCACGTAGATAAACTTAATAATACCATATATGACCATAAACAACATATAACTAAGTTCATCTTAATTACATTAAAAATATTAAATAGACGCATCAATAATCATAAAATCACAACAATAAACAAGATGAATGTGTCATGGTGTATAAGATAAGAATAATATGTAATATATATATATATATATATATATATATATATATATATATTCTTATTGATCATATTTAACTGAATATCTACTTATCATGAAGCACGAGAAGTCATTGCCTATCAAAATCATACTATATATATAGAGAGGGATTTGGATTAAAGAACTTAAATTTACAATATCATAATACAAACATATCTTATAACTTAATACAAAATCCCACTGAAACTAATAATCCTCTAAAAAACAACGCCATCTTAACGGTGCATTCAATAAAAAATTTAGACATCAATGACATAGTTAAATGTTCTACTAACATATAGTTTTTTATATGCGTTCTATACAAATTTGATGACTCTGAACTATTTCTTTAACAAACATGCACTCAGTACCTACATATTTGGACTTAACCGAACTGCCTATTTGAATGCTTAAACATTGAATTGTTTTTATAATATATTCAAAGTGATATTTCTATCATTTATATGATTTGCAGTATCATGATAAAATTTCTAGGCCAAAGTACACGGTTGATGCTTCAAAACTTAGCAATAATTTCACTATCATATGGAAGATACAGTAAATGTTTATTTTACACTTTACCATGATAGTGTGCATCCTGGTAAAAGGAATAAGATGCCTAAAGCTGAAAGAACAAAATAATCTAGCCAAATATGATCCATAAGACTTTATGATCTCTAGTTTATCCGACTTCATTTACATAAATTTGTGATGTTTTGATTGTTGCAGACACCGAAGAACTATTTTGATTGCTACATAATGTTCCAACCCTAGGTTACTTACATATCTCCCTAGCACACCAACAATAAATGAAATATATGGTATGGTAAAAACCTGAGTATACATAATACTTCTAACAACCAAAGCATATTAAATATTTTATTTTTTTAATCTCCAATTTTATCTTCGGACATTGTTAAAGACTAAATTTATTACCTTTGTAATACGTTTATATTTTTTGTTGTTATTTGATATCCCATAATGTTGTAGCATGCTCTTAATATACGCAATTGGTGATAAAACTAAATTCTACAGAACATATCCCAATGATTTTGAATTCCTAATACAAAATATGCACCACCAAGATATTTTATACTATTATTTTATGAAAGAAGTATTTTGGTAGTTTGTAACAATTTTTTTTTTGTGGCTAGTAATATATCATCAAAATAAAACACTTAAAACATAAATTTCCTTCAATTGAATTTTTGATACACATAATTCTCTACTGAATTTATCTAAAAAATAAATGAGATGATAACTTCGTGAAATTTTCATGTTATTGTCGAGACTCTTTTTGAGCTTATAAATAAATTTATTCAGTTTGTTAATATAATTTTTTTATTACCGAAAATAAATATTTCAGGTTGAACCATATAAATCGTTTCTTTAATATATCTATGAAGAAAAATAATTTTTACATCCTTTTGATAGAGCTCAATGTCAAAATGTGCAAATAATACCATGATTATGAAAATAATCCTTCAACAAAACTAGAGAGAAGGTTTCTTTATAGTTAACCTTTTTACGTTGAGTAACACTCTTTGCTATAAATCGTCATTTATATATTTCCATATTACCTTTAGAATTCCTTTTGGTTGTTAAAATGCATTTATAACTACTCATTTTATTTCTTTAAGATAATGAGACATGCTCCCACACCTCAGTATCTTGAATTACTTTATACGCTTTGTTCATTGTGTTAATCCAATATTGAGAATTAAAACTTTTCAAAGCTTCATAAACACTTTAGGATTCATATTCTATTACACCATAAAATTCCTCATGTTCTTGAAGGTACACTATATAGTTTAAATATGTAACACTCTTCATTTCTCTAGTAGATATTTGTAACTAGATAATTTCTTCAGTTTGTACTTCTTGAAGAGGTATAATTTGATCATCATAAACACCTTCATGTTGGCCTATTGGAACCACATGACTTTGTTCATCTTGGACAATGGAAGATGAACATCATTTTGAGTATCTATATGTTCTAACTGATTCAAAATGTTGATTGACATAATTTTTTTTTTCATACTTTATGAATCATTATATATTATTTCTCAAGATGAATTCTCATTATGAAAATTTCCCTCATAAACTTAATATTCTAAAAGAAATCATTGTATTGGTCTTAAAATGTTCATATTAGAAGGATCATAACACTTAAAACCTCATACTATCGTATGGATATCCAATGAAATAACTACTAAATATTTTTATTGGAAACTTATTTTCATTCAAACTATAATGATTCACTTCAACTAGATATCACCAAACATATAAGTGCTTTAAACTAGGTTGATATCCAGTCCAAATTGCATATATTGTTTTGGCAGTTGCTTTTGTTGAAACTCTATTAAAATATATGTCATACACTTTTTTACCTCTCCCCATAAACAACGGTAATGAATATTCATACTTCTTATCATATCTTTTAATGTACAATTCATCTCTCATATTCATCATTCATGCTAGTATAACCCAACATTGTATACTAAGGACCTACTTTGCACTCTTATATAAATTTTATAAACGATCCACGATTTTTTTCACATGAAACTTCCATATCTCTCATAGTATTCACCACCACGGTCCTATCTGCGTACCTAATGTCCTTACCAAGATGTTTGTCTAGCTCAGGTTTAAAGAATTTGAACTTGTCAATGGCCTCTGATTTATCGTGAATAAGATAAAAATACCAACACTGTAAAAACTCATCAATGAACGATACCTATAATGTTTGTCATTCCATGATGCTTTAAAGAACGGTTCGTATATATTTATATGTATCAAGTCCAATACCCTTTTTTGTTATGTATGAATCATATTTTTTTTTACCTTGGTCTATTTTTTCTTAATACATTTGATACAAACATTAAAGTCTGGAACATCTACGAAACTTATTGAACCTGCTGGAAACCTTATGGTTACATTTATGTTCATTAATTTTTTATGATATTTATTAGTATTGGATAAATACAAATTAGTATTCTTTATCAATTTTCTGAATCCAACGATATTGTTTTGTAAATAAAGACATAAACCACCATTTTTTATTGTATTGGGTAAATATATATTATAATTCATTACTAATTTTACAGATTCAACAATATTGTTTTGTAAATAAATACATAAACCACCCTTTTGAAATACAGAAGAGTAACCAAATTTGTCTAACAGTGATAAAAGCATATTCATTCTAAAAGAAAGTACATACAAACATTTTTAAGCATAAAAAAATATCCACTAGATAATAACAAACTAAAATGACAAATAACACGAATAATCTTATGTTTAATATATAAATATTTCACTATCACTTATGTTTTATTTTCATAGCATACTCTGTAAACAAATACATACATGAGTTACCGTAGCATGATCAACACACCAAGTATTTTTAGGTACTTAAACTATAAGTGAGATTACTTTTAGCTTGTATGAAAGCTTTATATTTTTCACAGATTTTCTTACAATGTCTATAATGAAAACAACATCTTTTAGTGGAGAATCTCTTATACTTATTTGTACTAGAACCGGATGATGTGCATATGAACCTTCCTTCTTTCTTCGTTTGGTATTTTTATTTTTTGTGCTGTTTGAGAAATAATCTAATTTTTTTCACGCTGATATGTTATAAAAAGTTGGGAAGTTCTTATAATGAGGGGGAACATAATGAAACAAAAAACTCAATCCTCCATCCTCCACAAGGTCAACCTTAAGTGCTTTTAATTTAGTAGCAATATTTTATATTTCTATGATGTGTTCCCGTTTAGACCCTTTGCCATGATATATCAAGAACTAAATTAATAATAAACATATTAATTTCCATTTTATCTTTCATGAAAAATAATTTATCAACCTCATCGAGAAATAATTTTTCACTGGTGATCTCCGTCAAAACTGCACTATAGAATGCTAATGGTATTACTTGTTTCATGATTCCTAGACTCAATGTTTTAGAATTTTCTTCATGTCTTTCATTCTCTCTTCTCTATTAGATATATTTATTTCATAAGAGGTTCATTTTCTTTGGTTCTTAATGTCATGTCGTAATCATGATACATGAGATGCAATAGCTTATCCTCATTTTATAACTTAAAATTCGTCTCGTTAAATATAAGACTTGTGTTACCTCTTAGGTTATATAACCTCATATGTGCAAACAAACGATACACACGCATCACATAACATACACGATCACTATGATATATATATATATATATATATATATATATTCTGAAATAATATTTAATAAATAAATATATTACAACAAATCATACAATTAAAATAATAATAAGATACTATTGGGTAAAGAGATGTATGAGTTTTAAAAATTAATATTCATATTGATTTAGTTAAGAAAATCTTTCGCTGGGTTATTTTTAATAGTTTGATGCTTAATAGAAAATTCACATTTAAAATCTCATTTTCATGATTAAGTATGTCAAACATTAATCTTCATTTGGACGAATTAATATGTCCGTAAACTTGATAATTATAAACTTGACAAAAATGATCAAATGATTTAGTTCACCAATAAGGATTAGTCTTGTGATATATTGGATCTTTAATAATTTATCCAAGTTCAGACAACTTAAAGTATGCTAATCAAACATATCATACATCTACATATACACTTAAGGTCTAATGTTTTTAGGCTGTACACGACCAGAAACTGTGGTCTCCGCGAAGAGCCACTTGGCCGTTACAGCGACAATCAGCATTGTCGGGTGAGCAACTTGGGCGTTGCAACGAAAACCACTATCCTCTCTATGAGTCTCAAGGGCATAATAGCAAACATATTATGTAAAGTTTTTGACATAGGTCATAATGAAGACTGAGTTTATGTTATGACAAATATTACAAGTATGTAGCATCGTTATGGCAAAAAATGTTTCAATAACTTATCATGATTTAATCTCTAGAATGATAACCCTCTTTATTACGAAAATCGTAAACCTATAAACTTTAAAAGATGTCTTAAAATCGTCTTTTATTCTTTCCAAGGTCTGGAAATCATACCATAATATGTATTTTCCAACAAACTTTGTTATATGTTGCATTTTCTGCCTTAAGATACTCAAATCTATCACCCACAAGCAATATCAAACAAAATGTATGTATCTTTTATATAATTTACATAAAAATGCTTATACTTTACATTCAAAACCTAAAATTTCTAGATACGCAATCTTAATAAGAGGCTTTGATAGTTTTTTTTGGAAAATTTTATTTTCATCTTATACTGAACTCCCATGATATCTTAAGTCATCCTAGAATGTGAAACATATACTTACATGATGAAGTCGTAATTCTAAATTTTATGAATTCCTTTTATTTGTTTTGAGGTTGTTAAACATGTCAAAGATTTGCAACTTTGATCTTACTAAATGATATGTTTTAAAGGAAAAATCAAATATTATCCATTAATCTTCAGTTTTATGGAACTTTATTTATCAAATACAAACCATGTTTTTGAAAGATAAAAACTCGTGAAAATCCCATGTTATTTTTTATGAAAATATTTTTCTTTATATAATGTTAGACTTTTAAATTTAAAATTTGAACTCTATTCTAAATGAAAACAAAAATTATTAAATTGTAACATTTATGAACCATACATTTAGTTAACAAAAACTTGTTAAGTTGCTAAACAAACTAACTTATTTCAAAACTAGTAGGATGCTAGTCAACAATTATTATGATAACATATTCCCTTCTTTCTTATTGAACTATATATTTCTGTGTACCTATAATCATACCACCATAACCCTTCATTTGGAATTCCTTTGCACCACCACCAAAAATTCCTTTGAGTACTAATATGTAACGGTCCCATCTTGACTACACTAGGATCATCACTGATGAGTCCGGAAATTTTTACCACTCACTGTAGAAACCGGACAGGGGAAATTTGGACAAAAACCACCCACTGAACCATCCGAACTGAACTAAAGTATTAAAATCTAATCACTTTTTTACTAAGCTAATTGCTAATCTGCTTAATAGAACTAATGGGTTTTTGAACTCGACCCGGTTTCATAAGTTTAACCCGAAAGCCCATGTGGCCTATAATTAAGGGTATAAATACCAAACCACTTTCATTAATGAGGGTAATGAATATTTAATACAACCAGGCAGCTCTAATCTCTCACTACAAAACACCCAAACATTAAATTTTTTTGAAACACCTTAAAACACTTGACAAAATTACCCTCAGTCGAAAATAATCCACACCAAATTGGCGACCACAGTGGGAGAAGAAGGTACCTGAATTTAGCATTCGAAACCATCAAGAAAGGTCAGTTCTGATGAATCTGGATGAGCAGGCAGTGCCACCAACTTTGGCAGAAGTGGTGGAAGAAAACGATAAAGACACGACTGAAGAGCATAATAGATTGAAAGCTGAAATAGAAGCCTTGAGGGCTGTTAAAAGGGTGGAGATGGGTTTAAAAGAAAAATCAAAAGTGTCAACCGTTCACCACACTGACAATCCCAGGGAGCATGACTCATTAGCAAAAACCCATGTAAGTATTAAAAAGACTCATGCTAGCTCAAAGAAGTCTCACCGGTCCAAACCGGTGGAGAGCTCAGATTCAGATTCAGGATCCTCTAGTAGCTCCTCGAACAAAGATGGAGTGGAGGAATCCCTGTCATCCAACAGTGATGAAGGCCGTTCTAAAAAGAAGCAGAAGTTGGTTAAAAAATATTCAAGAAAGAGGGACATGCATGGAAGGTTGAAAAGGCATCTAGGAAAAGGGTCATCTCATGGTCACAACCATGGCCGGAGACGTGTAGACCGATTGTTGATGGATCCGTTCGCCTTACATGATGAACTAGGTATCTTTACAACTCCCAATGAAGATATTGTGTTTAGTCGTGTCCGGAATTGGAGACAATCTTCATTGTCTTCCAAGATACTGTCCGGAAACCTTCCTAAGAGGTTTGACAACACAAAGATGGAAAAATACGATGAGAGTAAAGATCCAGATAACCATCTGGAGCAATTCAAAAAAATTATGATGAATTTTGACGACGATAATAAATTACTTTGTCGAGCGTTCTCCCAGTCTTTTACGGGGAGTGCTCTGAAGTGGTACAATAGTCTGCCACAGGGCTACATCAGAAATTTTGATACTTTTTGGGTGGCCTTTTGGAGGCAGTTCGTTGGAAGTAAGGAAGTGAAGGGAAATGGAGACACTATGATCCATTGTGCCCAAAATCCAAATGAATCCTTGAAAAAATATATAAGTCGTTTTGTGAACACCAAAAATGAATTAGCTGATTGCTTTGAAAAAGTAGCAATAGCTTCTCTAAGGCAGGGTTTGAACCTTGATAATTTGGCTGATTCAGTAACCAGAAAGAAGGCCATGACGTGGGGCAGTTTACTGAATCAGGTTGGGAAACAGATCAATGTAGATGAAACAAAGAAGACCAGGGTGCATATGCAGGTGAGATCGGCCCCAGCTGCACTAAACCAGAATCAGATCAGTCCGGGTATAAGGCTAAAGAAGTCGGACAGGGTCCCAACAGGGCCAAGGCTCAATCCCACCCAGCACCAGCTCAGAGTCAACAATCCAGAAATAAGCGAGGGCCATGGGTTCAACCGGAGTGGTTTGCCGAGTTAAAAGAGAATGTGGCAACCATCTATGACAAAACAAAAGACAAAGTACACTTTAGGAAGCCAGCTGCGCTTCAATCTCCCAGGGAAAGTCGTAATAATTGTTTCTGCCAATATCATAAAGATATTGGTCATAACATAGAAGATTGCATCGCTTTGAAGCAAGAGGTGCAAAATTTGATCGAAAGAGGAAAGTTGGGGGCTTATGTTAAAAGAAGAAATGGAAATAGGCCTGATAATGCTCATCGAATTGGCCCATACAATGCAGGGACATCGGCTCCGGATGGGGCTATGATGATAATTGAAAGGTTTGATGTGGAGTTAGAGTATATGGATCCTGATCCAACCCGGAATAAGGTGGGCGTTATCACAGAACACTGCCAGACGGTGTCCAGACTCATCAGCTTTTTTGAGTCACTTATAATATTTGGGGGAGACACCATGACTGCACCAACTGCTTCTTCGAGAAAGAGGCATGTTCATACTCTAGCTACCCAACTGAAAGAATGCATGACTTCCTATCAATCGCAAATTCATTTTCCCTTCATTGTTTTTTATGAAGATGACTTGAGAGACATAGCTGGTCCCCATGAAGATGCTGTTGTGATAGTAGTATCCATTGGGGGCAATGACATTAGACGAATTTTGGTGGACACCGGCAGTTCAACCAATATCCTCTTTTAAAATTCTTATAAACAAATGAAGAATCCAGTAGTGATTCAGCATTCGAACAGGTCAATAGTGATAAGTCCGAATTCAGAATACTCCCCGGAAGGGCAGATCAGTGTAATTCTCTCCGAAAACCGGACAGAACTTTTGGACCGGACAGATCACTTCGAACACTGTGAGCCTAAGGCTGTTCGAACTATGACTAAAGTACTAAAAAACCTAAACACTTCCTGACTAAGCTACCTGTCCTCTTGCTTAGAACTCATGGGTCTTTAAACATGACCCGGGTCCACTAAACTTGACCCGAAAGCCCATAAGGGCCCAAACATCACACTATAAATACTCAACCACCAGCATTAACTTCTGGTAACGAAAATTAAATGCTGCCAAGCTGCTTAATTCTCTCTCCACCTTGAAACACCCTTACACCACCTTGAAACACCCTTACACCACCTTGAAACACCCTTACACCACCCTGAAACTCTACTTGAAATTACCAGCCTACCCTCAGGCTATTTTTATCCTCACCAAATTGGCGACCACAGTGGGAGGCGACGGTGCCTGAATCAAGTATTCAAAACCAAGCAAAGAAATTCTGTCCGAATGAATCCGGATAATCAAGAGCTTCCACCAGCCTTGCTCGAAGTGGTGGAAGAAAACGATGAGTATACTGTCCAAGAACGCGACAGGTTAAAGCTTGAGATAGAAGCTCCGAGGGCTAAAAAAGCTAAAATGGGCGTGAAAGAAAAATCCAAGGCATCGGTTGTTCATCATACCGACAACCCTAGAGAGCCTGAGGCTTCGAAAACTCATGTGAGTACCAAAAAGACACATGCTAGTTCTAAAAAGTCTCACCGGTCCAAGCCTGTGGAGAGCTCTGACTCAAGTTCAGAATCTTCGGGCAGCTCTTCGGACAGTGAGGGAAATGAAAAATCCTTGTCCTCTAGCAGTGATGAGGGTCGAACCAAGAAGAAACAGAAGCAAGTCAAGAAGTATTCCAGAAAAAGAGATCACTATGGAAGAATGAAAAGGCATATCGGCAAAGGGTCGTCTCACAACCGGAGGCATGTAGACCGGATGCTGATGGATCCTTTTGCCTTCCACGATGAGCCAGGTATCTTTGCAACTCCCAATGAGGATACTGTGTTCAGTCGTGGAAGGAATTGGAGGCAATCTCCATTGTCTTCTAAAATCCTGTCCGGAAACCTCCCCAAGAGGTTTGACGGTACCAAGATGGAGAAGTACGATGGCAGTACTGATCCGGACAATCATCTGGAGCAATTCAAGAACTTCATGATGAACTTTGATGATGATGATAAACTACTCTGTATGGCATTCTCCCAATCTTTCACGGGGAGTGCTCTGAAATGGTACAACAGCCTGCCTCAGGGTTGTATTAAAGACTTTGATACTTTTTGGGTGGCCTTTCGAAGGCAGTTTGTGGGGAGTAAGGAGCTGAAGGGCAATGGAGACACAATAATCCATTGTGCCCAAGAACCAAATGAGTCATTAAAGGAGTACATAAGTCGTTTTGTGAACACAAAGAATGGGTTGGCTGATTGCTTCGAACAGGTGGCAATAGCATCCCTAAGACAAGGTTTGAACCCAGGCAACCTGGCTGATTCGGTGACCAGGAAGAAAGCCATGACCTCGGGAGGATTTTTAAATCAAGTTGGCAAGCAAATAAACGTTGATGAAACAAAAAAGACCAGGGTGCACAGACAGGTGAGATCCACCCCGGTGGCACCAACTCCAAATCAAAACCAATCCGGGAATAAAGCCAGAGAAACCGGACAGGGGCATGGTAGGGAAAAAGCTCATTCTCAGCCAGCAGCTCCTGCTCAAAGTCAGCAATCAAGAAACAAAAGGGGGCCATGGGTCCAACCGGAGTGGTTTGCAGAACTCAAGGAAAGTGTGGCAACCATTTTCGATAAAACAAAAGATGAGGTACACTACCGGAGACCAGCAACCTTGCAGTCTCCCCGAGAGCATCGTAATAACTCCTTTTGCCAATACCACAATGATATTGGCCATACCACTGATGATTGCATAGCACTGAAACAAGAGGTACAAAACTTGATTGAAAGGGGAAAGTTGGGCGCATACGTTAAAAGAAGAGGAGGCAACAGGCCTGACAACATTCACCGGGTTGGTCCAAGTAATGCTGCCCCAGAGGGGGCCATGGTAATAGTTGAAAGGTTTGATGTGGAATCTGAATACTTGGATCCTGATCCAACACGAAATAAGGTGGGTGCCATAGAGGAGCATTCTAAGACAGTATCCGGGCTCATTAAATTCTTCGAGTCACTGACGATTTTCGGAGGGGACACTATGACTGCTCCTACTGCTTCTTCAAGAAAGAGGCATGTTCATAATTTAGCCTCCCAGCTAGAAGGAGGCATGACATCCTATCAATCTCCAAACTCATTCCCATTCATAGTCTTCGATGAGGATGATTTGAGAGATATTGCTGGCCCTCATGAGGATGCTGTTGTCATAGGAGCATCTATAGGGGGCAATGAGATAAGGCGAATTCTGGTGGATACTGGAAGCTCTGCCAATATCCTTTTTCTAAAAAATTACAAGAAAATGAAAAATCCAGCTGTGATTCAGAAGTCGGACAGGTCAATTGTGGGTTTCACGGGCAGCTCAGCCGATGTGATCGGGGAGTTTGAAGAAGAAGTGTTATTGGGCAGAGGCCCTTTCAAGAAAATGGTTAGAATACTCTTCATTGTGGTGGACTGTCCCACTTGCTATAATGCTATTCTAGGGAGATCTTGGATCTCTAGGATGCATGAAGTAGCTTTGACAGTCCATCAATGTTTAAAGTATGCTGTTCAGGGACAGGTTGGGGTTGTCCGGAGCAGCCAGAAGATTGCAAGAGAATGCTATGCCACTGCCTTGGCTCCACGAACGCTGGGGGCAGTCCGTATAAATGATCAATAGCAGTTTGAGGGTCTTCCTGGGGGTGAGGGTGAAATTGATGACCCCAGAGAGACCCCTGGAGTGTTGATTCCGATTGAAGAGGTTGAAACGCACTGCTTGGAAGAAGGAAAAAGTGTCAGGATAGGGTCCAAAATGCCACCAATGTTGAAAGAAGAGATGTTGAAATTCTTGAAAGACCATCAGCACGTTTTTGCTTGGTGCAATGCTGATGTTACTGGAGTTCCATCAGAGGTGATTTCCCACCACCTATCTGTCCAGAGAGATGTGGCACCAGTGGTACAAAAGAGGAGAGCTTTCTCAAAAGAAAAGGCTGATGTCATAGTGCAAGAGGTTGACAGACTCACAAAGATGGGGCATATTAAAGAATCTCAATACCCTTTGTGGACTGCCAATCCTATCTTGGTGAAAAAGAAGAATGGCAAATGGCGTATGTGCATTGACTTCACAGACCTCAATAGAGCTTGCCCAAAAGATTTGTATCCGGTCCCCCGGATAGATCAGTTAGTAGATTCAACTTCAGGGAACAAGCTACTCTCCTTCATGGATGCCTTCTCCGGGTACAATCAGATCCAAGTAGATCCAAGAGATCAAGAGCATACCACGTTTATCACTGATAGGGGTCTACATTGCTACAAGGTGATGCCCTTTGGCTTGAAAAATGCTGGGGCTACTTATCAAAGGTTAGTTAACAAGGCATTCGCTGATCAAATTGGAAGAAATATGGAGGTTTACATTGACGATATGATGGTGAAGAGCGTGGATGAGCAGCTGCACTTGTCCGACCTCCAAGAAACTTTTGCCAACTTGGCCAAAGTAAATTTAAAACTAAACCCTGAAAAGTGTGTTTTCGGAGTGCAGTCTGGGAAGTTCTTAGGGTATATCATAAGTGAGCATGGAATACAGCCCGACCCGGACCAACTCAATGCTTTGTTCCAAATGGAGCCTCCTCGAAATGTTAAAGAAGTACAGCGATTAACTGGGAGATTGGCTGCCTTGAACAGATTCATCTCCAGGTCTTCGGACAGGTGTGCTCCATTTTTTCAAACTTTGAAGGGTGCAAAGGGGTTTGAATGGACCCCGCAGTGTGATGAAGCGTTCGATGAAATTAAGAAACATCTTTCCTCTCCCAAAACTTTGTTCAAACCAGTTGATGGGGAGACTCTCTTTGTGTACTTGGCTGTTTCAAGTTGTGCCATCAGTGCGGTGCTTATAAGAGAGGTTGATGGGCATCCTCACCCAGTGTACTACATCAGCAAAAGCTTGATTGATGCTGAGAGGCGTTACTTGAAACTTGAGAAACTGGCATTGGCTTTGGTGATAGCTGCAAGAAAAATGAGGCCCTATTTCCAGGCTCATCCTATCGTCGTCCGGACATCTTTCCCTTTAAAGAATGTCCTTCAAAAAGCAGACATTTCAAGCAGAATGACAAAGTGGTCAGTAGAGTTGGGGGACTTCGACATAGACTTTACTCCCCGGACAGCGGTAAAAGCCCAAGCTGTGGCTGATTTTCTGGTTGAATTCCACTCTGATAGGGATTCAGAGCAGCCTACTGATTCAAAAGACAAGAAAGTATGGATTGTCCGAACAGACGGAGGGTCTAGTACCATGGGATCTGGGGCAGGAATATGTCTCACTTCCCCCTACGGGGACAACATGTACCAAGCTATTTGTTTTGCTTTCAGGGCGTCCAATAATGAGTCCGAGTACGAAGCAGCCATAGCTGGGTTAAAGTTGGCCTATATCTGTGGAGCTAAAAGGGTCAAGCTACTAAGTGACTCCCAGTTTCTTGTCCACCATGCCTTGGGCCTATTAGAGGCTAGAAAGGAGCAATTGGTCAAGTATTTACTCCTCCTCAAAAATGAAGCGTTAAAGTTTAAAGCTGTTGTCTATGAGCACATCCCCCGGGCAGAAAATGAGCTAGCAGATTCATTGGCAACGATAGCATATACGGAGTCCTACCCATGGATCCATGTGCTTGAAAGCCCTTCTATTGAACTTGGTGAGGGTGGAAAAGAGGAAGTCTTTGAAATACATGTAAATCGGCCTCAAGATTGGAGGTCTCCTCTTATACAATATCTGTCCGGTGGTATCGTGCCCTTGGATAAATGACAAGCCAGAACATTGAAGCACAAGGCTCGTGGTTTCGTCATATTAAGAGAAGTGTTGTACAAAAAATCTTATAGCAAACCTCTTCTACGTTGTTTAGGGGATCATGAGTCACAAACGGTTCTCTCCGAATTGCATGATGGTGAGGGATCAGCCCATTGTGGATTTAGAGCTTTAACAAGAAGAGTACTTCTCTCCGGATACTATTGGCCATCGATCATGAAAGATGCTAAGGAGCTGGTGAGAAGGTGTGACCCATGCCAGAGGTACAGCAATAATATTCATGTACCAGCTATTCCTTTGGAATCAATTTCTGAGCCCATCCCTTTTGCTCGATGGGGATTGGACTTAGTTGGGCCTCTCCCTGTGGCGTCCTGAGGGCGCAAAACTATAATTATGGCCATTGATTATTTCTCAAAATGGGTAGAAGCAGCTCCCTTGGCAGGGACAACCTCAAAAGCTGTTATAAAATTCATTCTGTCCAACATATGTTGCAGATTTGGCGTCCCCCAGAAAATAACAACAGATAATGGGCCACAGTTTGACAACAGAGAGATGGAAAGCTTCTGTGCCTCAAGGGGTATTCAGCACTGCTTTTCTTCACCTTTCCACCCACAAGCCAATGGGAAAGTTGAAGTAGCCAATAGAACAATACTGTCCGGTTTAAAGAAAAATTTGGAAGGGGCTGCTGGGAAGTGGCCTAGTTATCTACAAGAAGTCTTGTGGGCCTACCGGACAACACCTGGGGCTGCAACGCAAGAATCCCCCTTTGCCTTGGTCTATGGAATGGATGCAGTAGCTCCCATAGAGAAGACACTCCCTTCCTTTCGTGTTCATAACTTCTCCGGACATGCTAATGAGATGGCAATTAGAAATCAGCTCGATTTGATTGAAGAAAGACGGGTTAAAGCTCATCCTAGAATTGCACACTATCAGGGCTTGATGAGAAGCAGGTTTGCTTCTAAAGTTAAAAGGAGAGATTTTCAACCAGGAGATAAAGTTTTAAGGAAAGTTTTCTTACATACTAAGGAAAAGCTCTTCCAAAAGCTGGCCCCAACCTGGGAGGGTCCGTATATTGTGGTTGAAAGAATCAAGCCTGGGACTTATTGGTTGGAAGATAAAGATGGCAGGGTTTTAACTCACCCTTGGAATATTGAACACCTTCAAATGTACTTGGAATAACACCTGTGTAAATATTTACTTGTTTAAACATCCATGTAAATATTTGGGGGCATACCTTCCCCTCTTCGGTGGCATGGAGAGTTTTCAATAAATTTGGTGCCTTCTTCGAAATTCTCTAAGTATTTTCAAAATTTTATCTCTTATCATACTACTCGGACTAAAAGATCTAAGGGCTATTTAAATTCTAGCCGGAGAGTCTTAACACTCTCACAATACAATAAAACTACTTAAACTCCAGCTATTTAAAACTAATAATGAAAGAAGAGGATGGTTGAGCAAAATAAAAACATTCATTCAACAACTTAAAAATGCCTTGGCCTTCCAAGGACTTTTTGAACAAGTTTGGGCATAGTACAAAAAATCTGTCCGAATAAACACGGACACCATCACAAAAAGAGTGCCTTAGCCTTCCAAGGACTTTAGTTCGAATAAAAGATAAACAGAATAAATTATAAGTTAAGGTTGAGCCTTTGAAGATGGCTCGCCCTCATCTGCTTTCTTGACCTCGATGTCACTCCTCTCTTCGACTATCTTCTTGCCCTTGGGATCAATCTCTTCTTCACCTGGGCTCTCTCCGGTTTCCTCTTCATTATCAGATGAGGACTCGCCGGAATAACCCTCGTCAACCATAGTATAATATGGGAGGTCATCATCATCCACATAGCGCCATAAGTCCCCCAGTCTCCTTTTTGGGAATTTCTCGCGAAACAGGAGAACCATATCAGACTTTACCCTTTGGATCATTAGCTCTTCGCTTTGTATCATCTCCCTGGCATAGGCGTTGATCTTGGCCTTGATTGTGGCTTCTTGGTCCCTCACCAAAGCAGCCTTCTCTTCACCAGCCTGAGTCACTGCATTCTCTAAAGCGATTTTGTCAGTAGTCAGGTTGGTGATGAGCTTCTCCTTGGCCACGGTTTCTCCCCTTGAGATGGTCAGGTCCTTCTCCAGCCCGGACAGTTTAGCCCGGAGATCTTTTATGGTCTCTTCCAAAGAAGCAACTTTTGTGTTGCTTTCATCTTGGTTCTTCTTTAACTGATCATTTGCCTCCTTGAGCAAATCAACCTTAGTAGCAGCAGTCCGGAGGTCCTCGGACAGTTTTTCCTTCTCAGACTTGAGGTCTTTGATGGTGTCTGCCTGACTTCGGACTTGCCTTTCCAAAGTGAGCACTGGCTGTACATTGCTAAGAAGAGAATGGGCTATAATGTCTTTCTCGCTAGAAACCATGAAAGTCTTACCGTTAAAATTGACTGTGTTGGAGCTGCTCGGAGGAATGTAGGGCCCTGCGAACTCGTCTCGGGGCAGGCCAAGAAAATATTCACCAAGTCCACCCAGACCGGTGATGTCCATTTCATCCAAGTTAAGCTCTCCCCCCTCAACTTCATCTGTATGGAATTCCTTTGGAATCTCTTCTTGAAAGTCCCTTGGGATCTCTTCGACCAATGTTGGGTCAGTAGGGAAAGAGGGCTCCGGATCCCGGAGGGCAATCTCATCTCCTTGGGAAGTCTTTTTCTTCTTGGCCTCCCTATCAGCACCTTCACTTGTTTGCTTGCGAGTCCTCTTGGAAGCCCTTAGAGGTTTTGGAAGGTTCACTTCCTGCTTCTCGCTCTCCTGCTCCACCACTTGTAAAAGGGCTGCATCAATTTGAGCCTGGGCTAGTCCCTCTGTGTCTGTTGGGGCCTCCTTCTCAGTGTCACCTGCCACCTTCCTGCCTTTCTTCTTCTTGCCCTTCATCTTGCTTGGGGCTTTGGCTCGGGCAGGCAGATAGAGGGTCCCATCCAGCTCATGGGACCTTCTCAGTACGACATCTTCATCAGGTTGGGTGGAGAACTCCTCCCAAGATAGGTCTCTCCGACCTGTTGTATTCCACAAATGGGACCTTGCTAGGTTTCCAGGAGTGAAAGCCTTGTGGAACCGATTCTCCCAGTTCTATGCGGCCCAAGCGTTAATTTTGCCACAGGTAGTCTGTCCGACTTTCAGGTAGTCCCCGAACTCCTTTGGCAGCTCTGTTAGAACAAAAGAAAACTGATTAGCATAAAATTAAAGAAAAAGGAAAATCGGACAGAGACTTAAGATGAGAAGCTTACGGTCACTCCTCCATCTACTCCTGAGGAGGCTCAGATGCTCTCCGGTCTTGATTTTCTTGCCGTTTTCCCACGAGCCGCTGACAAACAAGAATTGGCTCCTCCATTTGCTCTCCGACTCCAGGAGATCATCAACAGCTTTGAGATCGTTCCCCATGTTGAAACGGTAGAAGGGGAACTGATGATGCTTGCACAGGTTGGCCACTGCAGCGAACTCTTCCATAGGAAGAGGGATCCCGGATAGCCTGGATGCCATTATGCATGACATCAAGGTGAACCAACCATTGGGGCTTAACTGTTTATGGGCAGAGTTTGACCAAGTGAAAGTAGCGCACTATCTCCGGGTCCAGTGGGAACCTGAGTCCCCAGTTGAATAGCTCCGTAAAGAAGACTATTTCATTCTTTTTACAATCCATCGGGGTCTCCGGATCGATGGGAATCCTTATCTTTACGTTCTCAGGGATCCCCCACTTTGTGCGCAATCTACCCAGATCTGAAGTATGGATGAACGCATACTTAGTCTTCAGCAAGGCCAAAAGATACTTGAACTCAACTTTATGAAAGCATGGCCCCACTCTTCCTTCAAGGCTCTCCGGCAGGTCCGGACGCCTCAGATATAAGTTCTCTTTGCCCTTCTTGGCAACAACAATAGCAGTATCAGCTTGTCCGGAGGACTCGGACTCAAAACGGACCTCCTCAGTAGAGTCCTCCATCCTCTCCTCCATAATTGTTGGTGGAGCTTCTGTAGAAGTAGTCCGGGGAGGATTGAAGCTTGGCATAGCTGACCCTCCGGACTGTTGACTGCCCGTATTTACTCGACTTCTCACCTCAATTTGAGTTTCTGAGGCAGAAGATTCTTTGGGGGGGTAGTGGGCTGCTGGTCTCTAGTCCTGACGGCCTCTCCCGGGGAGCTCTAATAGTTGCCCCAGACTCAGATTCACTGTTTTTCGCCCCCGATTTCGAGGGAGTGTTTTTAGAGGATAGCCCTTTGACCAACCGGCTTGACCTTTTGATGACTAGCTTATCCGGGGAGTGGTCAGAGTCAGACCCCATGGCAATAAAAGACGATTTTTTCCTAACACTGGTAGCAGTAACTCCTGGTTCAACAACAGGGATTGACTCATGAACTGAGGAGCCAGAAACTATGGGAGAAAGGGTGGATTGAATGAACTTTTTAGGCTTGGTACCTTTGGAAGAAGATGAACCTCTATCAGATTCTGTGACAGAAGAGGTTGGTTTCTCAACAGGCGACGATGGAAGCCCTGCTGCAAGTCTTTTTTCCTTCTCGACCCTTTGTGCTTTCTCCAACTCCGAGAGGTTAAGCCAGCCGCCTTTGATCAGAGCTGTTCTTGCTGTAAACATAAACAGCCAAGGAAGTTTCGAGTTCTAGAGAGATAAAGCTCTGGGTAAAATTGCAGAGTGAAATTTGAAAGAGATAATGAGATAGTGAAAAGTGAATGAGAATTTATAATAAATGTGAAAAGAAGGAGTTGATTCCTAGGAGAATCCGAAAAGTTGGGCAATGATTAAAAGACGGCGCTGATGTCATTATTTGCAATTAAAGAGGTAACTTGTTCGAGAAAGTGGTGCGAAATTCAAGGTGAAAAAACGGCTGAAGTGACCAATCAGAGAGTGACCCGTGTCCCATTAACTCTGGCAAAAACCGTTTGGAATTCGTAACGTTCAATCTGTCCGGGTATACCCACAACTCTCTCCGGATTGAAAACCACTTCCTATAATCGGACTGTTTTTCAGTTCTTTGACAAGGACACTTGTTCAAACACCTAAAAAAGGGGCTCCTGATAAGTCCGAATTCAGAATACTCCCCGGAAGGGCAGATCAGTGTAATTCTCTCCGAAAACCGGACAGAACTTTTGGACCGGACAGATCACTTCGAACACTGTGAGCCTAAGGCTGTTCGAACTATGACTAAAGTACTAAAAAACCTAAACACTTCCTGACTAAGCTACCTGTCCTCCTGCTTAGAACTCATGGGTCTTTAAACATGACCCGGGTCCACTAAACTTGACCCGAAAGCCCATAAGGGCCCAAACATCACACTATAAATACTCAACCACCAGCATTAACTTCTGGTAACGAAAATTAACTGCTGCCAAGCTGCTTAATTCTCTCTCCACCTTGAAACACCCTTACACCACCTTGAAACACCCTTACACCACCTTGAAACACCCTTACACCACCCTGAAACTCTACTTGAAATTACCAGACTACCCTCAGGCTATTTTTATCCTCACCAAATAGTAGGTTTCACTGGAAGATCAGCTGATGTAATTGGGGAGTTTGAAGAGGAGGTTTTGTTGGGCAAGGGCCCTTTTAAGAAGATGTCAGAATACTTTTCATTATGGTGGATTGTCTCACATGTTATAATACAATTTTGAGGAGATATTGGCTCTCTAGGATGCATGTTGTGGCTTCAACAGTCCACCAATGTTTAAAATAAGTTGTGCAAGGACAAGTGGGAGTTGTCCGAAGTAGTCAAAATGTAGCAAGGGAGTGTTATGCAACAACACTAGCCCCTCGAACTTTGGGGGTAGTTCGGATCAGTGAGGATTATCAATTTGAGGGGCCCTCTGGGGGGAGGGTGAAATTGATGACCCCAGAGAAACCTCTGGTGTTTTAATACCAATTGAAGAAGTTGAAACTCACTCTCTGGCTGAAGGAAGAAATGTCAAGATCGGGTCCAAGATGACATCAGAATTAAAGAGTAAAGTGTTAGCTTTTTTGAAAGACCATCAACATGTTTTCGCTTGGTGCAATGCTGATGTAACCGGAGTACTAGTAGATATTATATCACACCAACTATCCATCCGGAGGGATGTAGTACCTGTTGTACAAAAGAGGAGAGCTTTTTCTAAGGAGAAAGTTGATGTCATAGTTCAAGATATTGACCGGCTTACTAAGATGGGGCACATAAGGAAATCTCAGTACCCTTTATGGACAACCAATCCGGTGTTAGTAAAGAAGAAAAATAGGAAGTGGCGTATGTGCATCGATTTTACTGATCTCAATAGAGCTTGCCCAAAAGACCTATATCCGGTCCCCCGAATTGATCAGTTGGTGGACTCCACATCTGGGAACAAGCTATTGTCCTATATGGATGCCTTCTCCAGGTATAATCAAATTCAAGTGGATCTAAAGGATCAAGAACACACTACATTTGTTACTGATAGGGGCCTCCATTGTTATAAGGTGATGCCATTTGGGTTAAAAAATGCTGGAGCTACTTATCAGAGATTAGTAATCAAGGCTTCTGCTAATCAGATTGGAAGAAACATGTAAATCTACATCGATGACATGATGGTAAAGAGTGTGGAAGAATAACTACACTTAGCAGATCTCCAAGAAACCTTTGCCAACTTGATGAAGGTGAATTTAAAGTTGAATCCAGAAAAATGTGTTTTCGGAGTGAAGTCCGGTAAGTTTTTAGGGTATGTGATAAGTTAGAAAGGGATACAGCCTGATCCAGACCAACTTAGTGCTTTATTGCAGATGGAGCCTCCTCAGAATATTAAAGAAGTACACAGATTGACAGGGAGGTTGGCTGCTCTAAACCGTTTTATCTCGAGGTCTTCGGATAGGTGTGCCCCGTTTTTTCAAACTTTAAAAGGTGCAAAAGAATTTAAATGGTCTCTATAGTGTGACCAGGCCTTCGATGAAATTAAGAAGCACTTATCCTCTCCTAAAACTTTGTTTAAACCTGTTAATGGAGAAACACTCTACATATACTTGGCAGTTTCTGATTGTGCCATAAGTGCAGTGCTAGTAAGAGAGGTGGATAATTATCCTCGTCCGGTGTACTATATTAGCAAGAGCTTGATAGATGCAGAAAAAGGTATTTAAAACTTGAAAAATTAGCACTGGCCTTAGTAATTGCTGCTAAGAAAATGAGGCCTTAGTTTCAGTCTCATTCTATCATTGTCCGGACGTCTTTTCCCTTAAAAAACGTTCTTCAAAAGGCAGACGTTTGAAGCAGGATGACCAAATGGTCAGTGGAGTTGGGAGACTTTGATATTGATTTTGCCCCTCGAACCGCAGTCAAAGCTCAGTCTGTTGCTGATTTCCTAGTTGAATTTTATTCGGATAGAGACACTAAGCAAGCAACAGGTGAAAAAACTAAAAACGTATGGGTTGTCCAGACTCATGGTGGATCAAGTACCATGGGATATGGTGCTGGGATATGTTTAACCTCTCCGTACAGCGACAAAATGTATCACGCTATATGTTTTGCTTTCAGGGCTTCCAATAATGAGTATGAATATGAAGCTGCTATATCTGACTTGAAATTAGCCCTAATTTGTGGAGCCAAAAGGGTCAGGTTAATGAGCGATTCTCAGCTTCTTATCCATCATGCACAAGGTTAATCTGAGGCCAAAAAGGAGCAACTGATTAAATACTTGTTCGTTCTTAAAGAAGTGGCACTTAACTACAAAAATATTACCTATGAGCACGTACCCCGAACAGAAAATACTCTAGCAGACTCCTTGGCAACCATAGAATATTCTGAGTCCTACCTATGGATTCACGTGTTGGAATGTCCATCCATTCACCTCAATCAGAGCAAGGAAGGAGAGGAAAGTTTAAACATACAAGTAAGTCAACCTCAAGATTGGAGGTGTCCTCTTTTCCAATATATCTCAGATAGTATCTTGCCTCCGGAGAAAATAGTGGCAAGGAAAGTAAAGTATAAGGCTCGTGGATTTGTAATCCTAGAGACGTTCTTTACAAGAAGTCTTTTAGTAAACCTCTATTGCGATGTTTGGGGATTGAAGAGTCCCAAGTGGTGTGTGTTGTCCGAACTACATGATGGTGAGGGATCAGCACAATGTGGTTATAGAGCTTTAACCAGAAGATTTTTGTTGGTCGGATATTACTGGCCCTCTATAATGGAGGATGCCAAGGAATTGGTAAAAAGGTGTGATCCATGCCAAAGATACAGTAATGAAATTCATATCTCAGTTGTCCCTTTAGAGTCAATTTCTGAGCCAATACCTTTTACTCGTTGGGGGCTGGATCTGGTGAGACCTCTACCTATGGCGTCCGGGTATGCAGAACTATCATAGTTGCCACTGATTATTTATCAAAGTGGATAGAAGCATCCCCATTGGCAGGAACTACTTCAAAATATGTCATAAAATTTATCTTATCTAATATCTGCTGCAGGTTTGGGGTTCCACAAAAGATAACCACGGACAATGGGCCACAATTCGATAACAAGGATATGGAGAGCTTCTGTGCCTCTAGAGGCATTCAACATTGTTTTTCTTCTCCTTTCCACCCACAGGCGAATGGTCAGGTTGAAGTGGAAAACAGAACCATCCTGTCCGGTCTTAAAAAGAATTTAGAAGGGGCTGCTGGAAAGTGGCCAAATTATCTACAAGAAGTACTATAAGCCTACCAGACGGCTGTTACGCAGGAATCCCCATTTTCCTTGGTATATGGTATGGATGCAATAGCTCCTATAGAAGCAACTCTTCCTTCATTTAGAGTCCATAATTTCTCCGAACAGGCTATGAAGTGGCAGTCAAAAGTCAACTTGACTTAATAGAAGAAAAAAGGGTTAAGGCTCATCTCAGAGCCACACATTATCAGGGTTTGATGAGAAGCAGATTTGCTTCCAAAGTTAGAAGGAGGGATTTTCAACCAAGGGACAAAGTATTGAGAAAAAGTCTTCCTACATACTAAGGAGAAGCAGTTCGGCAAACTAGCTCCAACTTGGGAAGGACCCTATGTGGTCAGTGAAAAGCTTAAGCCTGGGACATACATGCTTCAAGATAAAGATGAAAGGATCTTGAATCACCCCTGGAACATTGAACATCTCCGGTTGTATCTAGAATGAAAATTATGTAAATAATTACTTGTAAAGTCTATTTAAATATTAGGGGGCATACTCTTTCCTACCCTGGTGGCGCGGGGAGGTTTTAATAAGGTGTCCGGGCTTTTTAATGAAATTCGATGCCTTCTTGAAAAATTTAGAGTGTTTCAATTAATAACTTCTTTGAAATTTTTTAAAGTATCAATGGCAGACCAGATTAAATTGGTAGAGTGATGACTATTTAAACATTTGTCATCGGAGAATTTCAACACTCTCACTTTAAAATACTTGTAAAATAACTAAGGGCTATTTAAACATTAGCCATCGAAATTGGGTAACTATAAACAATGCAAGAGCCGTGTAAGGCAAAGTTTCCCGGCTAACACCGGGGAATGATATTAAAATATGAAAAAGTGCCTTGGCCATCCAAGGACTTTGGAGTTCTAAAATAAAAATCCGGACATGAGCCGGACACAGTTACAAAAATGCCTTGGCCATCCAAGGACTTTAGTCTAACACAAAAATTGAAGAAAAATAGAAACATAGTTAAAACTTTAAGGCTGAGCTTCCTTAGATATTCCAGCCTCATTTGGTTTCTTCTGGGGATCCTTGGATTCCTTGTCAGGACTCTCTCCGGTCCTTTCGTCTTCATCAGTAGTATCATCCCAACCACTGGAATAGCAGTGCTTATCACCATCGGCCATAGTATGGTGAGGAAGGTCTTTGTATTCCACAAATCGCCACAAATCTCCAAGTGTCCTCTTCACAAATTTTTCATGGAAGAGCAAGACCATGTCTGATTTGACTTCAGCATACCTTTCCTCTTGGGAGTCTATCACCTTGTTGGTGTATGTGTCGATCCTGGCTTAGATTGTCTTCTCCTGCTCTTTTATCAAGCCATTTTTCTCTTAGTTAACCCTAGACACAGTATCTTCGAGCGAAATTTTTTCGTTGGTTAGGGTCTGAATGACGTTTTCTTTGGCATTCACCTCCTCTTTTGAAGTGGAAAGATCCTTTTCCAAGCCAGAACACTTGGATTAGAGTTCTTTGTTAACCCCCTCCGAAGTGGCCAGCTTGGTGGCCAAATCCTCTTTGCCCATCTTCAACTCCTTGATCTCTATCCTTAGTGCCTCAGCATTCTGGTTGGCAGTAAGGAGGTCGTTAGACAAGTTTTCTTTATCTGAGTCGAGTGTGTTGATGAGGGCTGATTGATTTCGCACTTGTCTTTCCAAGTTGAGCACCAGTTGAATATTGCTCAACAAGGAGTGGGTCACCATGTCTTTCTCTCATTGAAAGTAACAATGTTCGAAGAGCTTGGGGGGAGGTAAAGGCCAGCAAAGTCATCCTTCTCAAGGTCTTCAAAGTAAAGGCCAATCCCTTGAAGGCCACTGATGTCAACACCATCAATGTTAATATCCCTTCCGGCACCCTCTCCAGTGTGAAAGTCACTTGGTATTTGCTCTGCTTGAGTTGGGTCTACTGGGTCGACCGGAGGAAGAGACTCCGGAGGTCGGAGAGCAACTTCATCTCCCTTGGAGGTTTTCTTTTTCTTGGCTTCCCTATCTCCACATTCTGCTCCCCGTTTTTGGTATTTTTTGGGAACCTTTGAGGGTTTTGGAAGTCCAACTGCCTCTTTGGTACTCTCATTTTCCACCACTTGAAGCAGGGCATCATCAATTCCTCCTTGGTCGTACACCTCTTGGTTTGCTGGGACAGTCTCCTCAACACCACCTTGGTTGACCTCAACTACATCTGGCTTTTTTTGCCTTTCTTGCCCTTTATTTTACTTGGGGCTTTAGCTCTGCCCGACAAGGCCAGCTTCCCATCCTTTGCATCTGTCCTCTGTAGAATGACACCCGGAGTAGGCGATGTGGTTAGCTCCTCCCAAGACAAGTCTCTCCGGCCGGTTGTGTTCCAGAAATGGGATCTCACCAGGTTGCCACCAGTAAAACAATTGTGGAAGCGATTTCCCCATTTGTCAGCAGCCCAAGCATTCAGCTTGGCACAAGTAGTCTGCCCCTCCTCCAAGTAGTCGGTGAACTCCTTCGGCAGCATTACCAAAAGAAGAAGAAGAATATTTAAGTAAACAAACTTTTTAAGGAAAGAAAAACAAACATGATGAAATATTAACCTGTGCTTTTCCATCTGCTGGTAAGCATGCTTGGGTTGTCACCAGCCTTTCTCTTCCTCCCATTCTCCCAAGCACCACTGCTGAACAAGAATTGGGTCTTCCAATTCTTCTCCGATTCAAGCAGGTCATCCACCACTTTATAATTGTCGCCCATGTTGAAATGGTAGAAGGGGATGATGTGGTTCTTGCAAAGGTTGGCCACAGCAGCAAATTGCTCTATCGGAAGCGGGATTCCGGAGAGCTTGGAGGCCATGATGCAGGCCATGAGAGTGTACCAAGCATTAGGACTCAGCCAGCTTGGGCAGAGCTTTATCAGATGGAAATATCTGACGATCTCTGGGTCCTAGGGAAATCTAAGTCCCCAGTTGAACAACTCTGTATAGAAAACTATCTCACTTAGCTTGCAGTCCATTGGCGTCTCCGGATCGACCGGTATCCTTACTTTAACAGATTCTGGGATCCCCCACTTCGTCCAGATCCGGCCTAGTTCAGCAGTGTGAATGAAATCGTAGTTAATATTATGCATGGCTAGCAGATACTTCACACTCACCTTGTGGAAGCAAGGTCCCACTCTGTCTTCAAGGCACTCCGACAGGTCCAGGTGTTTTAAACACAACTTCTCTTTACCCTTGCTTTTCTTGACAGTGGCAGCCTCACCCGTTTGCCCGGAGACATTAGTCTCAAAAGGGGCTTCTTCAACACTGTCCTTCATCACGTATTCCATCACCATGGAAGGATTGTCAGTTGTCTTTGGTAGAGGAGTGCTGGTTGTTGGCTCGGTAAGCTGTCCGGATAGCTGAGCATCGCTTTCCCTTTGAGGTCTGGTGTCCGGCTGGGGCTCAGATCCGGAGGGTTCATTTCGAAGGCTTGTTCTGGTAGCCTCCGGACCAGACAACTTGTCCTTAGGGACTTTGATGGGTGCCTCTGACCCTGTAGCTTTGTCCTTGGCCCCAGACCTAGAGGGCCCTGATTTCGGAGATTCGGATTGTGGAGCAACAACCTCACCTTTTACTAAGCGGCCTCTTCGTCGAAGCGTTAGCTTTTCTGGGGAGTTATAAGCATCTGATCTCATGGCTATGAATGGAGAGGGTCTCTTTGTTCTTGTAACAACCTTTTCCCGTTTGACAATAGGCTGTGACTCCTAAATCGATGAGCCTGAGACTATTGGTGAAAGACTAGGTTGAAATAACCTTCTAGGTTTGGAACTTCTGGCAGAAGACGAACCTCGATCAGGCTCTGAGCTTGGTGTTTCAGATTTGTCGATTGGAGAAACTGGAAGGCATGCAGCAATGCGCCTTTCTCTTTCGACTCTTTGTGCTTTCTTTAACTCCGAAAGATTAAGCCACCCACCTTTACAAGTGCGTTTTTTGATGTAAACATAAACTTACACCAAAAAGGGTTTTGAAAAGAGAGATGAAAGCTTTGAAGAAAAGGAGTGAAAGAGTGATGAAGATGGTAAAACAATGAAAAATGAGGTAATTTATACTAAAGAGACTAAAAGATACCCAGAAACCTTGAAGAATACGAAAAGATGAAAGTAATGATTAAAGACGGCGCTGACGTCACAAGCATTAATTGAAGAGGTTACTTTTTGGGATTAGTGGGAGCGCCGTTCTAGGAGAAAAACGGCTGGTGAGGTAAATTAGAAGGAGATACGTGTCCCACGATCCATGGCAAAACCTTTTAGCTTCTGAAGAGTTTTTTAGTCTGGATAAGTCCTTTACTCAATTCTACATCCGTCCGGAAAATGACACAAGTGCCCAATAGCGATTTTTTTAGGTTTTGCCAAAGGCCTTCGAACAAAACCTAAAAAAGGGGTTACTGATGAGTCCGGAAATTTTCACCACTCACTGTAGAAACCGGACAGGGGAAATTTGGACAAAAACCACCCACTGAACCATCCCAACTGAACTAAAGTATTAAAAGCTAATCACTTTTGACTAAGCTCATTTATAATCTGCTTAATAAAACTAATGGGTTTTTGAACTCGACCCAGTTTCATAAGTTTGACCCAAAAGCCCATGTGGCCCATAATTAAGGGTATAAATACCCAACCACTTTCATTAATGAGGGTAATAAATATTTAATACAACCAGACAACTTTAATCTCTCACTACAAAACACCCAAACATTAAATTCATTTGAAACACCTTAAAACACCTCACAAAATTACCTTCAGTCGAAAATAATCCACACCAATCACCACAAGACGGAACCTTCCAGCTGATGGTTTGCACATGTCAATCATTATTTCTGAACGTTTCCATCTACAAGAATACTTTTTTTTGTTAAATACACAGTATTTTACAATTGTAAGTGATAGAGTTTTGAAAGCTCAATCAAACCTATTTATTTGTTAAATCCATTAGCTTGAGTGATTCTCTAAACCTTTCCTTCATTACTGTCGAGTAAAACACATTTAAATATTTTATTTGCTTTAGTAGAGCCAATGAATCATTCTTTAAATACAAATTGCGGGAAACTTGGATCAAATTAAGGGATCAAAACACCAAATTCTTCTATTCTTCCATGATAGTATAAAATCATGTATAATCCGTAATAAGATAATTTCTATCAACAACAGTCATGGCACACCATATTCTACTCCCTATGGAGTGGTAAGCGTATTTTCAATTTATTTCTCAAATATTATAGGCCAAAAATATCCTCTCAACTATCTTGGCCTCAATAGAAGCAACAACCTCATGAGCTAAAAAATAACTTCCTCTGATAAAGCCTTTGTGAGTCGACATGTCACCAATGAAGAAATTAAAAATGTCATTCTTAGTATATATAACAACAAGGCACCAAGTCCTGATTGCTACAACACTAGCTTATCTAAAACCTTTTGGTCCACCATATGACCATAATTTGGTAAAGGTATCCACGGTTTCTTCAATACGGTTCGCATGGACTCTACTGAAATAAAACTAGCATATCTTTCCTTCCAGAAACTAACTCCCCTTATTTTGTATATGAATACAAAATTATATCATATTGTAATCTCACTTATAAAATAATCTCTAAAATCACAGCTAATAGGATAAAAATCACCATTCTGTACCATATTGACTCTACCCAATCGGTATTTGTCCATAGCGGAAGTATCTTTAATAATATATTTCATCTCTCAAAAATTTCTTCAATATTATCATACCAATCGTAAAGGTCCAAAAGATGCCATAAAAATTGACCTTATGAAAGTGTTTAATAACATTTGTTGGTACCACATCTTTGATATTCTTATTTTTATATATTTCCCTCATAAAATGATCTCTTAGATGATCTAATATATTTCAATGCCTTCTTATACGATAAGCATAAATGGTAACCCTCGCGGATATTTTAAGGGTAAAAGAGGCCTTAGACAAGAAGACCTCATACCGTTCTCTATCTGTGTCCTCGTCATGCAAGCCATTTATTCAATATTAAAAGAGAAAAGTCAAAACCCTAGATTTAAGTTACATTAAAAATTCTAAAACCTAAAACTCATAAACCTCTTATTTGTAGATAAATCTTATAATCTTTAGTCGTGCTTATTCCAACACGCTCAAAGTCATTAAAAAGGCCTTGACAACTTCATTTTTTCCTTTGGAAATAATGACTATTATCTTTAATCCATTTCAAATATCCTCCGTTTTGGAATCGGCACCCTTCCCGTCCGTTTTCTTGGCGCCACGTTAATTATGTATCATTTATCCTTCAAAACAATTCACATTCTTTTTGAAATAATCACTTCCCGTATTGGATCGTGGATCTTAAAACATCTATCTTATGTAGGTATATACTAACTAATAAAATTTTCATATTTCTCGACCAAGTTTACTAGCCCTCAATATTTATTGTCCAGCTTATAGTACTTAAGAAACTCTTCCAATAACTTAGACGTTCCATATAGTCTGGCTCTCAAATGAAAATCTAGGGTGCCAAAGTTTCTCAAACTAAAGTTAAGGTGTCCTAAGAGGATGACGACCTTGGGACAATAAACCTAAAAATCTGAAATTAGGCGGTCACTCTCAAATCTGTGCTTTGGCCTAGATAGACCATACGCTGAAGAAGTTTGACATAGTTGAGGCGTATTATCCATTGTGGGTCGCTCAGTAGTTTGCGCATATTCAGGATATACCACCGGGGTTGCGACCTGTTTTACTAGCATACAGGAGGAGGCGCGTAAACACGCTCTATTTGTGGGATGAGGCCACATGGAGCTTATGGGAGTCGCACGTCGTTGATCTGAGGATTCGTGGTGACACATATGTTAGAGGCGGTCCTAGTACATCCTCTCTGTATGATATATGGATCCGGAACCACATATGGTACACCCTGATTGATCCTACGTGCGAGTCATCCGGTGCACATTTTCCTAAGACCCCGAAAGCGATAACTTTGGGGACACGACTTTGACTTGGTTGATCATGTGATTGATGGATATTCTAGAGCGGACGAGATGAATATGGTGGAGATGCGTCGCGAGATACATGAGTGTTCACTTCTGGCGCACCGGTACCGCGTGATTGATTGAGTGGATATGTATTATATGATTACTTTGAGGATTTCTTGTGACTATCTTATGTTTTGGCTTTGGTTGTTTTAGTTTTTAGTTTTTATGTTTTTGTCAGTTATTCTGAATTTCTTGTGATTGATGTTTTTATTCTGAATTTTAGTTTTTAGCTTTCATTTACATTACTAAATTCTAAATTATAAACTAAAATAACAATCAAACCCATATAGTTAAAATTTCACTTAAAAAACTTGTGTACATAAAATTTCACTTAAAAAACCTGTGTACATAAAATTTCACTTAAAAAACTTGCGTACATAGTAGGATAGTTGAACGCAAAGAACATAAGACTCAAAAAACAATCAGAAAACAACTTAGGAAAGCATGCAAACTCAAAATAGAACGGAATAAATCAGGATACTCAATCGTCGAACTCGTATCCCATGTTCTCTTCAGAATCATCCCCCTGATTCCTTTCCACAATCCTATCCTCAAGATACGCTACCATATCCCTAGTGACGTAGTCCACCACCGTCATGTTCACAATGGTAGCTGCTTCTTGCTTAAATTTAAATGGAAAAAACAACAAATGTTGGAGTAATTTGACAGAAAGGTACCGGCGTCTGATTTCGTCACGGTTGCGCACAAAAAGATCTTTTGTTCCTAAACGGCCATAGTTGAAATATATCATACACATGACACACTCAAAAAGCGTATCGCTGGTATCTTCCCCCATATCTCGGCTGGAAACCTTCACCGCCTAAAGCATGTGGTAGTCTTCGTCGGGCGTAAACTCCACGTGTAAAAGTATTTATGTTTGTTTTTTGTTTTTTAATGTTTGATAGTTGTCATGTTGCATGATATTACATGTCCTTTTATAAGTGGTTGCCAATTTAGGTGGGACTTGATTTTGGTAGGAGCCTCATTTAGCGGGAGTCCCATTTGGCGGAAGTTGATATTAGGTCTCGTTATAGAGAGACCCCTAATAATAGAACATCTGCTATAATGAGACCCCTAATAATGCTGAACGAGATATATGTCACACAATTATTTGTCTACTTGGTTTGCGTTATCCTTATCTTACAAGTGTCGTTTATTGATTGCTCTACTTGGATTACGCTATCTAAAGTAAATAAATAAAACTTACGCTATAATCACTCGCTGTATACCCAACTTTTCCCCAACAAAAATTTGGAAACAATAACAAAAAAATAAAAACCCGGATACTATAAATGGATTTTAGTGTGGCTGAAGATTACCATTTGGTTCTAGCGGTGAAGGTTTTCTTTCGAGAGATGTCTGAAGACTCGAGCAATGCTTTCTTCGAACATACCTTGTGTATGATGTATTTCAATTATAATATAGTTGGGGAAACTAGTTACACAGCGCGTAACCGTGAGGAAATGGAAACCACGTATTTAGCTATCCAACCGCTCGAGCGTTTGATGTTACTCTCATTTAAAATTATGAAATAAGCAAAACGTGTGTGGAACATGACGGTCGGCGATTTCATTACTACGGAGAGGATATTGTATCTGGAGGATAGCCTTGTATGTAGGGATGATGATATTTCCAACGGCGTCGATGTTGAAGACAACACCGGGTACGACTCCGACTATGATTTCAACTACGAATTCGACTACTAGATTATATGTTGGCGTTGTTTTATGTTTTGTTTTTATGTGTCGTTTATTGTTTGTTATTGTGTTGTTATTTTCATGTTTTCCCATGTTTTTGTTTTTTGCTTTAATGTTGGTTAGGTTGATTGTGTAATTGACAAACATCATATGGTATTTTTGTTGTGTTTATGTTTTCCTTTGATTATATCTTATGTTATTAGAACAAAACAAAAAAAAGCTAAATCTTTAATTCAAATAGGTGCGTACTACATACCATCCAACATACCGAGAAAAACAGAAAAATAGAAAAACTAAAACAACTAACAAGAAAATCACAACTTCAAACAACAATTTAAAGATACATTAAAACTTGAAACACAAACTAACAGAGTGAAATGCTTAGCCGTATCTCAGTTTGTATTCAACCTCATCCACCCTCATTTGCTATAATCCTATCCTCAAGATGCACTATTATATCCTTAGTCATGTAGTCCACCAACGTCAGGTTCCAGACGGAAGCTGTTTCTTGCTTAATTAATAATGGCAATAAATACAAACGTTGTATCGGCTTGACAAAATTGTATCTGCATTTGATCTGGTCACGACTACGCACAACAAGACCTCTTGTTCCTAAACGACCGTAGTTGAAATACATCTTACATAGGACACGCTCAAAAAATGCATCGCTAGTATCTTCCCTCATCTCTGAGCGGGCAACCTTAACTGCTTGAAGCATATGGTAGTCTTCGTCAGCCATAAACTCCATCTCTAAAAATGTTTGAGTTTTTAAATTTTAGGCTGTAAATGTCTGGCGGATGTCTTATTTCACTAGATTTTATGTCTTTTTTTATAGGTGGGGATTCAATTTTGGTGGCCGTTGATTTTTTTTATAGGGTCTCATTTTAGCGATATTGATACCTTTTAGAAGATACTTTCATCCTACCCTATAACGAGACCCCCGTCTAACCCACATGGTTATAATAATACTCATCCAAATGTGTGTACTTTTATATCTATTAGGTGTCACAATATTACTGGTCTGCTTCGATTACGTTATGTCATGTATTGATTGGTCTACTTGGATTACGTTATCTAGAGACAAAATTGTCAATGTATAGAGACTCTCCAAATATTAATAGATACAATACAAAAAAACTACAGATATGTCTCTTTGGACTAAGTTGGAAGATGAATATCTCATGAAAGCATCGATCGAAGTTGGTAAAACAAACCAGCTAGAATGGGGTAAACAATACTGGGTACCAATGTTGTGCCAGATGTACTTCCTATTCGGAAGGGATGGAGTCCAACCGCCTGAAATTTCAAGGCGCTTGGATGAGGTGAAAGCCAGATGGTCCATTCTGGTGAAGTTTCGTGTACATCTGGTTTCAGACCTCAACGACATGGAATGTCATGTTGCGTTCAACCGGTTCAACGGCCAGTCGACGGATACTATAACTAAGAACCAGCTGGATCGTGTCAATTCCGACATTGATACCATCAAGGAAGAGGAAATTCGTGACTACCAGATTGCGAAAGAAGAAATGAAGTTGATGAAATTGAGCTGGCCTGATAGATAAAATTCGTTTACTAGGAGTTATTGAAAATTATTTTGTTAGTTGTTATTTGAGTTGATGTTTTATCAAGCTTTTGTTTCAGTAGGAGTATCCGTCAATGTTGTTTTAATTTTTTTATTTCTACTGTACTTTTATCGTAGTTTAAAGCTAATTTGAAGGTGTTTTTTACCACATTTTGAAAGATTTTTTTTTTGTATAAATTTTACATCATTCATTGAAAAAGACTAATGTATAATATTGGTAAAAAAATGAGTTTCGAACTCGGGAACTTACAAAAAATGATAAATAGAAAACATTTCAGAGGGTTTCGCGCATATGGAGTTTGCATTTTAGCCAAACATGCGAACACATAGTGGTTGATTTTGTCAAATTTGCGAGCACGACGCTCGCTATTTTGACAAATTATAGCATTGTGTGTGCTCATTTTGACAAAATCAACCATTGTGTGCTCGCAAAGTTACCACTGTACCGAATTATGGTATTTTTATTCCGTAATTTTTGATGAAATTGAAAGAAATAAGTTAAAATGATTAAAAACAAAACTAATATTTATAATAATGACGAAAGTGGAATTTTCAAAATAAATAAACCGTGGTAGTATAGATTACAAACCATTATGAAATTCAAATAAAGTATTCTTAATCGCGAAAGGAAAAAACTACGGATGCATCAACAAATCATGAGTCTTCGGCCAACTCGTAGACATGTGGTGGCTCTTCGTGTGTGGTCGAAGGTTGGGCGGGCTTGATTTGGTTATGTTTGTTGAATCGTTTTGCGAGCAGTATTGCCCAACCAGTTACAGCTTCTTCGGTGCGAAACGAAAACCAAGTAGGATAGATTTCCAGAAGTGGTCGATTCAACACAACCTACATAAAGAAAACTAACATAATTATTCGGACACAAAATAAGATTTAATATTAAAGGATTCATGGGTATACTTACTTTCACGAAATGGTTACTGTGTACGAAACCTATACCAACTTCCATGTTATGACACGATCGAGGAGGCACACCGCGTCGAGGTAAATACGTGTAAGATCGGTGGAGCGATACGTGGTATACGATACATTGGTATCTAGTGGCTATCACTAAGCCGCAGTCGGGTAACGTTATCCGATGCCGACTACCGTTACCATACATTTCAAAAACATCTAACCTTTTGACTAGGTTATCTACACGTTGTGAACCATCAACACTCGCTCCCATAGATCGCGTCGATTTTGTAATTAGCCGATCAAATCCCGTCTAACTTGGTCCTATGAATCAGAGTTACCGTAGACCGTTAAAGCAATGGCCCGAAATCCGAAATTACCGTCAGGAGACACGTCTTCGATGCTAGAAATATACTCATGCAAATAGTTGGGAAACGAACTCTCGTAGCCGCTAAATTCTTTGTCCTTCGATGATTTTTTCGATCGATTCACTCTCTCCTTCTTGGGTTGAGCCTTGGTTTTTTTATTTCTCTTTCACTTTTTTGTTTGGTAATAATGTTTTTTTATTATCTACCGAGACGACCGAGCTACCTATCGTACCGGGAGTGGTAGCGCCTAGACTACTATTGTATACCCACTCGGATGGGTCCCGTTTAGTTGATTTGTCTCGGTCGACTTTTTTCTTACCTTTAGTGACGACCGGCTCCTTAGGTTCCAAAACATGACTTCTAGTGGGACCTAGGATTTGCATCATCCTATTTATGATGTGATCTTGGACATGTGCACCGTAACCGCGGATGGTACTATATATTAAGGAGAGTTTTCTCGTGAGCTCGGTTTTGGTACCAACCTCATCCTAAGATTTAATTTTTAACGTACTCTTATAAACATCACACTCATTTTTTTAATCGCCCTTCCTTCTTTATAAATCAAAGCTAACTCGCATGCACATGGTAAACCATGACTTGTCCTAATAAAACAACCACACATTCCGGGAGTGAACCATATTTTCAAGGTTGCTGCAAGATTTTTCAATATTAATTCTATAGTCGTACATGAAAGTTCATCTTTGATGTCATTATAGATAGTTTTATTAACCCCCTCTAGTTAAGTTTCTTGGACGATACCTACTACGCTCGAAGGATTCGAAAATGTTAAAGTGTTGAGCGGTAAGCAATGCATGAACATTTTTACAAAATTTCTCAAACGTGCATAGACTACTACCGATTTCCCGCATGAGGCTCGAATGATCACTCTCCACTCTATAACGTAAGATAAAATAAATTAGAAGTCTAACACTTAATATCAAAAACTAATGTATAGAGATGGTAATATAACTCACCGATTGCTAGTTTGATTGCCCAAATGTTTAAATTTGTTTGTGTGGATATTGAGAAATTTGTGTCCACAATCGGCTATCCATTACTTTATCACGTACTCGACAACCATTGGACAAAATGCGTACGTGTAGTGTAACTCGGCAAGGTTTTTGTTATAATCTTGGAGTGTGGCGGTATAGGCAACCCTTTGATAATATTCGACAAACTCATCGGCCATGTCCGAATTCGGTAAAACTTTCTTAGCGTAAGAGTTAATGTTCCTACTAATATGCCAAGTGCATAGCATATGAGTGGCATCGGGAAATATATCATCGATGGCGTTCATTAAAGCCAACTCTTTGTTGGTGACAATAATATTAGGAAATGCACACATGTTGTTCGTTAAAACATTCTTTAGAACGCTCAATCCCCAAGTGTAGTTCTCTTGTTTCTCAGAGCTTAAAAAAACAAAAGCGACACAAAACGTTTCTTCGTCGAAATTTGGCCAACTATATGTGTTATCCATTATAAGAACTTGAGGAAAAGTGCGCATAAAATCGATGCTTTTAGGATGTGCAAAAAACAACTCGAGGATCTCGTTCGTTGCTTCGCAGGTTCGCTCCCAAACATAGTAATCGTGTTCTTATAACTTACAAAACAAGTATTGCATTTGGGTCTTGCCCGCTTTATCAACCAAATCATATTTTTGCCTCATGTTGTATATTGTGCGCATGCTAGATACATTTTGCGGGTCTTTAATCTTCAAACCGTAGTATATCTCTCTTGTTCAACAACCGACTTCTGTTTGACTACGAACAAACACATCTTCTTCTACTCTTAGTCTAGCGGCTCGTGAGTGACCATCCAAGTGTAAAAACGGTTTTTGGTTGTGTTTCACATTTAGCACTATCAATTTCCAATAACCGGATAGCTCTAAGACCGATTTTCTCCTTAAATAGAACATATACCCGCATTTTTTCGATGAACATTCTCGGCACTTCTTAATATACCTCGGTTTGGGGTTAGGTGTGTATATCCCATGTCTCTCGCACCTAAAATACATCATAGGATTTTTCATACTTTTGCTACCGTCTTCGTCTTTACTACGCAACACAATGAGTCCTAGTTTTATGCTTTCAGATTCGACCCATAGGATCATATCGGGTTTGGTGTACAAGGTGTTCGTACTAAACATTTCTGTGTAATTGGCCATCAAGCATGGCGGTTGCTCCAGTCCTTACAAATGGTTTGTGCCAATTATATAAAAACATCATTAATTTTAATAATTGATCACCCAATAAGCATGCATAGAAAAAACAAAAGTAACAGATCAATATCTCGAACAGGGAACTCGAGTTTTTGACAAAATTGCGAACATAGCATTCGCAACATTGTCAAATTGGGGATTTAGTACTCCCGATTTTGACAAACCAGCGAAAGCTGTATTCGCAATTTTGTCAAAATTGGGAGTACTGAACGCCCAATTTTGACAATGTTGCGAATGTTGCGTTCGCAATTTTGTCAACATCGGGAGTTCAGTAGGCTCGATTTTGACGAACAAAAACACGTAGATTCGCGAATTGAGAATTCATAGTTCGTCCATTTCATAGCGTTTGGAGTGCTATAATCGCAATGAAAGTTCAAAATATTCGAAAACTACCCCCTCTTGGGTTTCAGAATTGTCCGTCAAAGACTCGTCCTCCCCCAACGCGAAATCATTGATATTGCAGCCGAAGTCTTCATTTAAATCGCTCAAATCCATAGATTTTTGTGTTTTTTTTATAATTTTTGTTTAATAAGAGGAAGCTATACAAAAAAAAAGTTGGTTTTTTAAGTTACAAACTTAATTTTTATATATGAAAAGTAAATTGGTAGAATTCACAAAAAGGAATTTTTTTTTGTTATTTTAGGTTCTCTTTTTATAGCCAATTTTTTTGTTATTTTAGGTTCTCTTTTTATAGCCAAAAGATGGGTTGCCTTTAATTGAAATGTATTTCAAACTTACGGTATCCTATTCCTATGTATAAAAAAGTTTAGTAAAACCAAACAAAATCTTGCAAAAACTGATGTAAACAAATATACTAATATTTTACTTTTGACTTTTATTTCACCAATTTTACAAGGCCTCCAAGTTCCAATAATCACCTACTCTTCTCCACTACCCAAACCAATTTCTTCGCCTCTCACCATCCCCGCAGCCGAAACAATCTTGGCTTGTGAAAATGGCTTCCAACATTTTTCTCTAGCGAAACCTTCGCATTTACTCTTAGCAACAGCGAAACAAGTTTCCATCTCTCGTACCTCGCATTTTTCTCTCTCCTTCATCTCTTCTAAATTCGGACCAACCAGAATTCGCCACCATGGAGGTCTACACTTGTTCGATGCCGTGACTGCGCATCCGATTCTAGCTCCTTCCTGACATTGGTCGGTGATGAGTGACTCGCAGTGGTGGTATGCAGCAGTCCATGAATCGGTGGATTTGAAAGCGAGTACATATGGGCCTAGTTTTGGGTCGTTGGAGGGCACGGCTCCCCGGAGTAAGGGGATAGGTTGGTCGAAGGTGAGTGTTGTGGAGGATGCTGAGTAGTCTTCTAGATTGTGAGGTGTGGCTGTGGAGGAGTCCATTTTCTTCTGTCGAAGTTCTACAACTGAGAAGACGATGAATATTTAGGGATTGAGAAAGAGAGAAAGAAGGTGAATGGGTTTTGTGTTAGAAGCCCAAATATATTAGAAACCCACAAGTTACACAACTGTGAGAGTAAACTATCGTGTTGTTTAATGAATTACTATAAAATGTTTTAAATTCTATAATAAATTTATGGGAGACATATGTAATGGGTCTAAAATTTGTCTCTATTTACCCAAGCATACCCCAACAAATCCATTTTACAAATAGATCCAATCCATTTAAAAAAAAGACTCAATTATCTATAAAAACAAAACAATTACATTCCCAAATTAAAATATTTAACCCCAATTTCAAAATCAATTCTTTCTTTTCAAACTTTCTTTGTTATATAATAAATTCATTAAGGGTAAAATTGTATTTAAAATTTAAATTTGTACTAATAGATAAATAAAATCATATTTTGGTAGATATTGGTAAAATCTATTTGAGACCGGACTTATTAGTAAATTGGATAAGTTTTTGTACCCAATTGATATAAATCTCTAAATTTAATTATGAATTTACTTTTGTTTTCAATTCCCTCCGTCTTTAATTAGAAGTTTTTTGAAATATTTTTTTATCCCAAATTAGTTGTTTCTATATTTTAAATTCGCTATCGTATTCTAATTTTAAAATTACATTAATAGTAGGTTTCCAAATTTGAACAATGCATTAATCGATGGTTTATGGTATACGTGGTTATATTTTTTATTATTTAACTTTTTACTGAAGTTTTTCTCATATTAATAGAAAAAGTATTTATAAATATAAAAACGTTTTTGAAACTTCAATCCTAATAATCTAGTATAAATCATCATTAAACCGAAAGAAAAGGATATTTTTAAAAACATATTTTTAAATTAGTTGTAATTTTTAAATTTTCAAATTTTCAAACTATATTTTATTATATATATCATTTAGTCATTTGATTAAGTTTTAATAATAATAATAATAATAATAATAATAATAATAATAATAATAATAAAGTCAAATCTAAAGCTATTGAAAACATAACACGGTTAAAGTATAGTTATTTGTGTTTCAAGTATCTTGGATTTTGAAAAATCATCTAAGTAGAGGTGTGAAACTGTTTTGGAATCGCGGATAAAAGTTGGAGATCTGTTAGTAACAAAACAGTTAACCCGCAACCGGGTAGAACCACAACCACAATCCGGCAGATTTGTTTACCCGTTAAACCATCATAAAGCAGTAACCCGACAGAATTGCAAACCGCAGATCTGTTTAAATGTTATGAGTGTTTTAATTATTTTATAACCAAAATCATATCTTAAGTTATATTTTAAAATTATTTATATAATGTATATGATTATAAAATTATTATTACATTTTTGTTAGTATTAATCTGTTTTTGTTATTAATATTTTAAGCATTGCTATTAATATTTTAAGCGTTGTTATTATTATATAAACTAAAATTTTAAATATTAATTATGTTATTATTACATTTTTAATATTATTATTATGTTTTGGTTTTAAATATTAGTAGTGTTGATATTATGTTATAAACCAAAACTATATCTTATCATGTTAATATATTACAAATTTTATGGTTATAATTTTAATATTACATTTTATTACTATTGTGATTTTGTTATAAATATTACAAGTGTTTGTTATTGTTTTTTAAACCAAAATCAGATCTTATAAGTATTCCATAATACAATTGTTGTTATTATGATAAAAAGTGAATAGTTTTTTTGGTTTATTTAGCCGTTCATAGTTTATACTATTGCGGGCCAGGAGTTGTACAAATGTTTTCAAATTAAAATACAAAATAGTAAAAAACTATTTGTTAGAATATTCAGTATATTGAGTTTCTTTGTATAGACCTCTAAGTTCTCTATATATTGAGAGCCTTACTTGGGTTTGCATTATAAAAAAACAGTTCAATACAAAAATGAACATTCTCTAATAAACACAAAACCCTAGCCGCTTACTAGCGGCTACTTCTCTCTTTGTTTTTTAACATGGTATCAGAGCACGTGTGATTCTGGGAATTCTGAACATCCTCAACAAAGATGGCTGCCAATGAAGTCGTGGTCAGTCAAATCCCTGATGAATTAACAATGCAGATTGCTGCCATTTTGAGAAATGGTCTCGGAACATAACAACAAACAACTAACCCGAGAATTTATCCATAAGGATTAAACTCGGTGGTGAAAACTATGCCCTATGGGCAAACCTGATGAAGAAAGCTATTGGGAGAAGGGGGAGAGGTTCTCACATTACAGGGGAGCCGGCACCTCCATCCAAAACTGACAACACATATACAAGGTGGGAACAAGATGATCAATGTATTTTCACATGGATTATCCAGAATCTTGAATCCATCTTGGTGAATAATGTCTCGCAATATCCCACTGCAAAAGCCCTCTGGGATGGGTTAGCCACCACATACGGTTCTGGTACAGATTCGTTACAAGTGTTTGACTTTCATAAGAGGGCTAATTGATTGAGGCAAGGGTCTGATACACTAGAAGACTTGTGGAACAAATTGCGGAATATCTGGATGTCTATAGATAGGCGAGAAAGACCCAGAAGACATTCAGATCTACAATAGAAGACTTAAGAACAAAGACTCTATCAATTGCTAATGGCGATTAATGACAAGCTGGAACCAGTCAAGAGAGATATCCTGAAAAAGGATCCTCTTCCTTCCGTGGAAACAGCATATGCTACAATACGAAGGGAAGTGGCCAGGCTTAATATACTAAAATCAACTTCTTCTCATAGTGACTCGATTGAAATTGGAATGGGTTTGGCTGCTAAAGATTCTGCACAGAGGTTTAAATTCTGATCCAAAGAGAAAGAAGATAAATCCAAGTTGTATTGCACTCATTGTGGGATGAAGAAACACACTAAAGAGACATGTTTCCAGCTAGTTTGCTATCCAGAATGGTGGGAGGACGGTCGTAAGGAGAAAAATAACCAGTGTTTCAGATCTAATGTAAAACGCGCTTCGTCTACAAGTGGTGGTGAAGATCCGACTAAAAATGAGCAATGAAGTTGCACTGGTTTTGGAGGAATGACGGAGAACTCCTATGAAAAACTATGAGGTAAAGGGTTTGAGAAATCAATGAATTGGATCTTTGATTGCGGGGCTACGGACACCATGTCTTATGATCCTAAAGACTTTGGTGACATGTCATCTCCAAATAAGTCCCACATTGAGACTGCTAGTGGAGAAATTTGTGAAGTCAAAGGGGGAGGTTCAATTATTTTTTCGGAAAAAATAGAAATTAAAAACTGCCTCTACATTCCTTCACTATCCTTAAAGTTATTATCTGTTAGTCAAGTAACAAAACAACTCAACTGTGTGGTTCTTATGTATCCATTGCATTTTACAGGACATTCGTACGAAGGAGATCATTGGGCGTGGTATTGAACAAGGAGGTCTCTATTATGTTGATGAGGTAGTTCATAAGGGACATGTCATGATTGCTCACGGAACAACCGAAAGGAAACTTTGGTTATGGCACCGACGACTTGGTCATCCTTCTTTTAGTTATCTTAAAAGTTTGTTTCCTAGTCTTTTTTTTAATAATTTCATTCATGAGAAATGTGAAACCTGCATGCTTGCAAAAAATCGTAGGGTCTCATTTAATCAAAGTAATACTAGAGTTGATTATGCTTTTTCGCTAATCCATTCTGATGTTTGGGGTCCAACACCAAATTCCACTAACAATCAAATCAGATACTTTGTTTTATTTGTGGATGATTTCTCAGGAATGACTTGGATATACTTCATGAAACATAAATCGGAAGTACCAGAAATATTTGTTTGTTTTTACAAAATGATTTTGACTCAATTTGAAAAAAAATACAGATTATTCGTTCTGATAATGGAACAGAGTTTGTCAACCAAAAAATGTATAATTTCTTCAAAACAAATGGTCTTATCCATCAAACCACTTGTCCAAACACACCTCAACAGAACGGTACTTCAGAACGAAAAAATCGTACTTTACTTGAAAAAACTCGTGCTATTATGATTGAATCTAGAGTTGCTCATTCTCTTTGGCCAGAAGCTCTTGTTACAGCCACGTATCTTGCAAATCGTCTACCAACCCGATGTCTTGGAAATAAAACTCCATTACAAGTGCTTGCCACCCAAGTTACAATTCCATCTGTTATGACCTTACCACCTCGTGTCTTTGTTTGTTCGGTGTTTGTTCATATCCCTAAAACTAGTCGAAACAAACTTAATCCGTGTGCTGAAAAGTGTGTATTTGTTGGGTATGGTTTCCATCAAATAGGCTATCGGTGTTACAATCCGGTTACTCGTCGAATCCATGTTACCATGGACTGTGACTTCTTAGAATCCGATTAATTTTTTTACCACCAATCGCGTGCTCAGGGGGAGAAAGTAAGTGAATCACTCGACTGGTTGTTATATGAAAGTTACTTTTAGGATGTGCCGACAGAGTCGGTAGATGGCGCCACCGAACATGACTCTTCCAACATAAAGGAGACTGACGAGGCAGTTCTTACCACCAATGATTCTCCTGAAGACAATGTCCAACAAGAAATAAATTTCATGGATACTACCAGCGAATCAGCCGAAGAATATATCCATCAAGAGGTAAACAATTTACAATTTCATAATTCACAAAATGCTACTGACCATGACATTTCAGGAAGTTCATTTGTTGAAACTCAAACTCTGGTTCTTCCCCCAAGAAAAAATAGAGGGATTTTTCCTGACCGGTATTCACCGGAACACGTTCCTCGTGCTTCTACATATCCGGTAAAAATGGGCAGGAAAGGAATGACGAAGATTGCAAAGGCATTTTTAGCTACTATTCTCTCTGAACAAATCCCTAAAACAGCTCAAGAAGCTAAGAAGATGACTGAATGGCATGAGGCAATGAATACCGATATGGAAGCTCTAAAAAGGAATGGTACATGGGAGAATTGTGTGTTACCACAAGGGAAGAAAGTAGTCGGGTGTAGATGGGTGTTTAATATAAAATATAAATCTGATGGCACCATTGAGCGACACAAGGCAAGATTGGTTGTCAAAGGATATACACAAACATATGGTATAGACTACTCTGAAACGTTCTCTCCGGTTGCAAAGATTGACACTATCAGAGTTTTACTTTCAATAGCCGTGAATAAAGATTGGCCTCTTCATCAATTTGATGTAAAGAATGCTTTCTTACATGGAGACTTGGAAGAAGAAGTATATATGGAACCCCCACCAGGGTTCCCCGATGGTTTTCAAGAAAATGAGGTATGCAAACTGAAAAAGGCATTATATGGGCTCAAACAGTCTCATCGTGCTTGGTTTGGGAGATTTACAATAGCAATGAAGCAGTATAGCTACAAACAGAATAATGGGGATCATACCTTGTTTTACAAAAAGACAGGAGAATTAGTCACTTCTCTTATAATATATGTCGACGATATGATTATAACAAGGAATGATGAAGAATAAAATAGCTCTCTTAGGAAAAACCTCTTCCAAGGAGTTCGAAATGAAAGACCTTGGGGGATTGAAGTAATTCCTAAGAATCAAGGTTCTTAAGTCAAGAGGAGGGATTTATATCTCCCAACGGAAATATATATTGGATTTATTAGCTGAAGTTGGCATGGTGGATTGCAAACCAAATGACACTCATATGGTTATGAATCACAAACTAAAGATAATTGAAGGGGCCAGACCAGCAAGTAAAGAAAGGTACAAAATGTTGGTGGGAAAATTGATTTACATGGCTCACACTCGACCCGACATTGCATACGCTGTGGGAGTAGTTAGCCAGTTCATGCATCATCCTCAGGAACACCATATGGAGGCAGTAATGAGGATTATTCGATATCTCAAAGGCACACCATGAAGAGGCATACTTTTTAAGAAAAATGGAAACCTTGATGTTAAAGTATTCACATATGCTCATTTGGGAGGGAATCCTAACGACAAGCGATCAACTGATGGCTACTTTACTCTTCTTGGAGGTAACTTGGTGACTTGGAGGAGTAAGAAACAGAAAGTAGTATCACTGTCAAGTGCTAAATAAGAATTTAGAGGAATCGTTAAGGGGATTACCGAGATACTTTGGTTAAAGAAGATAATGAAAGAAATTGGATCCCCTCTGAAGTGTCCAACTCAGTTAATGTGCGATAATAAAGTTGCGATTAAGATTTCAGAGAACCCGGTACAATATGATAGAACAAAGCACGTTGAAATAGATATGCACTTTATAAAAGAAAAGATTGAAGATGGGACAGTCGAACTTCCGTTTGTTAGATCCGAAGACCAAGTGGCAGACATCATGACAAAAGCGGTTGCTGCAAGAACATTCGAATCAGTTTTATCCAAGTTGGGTATTGGTGATCCCACTACACAACTTGAGGGGGAGTGTTAGAATATTCAGTATATTAAGTTTTCTTGTATAGGCCTTTAAGTTCTCTATATATTGAGAGCCTTACTTGGGTTTGCATTATAAAAAAACAGTTCAATACAAAAAGGAACATTCTCTAATAAACACAAAACCCTAGCCGCTTACTAGCGGCTATTTCTCTCTTTGTTTTTTTAACACTATCACAAACATCATTCATTTTCTTCAAAGTCTTCTTCGTAAGTAAAATCTTCGTCCTCACTTGATTCACCTTCAGCTTCGTTTTCTTCCATAATTTCTTGTTCAAAGATAATTTCGTTATCCGGATAATCTTCAAAGATGTCGTTTACATTCACTTCGTCTCTAAACTCTCTGTCTTGCATCCTTTTATCTAGCCGCGGTCTAATCCTTGACTGCCACAAGCACTCCAAGTGCTTTTCCCCTCAATCTTGTTCTCTTAGTCGTGTATTGCAACCTCGCTTGGCTGAAAGCACACTGCAACTGTAACAAACCTGCAAAGAATAGGATACTATTCAGTTTTGGTACCCCACCATCTTATGATATCTTTAATACCACGGTCGGGAAACTTCGTTAAATCAAACCTAGTGCTCAAATATCTAGACAGCTCATTATCAGATTGAGGGGTTTTTGTAAATTCATTGCTTCGTAACATTGCCATTTGAACATAGTTAGTAGAAAATATCCCTCTATCCCAATTGTTACTACTCCTTACATTTGCAGTTGTATTTAATCTATATATTTCAGCATACTTATCATACATATTATGTATACATTCATATACACTGACAATATACCCTTCAGGGTCAATCGGATCTTCCGGTGGACTACTTTCAGAAAACTGTACGGCTCGATAAAAACATCTAAGTAGTCATTCAAATTGATCTTTTCGTGATAAAGGATCCAAAATGCAAGCAATTGAATAAGTCATAGGGATTTGATGAAAATACTTTGTGAACTTTAATTCCATATGGGGCACCATGTCTACGCATACAAAATTTGATCTAAATTCATTCATATGCATGGCAAGATTCGTAATCGTGAAAATGGCAAATGAGCATTAGGTTGATTTTGTGAAGAAAAGGTTAAAGAGTATTCTTTAAAAAGTTTTAAAAATCTTAACATGTGTGCACAATATGTCCAATGTTGATTTTCAATAACTGTTTGAGGATAAGATGCATTATAAAGCGTCATAATATCTTCTTTAAAAACATGACTACGTGCAAGCATTGCATAAGTAGAATTCCATCTAGTTTCGACATATAATATAAGTTTCTTATATTGTTTCCCATTTGCAATAACAAGTGTTTTAAAAGCTCTTTTTTGGCAGCGGAGGTCGTGCAAAATAGGATCCCATTTTTAAATTGAGAAATATAATCTTCCAAAACCATCCTTATTCCATCTTTCGCAACTAATTGAAGTGCATGGCATAAACATCTAGTGTGAAACAATTTAGGAAAAATGGGAGTGCAATCTTGTCTAAGCAATTTTATAGCATTCAAATTAGCAGATGCATTATCGAACAAAATTAACGTAATCTTATTTTTAATGCCATAAGTATTCATGCATTCAACCATACTCTCCCTAGTTAATTGTACGTTATGCTGACCAATAGATTCAAACCATATAATTCTCCTTTGGAGTACCCATTCGGGATCCGTCCAATGAAGGGTAACACATAACATATCAAAATCAGTAAAAGTAGTTATGTCACTAGTAATTGAAACATTCCATGGCAAAGTTAGCATAGTTTGAATAATGTCATTTTTTATTTTTAAAAAATATTTAAAGGCTAGCGATCGCAAAGAGCTACGTGGAATGCGTTTTGCTTGTGGTTTTACCCCAGCTTGCATCCAATTTTCGTATCTCCAAGTATCCGCATAAGTAAATGGTTGTAAACTACCAATTGTATAAATCATTGTTTATTCCTTATACGTATCGTGGTTAAACTAAAAAAGAAGACCTGTTTTAGGGTTTAAGTAAACATTATTTGGGTTAGGTTTTGTAGGATCATATATTTCATGTTTTTTTAAATGTTTTACGATAGTGCTAGTGCCCATATTTCTATTTCCACTTACGTGAAGATAACTTTTATTGCACGCTTTAAAAATACTGGATAAACCATCCTATGATACAATAAAGTGTTTCCAAATCCAAGATATTTTCTTACGAGATCTCGATCCACCACTAGTACTTCCACCACCACTTTCGTGGGAGGAGAGTGTGTCAACGTGAGGGGAGTCTCTAGGAAAATCATCATCGGTATTGAGATCCACATTAGCGGGTGGGTGAACATTAGTATTTCTATGTTTTAGAGACATTTTAAAACTTAAAACAACATTTTTTTAAATATGAAATAAAATACTAATCAAAACTAATTAATATCGCAAATAATAAAAACTAAATTTAGACTAATACCAACTAATACCAACTAATACCAACTAATAACAACTAATAAAATTAGAATTAAAAGAACTAATTTAAATAGCTACAACAAGTAAATAACTTGATAAATTATATGAAGCTCTTAATTGAGCTATTATAATGTTATCCCAATGTTATTTAAGTGTTTTTATCAAATAGAAACAATTTACGAAAATAATCGGACAATTCCAAAAGTAGAACAACAATATGTAAAATAAGAAATTTGAGTTTTATAGAATATCTAGAACAAGTAGAGAGATTTAGAGAGATGTAGAGTGGATTTAGAGAATTTGTGAGTTTGGAGTTGGGGTCTCCTCTATTTATAGGGGAGACCCATTAAAAAATTCAAAAATTCGGAAAACAAATTGTCCGTGCCATCTGGACAATATTCCGGATGCCCCAGACTATTTTTGCGGAGCATCCGGATGAATTTTCTGGAGGCCCGGAGTGAAAATTCAGGGCATCCGGATCGATCCGGACCATCCGGAGAATTGTCTGGATGCCCTAGACAATTCTACGGCTAGTTTGTCTAGTTATCCGGATGGCCCGCATGGATAACGTCATCCAACAGTTATTTAAAAAAAGTCTATAAATACAGCCCTTACACCCTACAATTCTTCACACCACCATAAATCTCTCTCTAGTTACCTAAAATTATCTCTCTAAATTTTCTTTATAATTTTCAAACATAAATTTTTTCTACAGGTTTAGCATAATGTTTTCGAGAAAATCAAAGCAAGCCTGAAAGAGTAGAGGAGATGATTCATCATCCTCGAGACAAAAAAAAAATATCGAAAGAGATTCGGGATATGAAGAGGTGGAGGAATCGGATAGCGCGACTTACCAACATCACTACAAAGGGGAGGTTCGCGTCCGTAATTCGCTAGCACCACGAGGTGTAACCAAACTTTGGGCGGGTATGTATTTGGACTACGATGAGCCGATCCAAGTTGAAGGTATGCAAAAAAAATCAGACTTCTTGAACCTAATAATGGCCTAGGTTGGATGACAATCGCTATATTCAATTATGAATGGTATATCGAATTAGTACGCAAGTTTATGCCACCGCACGTTTAATTGAGAATGATACATATGGTAGAGGTGTAGGAATGAGTTGTTTAATTGATAGTGATGCGTATAGTTTTTTTTTAAACTGATTTTGAAGAACTGTTTTTTGTTCCAACCCATAATACATATACCGGTAAAAAATTACCTTCCATCACTTATCATCGTTCGGGTTGGGATGCAGATTGACTTATGTCCTACGAAGAAGCAGTAGAGCTTCTTAGTTGTGTTTTGGAGGCTTAAAAATTAACGGTAAATTTCCAACCATAAGAAGTAATTTGGATGCTAATGGGAAATTAGCTTTGAAATTGGTAAATGGTTTACTTCTTCCCCCAGTAACAATGATTCGCAACTTTCATATATTCAAACCTTTTTAAGTGCTTTTATCGTGCGAAATGAGCGAAGAATTAATTTACCTAGTTTGATGATTCGAAATATGGCTATGAGGTCTGGTACGGATAAACTATCTTATGGAATGATAGAGAGTCATTTGTTTGTTTCGAAATGAGTTGATGTGAGTATGTACACTCCGATGAAGGTTAGGCCAACTAGTGCTATAGGTAGAAACTATTTGAAATGATAGGAGATATACACTTGGGATGGAGAGTTGATGTCAAAATGGAAGGCATAGCGTCGCCATAGGCCCGCGTTGAATGATATATGGGCTGCAAAAAATCTTACAAAACCACCAAATCCATCTTCAAAGCAACAAATTCAGCCGCCTTTCGATCCAACTTCTCATGGTGGTTCTTCTGGACTACCGCGACAAGAAAGATGTTCCGACCACGAATTTATTGAGCATTCGCATGAGCAGCAGATGGATTATATCCACTGGGCGCATACTCAACATACGGAGTGGCATTCTTAATATACTGAGTGCCAGGATCAATTTCAGCAGTGGCAGGGGGGTAAATGACCAACTTAGCCAGATACAGCAGTGGCAGGGAGGAGTGAATGATCAGCTTGGTCACCTGCAGCAGTGGCATGGTGAATAGAACCAGTGGCATGATAGACAAGATCAATGGAATGAGCGATTTCCAAACTCTCAAGCCGAACAATCGGAGTATATGCGACAGATGATGGAGAACATGCATTTGCTAGGTCCACCACCTAACAACAAGAACGATGAAGCTCCTTAGTTTTTTACATTTGATTGTATTAAGCATTTTCGTTGTAATGTTTTTATTTTTTATTTGATTGAACAACTATGTTACTTGTTTTGTTTTTATTATTAATGAATTGTTTGTTTTGATTATATTTTTTATTAAATGTTATTTAAATCTCTTTCAATTTCAATTTTTATTTTTTTATTTACAAGTAATTTATGTTTATGTATATACCTATACAATTCTAAAAACTTTAAATTTATACTTTAAATATTGAATAGTTCAAAAATACAATAAACTATTTAAATCATCTAAACATATACACTTCAAACTTAAAGATCTAAAGAACTACCTAATAATTTAAAATCAAAATACAATTATATGTCTAATATGTATATACTATTTAATATGTACCTAATATTAAATAAAATATCTTAAATATCTAAATATAATCAAAAAATATCTAAATCATATTACAATTATATTGTTTACCATATCTTGTTTAACATAATCAAATTATTAATTTTATAATCGTAAAAATATTTTCAATTATATTGAAATTTATAATCAAAATACAATTAGATGTATATATTTTATTTAAAATCTACCTAATATTAAATAAAATATCTTAAATGTATAAATATAATCAAACATATCAAAAACATATTACAGTTATATTTTTTAGAATATAATTGCCTTGATTATAGAATTTCGATTAAAATGATATAGTATTTAAATTAAAATACAATAAATAGCATAATTAACTCGTTTATATTGTACGTATCTAAATTTTTTGAAATTAGACTCAATTAACACTTACAAATTAATTTTAAATAATATTATAAAATACTTGGATAAACGGTGCATAAATGGGTCTTCTGCTAGGTAACCTGCAAATCTGGCTCGGCAGACCTGCAAACCGCCAGAATTTTTTAAACGGTTCTGACGGATCCCGGGTTGAACGGTTTGCCACCCTTACATCCAAGTAAACAAAATACTTAATTCATGAATTTTTTTTATTTCACCTTCTTTTTTATTACTTATGATAGGTGAAATTGTTTGTATTTAGATTTTTGACTTGGTAGGAGATATTTTTATTTCACCTTTTTCTATTAGTTTATTATAGTAGTATAATTTTTTTGTTTTATATTTCAACTTGGTATGGGAAGTTTTTTTTCCACCTTCGTTTGCATTACTTTCTTATGTTATATGAAATTATTTGTTTTTAGATTTTTCACTTGGTATAGAAAAATTTATTTTTAAACCTTTCATCTTTTACTTTAGTAGGTTAAATTATTTCTTTTAGATTTCAACTTGGTTGGAGAAATTTTTATTTCACCTTCATTTATTTAATTTTTATTTTAGGTAAAATTAGTTGTTTTTGTATTTTTGATTTCGTAGAAGATAGTTTTTTCACATTTTTGTATTACTTTCTTATAAAAGGTGAACGTATTTGTTTTGGATTTCAACTTGCCACGAGAAATTTTTATTTTAATTTCCGATTAATTACTTTCTTATGGGAGGTAAATTTATTTATTTGTAGATTTTTGACTTGGTAATAGAAAATTTTAGTTCCACTTCCTTCTTATTACTTTATGGTAGGTGAAGTTATTTGTTTTAGATTTTAACTTGCTCGCAGAAATTTTTATTTCACCTTCATTTGCATTACTTTCTCATAGTATGTGATTTTTTTTAAGATTTTCGACTTGGTGTGAGAAACTTTTATTTCACATTTCATGTATTACTTACTTATGATAGATAAAATTATTTGTTTAGAATTTATACTTTGTAGGAAGTTTTTATTTTACCTTCCTTTTATTACTTGATATATGAAATTATTTGTTTTTAAATTTTCGACTTGGAAAATATAATTTTTATTTCATTCTTTCTATTACTTTTTTATGGTAGGTGAAATTCTTGTTAGGGTGGAGATCTAAGTCCCACATTCCATGTTGGTTAGACATGGGAATGATCGATTGTATATAATTGAAAACATATCTCAACTAGTATGTGACTTTTTGGAATTGTACCAAAAGCAAACCTGTGCGGGCCTTCAGACACCAAAGCAGATAATATCTTACTAGACCGTGAAGATTGATTGTTCTTACATATATACGGATAGAGAATATGTGGTACCCATATTCCCAAAAAACAGTATCAGAGCTCCAGGCCCAGATAGAACGCCATGGTGGTGAAATTCTCGGAAGTCGAACATGATGAACAGAACGCGAAGGTGATGGAATTCTTGGAAGTCAAACATGATGAACCAATAGTCATGCTCAAGGTGAATGATCTGCTCTAGAGGCCTTAGTGCAGAGTGCTCGTGGCTCATCAAACAGGTGATACTTGATTGAAGTGTGGTGTTAAGGAACAAGACAAGTTGTGGTCTAATAGGAGGTGAACAGTAACATCCGTAGTGCCTCTATGTTTCAGGTAGCCCCAACCTGATTAGAGTGGGCAGATGGAAGTCAATTGAGATGAGACTAAGTGGTACTTTGTTCGAAATGAAGATTTGTTAGGATGGCGAACGAAGTCCCACATCCCAAATTGGTTAGAAATGGGAAGGATCGATGGTACATAAGTGAGAACATATCTCAACTAGTATGAAGCCTTTTGGAAGTTGACCAAAAATCAAAGTCGTACGGGCCTTCGGGCCCAAAGTGGACAATATCATACTAGTGTGGAGATCCATTGTTCTTACTTATATACGAAGATAAAATATGCGTTCCCAGATTCCTAACAGTTTTTAAATTTTCAATTTGGAAGGAAAACTTTGTATTTCACCTTCCTTCTTGTACTTTCTTATGATATGTGAAATTATTATTTTTTATCTCAACTTTGTAGGATAAAAATTTATGCAACATTCCTTGTATTTCTTTCTTACTGAAGCTGAAATTATTTGTTTTTAGATTTTTTATTTGTATGAGAAATGTTTATTTCGATTTCCTTGTATTACTTTCTTATGGAAGGTGAAATTATTTGTTTTGGATTTCGACTTGGCAGGAGGAATTTTTATTTCACCTTCTTTGGTATTACTTTCTTATGGTAAGTGAAATTTTTTGTTTTTAAAATTTTGACTTGGCACAACAAATTTTTATTTCACCTTCCTTTTATTTCTTTATTATGGTAGGTGAAATCATATGTTTTAGATGTGAACTTTACTGGAGAAATTTATATTTCATCTTTTTATATTACGTTCTTATTGAAGGTTCTTAAGGTGTCGACCAAAGTCTAACACCATACATCGGTTAAACACGGGAAGGATAAATGGTATATAAGTAAGAACATCTCTTAACCAGTGTGATGCCTTTTGGAAGTGGACCAACGCAAAGTCGTGCGGGCCTTTGGGTCCAAAGCGGACAATACCATACTAGTTTGGAGATTGGATTGTTCTTACTTATATATGGAGGTGCAATATGCGGTATTCATATTGCCAATAAATGGTATCAGAGCTCCATGCCTAGACAGAACGCGATGTGGATGGAATTCTCAATGGTCGAACATGATTAACTAGTAACCATGCTCAAGGTAATAATTTTCTTTAAAGATCCTAGTTTAGAGTGCCCTTTGCTTATCAAGCAGCGTGATTTCATTGGAGGGTATCAAAACAGTGGTACTTGATTGGAGTGGCATTAAGGAACAAGACAGTGCTGGTCTAATGAGAGGTGAGCAACAACATTTGTAGTGCCTCTATGATTCAAGTAGTCTCCAACCTGATTAGAATGGGCGGAAGTCAATCGAGAGGAGGCTAAGGCGGTATTTTGTTCAAGAGTAGGATTTATTAGCTTGGCGACCAAATTCCTATGTCCCACATCGATTAGACATGAAAATGATCAATGTTATATAAGAACATATCTCAACTAGTATGAGGCATTTTGGAAGGGGATCAAAAGCAAAGTCGTATGAGCTTTCGGGCCTAAAGTAGATAATAGGAGCTTTCGGGCCTAAAGCAAATAATAGGATAATATCATACTAATGTGACTATTTAGTTACTAAAAAGAACAAAAACTACTAGATAGGTTTACGACAAAAGATTTTGACCATTAAGATATTTTCAATGGGAAATATCACTTATACACCTTGATTTTATCAATCACTGACTTAATAGAGTCAAAATTAACTGTAGATTTTATTTCCCTCGTATTTTCATCTTCATCTACCTTAAAAACCAATTCTCTAAAACTATTTTAACAAAATCAAATTTCACCCGATCAAAAATCAAACCCTAAAATCTTCTTTAAAAAAGCTCAAAATTTCTTAAAGAACTACAAATGAAAGTTTCACGAAGAAAATCAAAGTTTCGTGAAAAACTATAAATACAAAGGCATTATTTCATGATGAAGAAACCCTAAAATATTCTTTAAAAAACTTAAAATTTCTCAAAGAACTACAAATGAAAGTTTCAAGAAAAGAAAATCAAAGTTTTGTGAAAAACTATAAATACAAACGCATTATTTCATGATGAAGAAACCCTAAAATATTCTTTAAAAAGGGTAAAAATATAAATTATATACTAGTTTATGTTTAATCCAACAAAAAAAAACAAAAAGATTATAATTGCGAATAAAAAATAAAAAAACAATAATGAACAACAAAAAAGGACAAGAAGAGACCAAACCCTAGAGATCTTCATCTAGATCGAGTTCATGAGTTATAGTTGGTGAGGATAATAATCGCCTGGGGGTAGGCTAGTAATTTGGTTGGTGTTTTATAGTGGTGTGTGGGTGTTATGTATTTAGAGTAGAGAGTAGAGAGATAATTAAGCAGCCTGGTAGCAGTTAATTCTCATTACCCACACTTAATGCAGGTGGTTGGGTATTTATACCCTGAAGTTTGGGCCCTTATGGGCTTTCGGGTCATGTTTAATGGACCCGGGTCATGTTCAAAGACCCATGAGCTCTAAGTAGGAGAGCAAGCAGCTTAGTCAAGAAGTGTTTAGGTTTTTTAGTACTTTTGTCATGGTTCGAACAGTCCTATGGTCATAGTGTTCGAAGTGATCTGTCCGGTCCGGAGGCCTTGGACCGATCTGTCCTTGTCCGGGGAGCGTGCTGAATTCGGACTCATCAGGAGCCCCTTTTTTAGGTGTTTGTGCAAATATTCTTGCCAAAGACCTGAAAAACAGTCCGACGTCAGGGGTAGCTTTAATCCGGACAGGTCTATGGGTGAATCCGGACAGATAAAGCTTTACGAATTCAAAACGGTTTTTGCCAGAGTTCGTGGGACACGTGTCGTTCTCTGATTGGTTGCTTCAGCCGTTTTTTCACCTTGAATTTCGAACCCACCTTCTTCGAAAAGCAACCTCTTTAATCACAGGTGGTGACATCAGCGCCATTTTTTAATCATTGCCAAACTTTTCGAATTCTCCTAGGAATCAACTCCTTTTTCAGATTTACTATAAATACAAATTCATTTCCACTGTTTTACCATCTCCTCTAAACTTACTTCTGTAAAAACTCTCAAAGCTTTCTCTCTCTAAAGCAAAAGTTTAATCCAATAGTTTATGTTTACAACGAGGAACGCTCTTGTCAAAGGCGGGTGGCTCAACCTTTCTGAGGTTGAGAAGACTCAAAAAGTCGAAAGAGAAAAGCGGATTGCAGCGGGGTTACCCACCTCACATGTTGAGAGACTAAACACTTCTGCTACTGAGTCAGATCGAGGCTCGTCCTATTCTAAAGGTACTAAGCCTAGAAAACTATTTCAAGCCAACCTCTCCCCCATAATCTCTGGTTCCTCAGTTCAGGAATCGGTGCCTGCTGTTGAGCCAGGAGTTACAGCCACTAGCTTTAGAAAGCCTTCTCCATTTATTGCAATGGGATCGGACACAGAGCACTCTCCTGAGAAGCTGGTTGACAGGAGGAAAAGCCGACTGGTTAAAGGCCAGGGACCAGAAACACTCCCTCGAGGTTGGGGGCAAAGAATAGCAACACCGGATCAGAGGTGCCTATTAAAGCCCCTAAGGACAGGCTGTCCGGACCGGAGGGCTCCAGTCCAAACCTTCAACCAGAAACTTCAGTTCCAAACACTCTGCCGGAGAGCAGAAACCAAAGGGGCACTAAGGCCCATCAGTCCGGAGATAAGGCTGAGTCAAGTTTGAACCCTCCCCCCACAACAGTTGCTGAAATTCCTTCAACAATCATGGAGGAAGTGTTGGAGGACTCTGTTGAGGAGGCCCCGTTTGAGTCTGAGCCCTCCGGTCAGACCAGCAAGGAAATAGTTGCCAAGAAGGACAAGGGCAAGGAGAAGTTGTACTTGAGGCATCCGGATCTGCCGGGGAGCCTAGAAGGAAAAGTAGGGCCTTGTTTTCACAAGGTCAGTGTTAATTATCTACTCTCTCTACAAAAAATAAACTATGCATTCATCCACACTGCTGAGTTGGGCAGAATGCGTTCAAAATGGGGCATTCCAGAAAACGTGAAGATTAGGATTCCTATACATCCGGAGACCCCCATGGACTGCAAGTTGAGTGAGGTGGTCATGTTTACGGAGTTGTTCAACTGGGGGCTCAGATTCCCACTAGACCCAGAGATTGTCAGATATTTCCATCTGATCAAACTCTGTCCGAGCCAGCTGAGCCCCAACGCTTGGTATACCCTTATGTCATGCATCATGGCATCAAGGCTGTCCGGGATCCCTCTGCCCATGGAGGAGTTTGCTGCAGTGGCCAGCCTGTGTAAAAACCATCACATCCCCTTCTACCACTTTAACATAGGGGATGGCTTCAAAGCAGTGGATGATTTACTGGAGGCAGAGAGGAATTGGAGGACTTAGTTCCTCTTTGTGAGTGGTGCCTGGGAAAATGGCAAGAAGATAAAATCCGGAGAGAACCCAAGCCTCCTCAGAAGTAGATGGAGGAGTGACCGTAAGTATCTTGCATTTGTCTCTCTTCTCTTTTCTTTTTAAACTTAGTTTATACTTATTTGTCTTACTTTTGTCTTAGTAGAACTGCCCAGGGAGTTTAGTGACTATCAGAAAGCCAGGCAGATAACTTGTGGCAAGATTAATGCCTGGGCTGCTGAGAATTGGGGGAACAGATTCCACGATGCTTCACTAGTGGAAATTTGGCAAGGTCTCACCTGTGGAACACCACAGGTCGGAGAGACTTGACCTGGGAGGAGCTCACCACCCAGCCTTCTCCTGAAGTTGTGCTCAAGAGGACCCATGAACCAGATGGGACACTCTTCCTGCCAGGCCGGGCCAAAGCCCCGAGCAAAATGAAAGGCAAGAAGAAGAAGAAGGGAAAAAAGGTGGTGGGTGATGCCAACCCTACTGATGCTGAGAAGGACGCTCCAACAGTCCCGGAGGGGCCAGCCCAGAGCCAGATCGATGTCGCTCTCTTGCAAGTTGTGGAGCAAGAGACTGAAAGGCAGGAGACGAATCTCCCAAAACCTCCAAGGGCTTCCAAGAGAAATCGCAATCAGGGAAGCGAAGGCACAGACCGGGAGGCAAAGAAGAAAAAGACTTCTAAGGGAAACGAGCTTTCTCTCCGGGCCCCGGAGCCTTCCTTCCAAGCTGAGCCTTCTGACCCAACACAGACCGAAGATATTCCGGGGGACTTTCACACCGATGAGGTTGAGGGGGGAGATCTCAACATTGATGGAGTAGACATCACAGGTCTTAGTGAGCTTGGTGAATACTTCCTTAATCTCCCCAGAGACGACTTTGCAGGGCCTTACATTCCTCCGAGTAGCTCCAATACGGTCAATTTTAACGGTAAGACTTTTATTGTCTCTAGTGAAAGGGATGCTATAGCCCACTCCTTGTTAAGCAACGTGTAGCCTGTACTTATGATGGAGAGACAAGTTCGGAGTCAGGAAGACATCATCAAAGACCTTAAGTCTGACAAGGAGAAGCTGTCCGAAGACCTTCGCACTGCCACCTCCAATGCTGCCATGTTGAAAGAAGAAAACGAGGAGTTGAAGAGAAGCCAAAAAACAAGCACCACAAAAGTCGCCACTTTAGAGGAAACCATCAAAGACCTCGAGGAGAAGTTGTCCGGTCTGGAGAAAGACCTTGCTACCTCAAAGGGAGAAACCAAGGCAAAGGACAAAGTCATCACCAACTTAACCACTGATAAGATTGCCCTTGAGAATGCAGTGTCCAAGGCTGCCGAGGAGAAAAATACTTTGTTACAGGAGCAGGAGGCCAAGATCCAAGCCAAGATCAATGCTTATGCCAACCAGATGATCAAGAGCGAAGAGCAACTGCTTGAGAAAGTGAGGTCTGACATGGTTCTACTCTTCCATGAAAAGTTTCCGAAGAAGAACCTAGGGGACTTATGGCTTTATGTTGAGCCTGAAGACCTCCCATACCACACGATGGCCGAAGGCGACAGGTATGGCTACTCTAGTGACTCCTCAGGTGATGATGAACATATTGGGGAGAGCCCAGATGAAGAGAAAGACGATCCTAAAGGCAAGAAGATAGATGAAGGGAAAGACGACCCTAAGGGCAAGAAGGTAGATGAAGGTGAGCCATCTTCAAAGGCTCAACCTTAACTTATGAACCACTTTGTTTATTTTCTACCCAGACTAAATTCCTTGGAAGGCCAAGGCATTCTTAAGTTATTTATTTCAATGAATATTTCTATTCTGTGCAACCATCATCTTCTTTCATTGTTTGTTTTAATTTTGATAGCCATAGTCTAAGGAGCATGCCTTTAGTTGTTTCATTCTGGATAGTATGACAAGAGACAAAACTTTAAAAACACTTAGAAAAATTTTAAGAAGGCATCAAATTTCACTCAAAAGCCCGGACACCTCATTAAAACCTCCCTGTGCCACCAGGGAGGAGAGAGCATGCCCCCAAATATTTACATGGATGTTTAAACAAGTAAATATTTACACAAGTACTACTCCAAGTACATCCGGAGATGCTCGATATTCCAAGGATGAGTTAGAACTCTGCCATCTTTGTCTTCCAACCAATATGTTCCAGGTTTAATTCTTTCAACCACCATATACGGACCCTCCCAAGTTGGGGCCAGCTTTCCGAACAGCTTTTCTTTAGTGTGTAAGAAGACCTTCCTCAATACCTTGTCCCCTGGCAGGAAGTCTCTCTTTTTAACTTTGGAAGCAAACCTGCTCCTCATCAAGCCTTGATAGTGTGCAACTCTAATATGAGCTTTAACTCGTTTTTCTTCTATCAGATCAAGTTGACCTCTGATTGCCACCTCGTTAGCGTGTTCAGAGAAGTTGTGAACATGAAAGGAGGGGAGAGTTGCCTCTATGGGAGCTACTGCATCCATCCCATAGACCAAAGCAAAGGGTGATTCTTGTGTTGCAGCCCCAGGTGTTGTCCGGTAGGCCCATAAGACCTCTTGTAGATAACTAGGCCACTTCCCAGCAGCCCCTTCCAAATTCTTCTTTAAACCGGACAATATAGTTATATTAGCCACTTCAACTTGCCCATTTTCTTGTGGGTGGAAAGGTGAAGAAAAACAATGTTGTGTACCCCTTGAGGCACAGAAACTCTCCATTCCCCTATTGTCAAACTGTGGCCCATTGTCTGTTGTGATCTTTTGTGGGACACCAAATCTGCAACAGATGTTGGATAAAATGAACTTTATAACAGCTTTTGATGTTGTCCCTGCTAGAGGGGCTGCTTCAATCCACTTCGATAAGTAGTCTATGGCCACAATTATAGTTTTGCGTCATCCGGACGCCACAGGGAGAGGCCCTACTAAATCCAATCCCCATCGAGCAAAAGGAATAGGCTCAGAAATTAACTCTAAAGGAATGGCTGGCACATGAATTTCATTGTTGTACCTCTGGCATGGGTCACACCTTCTTACCAATTCCTTTGCATCTTTCATGATTGACGGCCAATAATAACCGGAGAGTAAAACTCTTCTCGTCAGAGCTATAAACCCACAATGGGCTGATCCCTCATCATCATGTAATTCGGAGAGGACTACTTGAGACTCTTCATCCCCCAAACAGCGCAGGAGAGGTTTACTGTAAGATTTTTTGTACAATACGTCTCTTAATATGACAAAACCACGAGCCTTGTGCTTCAGTGTTCTGGCCAGTGACTTATCCGGAGGCACGACACCATCGGAGAGGTATTGTAAGATAGGAAACCTCCAGTCTTGAGGTTGTTTCACTTGTATTTCAAAAATTTCTTCTTCCTTACCCTCACTAATTTGAATGGAGGGACTTTCTAGCACATGGATCCATGGATACGACTCCGTATATGCTATGGTTGCCAATGAGTCTGCTAGCTCTTTTTCTGCCCGGGGAATATGTTCATAGACCACACCTTTAAACTTAAGTGCTTCATTTTTTAGGAGGAGTAAATATTTCACAAGCTGCTCCTTCTTAGCCTCAGATTGGCCTTGGGCATGGTGGATAAGTAGTTGGGAGTCACTTAACATCTTGACCCTCTTAGCCCCACAAATGTAGGCTAACTTTAAACCAGCTATAGCTACTTCGTATTCGGACTCATTATTAGACGCCCTGAAAGCAAAACAAATAGCCTGGTACATTTTGTCTCCATCCGGGGAAGTCAAACACACCCCTGCACCACACCCCATAGTGCTAGATCCACCATCTGTTCGGACGACCCATACCTTTTTATATTTTATGTCAGTAGCTTGCTCCGAATCCCTGTCGGAGTGGAATTCAACCAAAAAGTCTGCCACAGCTTGGGCCTTGACTGCTGTTCGGGGAGCAAAATCTATGTCGAAGTCCCCCAGTTCTACTGACCACTTAGTCATCCTACTTAAAATGTCTGCCTTTTGGAGGACATTCTTTAGAGGGAAAGAAGTCCGGACGATGATGGGATGAGCCTGGAAATAAGGCCTCATCTTCCTGGCAGCTATTACCAGGGCCAATGCTAACTTTTCGAGTTTCAGGTAACGCTTTTCTGCATCTATCAAACTTTTGCTGATGTAGTATACTGGATGGGGATGACCATCAACCTCTCTCACCAACACAGAACTGATGGCATAACTTGAAACTGCCAAATATACGAAGAGGGTCTCCCCATCGACTGGTTTAAACAAAGTCTTGGGAGAGGATATGTGCTTCTTGATCTCACTGAAAGCCTCATCACACTGTGGGGTCCAATCGAACCCCTTTGCACCCTTCAAAAGCACACCTGTCCGAAGACCTCGAGATAAATCTGTTTAAGGCAGCTAATCTCCCCGTTAACCACTGTACTTCTTTAATGTTTCGAGGAGGCTCCATTTGGAAAAGATCATTTAGCTGGTCCGGATCGGGCTGTATTCCATGCTCACTTATGATATAGCCTAGAAACTTCCCGGATTGCACTCCGAACACACACTTTTCTGGGTTTAATTTCAAATTCACCTTTACCAAGTTGGCAAAAGTTTCTTGGAGATCGGATAAGTGCAACTGCTCATCCACACTCTTCACCATCATGTCATCAATGTACACTTCCATATTTCTTCCAATTTGATCAGCAAATGCCTTGTTGACTAATCTCTGATAAGTAGCCCCAGCATTTTTTAGACCAAACGCCATTATCTTGTAGTAATGAAGACCTCTGTCAGTGACAAATGTGGTATGCTCTTGATCCTTTGGATCTACTTGAATCTGATTGTATCCGGAGAAGGCATCCATAAAGGAAAGCAGCTTGTTGCCAGAGGTAGAGTCTATTAACTGATCAATCCGGGGGACCGGATACAAATCTTTTGGGCAAGCTCTATTGAGATCTGTGAAGTCAATACACATGCGCCACTTGCCATTCTTCTTTTTTACCAAGACAGGATTGGCAGTCCACAAAGGGTATTGAGACTCCTTGATGTGCCCCATCTTTGTGAGCCTGTCAACCTCTTGCACAATGACATCAGCCTTTTCTTTGGAAAATGCTCTTCTTTTTTGAACCACTGGAGCTACGTCTCTCCGGACGGATAGGTGATGTGATATCACTTCTGATGGAACTCCAGTAACATCAGCATTGCACTAAGCAAACACGTGCTGATGGTTCTTCAAAAACTTTAACATCTCATCTTTCAACACAGGTGGCATCTTAGACCCTACCTTGACACTTTTCCCATCTTCCAAACAGTGTGTTTCTACTTCTTCGATCGGTATTAATACTCCAGGGGTCTCTCTGGGGTCATCAATTTCACCTTCACCCCCAGAAAGGCCCTCAAACTGCTATTGTTCATTAATACGGACTGCCCCCAGCGTTCGAGAAGCCAGGGCAGTGGCATAACATTCTCTTGCAATTTTTTGGCTGCTCCGGACGACTCCAACCTGTCCCTGAACAGCATATTTCAAGCACTGATGGACTGTTGAAGCCACTGCATGCATCCTAGAGAGCCAAGACCTCCCTAGAATAGCATTATAGCAAGTGGGACAATCCACCACAAGAAAGAGTATTCTGACCATTTTCTTGAAAGGGCCCTTGCCCAGTAACACTTCCTCTTCGAATTCTCCGATCACATCTGCTGAGCTACCTGTAAAGCCCACGATTGACCTGTCCGAACTCTGAATTACAGCTGGATTTTTCATTCTTTTGTATGTGGCTAGGAAAAGGATATTGGCTGAGCTTCCAGTATCCACCAGGATTCGTCTTATGTCATTGCCCCCTATAGATGCTCATATGCCAACAGCATCCTCATGAGGGCCAGCAATGTCTCTTAAATCATCTTCATAAAAAACAATGAAGGGGAATGAGTTTTGTGACTGATAGGAAGTCATGCCTCCTTCTAGCTGGGAGGCTAAAGTATGAACATGCCTCTTCCTCGAAGAAGCAGTAGGAGCTGTCATAGTGTCCCCTCCGAAAATCGTAAGTGACTCGAAAAACTTAATGAGCCCGGAGACCGACCTAGAACATTCCTCAATTGTACCCACTATGTTTCGAGCTGGATCAGGATCCAAGTACTCAGATTCTACGTCAAACCTTTCAACTATAACCATGGTTCCCTCCGGAGCGGTATTACTTGGACCAACCCGGTGAGTGTTATCAGGCCTGTTACCCCCTCTTCTTTTCACATAGGCCCCTAGCTTTCCCCTTTCAATCAAATTTTGAACTTCTTGTTTCAATGCTATGCAGTCATCAGTGGTATGATCAATATCGTTGTGATATTGGCAAAAAGAGTTATTGCGATGTTCTCTGGGAGACTGCAGTGTCGCCGGTCTCCGGTAATGCACTTCTTCTTTTGTTTTATCAAAGATAGTGGCCACTTTATTTTAACTCTGCGAACCAATCCGGTTGGACCCATGGCCCTCTCTTGTTTATGGATTGTTGACTTTGAGCAGGGGCAGCTGGCTGAGACTGAGATTTTGCCCTACCATGCCCCTGTCCGGTTTCTCTTGCTTTGTTCCCGGACTGATTCTGATTGGGATTTGGTGCCACCGTGGTAGACCTCACCTGCCTGTACACCCTGGTTTTCTTTGTTTCATCGACGTTTATTTGTTTGCCAACCTGATTCAGCAACCCTCCCCATGTCATGGCCTTCTTTCGGGTCACTGAATCAGCTAGATCGCCTGGGTTCAAACCCTGTCTCAGGGATACTATTGCTACCTGTTCGAAGCAATCAGCCAACCCATTCTTGGTGTTCACAAAACGACTTATATATTCTTTCAAGGACTCATTTGGTTCCTGGGCACAATGGATTATTGTGTCTCTATTGCCCTTTAGCTCTTTACTCCCTACAAACTGCCTTCGAAAGGCTACCCAAAAAGTATCGAAATCTTTAATACAACCTTGAGGCAGGCTGTTGTACCATTTTAGAGCACTCCCCGTGAATGATTGGGAGAATGCCCTACAGAGTAGTTTATCATCGTCGTCAAAGTTCATCATGAAGTTTTTAAATTTCTCCAGATGGTTGTCCGGATCAGTACTGCCATCATACTTCTCTATTTTGGTGCTATCAAACCTCTTAGGGAGGTTTTCGGACAGAATTTTAGAAGACAATGGAGATTGCCTCCAATTCCTTCCACGACTGAACACAGTACCCTCATTGGGAATTGCAAAGATACCTGGCTCATCGTGAAAAGCGAAAGGATCCATCAGCATCCGGTCTACATGCTTCCGGCTATGAGATGATCCCTTACCAATATGTCTTTTCATCTTTCCTTGTCTATCCCTTTTTCTTGAATATTTTTTAATCTGCTTCTGCTTTTTTCTAGTTCGACCCTCATCGCTGCTAGAGGATAAGGATTTTTCAACTCCCTCACTGTCCGAAGAGCTATCAGAAGATTCTGAGCTTGAGTCAGAACTCTCCACTGGCTTAGACCGGTGAGACTTTTTAGAACTGGCATGAGTCTTTTTAGTGCTCACATGAGTCTTTGAAGACTCATGTTCTCTGGGGTTATCGGTGTGATGAGCAACCGATGCTTTGGATTTTTCTTTCACGCCCATCTTGGCCTTTTCAGCCCTCAGAGCTTCTATTTCACCCTTGAGCCTATCACGCTCTTCGATAGTGTACTCATCGTTCTCTCCCACCACTTCGAGCAGAGCTGGTGGTACTTCTGGATTGTCCGGATTCATACAGACAGGTTTTCTTGACTGGTTTTGAATGCTTGATTCAGGCACCTTCGTTCTCCCACTGTGGTTGCCAATTTGGTGAGGATAATAATCGCTTGGGGGTAGGCTAGTAATTTGGTTGGTGTTTTATAGTGGTGTGTGGGTGTTATGTGTTTAGAGTAGAGAGTAGAGAGTAAAGAGATAATTAAGCAGCCTGGTAGCAGTTAATTCTCATTACCCACACTTAATGCAGGTGGTTGGGTATTTATACCCTGAAGTTTGGGCCCTTATGGGCTTTCGGGTCATGTTTAATGGACCCGGGTCATGTTCAAAGACCCATGAGCTCTAAGTAGGAGAGCAAGCAGCTTAGTCAAGAAGTGTTTAGGTTTTTTAGTACTTTTGTCATGGTTCGAAGAGTCATATGGTCATAGTGTTCGAAGTGATCTGTCCGGTCCGTATGATCGGTTCGGTCCGGAGGCCTTGGACCGATCTGTCCTTGTCCGGGGAGCGTGCTGAATTCGGACTCATCAATAGTGAGTGACCCAATGATTTTTACTTTACTAAGTCGATTTCATCTACCATAAGAGAGTTATACAAAGGAAGGTGAAATAAAAATTTATAATGCAAAGTTAAATTCAAAACAAATAAGTTCACCTTCCACGACAAAGTAATATAAGGAAGGTGAAATAAATGTTTCTTTTACCAAGTCAAAAATCTAAAAACAAATAACTTTACCTTTGTTCGGAAAATGGGTACCGCATATTACGTCTTAATATATAAATAAGAACAATCCAATCTCTATATTAGTATTATATTTTCAGCTTTGGGCCCAAATACCGCACGACTTTACTTTTGGTTCACTGCATATTCTGCATTCCCATGTTTAATCGATGTGGGATGTGGGACTTAGGTCACCACCCTAACAAATCCTCTTCTTGAACAAAGTACCACTTTAACCTCCTCTCAATTTACTTTCATCCACTCACTCTAATCAAGTTGGGGCTGCATGACTTTTAGAGATTTTACAACGGATCTATCCGCTCACTCGACCACCCTACATGCTCTTTAATACCACTCCATAGGCACTCTGAACTAGGTATTACCATTGGTTACCCCGCCTTTTCCTTTGCGCCACACCATACAAGTCGACCTCATCTTGATCCAAAGAGTCACGGGCATTAAATTAGGATGTATAGAATAGATCATTCAACTTGAGCATGATTTTTGGTTCATCATGTTTGACTTCCAAGAATTTCATCCACATCGCATTCCATTTAGGCTCAGAGCTCTGATACTATTTGTTGAGAATATGGGTATTGTATATTCTGTCTCTTTATATAGGTAATAACATATATCAACTAGTATAAGGTCTCTTGGAAATCGACAAAAAGTAAAGTCGTGCGAGATTTCGGGCCCACGGCGGATCACCACGCTAACAAACCCACTTCCAGTGCTAGTTGTATTCTTCTCCCATTGATTTATATGTCCTTGATCCTACAAAATTATGTAAACTTATGGTACCATAGGTCGGGTATTGATTTTCCTAAAAAGGATTAGTAAGCAACATAAAAATGAATTATTGATTAAGTTAAAATCTATATTGACCACCATTCTTCAGGTAACAAATCTCAGATATCCTATATTAAGACTTTCTGATATTAGTATATCTCTATGTAGAGCATAGTTTGATCAATAAAAAAGTCACAATTGGTTTGATTATTCATAGCCCGTTTCACAATCCAATCGGCTTGTGTTCTCTATAATTGTGTCTTATATTTATTTGAGATGAAATCAACTTTCTATAACCGTTAATTATAGGTTTCAAGTACCATGCATATACTTATAATTTAAAAGACTACTGAGTTTATTTCAATATCTAATAAATTGTAACCTTTAGTTTTGCTAAGGAGTATGACATCTAGTCAGGCTATTGTTTCAACAATCAAAGGGGGATTTTTTCCATATAGTCTGCCTTATTATTTTAATTAATTCTTATTTATCATTTATAATGATTATATCACAACTTGATTCACCATTACTCAAACAAGAACCATCCCAACTAAATTTAAGTATATTGTTATACCGAAAGATCCATTTTACGAATAAAATTTGCCCAAGAATATTGAACATAATGTAAATGATTTTATCTATAATAGTACTTGAGGATATGTTTTCATTGTTGAATTTGAAGTTGTTTTTTGTGGACCAGATAGCCCAGTAGATGATTATGGCAGAATGGTTCTTATGTGTATGATTTGATTAATTGACTGAAATCAACGACCAATAATATGGTTGAGAGACATATGATAACCTATTAGTATTCCAAATAGGTATACGAAGTATTTTCATACGTCCTAAGTTATATTGCAAGATACAAAAATGTGGTTAATAGATTCAGAGTTATTGCAATTTTGACATTTGAAAGCCAAACTGAAGTTTTTCTTTTATAATACCGAGTCAACAGAGATTGAACATTTTAATAATCTCCAAAAAGTGAAATAACACTTGTTTTGAGTAGTATTATTCCATATTTTATTGTATAGAATTGATTTATTCTCTTCGTTTCTAATATAATTTCAAGTATCCTTAAATGGGAAGCTACCATTTGAGGATATATTAGAATTGTATATTCTTTGTCACCGTGTAAATTGAATTTTGATGAACCATTTCGCCAGAAATCAGAGATCTTATCTCCAATGTACAAGTTGTTGTTTTCATTATATGAGAGTAAGATTAAAAGTTGAGTGTGGATCCATTTTTCAACCCAGAAAAATATGTTTCTCTTGCCAACATTCCAAAATAAAAAAATCAGCATTTTCTCTAATTTTGATGAGTATTTTCCATGTTTTAGATTCTTTTGTTTTAATATGAGATTAAAGATGTTGTATTGTAGGATAATAAATATAGTGCATTAGTTTAGACCGTAGAGTTTTATGATCTCTGAAAATCGACCAAAGCTTGCAAGAAAATGAATTTTGAATATCCTTAATATTTCTAAAGTTAAGTCTACCCCTCCTCCCCCAAATGATTTTAACAAAGAGCAGACCATTTGGATGAGATTATTGTTTTAGTGTTTTCTTTAAAACCCCATAGGAATTTATTTAATAATATGTTGATTATTGAAATTACTGAAGCTACTTTTAGTATAATATATAGGGATTGCAAGTAATACTCATTGTATCGATATCGGTCTTCTTCCAAATGATAATGATTTATTATCTCCAAAATAAATAACTTCTCATACCATAAAAAAAGTAACACAAGTACGGTGATATGAAAATTTCCCTTGTAAAGTTGAATTCCAAAACAAATATTTTCACATACCATAATAAAGTAATACAAGGAAGGTGAAATAATAATTTATCACACCAAGTTGAAATTGAAAACAAATAATTTCACCTACTATACGAAAGTACTAGACACAAGGTGAAATAAAAATTTCTCTTACCAAGTCAAAAATCTAAAAACAACTAATTTCACCTACAATAAGAAAGTAATAAAAAAGAAGGTGAAATTAAAATTTCATCTACCAACTATAAATGTTAAACAAATAATTTCACCTACCATATAAAAGTAATAGAAGGAATATCAAATACTATAACAAATAATTTCCTCCCAAGTCGAGTATCTAAAAACAAATAATTTCACATACTATAAGAAAATAAAAGGAGGAATGTGAAATAAAAATTTCTCATGTCAAGTATAAATTCTAAACAAATAATTTCACCTACCATATAAAAGTAATAGAAGGAATATCAAATAAAAATTCTCCTACAAAGTCGAAAATCTAAAAACAAATAATTTCATACACCATAAGAAAGTAATACAAAATAAGGTGAAATAAAAAATTCTCATACTAGGTTGATATCCAAAACACATAGTTTCACCTTTCATAATAAGTAATACAATAAATGTGAATAAAAATTTATCCTACCAAGTAAAAAAAAACAAATAATAAAATAAGAAAGTAATGGTAGCAAGCTGAAATAAAACTTTCCTATAGCAAATATAAATTCTAAAGAAATAATTACACCAACCATAAGAAAGTAATATAAATAAAGTGAAATAAAAATTTCTCCTCCAAAGTCGACAATCTAAGAACAAATAATTTCACATAGCATAAGAAAGTAATACAAAAGAATATGAAATGAAATTTTCTCATATTAAGTCAAAAATTCAAAAAAAAAGTTTCATCTTCCATAAGAAACTGATACAAGGATGGTGAAATAAAATTCGTCTACCAAGTTGAAATCCAAAACAAATAATTTCTACTTCCAAAAAAAGTAATACAAAGGAAGGTGAAATATAAAATTCTTCTACCTAGTCAAATAACTAACAACAAATACTTTTATTTTTAAAAAGAAAGTAAAATAACGAAGGTGAAATAAAAATTTCTCTTACCAAGTTGAAATGTAAAATAAATAATTTTATCTACCATAAGAAAGTAATAGAAGAAGGGTGAAATAAAAAATTCTCATTCCAAGTAGAAAATATAAAAACAAATAATTTCACACACCATAAAAAAGTAGTACAAAGGAATGTGACATAAAAAATTCACCCGCCAAGTTGAAATCCATAACAAATAATTTCTCATACCATAAGAAAGTAATAGAAAGAAGGTAAAATAAAAATTTCTCTTTTCAAGTTGAAAATCTATATATAAATAATTTCACCTGCCATAAGAAAGTAATAATACAAAGGTAGTTGAATTAAAAATAAATCATGCCAAGTTGAAATCCAAAACAAATAATTTCTCATACCATAAGAAAGTTGTACAAGGAAGGTCAAATAAAATTTTCTCGTGCAAAATTGAATTCTAAAACAAATAATTTTATATACCATAATAAAATAATAGAACAAAGGTGAAATAATAATTTATCATGCCAAGCTGAAATCCAAAACAAATAATTTCACATACCATAAGAAAGTAATAAAATAAATGTGAAATAAAATTTCTCATACCAAGTCAAGAATCTAAAAACAAATAATTTCACCTTCAATAAAAAAAAATTATTATAAAAAAAGATGAAACTAAAAATTTATCTTACCAAGTATAAATTCTAAGCAAATAATTTCACTTACCATAAGAAAGTAATAGAAAGATGGTGAAACAAAAATTTCTCCTACCAAGTATAATACAATTTAAGAAATACTTGTCTCACTGCTTTCACGTGAAGGATCTTGGTGTTGTAAAATATTTTCTAGGTATTGAAGTTGCCCGCAAGTATTTTAGATTTTTTATGAGTCAACGCAAATATGCACTTGATATTATTTCATATTCATACCTTACTTAAAGCTCATCCTCTTGGTGCTCTGCTTGATCAACATAATCGATTGCTACTAGCTATCGAGGATCAGCTTCCTAACCCTTCTGCCTATCATCGACTTGTAGGACGATTAGTATGATTATCAGTCACTCGTCTGGATATTTCTTATGCAGTTCACAATTTGGCTCAATATCTGCACGAACCTAGAATAGATCATTGGTAAACCGCGTTTGGTATGGTTCAATATCTGAAGGGTTCTCCAAGACTTGGTATGCTCCTTAGATTAGACAATGATCGTAAACTCACAAGATGGTGGGATTGGGATTGGGTTGCTTTCCCATTCACCCGACGTTCTTTATCTAGATGGTTCATCCAAATTGGAGACACCCCACTCTCGTGGAAGACAAAGAAACAACATATCATTGCCCGCTCTTCGGCCAAAGTTGAATATCGGTCTATAGCTCTTCTCACATGTGAATTCAAATAGCTAAAGGGCCTTTTTGGTTTTCTAAGGATAAATACAAATCCTATACAAGTTTACAGCGATAACAATGCAACATTACATATTCTCGCCAACCTCGTTTTCCATGAAAGTATCAAGCACATCGAGGTTGATTGTCATTTTGGGCGGGATGAGTACATATGTGGTCTAATTACACCTTATCATATTTCTACTCATGCTCATTTGGAAAATATCTTTACTAAATCACTTGACTAGAATCGATTTGATGTATTACTTCCCAAGTTTGGCATTTCTCTCTTATTTGGGCCAATTTGAGGGATGGTAATAAAATAATATGCAATTATTAGAAGATGTAGAATATAATATATTAGGAGATTGAATATAATTGCATATTATTATAGGATCCTCAAATTATTACAAGATTAATTTGAAATTATTAGAGGATAATAAAAATATTATAGGATTATAAGTAATTATTACGGGAGACTAAAACTCCTATACAGATCTCTGCATTTGACCATTGTAAATATAATTTCAGAATTAAATATATCACTTAATAAATTATTTGAATCTCCATTTTCTATCATAAATGAAACTTTCTCCTACAAAGTTGAAATTCCAAATAAATAATGCAACTTTCATAAGAAACTAATACAAGAAAGGTGAAATAAAAATTTCTTTTGCCCAATAAAAGTACTAAAAACAAATAATTTCATCTTCAATAAGAAACTAATACACGGAAGGTGAAATTAAAATTTATCTTGCCAAGTTAAAATCCAAAACAAATGATTTCACGTATCATAAGAAAGTAAATAGAAGAGAGATGAAATAAATAAAATTCCGACCAAGTTGAAAATCTAAAAAGAAATAATTTTAGCTACTATAAGAAAGTAATACAAAGAAAGGTGAAGTAAAAAAATTCAGTTGAAATCCAAAACAAATAAATTCACCTTCCATAAGAAAGTAATACGAGGAAGATGAAATAAAAATTTCCCCTACTAAGTTAAAAATCTAAAAACAAGTAATTTCACACACCATATGAAAATAAATAGAAGGATGGTAAAATAAAGCTGGTTTTAAACTTAACAAGACATTCTGTCAAGTTGAAATCCAAAACAAATAATTACACATTTCGTAAGAAAGTCATACAAGAAAGGTGAAATAAAAATTTATCCTATCAAGTAAAAAATCTAAAAATATCTTATTTAAGTAAGAAATTAATACACGGAAGGTGAAATAAAAATTTATCATGCCAAGTTAAAGTCCAAAACAAATAAATTCACCTACCATAAGAAAATAAATAGAAGGATGGTAAAATAAAGCTGGTTTTAAACTTAACAAGACATAACTTAAGTTATAAACCCAAAAATATTAAGTTAAAGCTAGTTTTAACCTCATTTTACACCAAAACGACTTTTGTATGATATCTCTGAAGTTGTAAAAACTGGTTTACAAACTCTATACAATAGTTAATGAAAAAGCATTTTAATGTTACGAAATAAATAATTATGCCAAATGAAATAAGGAAAATATAATTATATGCATATTTTAAACTCATAGACATAAGTTTACAAAAGATGGGAAAATAAGTTCTAACTTGGATGTCTATAATAGTATAAACAAAAAATTTAATCAAAATCAAGAGAAAATAACCGAAGAATTCAATACATAATTGGAGCAAGAAATTTGAAATTTGAGACTATAACAGTCTTAGTATATAAGTAAGAACAAAACAACTATAACAGCCTTAGTTCTAAGCTTGTTAAGTTGTTTCTTTATCTCATATGAAATTTGAGACTTCTCTTTTCTCTTCTTCTCCAGCTCATGTCAAACAAAACATATCATGTTAACAAGAACAAAAATATATAGTCAATTTATGTACATTGAATACTGTTGGGAATATGGGGGTCCGGTCCGCATATTCCTCCTTCGTATATAAGTAAGAACACAACCGATCTCAACACTAGTATGATATTGTCCGCTTTGGCACCCGAAGGCCCTCACGACTTTGCATTTGGTCCACTACCAAAAGGCCTCATACTAGTTGAGGTATGTTCTTACTTATATACCGCTGATCCTTCCCATGTTTAACCGATGTGGGATGTGGGACTTTGGTCGCCACCCTAACAAATCCTCCTCTCGAACAAAGTACCACTTAGCCTCCTCTCAATTGACTTTCATCCGCCCACCTACGGATGTTACTGCTCACCTCCTCTTAGACCACACTGTCTTGTTCCTTAGCGCCACTCCAATCAAGCCACACTGCTTGATGAGCCACGAGCACTCTGAACTAGGATCTCTAGAACAGATCACATTGAGCATGGCGTCTAACTTAGTCATGTTCGAACTCCGAGAATTTCACCACCATCGCGTTCCGTCTGGGCCTGACGCTCTGATACCACGTGTTGGGAATATGGGTGTTGTGAATTAGGGGGTCTGGTCCGCATATTCCGCCTCCGTATATAAGTAAGAACACAACCGATCTCAACACTAGTATGATATTGTCCGCTTTGGCACCTGAAGGCCCTCACGGCTTTGCATTTGGTCCACTACCAAAAGGCCTCATACTAGTTGAGGTATGTTCTTACTTATATACCGCTGATCCTTTCCATGTTTAACCGATGTGGGATGTGAGACTTTGGTTGCCACCCTAACAAATACAATAGAAGAAACCACCACATAGCTAAATTAAGCATAAGATCCATACGTACATAAATGCATACACCATTTTACAGTTTTGCGAACCAAATATTATTAAGATTTAACACCATAAAATTTTCTCTTTGAGCCACATACTAACATCAAGTAAGCTTATTACTATGAGGGAAATATGCAGCATAATAAATATCGAAAGTATAAAATCAATTCAAATAGTCTATAAGCTTGAGAATTGAATATAATAAAATGCGTAACCAAGTAAGAAAAGAGATAAAAGACACGAATAATGTAACTAATATTACCAATATATTAATTTTTAGAAGCTTTTGAAAATCTAGGAATGATCTTGTATATACCAAAAGCACTAGCCTCATTCTCAACCACTGATATGTAAGCAATTGGGTCTGTAAATTTGGTATCAGTATGCCTATACTCATGAGCCAAAGGTAACCCTTTAAATCTAAATAAATACTTAAATATTACCTATTACGACAACGATTCACGATGCACTGAAAACAACAACCCTAAACCTTAAAAAAATCAGCACATAACATATAATCAACAAAACATTACTAACTCTAGATTTGTGAATCAAAAACGATGTCGAAAGACACGTTCTTTGTTCTGTTAAGGACGAAAACCACACTAAAATTTGTCTAGTAAACTAAAAGTGACAATGAAATGGTACACATCTTTGAACCTAGGAAAATTATATGAAGGGGAAAAATTAATAAAAGAAGAAACTAAAACAATCAAATCGTAAATTCCATACTAAAATTATCGAGTAGACATAAAAATCGACCTAAAAATATATATACTTTTTTAAAACAGAAAAATATGAAGAAGAAAATGAAAATAGTACATTATTCATCTATATAATATAATTAGGTATTCTTGTAATAAAATTAGAAATTCATAAATGTATGATTTATCTGACCCACATATCGAACCGACTGAACATTAGGCAGATATTTACTTTGTAATATATGCCCAACAAATGTGTAACATTAAGGGTAATTTATGCAATAAGAAGTAAATGTGTTTAACTTAATAGATTAATAGGGTGGAATATCCAGAATAGACTAATAATGTAGGCACAAAGGCTCGTTTCCCTCATCAGATATAAAGCAATGTACATTTTCTTGGAAATGGGGAATAATTATTATTCTATTATTACTCTTACAAAACTCACTTTTTAATATCTGCATGACCTCTAAAATATTATGGATAATTTTGTCATTCATACATTTCATGAGTCAATAGTGGCAACTGTAGTGAGAGCCTAGACTCGTACCCATATACAAAACATCCAAAACTATTAGCATGCTAGGCTCGTCTTCATATTTTTGTAAGAGATGAATACCGAGATGCAGGTGGATCCTGCATTATCTACAAAAAGAATAAAAATTGGAGAGGCTTCCGATCAGTTTGCATGAGACGCTCAATCGCAACACCAGTACAAAGAGAAACAAAATTAATTGACCCTAGAAGAATATTAGCATTGATTGCGAAGTAAAATTATTGCATTAAATACGCAGAGAGAAACAATGGTAGGAATTATTCAAAGATACATTCAAGTCTATATGAGGGTTCAAAATGAGAGCGAGAATAACAAAAGAACACAATTATTTGGATAAACAAGAACCTTCTGAAGATATGATAGTTGCATGAGGTAAGGCTGGACGACAACAAACTATAGTCTAGGTCCGAGAAAGTTCTTATATATTATCGGCAAGTTCATGTAACGTCAGTTTTAATTACCAAGTTAATAGGAAATTCAAGACTTCGTTCGTGTAGGGTCTTTATGTATTGACGAAGGAATACCACTACTAAGTCAGGGACATAATTAGATGCACTATCTTTTATCGGTAAAAATTCTTTGTGAACATCTACCGAAGCGGTTTGACAAACAGGGATCTCGATAATCATCTTGAGCAGTTTAAAAAAAAATTATGATAAATTATGACGATGATGATTAGTTGTTGTGTCGTACCTTCTCTTGAACCGTTAAAGATAGTGTTCTAAAACAGTACAACTGACTTCTTTAGGGTTCTATCAAGATTTTTGACATATTATTTACATCATTTAGGCGATAATTTGTGGGAAGTATGTACGAAGGAATGGGGATCGGTTATCCAATACATATAATTGGTCGGAGAAAGTTTGAAAGACTATACCAAACGTTTCATTCTTACAAAGAACAGTTTGGATGATTGTTATGAGCAAGTCGTTATTTCTTCTTTTAGACAATAGTTTCTCCCCGGATAATTAGCTCATAAAGTGACTAGAAAGAAAGCTAACTTATGGTGATTTTCTAGTTCAGGTTGAAGAACAAATCAAAGTGGAAGAATCTAAGAGATTAAAACTAATTCCCATGTAAAAGACACTGGTTCCAGTTTCTCAACAACAACAGGTACAACGCTTCAAGCCCCAGACTCCGACCTCTTTTCGTCTGAGTGGGCCTAATCAAATACCACTTTGGCCAAGGGTAAACTAGCAGCCTCGGGCTCAGTAACAATGACCCATAGAAAATCAATAGCTCTGACCTGATAACTTTATGGAGCTAACATAGAGCGTTGCTATTATTTTTTATAAGACGCATAATTTTATTCAATTCAGAAAACCCCTCTGATTCAGAGACCGAGACAAAAAAATGAATTTTTCAAATATCACAATGATGTGGAGCATGATACGAAAGACTGTATAGCTTTAAAGAATTTAATTCAAACTCTAATCGATAATGAAAATTTAACAATATTTTTTAAAAGACATTCAGGGAATGAGTAGCAGGTCGGTTAAAAATCAAGCAATAACACAACAGAAGTAGTTGAGGTTGTACTAAAGCAGGAAAATGTGATGGTTATAAAAGAACCCTTCAATGATTTTGATTTGGTCACTGAGTATTTACACCCTGATCCCAACCAAATGATTATCATGGAAATTGACAGACCCAAAGCTGAAGGAAAATTCAAAAGATTCTGCAAGTTTTTGAATTATCCATTATCTTCGGTCGGGGGTACCATGTCGGGAAGCACCAATTCCATTAGAAAATGGAATATGAAGCGATTATATTTTATTGTCATAGGGATGAATTGAATTTATGATACGTTTTGTCACACTTGTTAGTTTGGTAGCGCATGTGTATATATATTATATTGCAACAATTATCCTCGTTTTAAGTGTTTTGTATAGTCTTTAAAAATATTATTTCTAATCATTATTTTTCAAAGATTATGTTGATAACTAATAAAGTTATATTATGCGAAAGGAATATATTACTTATTAAGACAAGGTAAGTTAATTCATATATATGACGATAGGTTAAATCAGAGACATGATGATAGTACAATTCAGAGTAATCACGAGGGTTTAATTCAGAGTTATGACGAGGGATAAACAAGATGGATAAACTAAATTTATAATGAGTGTACAATTCTGAATAATGATAATCGTGTAAATTAAAGTTATCACGAGGTACAAGTGAGAATCATGATGATGAGCTAAAATATAATCATAACGAGATACAAGTAAGAATCATGACGAAGTAGTAAATCATAATTATAATGAAGGTATAATTCAAAATTATACGAGAGATCAGATCCGAAACATGATGAAGATAAAGTTTAAAGATACATGAGACACGCACCATACTACACGTATCATTTCGTGATAGAGAAAAAAAATTAGACGGTTATAATAGAATGACACATGTAAAATAAAAATTAAATACACTTGTTAATTAAATGTAAAATAAAGTTAATAAATAATTTGTATAACATTAATGTAAATAATATAAATATGGACAAAAATCTTATTTAAAAAACCGATCACATTTTTATAGTACAAAAAGTTTACACCATATTCATTTTTCTACCTTGATTTCCGTCAAAAATTTTAATACTATCGGATTATAAAAGTAAGAACAACACTAATAAATTAGATTATGCGCGGGAGAGACTCCTAGATAAATTACTTAAAGCTAAATATCTCTGTCAGTTTCATTTAAACTATTAATTACTTAAACTAAAAAAATAAACAAATTAATTAATATTCTCTATAACTATTCGTGTGAAGATGTTGGGGTTAAGGCTGATGGGGGAGCTTAAGAAGTTGTGCCAGAAGAGACCAGAGTCATTGGAGCCTAAGTATTATTTTGTTTTTGTTTCTAAAAAAATTTACAGTATAAGTTTTTCTGTCTTCATCTAAACTAGTTTTTTAGTTGCTCCTTTGTTGGTTATAAACATTTTTGAATTGCTATTTGTTGTTTACTTTAATTATTTAGATGCTCTTTGTTGACTATAAACATTTTTGAATTGATATCTGTTGTTTACTTTTTGGACATTGTTTTTTTTAATTGTTTTTTTGATATTGTGTTTTATCAATATTTCCGCCGGAGAAAAAAAAACTATTAATTATATATTAATTTCTCATTGGATGTGGTCCATATTCGAATTCCTAATTAAGAAATAAAATAAAATGGTGTTATTCGTTCTTCACTCTTCGGTTCAGAACCAATCTTCTTCCCCCAATTATACAAAGTTCATAGTACCTGGTTCAGTCACACAGAACATCAACATACCGCATTAGTGCATCTAGAATATACATAAGGCCAAATCGCCAAAAACCACTTGATACCAAAGATTAGAAGATCTGAATCACATCTAGTTGTATCATATCCACCATAAACATATTACTAGTCTATTGAACTCCTAAGATTCTTTTATTAATTTTGAATTTATTAAAATTAGAGGGTGTGATTTTATAGGGGGAATGTTGGAGTTATAGTTTATATGTTTTAGAGTGAATATAGTCTATCGATTATCGGATTTTTTTTATTTAGTTTTTTTTATTAAAAACGTCGGTCAGGTCTTTTCCAGTTTAAAATTAACCCGTGGGTTCAGTTATATGTTCTCATAGTTAAATGGTATGAATCTCATAAGTAATCTTTCGATTTTTATTTTTATTTAAATTTAATATTTTTTTAATATTTGTTATTTTTTTATTATTATTCTGAAAAATAGAGTATTGCAAAAAAAACACATTAAGAATAATATATTAAAAATATAATTATTTTGCGATACTTTGTTTTTGGGAAAATAAAAAAAAGTTAATAACAAAAATATTATATTAAATTTAAAAGATAAAAATAAAATTAAAATACGATTGACTATTTACTAGACTTAGTCATTTAATTATAAAGATACGCGCAAAAATTAAATTTATAGATTTTGAATAATTGGAGTTTGATTGCTGCTTTTTTTAGTCAATGAACAAAATAAAAAAGAGAATCCTACATTCAAAACATCGTAGTAAGTAACTAATTTGAGCTTGTTTTAGATATGATTCAAGAATGTTTTTATTTATGCATGAAATCAAAACAATTTAATTATATTTAATATATATATATCCAAACGGGTTTTTTCAGTATGGGTGGTAAGTCAATGGCTTTTTGCCATATTGTTTTTAAATAAAACACATTTTTTGAAGAAAACAAAAATATATATATATATATATATATATATATATCATTGGAATCTATAAAAAAAACACCTGTTTGAGGGGTTTGATCATATTCCAATTTTAAGCTTAAATTCAATTAAGTGTAAAATATAAAATAAAATAAAAAACCAACATTTTAGTCTTATGTCGCAAGAACACTTGGCTGTGAGAGAGGCAAACCGTGACCGCACAATGAAATTCAAAGGGTTGTTAAATATGAGAAAGTTAAGGTAAAGAAAAAATCAAACAAAACACACAACGATCTCCATGTTATTTGGACATTTAAATCTAACCACAAGAAGCCTTTCAAAAACACTTCGATCCTTCTTCTTCACTTACAACTAATCAATTCAATACAATACAATTCAATCAATCAATCTCTCACACACACACTCACTAAACAAAACTTACAAAATAACAAGAATGTCAAAACTTTGTTTCACCTTATTGTATTTGGCTACGCTCCTTATAGTCGCAAACTGTAGACGCCATCGACCACCACCAATCGATTTAACACCAACGCCATCACCTTCGACGGATTGTACGAATGTCGTACCCGAAATGACCGACTGTTTGTCGTTCATAAGTGCAGGGAGCAACGACACGAAACCGAGTCCCACTTGTTGTTCGGGTTTCGAATTGGTCTTGCAAACTAATCCTACGTGCATATGTGAGGCCTTGAAAACAGCTAAGCAGATGGGCGTTACCTTGAATGTCACTCAAGCAGCTACTTTGCCAACTTCTTGTGGCGTTGTTGCTCCTCCTCTCTCTAGATGCAATTGTAAGTCACCGCTTTACACTCATAATGTATACTTTACACAATGATTTATATCTTACCTGTAATGTCTCTCACAACATGTCTATATTTGGATATAGATATTTTTATAATGATGGATTTGTTTATAATGCAGTAGGGATGTCTCCTGGTGTATCTCTTACTCCTGCTGCAGCTCCTGGAAATTCTCCTAGTGCACCGCGAGGAAGTTCTCCGAGTGCAGCCCCAGCTGGAAGTTCTCCGAGTGCGTCTCCTGGAAGTTCTCCGAGTGCAGCCCCAGCTGGAAATTCTCCGAGCGCAGCCCCAGCTGGCAGTTCTCCGAGTGCGTCCCCTGGAATTTCTCCGAGTGCAGCTCCTGGAAACTCTCCGAATGCAGCTCCTTGGAGTTCTCCGAGTGCAGCTCCCGCAACTTCTCCTAATGCAGCTCCTGGTATATTTCTTTTTGTTGTGTATGAAGCCCATATACGTGTGCCAAAACAAAAAAGTTGATCATGTCTGTATTTATCTGGTTCTAAAATGGTTGCACCACATGTTAATGAGATGTTATATATTGTTGTCTGTAGTGTTTCCTCCGCAACTTGGTCCATCTGGATCTCCAATGGCTTCACCACCAGAACTTGGTCCATCTGCATCTCCAGCGGTTTCGCCACCGGGCGTGGCTCCGGGAGGCTCGGCACCTGGAGGAGAAGCTGCGGAAGCTCCTCCCAAAAAAGCTGGAGCCAAGACATTGAGTGTCTCATTTTCGCTCCTTGTTACATTCCTTGTTGTTTCATTCACTTTAGTTCACTACTAGTATAGATATATATACTGTATTCTTTATTTTACTTTTTTTCTTTTACTTTCTAAATTGTACTGGTGCTATTGAGCTTTTAATTTGATGGTGTTAACGCCTTAACTAAATGATATTCATCTAATTTTCTCACGATTTTTTTAATTGAATACTTACCAAAACATAATCTAATGATAATATTCAACATTTACTTTTCAATTCTGTTTCAAATTTTGTTTTTATTAATTTAATTATGTATTTTATTTTATTCAACCCATGCAGATTCTTTTAATTAAAAAATACATAATTTAATTTATAGATATAATTTAATATTTCTGGGGTAGATTAAATAAAAAGAATGCTAAAAGAATCATCAACCAATATAACCAATATTCACAATCCAAATTTAATTTAGCACGATTGAAATCTCATGCTATAAAAAAATATGAATATTAAATATAAAGATATTTCAATAAAAGTAGAACAGTTAAATATGCATACAAATAAATAAATAAACAAATAAATTTTTAATCCGAACTTAAAATCTACTACAGCTATAAAAAATTGAGCGGATTATTATTTATTATTTCTTTTTTTCGGTATAAACTCATTTTAATTAAAAATATTTCAAAATAAACTCATACTCATCAAATATACAGTTAATCTATCATTATCAACGGCTAAAACTTTAAATAGACCAAATTCATTATATAGATCAAAATGTGTCATTAGAAACTTATATGTTTTAGTAATCGAACCGATCTTTGGCTAATATGGATTTCGTCCAACTATGATATACTTCATCAAACTATCGATGATTAATATTGACATATTTAATAAAATCAATATATATATATATATATATATATATATATATAATATTTTGGTGTTGCGTTTAATTGATGGGTTTATTCCAATCATATAAGGGTTGATAAAATGATAATAATCATTCGAATAAGGTTGGGTAGTAGTGACGAGGTTAGCTTGTTATATAAGAAATCATTTAAGTGTAAATAGAGAGTGTAATATGTGCTAAAGGTAATGAAGTGACATGCTAAAAGTATAGAATAAGTACCGAAGAGAGTAAGTAAGTTGAGTACGTGGATAGAAGAGATCCGAGTAGTGGAAGGGAAAGAAAAAATAAAAATTGTGACAGAAAAGATATGGATAATCGATAAGCAGAGGTGAAGTTAATTGACAAGCACATATTATTTTTAGTAAAAATTCAAAGACCTTAATTACTGAAGAATCTACTTCTATTTATAAACAATGTCTTGAGCCATAAGCCTTTATATGGTCATAGAGCTATGGTCTAAGGCTTTGGTAACTCGATACATAATATCAAGTCTTATAATGTAGTTTTAAAACTAAGGCATTTACTACTTACAATTTCTACCTAAATCCATCTCACTTTATTTATGATAAATTACACATAAGTCTTATGTTACAGGCTCAAACCTCATTAGCGCTTGGTTGATGAGGTCAAGGGCAAGTGCCTCTTGGACTAGAAAAATGGTCAAAATGATCTTGTTGGTCTGGTCACTGATGCTATTATATTATTATTTTTGTTTAGGCAAGAGATAACTCTGAAGACAATTGAGCTTGAAAGGTATAATGGACATAATAGAGCCATCAAGCGGGAGATTCCAACTATCTTTATTGATGTTGGTGTAATCCGGGTGGGATTAACACCCGGATTACATCATAAGGTAATAAGAAACTAGTATCATGAATTTTATTATGTAGATAACAAATTGGCATTTTGGTTATATACATCATAGGCCAACATATATAGCATTATACAATTCAACTTTGTGGTTTCAATAATTATGGTCTCCATATTCTCAAATTTAAGTTAAATCTTAGATTGTGTCTGTATAGTAAAACAAATGAATATTTATAAATGAATAATATTTCTAATCATTTATAAAAATAGTGTATGTTTTTTCGAGGTTATAAAACTCACATTAATTGTTTTTTTACAAAATAACTAAAGTTTTTGGATTCAAATATCAATCGGTTTACAATAAATTTACATGTTATCAACATGATAATAATCAAATTTATTTACATTACAGAATAATAAAATCATTAGAATATTATACAAGAGAAATAATCAATTAAGTAATTTTGTGCATCATATTTTTTATAGTCTTATATAATTAATATTTACATGATAAGACTAGTGGATTTAGTGAATTTATAGAATTTTAATCTTCTATAAATAATATAAAAAAATTAATATTATTTATATTTTGTATAAATATAAATAAATAAATAAATAATAGATGGATCCACTAAAACTTTTAAACAAAGTGCGTAACTTTCATCATAATTTAATTATTATTATTATTATATCATATCGATTATGAAATTGAAATTTTATAATACAGTTTCAAATTATATATTTTTAAATTGTTAGATAAATTTGTCACATCATAACTTTTTTGTTTCAGATACCATGTTTATAAAATGTAAAAAAATACATTGAATTATACTTATTGTTTCAAAATTATGAATTAAGTTCTAAATTGTTTTAAAAAACATATAATCCAGCTTAACTAAATTAAGAATACTAATTTTATTTAACTCTTTTCACTTTAATCCAAATTTTTATTTTTATTCAATTATTTTATTTTTTGAGAAGCTTATATTTACCAATGCAACTAATTTATTCACTCGATCAAAACTTGAAACCAGCCAAATAAAAACTAAATTCAAATTTAGAATTTAACACTCAAGCTAGTTGTAACATAAACCAAAATCTATATCATATTAACATACTAGATTATCAAAAGACTTGTAACGTATTTTCTGAAGTGTAATTATTTTTTTATGACAATAAATGTTGTTATATGATTGTTTACTTATTTTTTAGAGATGATTGGCTTGATGTTTAGATGTATTTATCATTGTTTTTTATAAAAAAATTGTAACTAAATGAATCATTATATGTATGAAGCATACTTTTAAGATTTTACAATGGGATTGAGATGCATAATATTACTATACTCGAAGTTTGAAGGTTTTAGTTGACCATTAACTAATAACTATCTAAATTATTGTCACATATTTGATAAGAAAAAAGTTTAGAAGTCTAATTTATGAGTTCCTATATATTATATGTTTTATTTACTTTGGTATGTATGATTTTCTTAAAATACTTTACTGATATCATATACTCTAAGCTATATGATTGTTGTGTATTAAAGCAGAATTGCATGAAATGAAGTATAAAAACTCGAATCTTTGAAAAATTCTAAGAATTTTAAAAACATCAAACGAGAAAATGATATATATATATATATAGTTGAAAATAGTTACATGAATATTACACTCAAGAATATACAATATAAAAGTAAATATTTAGAAATAATTATGATAAAGTATCTTTTAGTTTATTATTTTCTAGATACATCATCATATATTACTTTATAATATAAACATGATATTAATAGTATATCTCAATTTTTTGTGTGATAAACGATTACAAAGGTAAGTTAGGTTACGAGTAAAATATATTTTGTTGAATCTGACAATAAATTAAATTAAGAGTAAAATATATGTTGTTAAATTTGACATAATTATGATTGGGAAAAGTATGAACAATTCCAAAAAAGACTGTAATTTTTTATGCTCAGTTACCATATTTTGTCAAAGAGTATAATAATAGTAATAAAAGTGAGTATAAGTATAAATTTCGGAAAAGATCTCAAAATTGTAAAAAACAATCACTATGGAGAGAATAAAAAATAATGTCAAAGTGTGATTTAACTTTAAGACGTTTGAAAGATAGCAAAAATATACGAATTGAGATTTTGAATTAGAAATAACCAAATACATCTAAAGAAGTCATCAACAAACGTAACGAATATTGATAACTCAAATTTGATTTAACAGTATTAAGATTTCATGCACCCTAATGAACTAAAAAAATCGATTATGTTTGTTTATTAACATGATTAGAAGAAAAAAAACATAACTTTTTTATTATAAAGAGCATCTCTTAATATATCATTTCATTATATATATATATATATATATATATATATATATATATATATATATATATTCAAATAAAAAATATTAACATAAAATATTAAGATATCTCGAGAAAAGTAGAATGGTTTAAATATGCATACAAATAAATGAATAAAAATTCAATATGAGCTTAAAATGACTATAACTAACAAAAGATTTCATCGAGTTTTTTTCGTTAGATCTTTTGTTCAGTACATGCGCAGTTCTACTAAAAATATTTCAAAATAAACGTATCATTGGCTAGATATACGGTTAATATACTCTTGTGGATGGCTAAACCCATAAATAAACCAAACTTATTAGATAGCAAAAATATGTTTGATTCAAAGATGTCATTAAACACTTCTATGTTTTAGTAATCGAATTAATCTTTGGCTAGTATGGATTTCGTCCAACTATGATCTAATTCATCAAACTAATCGATGATTAATATTGACATATTTAACAAAATAAAAAAGATATATAATTGATGAGTCCGAATTCGAAGTGCTCCCCGGAAGGGCAGTCCAAAGTACGTCTCCCCGTAAATTCGGACAGGCTCCATGTATTTAATCCGAACAGGACTTTTTTACCGGACAGATGATTTCGAACTATGACTAAAGTACTAAAAAACCTAAACACTATCTGACTAAGCTACCTGCACATCTGCTTAAAACTTATAGGTCTTTAAACATGACCCGGGTCCATTAAACTTGACCCGAAAGCCCATAAGGGCCCAAATTTCACACTATAAATGCCCAACCACCAGCATTAACTATGGGTAAGAAAAATTGACTGCTGCCAAGCTGCACAATTCTCTCTCCACCCTTAAAACACTGTGAAACACCCTTAAAACACTGTGAAACACCTTTAAACACTGTTAAACACCCTCACGCCGCTTTAAAACTCCACTTTAAATTACCAGCCTACCCTCAGGCTACTTTTATCCACACCAAATTGGCGACCACAGTGGGAGGCGACGGTGCCTGAATCAAGTATTCAAAACCAAGTAAAGAAATTCTCTCCGAATGAATCCGGATAATCCAGAGCTTCCACCAGCTTTGCTCGAAGTGGTGGAAGAGAACGATGAATATACTGTCCAAGAGCGTGACAGGTTGAGGGTTGAAATAGAAGCTCTGAGGGCTGAAAAGGCCAAGATGGGCATGAAGGAGAAATCCAAAGCGTCAGTTGCTCATCGCTCTGATAACCCTCGAGAGCATGAGGCTTCAAAAACTCATGTGAGCACTAAAAAGACACATGCCAGTTCTAAAAAGTCTCACCGGTCCAAGCCTGTAGAGAGTTCTGACTCAAGTTCAGAATCTTCGGACAGCTCTTCGGACAGTGAGGGAAATGAAAAATCCTTGTCCTCCAGTAGTGATGAGGGGCGAACCAGGAAAAAACAAAAGCAAGTTAAAAAGTATTCCAGAAAAAGAGATCACCATGGAAGAATGAAAAGGCACATTGGGAAAGGATCATCTCACAACCGAAGGCATGTAGACCGGATGCTGGTAGATCCTTTTGCCTTCCATGATGAGCCAGGTATCTTTGCAACACCTAATGAGGATACTGCGTTCAGTCGTGGGAGGAATTGGAGGCAATCGCCTTTGTCTTCTAAAATACTGTCCGGAAATCTCCCCAAGAGGTTTGATAGCACCAAGATGGAGAAGTACGATGGCAGTACTGATCCAGACAATCATCTGGAGCAATTCAAGAACTTCATGATGAACTTTGATGATGATGATAAACTGCTCTGCAGGGCATTCTCCCAATCCTTCACGGGGAGTGCTCTGAAGTGGTACAACAGCCTTCCTCAGGGTTGTATCAGAGACTTTGATACTTTTTGGGTGGCCTTTCGAAGGCAATTTGTGGGGAGTAAGGAGTTAAAGGGTAATGGAGATACCATAATCCATTGTGCCCAGGAACTAAATGAATCGTTAAAGGAGTACATAAGTCGTTTTGTGAACACAAAAAACGGGCTGGCTGATTGCTTTGAACAAGTGGCAATAGCGTCCCTGAGACAAGGTTTGAACCCGGGCAACCTGGCCGATTCAGTAACCAGGAAGAAGGCCATGACCTGGGGAGGATTGCTAAATCAAGTTGGCAAACAAATAAATGTTGATGAAACAAAGAAGACCAGGGTGCACAGACAGGTGAGATCCACCCCGGTGGCACCAGCTCCAAATCAAAACCAATCCGGGAACAAAGCTAGAGAAACCGGACAGGGGCATGGAAGGGGAAAAGCTCAGTCTCAACCAGCTGCTCATGCACAAAGCCAACAGTCTAGAAACAAAAGGGGACCATGGGTCCAACCGGAGTGGTTTGCAGAACTCAAAGAAAGTGTGGCAACCATTTTCGATAAAACAAAAGATGAAGTACACTACCGGAGACCAGCAACCTTGCAGTCTCCCAGAGAACATCGAAACAGTTTTTTTTGTCAATATCACAATGATATTGGCCATACTACTGATGATTGCATAGCATTGAAACAAGAGGTTCAAAACCTGATCGAAAGAGGGAAATTGGGTGCATACGTTAAAAGGAGAGGAGGCAACAGGCCTGACAACACTCACCGAGCTGGTCCGGTTAATGCTGCCCCAGAAGGAGCTATGGTAATCATTGAAAGGTTTGATGTGGAATCTGAATACTTGGATCCTGATCCAACAAGGAATAGAGTGGGTGCAATAGAGGAGCGTTCTAGGTCGGTCTCCGGGCTCATTAAGTTCTTTGAGTCCTTGACAATTTTCGGAGGGGACACTGTAACGGCTCCTACCACTTCATCAAGAAAAAGGCATGTTCATAATTTGGCTACCCAGCTAGAAGGGGGCATGACCTCTTATCAATCGTCAAGTTTATTCCCATTTATTGTCTTTGATGGGGATGATTTGAGAGACATTGCTGGCCCTCATGAAGATGCTGTTGTTATAGGAGCATCGATAGGGGGCAATGAGATAAGGCGAATCTTGGTAGATACTGGGAGCTCTGCCAATATCCTCTTCCTAGATACTTACAAGAAAATGAAAAATCCAGCTGTGATTCAAAAGTCAGACAGATCGATCGTAGGCTTCACGGGCAGCTCAGCCGATGTAATCGGTGAGTTCGAAGAAGAAGTATTGTTGGGCAGAGGCCCTTTCAAGAAAACAGTCAGAATACTTTTCATTGTGGTGGATTGTCCCACTTGCTACAATGCTATTCTAGGGAGATCTTGGCTCTCTAGGATGCATGCAGTGGCTTCGACAGTCCATCAGTGTCTAAAATATGTTGTTCAGGGGCAGGTTGGGGTTGTCCGGAGCAGTCAAAAAGTTGCAAGGGAATGCTATGCCACTGCCTTGGCTCCACGAACTCTGGGGGCAGTCCGTATAAATGACCAATAGCAGTTTGAGGGCCTTTCTGGGGGTGAGGGTGAAATTGATGACCCCAGAGAGACCCCCGGAGTGTTGATCCCAGTTGAGGAGGTTGAAACACACTGCTTGGAAGAAGGAAAAATCGTCAAGATAGGATCCAAAATGCCACCAATGTTGAAAGAAGGAATGTTGAAATTCTTAAAAGACCATCAGCATGTTTTTGCTTGGTGCAACGCTGATGTTACTGGAGTTCCATCAGAGGTGATTTCCCATCACCTATCTGTCCGGAGAGACGTGGCACCAGTGGTGCAAAAGAGGAGAGCTTTCTCAAAAGAAAAGGCCGATGTCATTGTACAAGAGGTTGACAGACTTACAAAGATGGGGCACATTAAAGAATCTCAGTACCCTTTGTGGACTGCCAATCCAGTCTTGGTAAAAAAGAAAAACGGTAAATGGTGAATGTGCATTGACTTCACAGATCTCAATCGAGCTTGCCCAAAAGACTTGTATCCGGTTCCCCGGATAGATCAGTTAGTAGACTCTACTTTTGGGAACAAGCTGCTCTCCTTCATGGATGCTTTCTCCGGGTATAATCAGATCCAGGTGGATCCAAAAGATCAAGAGCATACCACTTTTGTTACTGATAGGGGTCTGCACTGCTATAAGGTGATGCCCTTTGGCTTGAAAAATGCTGGGGCTACTTATCAAAGGTTAGTCAATAAGGCATTTGCTGATCAAATTGGAAGAAATATGGAGGTTTACATTGACGATATGATGGTGAAAAGTGTGGATGAGCAGCTGCACTTGTCCGACCTCCAAGAGACTTTTGCCAACCTGGCCAAGGTGAATTTAAAGTTAAATCCTGAAAAATGTGTGTTCGGAGTGCAGTCCGGGAAGTTCTTAGGGTATATTATAAGTGAGCATGGGATACAGCCCGACCCGGACCAACTCAATGCTTTGTTCCAAATGGAGCCTCCTCGAAACGTTAAAGAAGTACAGCGGTTAACGGGGAGGTTAGCAGCCTTGAACAGATTCATCTCCAGGTCTTCGGACAGATGTGCTCCATTTTTTCAAACCTTGAAGGGTGCAAAGGGGTTTGAATAGACACCACAGTGTGATGAGGCATTCAATGAGATTAAGAAGCATCTGTCCTCTCCCAAGACTTTGTTCAAACCAATTGATGGGGAGACTCTCTTCGTATATCTGGCTGTTTCAAGTTGTGCCATCAGTGCTGTGTTAGTAAGGGAGGTTGATGGGTATCCTCACCCAGTGTACTACATCAGCAAAAGCTTGATTGATGCTGAGAGGCGTTACTTGAAACTTGAAAAACTAGCATTGGCCTTGGTGATAGCTGCAAGAAAGATGAGGCCTTATTTTCAGGCTCATCCTATCATTGTCCGGACGTCTTTCCCTTTAAAGAATGTCCTTCAAAAAGCGGACATTTCAATCAGAATGACAAAGTGGTCAGTAGAGTTGGGGGACTTCGACATAGACTTTGCTCCTCGAATAGCAGTAAAAGCTCAGGCTGTGGCTGACTTTCTGGTCGAGTTCCATTCTGATAGGGACTCAGGACAACCTGCTGATTCAAAAGACAAAAAAGTGTGGATTGTCCGAACAGACGGGGGATCCAGTGCCATAGGGTCTGGGGCAGGAATATGTCTCACTTCCCCCTATGGGGACAACATGTTCCAAGCTATTTGTTTTGCTTTCAGGGCATCCAATAATGAGTCCGAATATGAAGCAGCTATAGCTGGGTTGAAATTGGCTTACATCTGTGGAGCAAAAAGGGTCAAGCTGCTAAGCGACTCCCAATTGCTTGTTCACCATGCCTTGGGCCTATCAGAAGCTAGAAAAGAACAATTGATCAAGTATTTACTACTCTTGAAAAGTGAGGCCATGAAGTTTAAAGCCGTTGTCTATGAGCATATTCCCCGGGCAGAGAATGAGCTAGCAGACTCATTAGCAACAATAGCATATACGGAGTCCTATCCATGGATCCATGTGCTTGAAAGCCCTTCTATTCAACTTGATGAAGGTGAAAAAGAGGAAGTTTTTGAAATACAAGTAAACCGGCCTCAAGACTGGAGGTCTCCTCTTATGCAATATCTGTCTGATGGTATCGTGCCTTTGGATAAACCACAAGCCAGAACCTTGAAGCACGGGGCACGTGGTTTCATTATGATTAGAGAAGTCTTATACAAGAAATCCTATAGCAAACCTCTCCTACGCTGTTTAGGGGATCATGAGTCACAAATGGTTCTCTCCGAATTGCACGATGGTGAGGGGTCAGCCCATTGTGGATTTAGAGCATTAACTAGAAGAGTGCTTCTCTCCGGATATTATTGGCCAACAATAATGAAAGATGCTAAGGAGCTGGTAAGAAGATGTGACCCATGCCAGAGGTACAGCAATGAAATTCATGTACCAGCCATTCCTTTGGAATCAATTTCTGAGCCCATCCCTTTTGCTCGATGGGGATTGGACTTAGTTGGGCCTCTCCCTGTGGCGTCCGGAGGACGTAAAACCATAATTGTAGCCATTGACTACTTTTCAAAGTGGATAGAAGCAGCCCCCTTGGCAGGAACAACATCAAAGGCTGTTATAAAATTCATTTTATCCAACATATGTTGCAGATTTGGTGTCCCCCAGAGAATAACAACAGACAATGGGCCACAGTTTGACAACAGAGAAATGGAGAGCTTCTGTGCCTCAAGGGGTATTCAGCATTGCTTTTCTTCACCTTTACACCCACAGGCCAATGGGCAAGTTGAGGTGGCTAATAGAACAATACTGTCCGGTTTAAAGAAAAATTTGGAAGGGGCTGCTGGGAAGTGGCCTAGTTATTTACAAGAAGTTTTGTGGGCCTACCGGACAACGCCTGGGGCTGCAACACAAGAATCACCTTTTGCCTTGGTCTATGGGATGGATGCAGTAGCCCCCATAGAGAAGACACTCCCCTCCTTTCGAGTCCACAACTTCTCCGGACAGGCTAATGAAATGGCAGTTAGAAATCAACTTGATTTAATTGAAGAAAGGCGAGTAAAAGCTCACCTTAGAGTGGCACACTATCAGAGCTTGATGAGAAGCAGGTTTGCTTCTAAAGTTAAAAGAAGGGACTTTCAACCAGGAGATAAGGTATTGAGGAAAGTTTTCTTGCATACCAAGGAAAAGCTCTTCGGAAAGCTGGCCCCAACTTGGGAGGGTCCCTATACTGTGGTTGAAAGAATCAAGCCTGGAACGTACTGGTTAGAAGACAAAGATGGCAGGGTTTTAACTCACCCTTGGAATATTGAACACCTTCGAATGTACTTGGAATAAACTTATGTAAATATTTACTTGTTTAAACATCCATGTAAATATTTGGGGGCATACCACTTCCTCTCTTCGGCGCCACGGAGAGCTTTAAATAAAACTTGGAGCCTTCTTAAATAATTTTCTAAATTTTTGCAAAATTCTGTTGATTGTCATACTATCCGGACTGAAAGGTCTAAGGGCTACTTAAATTCTAGCCAGAGAAACTAAACACTCTCACAACACAATAACTCAAGACTATTTAAACAGACTATGAAAGAAGAGAATGGTTGAGCAAAACAAAACATCCATTCAACAACTTAAAATTGCCTTGGCTTTCCAAGGACTTTTTAAACAAGTTTGGGTGCAGAACAAAAATCTGTCCGAACGGACAACATCACAAAAAAGGTGCTTTGGCCTTCCAAGGACTTTGGTTCAAGTAAAAGATAAACAAAACAAATTATAAATTAAGGTGGAGCCTTTGAAGATGGCTCACCCTCATCTGTTTTCTTGCTCTTGATATCGCTTTTTTCCTCAATGACCTTCTTGCCTTTGGGGTCAACCTCTTCCTCACCCGGACTCTCTCCGGTTTCCTCTTCGTCACCAGACGAGGATATATCAGTGTACCCTTCATCAACCATGGTCCAGTAGGGGAGATCATCGTCATCCACATAACGCCATAAGTCCCCTAGTCTCCTCTTCGGGAACTTCTCGTGAAACAGGAGGACCATATCGGACTTCACTTTCTCAATCAATAATTCTTCACTCCGTATCATCTCCCTGGCATAAGCATTAATTTTGGCCTTGATCATGGCCTCTTGATCCTTCACCAAAGCAGCTTTCTCCTCAACAGCCTGAGTCACTGCATTCTCTAAAGCAAGTTTGTCAGTAGTCAGGTTGGTGACAAGCTTCTCCTGTGCTGTATTCTCTCCTCTTGAGGCTGTCAAGTCTTTCTCCAATCCGGATAGCTTAGCCCGGAGATCTTTTACGGTCTCTTCTAAAGAAACAACTTTTGTGTTGCTTTCCTCTTGTTTCTTCTTTAGATGTTCGTTCGACTCCTTAAGCAAGTCAACCTTAGTAGTAGCAGTCCTGAGGTTTTCGGACAGCTTCTCCTTCTCAGATTTGAGGTCTTTGATGGTGTCTGCCTGACTCTGGACTTGCCTTTCCAGGGTGAGTACTGGTTGCACGTTGCTAAGGAGGGAATGAGCTATGACATCCCTCTCACTGGAAACCAAGAAAGTCCTACCATTGAAGTTTACCGTGTTGGAGCTACTTGGGGGAACATATGGCCCTGCGAACTCATCTCTAGACAGGCCAAGGAAGTAGTCACCTAGAGGACCCAGACCGGTGACGTCCACTTCATCCATGTTAATCTCTCCCCGTTCAATCTCATCAGTATGGAATTCCCTTGGAATCCCTTCATTAAGATTCCCTGGGATCTCTTCAGCCAATGTCGGATCGGTTGGGAAGGTGGGCTCCGGATCCCGGAGAGTGAGCTCCTCACTTTGAGAAGTCTTTTTCTTTTTGACTTCTCTGTCAGCACTGTCACTCGCTTGTTTGCGAGTCCGTTTAGAAGCCCTTGTAGGTTTTGAGGAGTTCACCCCTTGCTTCTCACTCTCCTGTTCTACCACTTGTAGAAGGTTTGCATCAACTTGAGCCTGGGCTGGCACCACTGAACCTGTGGGAGCCTCTTTCTCTGAATCCTCTACTGCTGTCCTGCCTTTCTTCTTCTTGCCCTTCATTTTACTTGGGGCTTTGGCCCGGGCAGGAAGGAAGAGGGTCCCATCCAGTTCATGAGACCTTCTCAGCACTACATCTTCATCAGGAGGGGTGGAGAACTCCTCTCAGGTTAGATCCCTTCGACCTGTGGTGTTCCACAGATGGGATCTCGCTAAATTCCCAGGGGTAAAAGCTTTGTGAAACCGGTTCTCCCAGTTCTCCGCGGCCCATGCGTTTATCTTGCCACAGGTAACCTGTCCGGCTTTAAGGTAGTCTCCGAACTCCTTTGGCAGCTCTGATAAAACAAGAAAGTAACTGATTAGCATAAACTAAACGAAAAGAGAAATTCGAATAGAAACTTAAAGTAAAACTTACGATCGCTCCTCCATCTACTTCGAATAAGGCTAGGATTCTCCCCGGCCTTGATTTTCTTGCCATTCTCCCACGAGCCACTCACAAACAAGAATTGGCTCCTCCACTTGCTCTCCGACTCCAGGAGATCATCCACAGCTTTCAGATCGTTCCCCATGTTAAAGTGATAGAAAGGGAACTGATGGTGTTTGCACAAACTAGCTACAGCAGCGAACTCTTCCATTGGAAGAGGGATTCCGGACAACCTAGATGCCATAATGCATGACATCAAGGTGTACCATCCGTTAGGGCTTAGCTGTGATGGACATAGCTTGACTAGGTGGAAATAACGCACTATCTCTGGATCCAGTGGGAACCTAAGTCCCCAGTTGAATAGCTCCGTAAAGAAGACTATTTCGTTCCTTTTACAATCCATCGGGGTCTCCGGATCGATGGGAATTCGGATTTTTACATTTTCAGGGATCCCCCACTTAGTGCGAAACCGTCCCAAATCTCTAGTATGGATAAACACATACTTAGTCTTTAACAGAGATAAAAGGTACTTGAACTCTACCTTATGAAAACAGGGCCCTACTCTCCCTTCGAGGCTCTCCGGCAGATCCGGACGCCTCAGATACAAGCCCTCTTTGCCCTTCTTGGCAACAACTACAGCAGTTTCAGCTTGTCCGGAAGACTCGGACTCAAACCTAACCTCCTCAGTGGAGTCTTCCATCCTCTCCTCCATTATTGTTGGGGGAGCTTCAGCAGAAACAGCCCGAGGAGGGATGAAGCTTGGCACAGCTGATCCTCCGGACTGTTGGCTCTTTGTATGTTTTTGAGTTCTCACCTCAGTTTGAGTTTCTGAGGTCGAAGTTTCTTTGGGAGGTAATGGGCTGCTAGCCCCCGGACCGACTGGCATTTCCCGGAGAGTCCTAACAGTTGCCCCGGACCCTGAATCGCTGGTATTTTTTGAAGAAAGTCCCTTAACCAATCTGCTTGGTCTTTTCATGATTAGTTTGTCTGGAGAATGATCGGAGTCGGACCACATAGCAATGAAAGTGGATTTCTTCCTGACACTTGTGACAGTGACCCCCGGTTCAACGATAGGGATCGACTCTTGAACTGAAGAGCCAGATACTATGGGAGAAAGTGTTGATTGAAAGAATTTTCTGGGTTTCGTACCTTTCGAAGAAGACGAACCTCTATCAGATTCTTCGATTGAAGGGACTGGTTTCTCGACAGGCGACGCTGGAAGTCCTGCTGCAAGTCTTTTCTCTTTTTCAACCCTTTGAGCTTTCTCCAATTCTGAGAGATTAAGCCAGCCACCCTTGATTAGAGCTGTTCTTGCTGTGAACATAAAACAACTAAGGAAATCTTGAAGTTTTTAGAGAGATGAAACTTTGAGTAAAATGGCAGAGTGAAAGTGATAAGTGAGGCTGTGAAAGATGAATGAAATTTATAGTAAATGTAAAAAAGAGGGTTTGATTCCTAGGAGAATCCGAAAAGTTGGGCAATGATTAAAAAACGGCGCTGACGTCATCAATAGCATTTAAAGAGGTAACTTGTTCGAGAAAGTGGTGCAACTTTCGAGGTGAAAAAACGGCTGAAGTAACCAACCAGAAAGTGACACGTGTCCCACTAACTCTGACAAGAACCGTTTAAAATTCGTAACGATTGGGCTGTCCGGGCCTGTCCTCAACTCTCTTCGAAATGGAAGGTCAGTTCCTAAGTCTGACTGTTTTTCAGTTCTTTAACAAGGACACTTGTTCAAATACCTAAAAAAGGGGCTCCTGATGAGTCCGAATTCGAAGTGCTCCCCGGAAGGGCAGTCCAAAGTACGTCTCCCCGTAAATTCGGACAGGCTCCAGGTATTTAATCCGAACAGGACTTTTTTACCGGACAGATGATTTCGAACTATGACTAAAGTACTAAAAAACCTAAACACTATCTGACTAAGCTACCTGCACATCTGCTTAAAACTTATGGGTCTTTAAACATGACCCGGGTCCATTAAACTTGACCCGAAAGCCCATAAGGGCCCAAATTTCACACTATAAATGCCCAACCACCAGCATTAACTATGGGTAAGAAAAATTGACTGCTGCCATGCTGCACAATTCTCTCTCCACCCTTAAAACACTGTGAAACACCCTTAAAACACTGTGAAACACCTTTAAACACTGTTAAACACCCTCACGCCGCTTTAAAACTCCACTTGAAATTACCAGCCTACCCTCAGGCTACTTTTATCCACACCAATAATATTTTGGTTATGCGTTTTAATGATGGGTTTACTCAAGTCATATAAGGGTGTATAAAGTGATGAAAATCATTGAAATAAGGTTGGGAAGTAGTGATGAGGTGTCTAACTTGTTATATAAGAAGTCATTGAAGTGTAAATAGAGAGTGGAACATGTGCTAAAGGTAATGAAGTGACATGCTAAAAAGGTGGAATAAGTGCAAAACAGAGTAATTAAGTTGAGTATGTGGATAGAAGAGATGCGAGTAGTGGAAGAGAGGGAGAAAATAAAAATTGTGACAAAAAAGATATGGATAATAGGTAAGCACAGGTGTAGTACAATTACAAGAACATATTATTTTTAGTAAAAATTAAAAGACCTTAAATACTGAGGAATCTAGTTCTATTTATAAAAAAATATCTTGAGTCACGAGCCTTTATATAGTCATAGGGCTATGGCATAAGGCTTTGGTAACTCAATACATGGTAAAAATCCTTAAAATATAGTTTTAGTCTTAAGGCTTTTACTACTTAAAACTTTTACATAAAGATCATCTCGCCTTATTTAGGCCAAATTACACCTCTAAGTCTTATGTCATAGGCTCAGACCTGATGGGATAAGCCCTTAGAATTGATAACATTATTTATACTCTCTCTAGTTCTTGTGAGGGAATACATAAAGTACTATAGCTTTGAGTTATTATGTGTTGGTCGTTGATATTATTTCTTGATAGTTATTATTAAACCTTGTATGAGTTGATTATTTACTAGAGCTAATCCTTACCAAACTGGTTATATGTCGAGTCAAGCTACCAAGCCGATTATGCCTAAACTCGTGAGATTTTTGAGGTCTGATGACCTCATACATGTCTCGTTAAATATATATTTTCGGCCTAACTTACTTGAGTAAATAAAACTATATTTTATAGAAAGGGAAAGAGTATAAACATGAGTAAAAAAATATTTGCTAGTTGTTTGTTATCTCGTATGATAGATTCATAACCAATTTCTTGTTTTCAAAAAGTTCTTTTTTGCTTTGAAAGTGGCTTCACCATGCCTATGGAGGTGTGAAACCTACTTAGTACTTTTAAATAAAAAATAAAGACTAAAGTGTGAATTTGTACTGATAGAATAGTCGAAGCTTTTATGTTTGCCAAGTGATAATATTTATCTTGTCTAACCCAAAGCGACGAGTGGTTGTAAAAAGAATTTATAAAGTATAACTAGCCACAAAAATCTTATAACTAGCCAAACTTACTAGAGCTCGAGATGTTATTGACTAATCATAGGAATCTTCAGAGATTTGAAGCTTTAATATATGATGTGACATAAAAATATTAAACATTTAAGTTATGAGAGTAATGATGTAACTTATGAGGAAGATTTTTACATGCTAGAGAATGGAAGAGTCCTTCAATACGTATTACTGGAGTGTGCAACCACCACTAACTTGACAAGAATATCGTTATGCTTCAACTTGATCTATCAGGACCGTTGGAGGAGAGCAAATCTTAGTAATACGTCTGTCAAAAAAATTAGGTCGTTCATTATCTAACTAAATTAACGGTTGAGAATGACTTAGATTTTCTTCAAATAAGGATGTTCACCCCTCCTTAACCTCGTTTACTCATATCTCTATATTTTCTCTCATTTTCACGTTTTTCATCTTTTCTTCTATTATTCTTCCTATTTTTTAAAGCTTCCACATTTAAGCCTATTGTTTTTTTCTAAACACCATTATGGCGAGAAAATGGGAATTTTTTTGCAACATCAATAATGAGGTTTCTGATATCCATAAGCAGATAATCGATTAATTATTTAGATAAGCTTCTCACAGTCCTCCTTGGGGACTGATACATTTTGATACGAAGCTCTAACGATCACTGAATGTTCATAGATCCACTTTTTTCGTTGCTCGATCGTTAACAAATCTATCACCATTTCGATTATTTCTTCATGATAGTTCAAGTACCATTACACATGAGTTATTTGATTTAGTTGGTATTTAAACCGATCTAGCGTGGATTGGTCTGATGGCGAGTGATGGCACTTGATCTTCCATTACTTCCCAAACAGTGGAGACCTTAAGGTTTGGAAAGCTCTATAAACCTTTTGTAAGGCTCATCAAAATAATTTTTGGCTCTCTTGTGCTGGACAAGTTAAAATACGAGTGTTATACGTACATAAAACTTAAGTATCATCCTAAGCTTCTGGCTTAATTGGAAATCCTAGTTGCGATACATGTTCATTACCAAATGATGAATAAGCTCATGTTAACGCCTGAGATGATTAATTTGTGTTCTTCGCCATTCTCTTTGATATCGGTGTTTGCTTCCCACTGCACGATGATTTTATCTGCCCCAACCAGCTGGTGTCTAACGGATGGAGGCTTCTGATGACATTAATGCAACAAGTAAAAATCTATAGTTTTACCTCACATTGCATAAATATCACAAGGTTTTTAAAAAAAATTATGAATCTGATAAAGTGTAAAAAGTATAGTTTCTTTTATTTGTGGAAATTAGTAAACATGTAGGGATGAGCCGAAGGTGGTGATACCTTATCGGTGGATAGCGTGAAGTAATAATGCTCACCTGTTCTTTTATTATTCAATTTGATTGTATTGTAGAAATTATATAAAAACTTAATGTTGATTATATTTTATATAACGAACCAGTTAATATCATACAAAATTCATAAAAAGTATATATGAGCGCTTGCTTAAGGCCACAATAAACTCTGTTGAGCTTGTATATTTTTCTAAAAAGGGTTGGTGATTGACGTTTTCAAGTTATTGGTTTTTGGATGAACTCGGAACAATCTGGAGTAATACATATTTCTGTAGTATTGGCCGAACTGTTAGACAGGGCACACAAATCAAAGACCAAAGTTGTAGATCCTAAGGTAAAAAGAGTTCATATTGTACCATCTTTCAACCTTTTGCAAGCTAAGTAAATATACAACCAAAGAAAAATTATGTTAGGCCATTTCTTAAAAAAACCACTAATGTTAAGGCTGTTTATCAGAAATCCAAAGTTATGGGTTTTTTTATTCAAGAACTGTTGAGCCCGATGTTACTGAGTCCAACGTGAAGATCAAATTTGTTGAGCTATTTTCCTCTATTACTCCAGTTATGGTAAATATTTTTAAACAATGTAGGAATTCAATCAACTATGCATAACTTCCAACTTCCTGAAAGGGAATAATCATCAATGAGGGCAACTTAAATGGTGTATAAAATACACATTTTTATGCTGAAAATAGGGAAGAGCAAGTAGAAGAGAATTGAGTTACTACGGAAATTCAAGAAGGAAAAAAAAGATTTTTAGGACAATTGTTTATGAAGATCTGGTAGTCAAGATATAAGAGTAAATGTGGCTCCAAATTTAGCAGAGGTTGAGAAGAAAAAAACAGTCATGAATAAGTTTTATTAAATTACTAAAGGTAAAGAAAGCGAGGAAGATGTGGTGATTCGGGCATAAATTGTCACCATAATTGTTAGTATAAGCCACATAAAAAATGTTCATTTGCCTCCAGTAACGATTGTTTATGAGTTATTTTTTATGTTTACCTCTAAGAATCAATGATGGAACATTCAAAGACACCCAAATTTTAAGATTTAATAAACACAATCGAGATAGTTTGTGTTCATTAGGTTTCCAAAAGTCATGCTAAATAGTCAAAACCTATTTTAGTAGAATGGTTTCTGACCCTGGAGAAAGTGACATAAGATATTGGCCACTTAATTATTTTTTGCTTGCACTAAAGGGATGGTTACTCATCTTCCTGGGTAAATTGGGTAGGATGAACATGAAGCATGGTACTGAAGTAAGTATATGACCTTTTCTCGAGATGATGAATGAGCCCCTTCATTTTGTCGGGAACTGTATCCATGGTATTTTGAAAATGATAGGTTGTTAGATCCTAAGATTAGGGAGAATGAGAATGATTACTTGAAGCTTGTTTTTATTTAAAAAAAACTCTTATTGAGACATAAACCAGTTTATAATAGTCCCAAATTCTCGCGATAAAACTAATTGGTTCTTGAGATATTTCTCTATATTTTACCAACAATGTTCGTTTTCATTAAGAAGAGATACAACATGCTTATATCACTCATTGGAATTTTTTTTGCAAGAGAGTGATATCTTGAGCCACGGGTCCAAGCTATTAGAGATCGAAGTTTTGTAGCAACATGGAATTTCAAGAACTTTTGAAGCTTAATATAATGATGTGGAAGAGGAATAGGACAATGAATATGAGGAATGGATGGTGCATTTCTTGAAGGAGAGTTCGAATTTGTTGGTCATTATCTTTTTGCAATCGAGACCAAAATTGTGGTGGAATTTTGTCTTGTATTTGATGATGAGACTCCAAACGTTTCTCTTTCTAGCAAATAAACCAAACCCAGAGTATTTACATTTAAGAATTTTGTTTTTTTGCATCTCTTGATCTGTTGAACTTGAACCTTGAAGCATGGATCCTTATGAATCATTTTTTGTAGTTTCGACCTATAGTAATATTGTGAGGGATAATTTATTGTTAATGCTTCAAATGAAGACTTTTAAGCTAAGGGAATCTTAAAAAAAATAAGAAATTGAGGTATTATCAGCAAAGATGAAAGGCAATACATTGTTGGTTGCTTTGGATGAAGGTTTTCTTTAAGCTACATGAGTCTGATTAAATTGAGAGCTCAATATATCCTCATTAATAAGGATGTGTAAAATACTTTCATCTAATGAAGAATTATGTAGCCATATAATTCTAAGTTTATTAAAGATTCCAGTTATCCCCAAACAAGAGGATGGGAAATACATTATCGGTTGCTTAAGTTCAATACTTTTTCACCCATGTGAGGCTTAATGCATTAAGAACTAAGGTTAACCTCAATATAAAATATGGTAAATATACTCATAATTTCTTTTGATAAATACTTTTTGAGACATAAGATTCTTAATGCATTTAGAACCCGGGTTATCCTTACGGGAAGGGGGGGAGAAAGTCAATGTTTTTTCATGACTCGATTAATCCATACGAATTGATGAGTTCCAAAGGTAGATATTTATTATGGGAATTTATGTACTATTTAATATGTCGAATTGGGTTTAGAATCATCAAAACACTAGAATGTTTTCAGCGGTGGATATATGGGAATTGGTTCTATAAGACCAAGAACCTCTCGGCTTCCATCTCATAGCTTAAAAAGACTATTTTCATTAGTAGAGGGCATCTCTGATTAGAATTAAGTTAAGAAAATTATCAGTGTCTTACCCTTAATAGTAGTTTATGGTTCAAACATCATATTGAAGTTTCATAATTCTATTAACCACGTGGTCAGTCTTTAAAATATGTATGCATGTTACAATATATATATAAGGAGAAAGAAGGTTCAGATACTATAGTATTAGCCTGAATGTATGTCTTCATCTTCTTAACTACTACTACCAAATACTGGGTAATTTTTTCTCACTATAAATTTTGTGTCTCAATATCTAGTATGGACTTTTAACCAAAATGTGAAATTTATAAGTAAAGACAAGTGAGTACTACTAGCTAAAAACTGAAATTGACAAATAAAAAAATGTATACCAATATGGTATAAGTTTCTTGAGCATGTGACTAATGGTCGGGAGGCAAATATGATGTAGCCCAAAAAGTCCAAACAAAAGCCTTTGTAATTTTATTTTATTTTATTCAAATATCTTATGTATTTAAATCAAATCTAATTATATTAAGATTTGATTTTATTTTATTTGATTTTATTTTAGAATATTTATTTTATTTCCTTGTATTCTAATTTAGGGTTTTGAGAAGCTATTATATAAAGCCTCTTATGCCTTAAGTTATTTTGAAGTTTTTGGAATAATAGATTTTTATATCTGAAAATTTCACTCTTTGTTTCCCTTAGATTAGGGCTGCATCATGTTACCCTTGAATTAGGGTTTCATCTATCGTTGCTTCTTCTTCTATTTCCGCTGCGTCATCAGTTTGGTATCAGAGCCTCAGTTCCTGCTACGGGTCAAGCATGTTTCTGAATCCTGATTTCATCTGATTTAAGGTTTAAAGAAGAGAACAACACACGGTCATGAAGATCAGAAAGATCGTTTGAGTATAAGGGGGCATACCAACCGTTTCAATGATGATCGTATTGACCGGTTACTGAAGGAGTTTAAATTGGCTACTAATCGTCGAATCAAGGTAAATATTGCTTATCGAGATGCTGTCTCAGGCTATGAAGAGGTTTTCAAAACCATTATTTTCATCAACTGGACATGGGGATGTTGTCTTCAGGCTATGAAAAGGTTTTCGAAACTATTTTTTTCCTTCAACTGGATGGCTTCAATGTGACTTCGAATAAGGAACACTCGAGAAGAATTATCTTATTCCGATAAGGTTAACAATTATAATTCCCAATGTAACGATTGAATAAAATAAAATATATAATTAAGGTTCTTGATGGTGATGGTGCTGTGAATTCGAGGACGAATTCTTGTCAACCAGGAGAGGATGATGTAGCCCAAAAAGTCCAAACAAAAGCCTTTGTAATTTTATTTTATTTTGTTCAAATATCTTATGTATTTAAATCAAATCTAATTATATTAAGATTTTATTTTATTTTATTTGATTTTATTAAAGAATATTTATTTTATTTCCTTGTATTCTAATTTAGGGTTTTGAGAAGCTATTATATAAAGCCTCTTATGCCTTAAGTTATTTTGAAGTTTTTGGAATAATAGATTTTTATATCTGAAAATTTCACTCTTTGTTTCCCTTAGATTAGGGTTGCATCATGTTACCCTTGAATTAGGGTTTCATCTATCGTTGCTTCTTCTTCTATTTCCGCTGCGTCATCAAAATAGACTTAAATTTTCCAACTTGGCGAAAAGTAATTAGAAAGGACAGGAGACCCTGCAAGTACTCGATCCCATAAGAGAAAAGTGGGATGGAAACAAGAATTTTTAAGTTGTCCGACCCCATAATCATTATCGGGAGATAATCTAGACTCTAAAATTTCATGAGCCCCGATGCATGATCGTGAGAGAATATCGGCTCTAAAATTACTTGAGCATGTAGGCATAATCGAAAAATAATTTTGACCTTTAAATTTCTCGAGTCAGTAGCCATGAACGGGAGAAAATTTTGGCCTTTAAATTTCTAAAATCCGTAGGCATGATTGAAAGAAATGTCGACCTTTAAATTTCTAAAAAATAGGTTCATTTAAGAATCTAAAATAGTTATGTACGTGGATTAAATGTATTAGTAAGTAAAATATACATGAATCCTTAAGGGTAATTTTTGCATCTGAATGTAGTATGAGAAATATGCTCGTGATGATTACACTTCGGGAAATAGGAAGGGCACGAGTGTAATGCGACGGATAGTCAGCTCGATTATTGACATTGGGAATTTTAACTCATAATGATTTTTTAATTACTATATACCTTGTGTGGACCATGTACCACGTGTACAAATAAAATGAAACTACTTTAAATTTATAAAAATTGCACTAAGTGGTAAGGAATATTTCCATAAAATATTGTAAATTAGTTTTTTGCATAAATTTATAGATCTTCTCCTCTTTATGTTCTAAACCATGTTTCTTAGCTTGGAATCTAAAAGTTTAAATAACCAGAGAATGACTTAAATATTATCTTGCATTTCAGTCGTACCCTAAAGATATCTACGTGATTCGTATAATTTATTGATTGATTTTGCAGAGAAATTCATTCGTATTTATGAAAAATTGTTCTCAAACTCTTAAACTCTATAGGATGGAGAATATTATTGATCATTACAAAGCTGAAACACATGAAAAAAAATATGATACATGCAGAAGCGGTGGAAGTTTTTAGAGGGTATGATAATTAGACTTCTCGTAGAGTAACAGATCTTGAGCGATTATTTCGACCATGAGATGGTACATTAATTTTTCTCTTTAAGGCAGTAATTTGCATGTCACTTCCTCCATAAGTGCTGTATTTTTTCCAACTTACTTACACATGCCCTAACCAGCTTATTCCTTCTCGATATATTTTTTATCATTGCTACCATGATGGTGGTAAACTACTTCTCATACTTATTTTTTATGCATGAGTTTCTTAATGTTTTGTAAATCGAATGGTGGATGATAGCTTATTATACAAAATATGGTCTCTTTTATTTTGTCAAGTGATAACCAACCTTGCTGAGACTAAGAGGTACCAGATAGACCAATTTGTTTATGTGAGCGATTATTAGGATACTGGAAGGAGTGGTCTTCCGATTGTGACAATGAGAAATTTTTCAATATGTAGCATGTATCAGATCTATCAAAAGTTATAAAATTCATTAATATTTATGCTTGTATTTGACAAATATGTATTGTGTCATCATTCTAGGTTTTGGCTGGTTATTTTCCAAATTTGTAGAGGGGAATCACTAAAAACTTGTGTATTTGTGCATGCTAACCAATTTTATGTACAGTAGATCATACAGTCGCTTTCTAGTTTTAAAAGAATTTAACGATGATGGGTTTTACCTGATGTCCGAGCAAAGTGTACTTAATAAGTTGTGAGGGCTAAATTAGTTACTCGAGGTGAGATTCGTATTTCCCAAGAGACGGAGAGTATGTGCACCTCTTTTAACAATAAAATTCAAAAATTGGGACCGGGTTCTCTCGTATGACCGCATACTAGTGAGTCGAAAAGAAAAAATGACATATGTCTCATAGAGTGATATATGATTGACAATTCAAGACTCGACATAAAACCCGAATTGTATGTGAATTTTAAAAAACATATGGAGCTTGTTGTTAGTGATATGTTGGTGGGTTTACAAGCAAGCGTTATAGAGGTAAAGAGCACCGTAAGAATCTAACTTTGTTGACTAGAGAAAATATACCTAATGCGGATTATGGCTTAAAAGTAACAGCAGTTAGATAAATGGTTTTTCGTATGATATTATCGCGATGTGATAAAATCAAAGGGAGGAGTATCCCACCGATGGATCTGGTTGGTCCGAAACCGTGATTAACTTATGTGAGGTGCTACATGGCAGAGAGAATTGGTGGTATTGCAGGATAATCTAGTTAGCATGTTCCCACTCTAAAATTGGTTTTGTTTTAGGATTAGCATGGGCCTCTTGATGAAGGTTAGAGGATTGGCTTCGTGAGTGATCTCGATAGTGCCTATGATGACGGTGTTCGTGATAATTAGTTAATTATTATTTGGACTCTTTCTATGAGCGTGTATCTTGAAATATTTTCTCATGTGGGTGATGTTTTTTGAATTTGGAGCGTGACGGTTGATCTTGATAATCCGTCATGGTGATCGGTCGTGGAATGACGAGTGGTCAATAGAATAATTAATATTCTTTAAAGTGACGGAATGATAGAATCAATTAAAATTCTATGAAAGAGAGAGAAGTGGTATTGTAATCTCTTACATCGCATTGACTATCACGTATTACGTCAATTCTTCTAGTTGATGGTATAGTGTATGCATGAGTGTATAGTTGATATGATGACAAACCTTTTATGTAGAGCCATGGTTTGGCTAGCCAAGGGTGTCGCAACCTTTGGTAGCATAGTACAAGACTTGGCCTAGGGCACCAGTAGTTATGTGTGTTTAGAGGGCTTAATGACTCAAATCTTGACAAATTCCCTAAGTTTTCCATCTATGAGGTATTGGATCATGTCTTCTAAGACCTTATAGTCTTATGTATGATGGTTGTAATAGTTATGATACTTATATAACTTGTTCTGATTTCAAGACTCTTTCGGTCCTCACATATCTATGGTGTTATTGGCACCAAGTTGACTCTCAGACTCGATCTTAGACTGTGACTATGGAATCGATAATCTCGGTGTATTGGGTATTTAAAACGCATATGTTTGCAAGAATTTTGACCTCTTATAATTCAATTTTAGAATATATGGTTCTTATTTTAAAGTTAAAAGTGTCCTTGATATGATTCGATAATTTGTGTAACACACTTTCATCAAATGAATGATTGTTTACCCATATAAGACTCCAGTTTTCCCTAATCATAAGGATGAAAAATACACTAACGGTTGCTTGAGATTAATACTTTTTCAACCATGTGAATCTTAATGCATTAAGAACTTATGTTATCTTCAATATAAAGGATGGGAAATACATACCTAATTGCTTTAAATAAAGACCTTTAGAGCCATATGAATCTTAATGCATTAAGAACCCTAGTTATTTTTAGAGGAATAGTGAGAAGGTCAATGTGTTTCCACAACTCTATTAATCCATACAAAGTGAGAAGTTCCAAAGGCAGAGGTTTTTTATAGGAGTGTATGTACTATTTAGTGTGTAGGATTTGGTTTAGAATCAAAATACTATAATGTTTTCAGCGGTGGATATATGTGAACTAAATCTGTAAGACCAAGAACCTCTTGACTTTCATGTCGTAGATAAAATAGACCATTTTAATTAATAGAGAGCATCTCTGATTGGATTTAAGTTAAGATTTTCTAGTACCTTACCCTTAATAGCGGTTTGTAATTTAAACCTAATATTGAAGTCTCATAATTCTATTAACCATGTGGTCAGTCTTCAGAATATGTCTGCCTATTACAATATATTTGTAAGGGGAAAGAAGTTTCAGATATTATGGTATGAGCTTGAAAGTATGCCATCATCTTCTTAACCGCTACTACCAAATATATGATAATATTTTCTAAATATAAACAATGTCTCGGTATCTAGTATGAGCTATCAACCAAAATGTGAAATTGATAAGTAAAGACAAGTGAGTATTATTATCCAAAAAATAAAATTGACAAATAAAAAAAGAGGGCATACCAATATGTTATGAGTTTCTTAAGCATGTGTTAGAATCTGAACATTATGTTTTAGAATTGCTCGATGGTGTACTCGAGATCTTTTGTTCCAATGTATTTATCCATTTTGAATGGAATAAATCTTTAAGGTAGACTTCTTATTGTTATCTCTGGTGCCAAAGGTAAGGATACCGTATTGTATTTAAGGTTTTCTTCCCTTGTCTATGCTACAGGTTGGTATGGGGCTGTGATTGAAGGATGAGAAATGCTCTATCATAGAGATGAGGGTTCGTCACCACTACATGATAATCTAATTTGAACGTTCCACTATGATATTAGGCTTCACTCCAAACGGAAAATGAGTCTATTGATGACTCTTACGGGATTGACCTTGTGAGTGAGCTTGATAGTACCTAGGATGACACTGTTTATGATATTTATTCAATTATTCTTTAGATAGCGCATGATAACATATATCTCAGAGAGGTTTCTCATGTAGGTAATATTCTTCGTGTTCGTGATGTGCCGATCGTTCGTGGCATGGCGAGCGATTAGCAGTTGCATGGTTATGTTTGATCCAAATAAATGAAGCATATTTTCCTCATTTTAAATGATTTTGGTTATTAAGACGATGGATTTCAGATCACGGTCCTTACCAATTTTTTATTCCGACAACAAATCATACATGTTCTTATCCTTTGACGATGAAGATCAAATTTTTTATGGTAAAAACCTCATCCATATAACTTTGATGTATTTTAGTAACCTGCTACTTGATTATAGATATAGAACTCGTTTCGGTGATGATAATATTTTATGTTACAATTATGGATGGAGTATGAGTGATGATTTCGGCAAGATTTTATTCTAAGACGGTCTTAGTTATGGTTTGTGTAGCGATAATAGCAACATAATTTTGTGTGGCAGCAAAAAATAGTGCTTGTGATTTCATGGCGACAATAGGATTTTGCACAAAAATGACATTTAGGTTTGTGTTATGGTGATGAAGACATGATTTTGTGTGACGATGGTAACTATAGTTTGTGTTTAGCGGTATTATGATTTTCTGTGATGGCAAAACTGCGAGGGTTCGTAGGTTATGAGATGATGAATAACACGTTTTCCTTTTTTATCATGGTGAGAAATGGTTTTTTTAATTGGTTTTTACAATAACAAAATTATATGCACATTTATATTCCCACACACTATGTCAATGATGTGTTCAAATTACGTTCGAACTGGTGGGATACATTCCGAACAAGGATTATTAAGGGTTTAAGCTAGTTCGTGATATATTACTTCAACAGTGACGTTAGTCACGTCCTTAGCAGACCACACAAATATATCCAAGTCCAAAAAAATAATATAATAGTTAGTATATTTAATTACATGATATGTATTTACCAATGTTGAGGACTTTGTTTTCTAATATGGCTATATTTTACACTTCTTCAACAGTCTCAACCATCTCGGTGATCTCGAGGGTCATCAATGTCATCGAGGATGACCAGAGCCCCTAATAGTTGTTATTTTTTTAGCTTCAAATAGGTAGAGTAACACTCTTCTGCAACTTATTTTTTCTTTCGAATCACATCAACCCTACTATTGATGATGTAACACAAATACTAGTGTACGATTGAAACTATTATATGCATTTGATCCAGTCATGGCCTACCGAATATAGAATGTTACAAGAAGAGTTATTTACCATCATGAACATGCACTCGACCTGCTTTTTGTGCTCCATTTATCCTAGTACCACATTCTAGTTCAACTCGCCCATGCCCTGGGTGTTTGTACCACTAAACCCAGTCATAACTCTCTTCTATGTTGTTCGAACTAGTACAACGCTCATATTCTCATATATATTTTGCAATATGATATTAGTCAAACTACCAATATTTATCATAATTTTTCTTATTTCTATATTTTTAATCTTAACAAAGCTTATAAATGCATCCTCATATGGTGTCGTGACTCCCCGAATATCATCATTATCAAAAACGTATAACATGGTAAGAGTTTCGGTAAAAATTCTAAAATTTGACCCTCGAGTTGGATTTCTAAGTCGTCTACATGCCTAATTCTAGAATATTTACTAAAAATTGATAGTATATCACGTCATGTTATTAAAGGAGCGACTTATCAGTTCGATTCAGGGTTAATATAGTCTATTTTCACAATAACCATTACTTTTAGGGCCTTTTAGAGGTTTGGTGACTACTATTACTTGTTGTTCCACCTTTGCTGGTTGACTAGGCTCTTTTGCAACTAGTCTCAGCTCGGTCAGGCGACCTTATAGACTAACTTCATTAGTTTCTATTATCAATAAGTTTTGCATCTCGATATTTAGCACTGTATTCAGCAGTGTAATGTTTTACATCATTACAAAATTTATAGTATTTTTTTCTTGCCTATCTCAAGATGTCCACATCTTTTTGGGCCTTTAAAATTCAACTACAATTTTCCCATTCATAACTGACTATGACTCTCGGGTTTTTTGTCAGTTTAATATAAGCCTCCCATTTGTTCTACTTTGACCTTCGGTTGTTGTTATAATTATTTTTGTTTTACTTCCTCGTGAATTTACCTCATAAGCCTTCATTTTGTTGTCTAAGCTTTGTGAGAGGCTCAACGAAACACTTGGATTTCTAAATTAGAGCCACCATGAGGGGCCCATTAACATTCTTCAAATGGTAGGCATTTGGAAAGCCTTATGGGGATCGTCTCGCCGACTTTGATCTGCTCTCCTATCTGGACAAACAGATCAGCGCAATTTAAAGCCTTTTTATGATGTTTGTTTTATCAGAAGTCCCAGTAATATTCATTATTAGTAATCTACACAAACTATCACATCATTGCAATTTTCTAGTCTATTTTTTGCTCTGATGAACCTTTAAGTGTACTCTTAAATACTCTTTTTCCGGGTTATAATAAATAATATATTCACAATCTTATTTGATGATCTTCCATTCAATGAAATCATTCTTGAATGCGGTATACAACATGTTAAAGTTGTATATGCTACCTGGTGGAAACTGATTGAACTATTTCAGAGCACTACCTCTGAAAGTTAAGAAAAATGTTCACTACAGGAGCATGTCATCTTTCCTGAACCCTAATATTTTAATTTTAAACTATTCGATGTAGTGCTCGAGACATCAGGTCTCATCGTATTTATCCATATTATATTGATTGAACTTTGGGATATCAATCTCTAACCAATTGGAGTTTTGAATAATTTTCTCGTATTTGGACCTCAATTTTCCATATACAACTCTAATTCGGTGATGTGTTTTAATGATGAGTTTATTTTGATCAGATTATGGTGCTCCGAGTGATAAAAGTCTAGGAAACAAGATTGGATAGTATAAATGAAATACCTAATTTGATATGGAACAAATGACATTTTGTTTTTGAAAAAATAAAAAATATGTTAAAAAAAGTAAAGTGAAATGTTAAAAAGGTAAAAGAAAATGCCACGATACCATAAGTAATTGGAATACATGTACATAAATGATAAAAACAATTGAAAACAATGGGGAAGAGAATAAATAGTACTACAAAATTTGATAATAAATAAACATCGAATATAATACATTGAAAAATTAATAATATTTTTGCTAAATATGGTCTTGTTCTTTCCTACTAGCATTTATAGACGCGATGATTTTAAATTCTAAATAATGTAGTTTCAATATTTAAAAAATTATTTAAATTAAATATATAATAAATAAAGTTATGCCGATATCTCCCGAAAGCATATAAATATAGTTGAAAAATATACCGTTATCTAAACACAACCGTAAAATAGTACGACAAATACCACAAAACGTGAAAAAGAGCAAGATCCAGTAATCTACAATGCGGGAGAAGCCGATCTGGAGCAGGCCATCATGAAAGAGGTGGGTTTTCCTCAAACAAGAAACTGGCATAAATTCTAAAATCCAAAAACAACAAAGAAACATACATGCATGAGTATGAGTATCATCCTTGAAGGTAAAATCTCAGTTTGGTATGATAAATAAGCTTATAATATAGGTCCATTATAGAATTCAAAAACAACTTTCAACCTACTGCCAATTTTCTAGTAGTGAAACAAGAAAAAAACATACCGAAGCACATAAGAACAAATGAACGTTATGGAATATTTTCTACCCTAACCTGCCGAGGAATCTAACAACAATATCCAAGCACGGAACCAACTTCAACTAGACATTAACAGTTGACATGATCTCATAGCTTTGGCAGAGAGACAAAGGCGGGAACTTACCTGTTATGTGACGATCAGGTTCCGAGACACGGTGAATCCATTCGATGATAGACTCATATGCCAAAACAAAACATCAACGAAAGTGAATCTGACTCGAAAGAGATAATATTAGAAACAAGAGGAAGAAGTCATTCAAAAAGTATAATTGAGTTGTAACATAGTAGGGGGAGATCACGTTGGAATATGCAATTATCCATGCCTCGCATTAAAGAGCTTACTAAAGACCGCAATTAGAAGAAATCCCGAAAAACTGGACTACTCTAGACCCAATAAAAAAACATCTACAATCACCTTTAAACTAAGTAAAAGACTATTAAAATATTTAAAAAAAAATAGTAAGAACAATAAGTCTCCATTATAGTAAAGAATCTGAAAAAGAAATTACTAGAAAATAAGTATTTCTTCTATAACGACCTTAAGAACTTATTAAAATAAAAATGAATGAAATCACAAAAACTGATTAGACATAATTTTGAAAAAACCAATTTTTAGAAAACTAATTAATTTTGTTAAAACAAAATTACATCTACGCATGTTTTGTACCGGTGTGTACAACCCAAGCGCAGCGGGGATAAACACGACCTGTACCGGTGGGTACAGACCAAGCGTACCAACGAAACACAAGACCTGTGTACCCACCGCCACAGGCTCTATGCATCCGTGGGATACCCCATACACTCAAATAATATTATGTTTGTAAATTCAAATATAATAAATTAAACTTTTATTATCTATGATTATCTTTTCAAAATTAGTATATTAATTTATATTATTTAATAACACAAATGGGACGTATGATAATTTTGTTGATCATTATTATTATTATATTATTCAATTTTTAATGAAATAAGTTTTAAAAAATAAAATATTAAATTTTATTTAGAATTTGTATTATGCAACTTCGTATACTAAAAAAATTAATAAAACTTTAAACACTAAAAAAATTAAAATTAATAAGAAGATAAAAGAGGATACGATAAGAAAATGTGGTATGAGTTATGTAGATATCGATTTCTAACTCTTATTCCGTCGACTTAAAGTTGCATGAATAGCCTCCTAGTATTATAAAAGGATTCTATTGACAGCTCAAAAAGTCTATAATCTATCAAACTCTGTGTTATTAGAGCTTGGTGTTAGTTGATTAATCTGAAGATTGAATACTTGATGTTTAGCACAAAATCAAACAGAGAAAGTTATTGTCCTTTCCATATATTCTAAATGAGAAATGAAGCTTTGTATGTCTTCATCAATGTTAGTTTTTCCTGGATATTCATCAAAAACAATGATTGTTACTGTCTCTTCCTGGATTCTTAAATGATTAATCAAAATAATCTGGAAACTAAATTTAGAGATTAACTGGTTCTCTTTGAAATCGAAACCAAAATAGATTCTGATGGTGACATTCTCTTACTTTGGTATTGGGATTTATGAAGTAATCGAAAATAATTTTGTCGAGGAATAAAAAGATTGATGAAAGAATAAAATCGTTTAGAAATTAGGGTTTTTTCACTTTCTGTGTATCGCCCAAGTCTATGGTAGGTTTTAGTCTGACTTATATAAATGTTTGGGTCTTTGGTCTATTCTTTTAGTGTAAGGCTTTTGGGCTAAAACAATTCTCTATTATATACAAATCTCTTTAGTAAAAAAAACTCGTATACTAAAAATTATTATAAAGAAATAAATACAAATCTCTTTAATAAAAAAACTCGTATACTAAAAAATATTATAAAGAAATAAATACAAATCTTTTTAGTAAAAAGAAATCATATACTAAAAATTATTATAAAGAAATATAAATAAAACTCCAAATATTTAAAAAAAATTATGATTAACAATTTTATAGATATTAAATAAATTTAAAACACGATTCTCCGAAAATGGTTATTCTGTTAACATCCCCAACCCAACAATAATATCTTATTAAAACACTTTTGTTCGGCTAATATTTAACCAAACCTGTACTTTTAGCTATCTAATAGCTGGAAGCCAATAAAAACTAATTCTAAATACGTAAACGCGGTCAAAACGTTTACAAATTTGGTGAGCTAATCTGAAAAAAACAAAAAATCAGATAGATCATAGAATCAATAAACCCATACATTCCATTCAAATCCAAAATAAAGAGTAAATAAATAGAAAAATACTACCAAAAGAAACACACCTACCTAGTTTTGGACTTTTGGTTTGGGTTGAGTAAGCCCATACTTTTATAGTATGACAAAACGGAATTTGACTTCAACTCCATGGCTTGAAATGTGCGGTCTATCTTAATCTCATGACATCGACAGGGATAGACTCAATTGCAGTAGATGCCCTCATGTTCATGCTGTACCTAACCTAACCTCTAACCATAAACCAACCTCTACTTCTACCTTATGCCTAATTTAATAACACTCACCTACACAACTTTTCTCCATTTAAGGCACTCCTTCCATCACAAGACGGTCCGGATATGGAGAAAAATAATTGATAATACCGTAAAAAAACGTGTTTGATTTTGCAAAATATATGTGTAGTCTGTAAATCATTTTCTATTGAAAATATTTTGGTGATTTTTAAAATTTTAACCCATAAAATCATAGTTTTTGTTTATAAAAAAAAATTTAGTGTCTCATTTTTTTCTATGAATTATGCATTTTGTTTTTTGCAATTATTTTGACCGATTTGTTAAAATGTATTTTTACTATAAAAGAGAGTTTTTTTCCAACAAACGGAATTAATTATTTTTCAAAATACGGAACATAAACACGTTTTCTTGTAGAACCTGAAATAGCTATGTTTTTAGGATCTTGCTCCTCATCGTTATTCTAATATATATTTTTTAAGATCTTGCTTGTCATCGTTATTCTAATATATATTTAGAATTGTGCTGTATCTTTTGATTTGTTCGATTAAATATTATAAATATGTTAGCCGACTAATCAATGTGACTATATTAAATTATTTAAAAATATTTAAAAATATTTATATACATGTTATATTACTATCCGCGAGCAAAATATTGTTGATCCACGTGGAATATTCGAAACAAATAGATCAACAACTAATCGTATTTAATTTTATCAAATAAAGTTCTAAATTACTTATAATACAATACAGGCCCACAGTGGCGGATTTACTATGGGGCTTGGGGGGGCGCGAGCCCCCCCAAGCCTCAAGGAAGATTAGTATTGGGGGAATTTTTATTTTCGGAATTTTTAAAGAAGTTATATTTAAAATGTTTGATCAATGGTCAAACGGTGTCGGTTTTGGCTGAAATTTGGACAGCATGTTTGGGAAATATAAAGCTTCAATATGTCCGGTTGGATTGTTATTTGATGCTACGGTTCGGGAGAAATCATTTTTAGAATAGTGGAGTAGTTTTTGTAATATTATTCATTTTTGTTTCTTTTTTTGTTAGTTTATTATGTTTAAAATTGTTGGTGGGTTGTAGATATTTATTATATTGAATTGGATATACTTTTACCTTCAACTTATCATAATAGTAGAAGTGTTTTTGGTAGAATCTTCATAAGTCTCGTGGTCTTTTACTCTTCAGAACGAAGTGGTCTTTTCATATAAATATTCTGGTTGTTGATTTATTTTACCGTTGATTTATTTTGTTAATAAATCGGTTTTTTTTATTATTTAGTTGGTTGTTTTGAAGTTAATCTCGCTTGTGGTTGATATACTATTATTTGGGTCTAATAGTTAGTATTAGAGCTCCATACCCAGACGAAAACGTGATATGGATGAAATTCTTGGATGTCGAAGATGATGAACCATCAGTCATGCTCATCAAACGGAGTGACTTTATTAGAGTGTATAAAGATAGTGTCACTTGATTAATTGAAGTGACGCTAAGGAACTTCTAAGATGCTCTAATAAGAGTGAACAAATATATCCATTGTAAAACTCTATGACTTAGATATGAATCATGAAACAACCTAATTAGAGGGATCGTTAGGTAAGTCAACTGAGGGGAGGTAAAAGTGGTAGAATTTGTTATGTGCGACCAAATTTCCACGTCAGATAGGTATGAGAAGGATCAATGACAAATAAGTAAGAACATATCTCAACTACAACTAGTATGAAGCCTTTTGATTATATACATAAATGCTATCACTGGTACTAACTCATATATATACATAAGATTATTTAGACATATGCCCCATAAATGAGATGTATAATTTTTTTATATATTTAATTTCAATAAATATTCATGATTTTTTTAATCAATAAAAATGTCATGATTAATTTTTTTAATATTTCTAGACAAATTATTAAAAAATAAATTAAAAGTACGAAGTGAATGAATTTTTTTTTAAAACATATCTAGTTTATGTAATATTTCAGCCCCTCCTGACCTGGATTCCTGGTTCCGCCACTGCAGGCCCAGCCCTAATATTATATTTAAAAAAAATATAAATCTATTTTTGTTTAGAAAACGTTTATATATTTTTCAAAATTTAGAAAATAATTTGAACTTCCAATTCACATTTCATCTAGCGGTGGAATTTATATAAAAATTCGTCAACGTACACAAATTTGATTTAATTTATACAGAAAAACGTTTTTTAACCTGATCGATTGTAAAAGTGTCTTGTCTTTTAAATTAAAATGCATTTTTATTCTATCTAGTCTTAGGTTAATATTTATTTTGGTCATTAAAATTATAAAATTTGGCAATTAAACATGTATTGTATGATTATTTAAATTTATTTGTCCAAAAAATCTAATTGGTTTAATTGACAGTAAATAAATATAACTTCTAATCCGAAACAAATAAGCATTCAAGATTGAGATAAAACTCAAATCGAAACAATGACACAAATTATGATTAGACATTAGAAGATTGAATTTTGTTGAATGAAGACTACATAGTTTAGTTATCCAAGTAACACATTGAAAAATGAGTTTGGTCAACGACTCCACCCAACCCCGGTCAATTGACTGACAAAGAAGAAAAAATGAAAAAAAAAAAAAAAACAGATACAGCATGTCCCGACATTAAATTATAAAATCGTTAATTAGGCTTAAGCTAAATGTTACTCATCGTTTCAAAATACATGTGCTTTAAAATCTTTTTAAAGTAACCACAATTTTTAATATAGGTTATAGCAATAAATACCGCAGTAGTCTTTTCTATCTTATCCAAGCAAATACACGCTTGCTAATATATTTTTAGTTGGCTAGTTTATTTTTATTTTTATTTTCCTTAAAAGGCTAAAACTAAATGCTAATGATGGTCGAAGAAACTTTTTACTTATTTTAGCTCAGAGTAATTACGAGTAATATAGTCTGTATTTATTTTATTACGTATAAAATGCATTTTTGTTTTGCTCTATTTTTATGTAAGAGTAAGGCTATAATGGATTTTTTTTTTAGAACTGAATTTCCAATTCGATTTTAAAAAAACAATTGAAAATATTAATTTATATTTAATATATAAAAACTTATATTTTAGTTAGAACACCTAAAATTTTACTATTTCTACTCTATAACTCTCCAATACCAACTTCAACTTTAAAAGCCCATAAAACATATCTAGATTATAGATTATGGATTTGAGCGATTTAAATAATGAATTTTTTTTGTAACATTGACGATTTTGTATTAGAGGAGGAGAGACCTTTAGCGGACCATCTCAAAACACAAGTACCTTTCTAAGTTTTTCTTACATCACTGGATTTTTCGCATGCATCACGCAATATTATGGACGAACCTCGCACTCAAAACGTGCCATTTTGGCATAAACTAGATTAGAATGCATGCGCAATTTTTTCAAATGTCATACATATGTGTGCGCGATTTATTGTAATTGTTGGTGTGATCGTGCACGATTTGTTGCTAAATTAGGATACCGTGGTTGCACAATTTTTCTATAATTGGTTGTATTACGTGCACGATTTTGACTATTGACGTGCATGATTGTGCGCAGCTTAAGTAGATTTTGATATAATGAATTCAAATTACGTAGGTTTTGATATAATTTCATGTGTTATGTACAGATCAGAACAACGGCCATGTTCCATTAAAAAATTACACGTAATTTTTTACTCTGAGTAGATATTATACGAAATCTAATTTAGTCTCATAGGTGGATTCTGAAAGCACCAAGTTAGGATTTATTACTTGTATCACTAAAGACGGTGACGGTAGTAAAAATGAGAAAACTTCAAGGATGTATTTTAAGTGTGAGAGACAAGTTCTATATCTAACCCAAACCGGGGTTTCTGGAGAAACGTCGAGATTGTTCATAAAAAACGCGGTTGTCCATTTATGTTAAGGGGAAGTCCGGTAGTAGAATTACCCGGTTATTGGAGATTGGTATGGATATACGGGAAACAAAACCACCCATCGGCTTTACAGTTGGATGACCATTCACGAACGCTAGACTAAAAGCGAATGAATAAGAGTTTGTTAGTAAACTCACGACAATCAGTTCTCAGCCAAGAGAGATATATCGTGGTTTAAAAATAAAAAACCCGAAAAATGTATATAGTATGCGTATGATCTACAACATGCGTCAAAAATACCATTTGGTCGATAAAGTAGGTAAAACCCAAATGTAATACTTGTTCGGTAAGTTTAAACCACACAAGTACTTCTTTTGGGTGTGAACAAACGAATCAAATGATACGATTTTTCGACTTGTTTTTTGCGCATCCTACAAGCATCAAGTTATTGCGCACATTTATCAAGTTCTTGTAATAGATAGGACGTAGAATACTACGAGGTATAAGATCCATTTGCTAGAAATTGTTGGTCAAACATCGACGAAGAAGACATTTTGTATCACTCTCATTTTTTAAGCTCCGAGAGCAAATTACACATGGGCATTAAGTATTTAAAAGACAATGATGACGAATAATATTTACGCAGTGACTAATATTATCGTCACCGACATGGACTTAGCGTCGATGAGAGCTTTTGATGACGTATTTTTGGATGTCACTCATATACTATGCATTTGGCATATAAACAAGAATATTTATCGTATGTTAAGAAATTTTTGCCCAAAACGGACATGTCCGATGAGGTAATTCAATTTTATGAAGCGGTTGCAAAATCGGGGACGCTTGAAGAGTATAACTAAAATATTGTTGAGTTACACCATGTCTACTCATTTTTCTCGATGGCTATCGATTATGTCATAAGACAATAGATAAACAACTATGAAGAAAATTTTCTTCATATCCACATGAACGAGTATAAATATTTGGGCAACCGGACTAGCAATCAGTGAGCTCTATCCTCATTTATAAAATTTAGTTTTTGAGATAAGATGTTAATATTCTAATTAATTTAATCCTACGTTATATGGCAGAGAGTGCTCACCTGAGCACGAAACGGGAATCGGTATAAGTCTATGCACATTTGAATAATTTTGGGAAAGTGTTCATGACTTGGTTCACGTTCAACACTCAACAATTTAAAAATCATTCGAACGAAGTGAGTATCGTCCTAGACATGCATATAAATTTCATATCTATAAAGAATGTACGTCATAGTAATTATTAAAGACACTCTAAAATATTCTAGACGAATAGGCTTCAATCTGGTAGCTTGTGGTACTGGCGCACCACTGTAGAACACTCCTCCAACGTCTCATGAATATCCTCAACTCTCATTGCGTGTGACCTACGAATGTACATCGATAGTATGATCTGAAAATTTATATAGCCTAGCTTGATATGTGCTCATTGTTCGGTTGACCTCGACAAATGCATCAGCTGGCTGAGAATCCTAATCAGTCAAAACATATCGTAGGTGAGACGAGACCCATAAAGTGTATAAAGATGTCATACTATGTTGTTTTATACTGTAACTATCACCACGAATCTTGGGATCAACCGCTTACAACTCTCATGCTTTCCATATAGTCTTATTCCATAAATATCACATGTTAACACGCCTACCTCTATCTGCATCCAAAATAGGTTGTAGTGAACCAGATATATCTTGAACATGCCTCAACTGTCGAGCGACGCGTAGAAGATAATAAACCTCGATTATCTCCCATGACTTTGGTGTATATTATATCCAAGCTACTACGCATAAAAGTCTAATATCGCGTAAATGCTCGTATGGTATGAACTACCTACAATATAAACAGTAATTTATGTAAAAATTAAACAAATGTTGTTCAAAAAAGAAAAACATAAAAGATAAAACCTACATCATGGTCCCTCAACGAAGATAAAGTATGTCGAATATTGATTCGGGTCTCATGATTTGAATGAAAATGAGGAGGTGTGTCTCTATACATACTCGGCATGTAAAAAACATATGAACTATTAACTTTAGTCAAAAGGGCGGGGAATTGATCGTAAATTCACGTCTCTAACAATGCAACAAAGCCAGTAAAACTAGATGTCCCATGTAAAGAGGCCCGACCAAACTGGTAATATAACTTAGCCAATATAAGTTAACCCCAATTATACCTAACTGTTGACCTATATTTCTCAATGAGTGTAGGTAGTCGAACGATATACTATTACCCGTCTTGTTAGTCAGAATACAATAACCAATAATAGAGAACAAATAATATCTCGTCACACACATAGTCATATCATCCGAAATCACATCACCCTGCAACTCGAGAATCATGTATCTCTCACGCAAATAATGAAGGCATACATGTCTACCACTACCCACACGGTTACCATCAAGCTCATTCTTAAGATTATCACTATGTATACCTAGTTACGAGCATAAAAAGCTATCTGCGACATTTGCTAGGAAACATAAGTAGGTTGAAACCCTGACCTGTAGCTGAAAGACCAGTCATGGTATGGACATCGTCGAGGGTCACCGTCATCTCAACAAAATCAAAATGGAACGTCTTAGTCTTCATATGTCATCTTTTTAAGAATGCCTCTACGATGTGCACGTTGATAGCCCAACGCGTAAAAAAGTCAAGGAGCAGACTAAAGCACGTCCTCATAACCTCATATATATTCTACTTCGTAAAGTAAGATCCCAAACGCGATGGGCTAGAGTACATCACGCAACAACGCAATAACGGTCTCACCTCACAATATTAAAACAATTTTAATAAAATATAAAATATAATTTACGATTATATGTTAAACCACTAAACCGAACTTGCATCACTCTTGAAGACGTTATACGCCTCATGAGGCTTGTAAGCGGTCATGGCCTAATATAAATCCAGCACATGTAGATTGACCCTTCGGAAAATCTGATTCAGAGTCTCACATCGCTATTAAACGACATACAAATGGGCGCGTTGCTGAACCCTAATGGACTTTGAACTAGGTCCACGCTATTCAATGAGATCATCATCCGTCAAATCGTTGTTTGATATAGTAGGAGCCCGGTTTCTTCGACGAGGAGCCATACTGAAAGTACAAAACATATCTTAGTATATACCAAAATATATCTCAAATAATTCATCAACACCCTAATATGTATCAAAAGAAAGACTTAAACAATATTGTGTAATAATTTAGTATATTGACGTTAATACATACATAAATACATATTACAAGATGATTTGTGCATATTGTGTGCTTAATTTTTTCTAAAATCGCGCATACAGTATGCGTAATTTTACACATATATGTATGTTAAATCGTGCATATTAAACTACATGATTAGCCGGATTTGCGTGCCCAGAATGCGCTAATTCGGATGACCATGACGTCCAGAATGCCCAAAATAACATGAACAACCTTTATCCATACAATTTTTGAATTTAATCTATGTTACCATATATCATGCAAATAGATGTAATTATACTTTTTCTAGAAGGTCTTTTATAATAAATATGTTCATGCAAAAGTACTGATTGTTATATACGCATGTAAAATTACTTATTTTGTAAGTACGTTGGTTGATTTCTGGCTCATCCTTATCACGACCTACATTTTTATTTTACAATCATAAACTGTTGCATGTACTCAATGTACTAATATATAATATTTGTTACATTTTTATTTTTTCATTTTCATTTTTTTTTCAGTATTTTGCTATTTTCATTCTCTTTCTCGTTTCGATTGTTTGTTCTTATTTTTCAAGCTTTGATTCTTGAAATAAAAGAAGAGAAATAGATGGTAACAACGATGATATTATGGATATTTAACTTAGTCGTTTTGATTGCAACACACTCTTGTCGAGCAATTCGTTTATAAACCTCATAGTGTAGTTTGTACTCGTATCTCAAAAAGAAAGGTCACTATAGTTGGGAAAGAAAATTTTAACCCTCGTACTACTCTTGTATTTATCATCGATTCAATATTGTTGATGAGAATGATGCCTCTCTTTTTAAGGTTTGTTCATCATATACCTATTTATCATCAGGGGATATTCCTCTTGCAAACCTATGTAATTTGAGCACTGAAAAGTTAAAGAAAGTTTTCAACTAGGCATGGGCATATAGGTACAAAACCGAAGAACCGAACCGAACCGAACCTAAATAACATATTCGGTTCAGTTTCGATTCTTTATAAATACCCGACAATTCCTTATTTTAAATACCCAAGGTTCTTAGTTTGGTTAGATTTAGAACCAAGAACCAAATAGTACCCATAAATAATTGGATAACCAATATTATCTTTAAATATCCATAATTCTTGATCGGTTCGTTTCGGTTCTATTCATATTTAGTTTTTAAAAAAAACTTTGGTTAATCTCAGGTTTTGGTTCCAAACGATTCTTTTGGTTATAAAGTAACAATTTGGTTACAAATTAACCATTTGAAACCAAACCTAAATATAACTGAACCTGAACATAACCAAAACCCAAATGTAACCGATTTTTTTTATTCTTTTCGGTTCTCAGATTAAGTACTCATAGTAAACCAAACCGAGAAGAACCGAATCAAACAAATTTTAATCGGTTCCTAAATGGATACTAGTTCTAAAAAATTGAAAGAACCGAGAACCAAAAGAACAGAACCGAAGAACCGAATATCCATACCTATTTCCAACTATACTTATCTATATCATTCTAAAAACAATTATAGCCAAAAAACTTGTTGACTAATGCATTCCCGAAGGAGACCATGTTAGATTTTATGTACATGGGCAGACTTTATTTGCTGCTAAAGATGATGAGGCTATTTTCTAACCTTTAACATTGAATCAAGATCTTCGGTTCTCTTTCTATTGATATCTTGTTAAGTTTTTTCAAGACACTCATATTTGTCATTCTCAAATTATTCTTATTTTTTAAAGGTTATTGATGTGCTTTATAATTTTGGTGAAAAAAAATCGGTTATCGCTTTAGCACAGAAGAATTTATCATTAAGAGTCTTATATTGAGCCACACGACCACCTCTTTTTTTTTAATGTTGAAATGACTCGTTTTGCCAAAAACATTGTTGATATTCCTTCTTTTAACGAGATTAAAAAAATGGTTTGTGTTTGTTTCTGGTAACTTAGAGATAAATCATGGTCAATAATTCTCCCAATTAGTTGGAGGTGATCCATAAGTTGGAAGTTTTATCCTACAACTTTTTTTATTTAATTTCTTTTTTATATTGGATTTTGATGTTTTGCTTATAATTTATTTTCAGCAGATATCAATAAATTACCCACGACTAAAGAGAGGCTAGAAAGGTTAGAAAGTTATATTCTCATTGAATGAAATAGGAAAAAAAATTGAAACCCTTTTATTTCCTATTATGACACCTAACCATTTTATTGGGAGTAGACGGTAGTCTGGTTTAGAAGATACAAGGTTTGTTTTTCATTTCTTCTTCTATTGTTGCAGATGTTATTGATTAGCCTACTTGTTCAAAAAAAGTATTGAAATCCTCACAAAAATATACATTAGTTGTTAAGAAGTTTGTTGTTAAAAAAGATGTTAACGGTTATCCTTCACTGATTCGTTAGAAAAAGGCTAACGATTCTGTCATTGAGCCTTCTATTTTTCTATAATGTGAGGTTTGTTTTCCTCAATTTTTTAAACTATCATTATAATGATTGTGTCTTCCAATAAAAAAAGTTGTGTCCCCCTCTACGGACATGATTAGAAGTAAAAAAGTTATAACACCAAGTAAAAGATAAAAACTAAGTTCTATGGTTGATGAATATCATTTTGGTATTGATTCTATTGAGCATGATTCTGAGCTTGTCGATGATTATTCTTCTTATTTTAATGTTATTAAGTAGCAAAACTTTATTAGTGTATCGGAATTTATTCTTTTTGTTGATTCTCTTTGTGGTTTTATCTCCTCATCCTATATTTCTTTAGAGTTTATTGTTCATAATTCTATACTGGATATGCTAGGTGTTGGATAATATATCCCTAAAATCGAAGTTGAGTCTTTTATGGATATGATTACATGAAATTTTGATACATGCTTTAATAACGAGTATAAAGAACTTATTCATTTGTAGTGAGCAGAAAAGATAGGTATTTCATCTGTTAGAAGCTTCTGTTTTAAGGCCTCTTATCCCATATGCTAATTAACGAAGGCCTGATATGTGTCATAATGTTATTGTTATGCATGTCGCTATTGTTTACTCAATAGTTATATCAACTTACACAGGATATTGTACTATTTTTAATGGCTTATGTTATTGTATCCCTTGATTATTCTATCATTTTTCTTACTGCTCCAGCCCTTTCCAACTTTTTGAGTGATTCTACAATTTTGTTCCAGTTTTGTCACCAGTTTCTTTGACCATTGCATGTGGTGGGTTTTATTTGAATGTACAAAGTTTGTTACTTTTGTCCTCTCATTTTCTTGTTTGTTCAAGTTTTGGGGTTCTTGTGACTAATGGTGTTATTTATTCTATTCAAAACGATTTCCTTTTAGCTACATTTTCACTATTATTTTCTGCAGGAAATATTCATGACCTTGTTTATCATTATGCTAAATTGGTCATACATAGGGTTCTTTTTTTTACCTTTCTCCTTTGGAGTTCATACATAGGTATTTGAGCGTGAGTTTTGAGATAATATGATATTTAACATTGTTTTGTTTTTCTCTTTGGCTATTTTAGATTATATTTAATAGGTTTTTGACGTTGCGTATTGCTAATATTTACCCTCAAATTATATTGTTGATCTTCAAAAACTTCTAGAGGGAGCGCGTCTGAGAATATTGAAAGAAGTGTTTCTCTGAGAGTTGCTTTAGAGAAGAAGACTAGATCTAAGAGACATTTAAATAGTAGGCTTGAATATACTCATAATGATTCAAAACTTAAGTCATGGATTTCTAGTCAGTTGGGTTGTACTTTGCTTTATATTTGTGAGGATTTTGCAATATATTATTTGTCTTCCTCATTTTTTGAAAGAATTGTGTTAATGCAATATGAAGTAATAAGAATTTTAAAAATAAGCTTTTTTCCAGCTCATGATGCTTTGGAGAAACTTTGGTCTTCAATTCACCAACATCTTATAAGTGTTAGAGCTATTACAGATGAATTTCGGAAACAAATAACTTCTTTATCCTCTGATTAAGAGAGTACTCGTAAGATGATATTTGATGAACGTTAGACTCAGTTAAGTGAACATGCTACTTTGGACTGAGTATTTACTTTTATTTCTTGACAGTTTGTTGTGATTGTGTATCGTAAGATGATCCTTGATTTTTATACTTTTTTCCCGGAGCTTAATTTTGGTAGTATTTGGTGTTATGTTCATATTATGAAAATGCCTCGTGATTTAAATTTGGATGCTTGTTAATAGAGGTTTAGCCCTAATAATTCTCATGTCACTAGTGTTGTAACATATGGTGTTGCCATGAGTGATATTCTAATGAGGAGCATTAACCCTACTAAAACTATTTATTCTTCCTCAAAAAAGTATGAGTTGTTTGTTTGATACATTGCTTATGTCATTGAAGGTGTTTTTTTTTGTTTATAATTGTTAAATGCTTGTTGTTTTATTTTTGTAAGTGTCTTTATTTTGTAGTTACTCTTTTTATTTTTGTATGAACTAGTATTTGTGTCTTAGACACAATTTCTATTATATTTTTCTATTGATGGATCATGTACAATAGACCGAGAACTGTTTTTATAATATTGTGGTTCTTTACAAAGTTTTTCTAGAACTTTTCAAGTACGTTCAGGGTGCATGAATTCGTAGTAGAGGATTTCTCATCTTTTTAAGTATATGTTGTTTTTTTATTGCGGATAAACTCTCGGTTATCCTTTTTTTATTTTTTACTAGGATTGATGACTTTAATCATACGAAGCGTATTGATTTTGTTATATTTTGTTTTCTTTTGTTTCAAAAGTTGATAAATTTTATTATCGAATAATATTACCTTCTGTGTTTTTTAGAAAGAATAGCTACCTTATTTGAAGCATTTATGGCTGATAAATTGTTTCTTGAACATATTACTATTTGTCTTTTAATTCCCTAAAGGGCTATTTATTTTCACGTAGTGTGCCTTGACACTTGTGCACTAACAAAACATAGTGTGCCTTGACACTTGTGCATTAACAAAGCATATATTGCTTAATGTATTTTCATAGTATCATAAAATAATATTTTGTTTGTCTTTATAAATATTCACATGTTATTTGTTCACAATAATATTTTTTTATTCAGTATATTCTTTAGCATTTTGCGCTTGACGAAGTATTTCTGCATTGTAGTTTTTATTATATTATTCAATGGATATTATGCGCTTTAAAACTCTTAAAAGTTAATTTTTTCAGAATTTTTATTTTGGAACATTTCACGTTGTTCCTATAATGAATAAAGGGAGACTTACCCATTGGGTCTCGAAATTGTTTTTATTTACCCAACCCTACCATAAGAGACCCATTTTACTAATAGGTCCAGCCCGTTACTAAAAAGACTAAATTATCCTCGAAGAATCTAATTCAGCCCCAAATCAATGTTTGCCATAATTTCAAAATTCTTTCTCCTTTCCAAATTCGTTTCTTTCTCCTCAACTCTCTGGTATTCCGAAAATCAGTTTCTCCACCGAAAATCAGTTTCTCCAACATCGACTGCGACTGATCATTTAAGAAGTTAACAGTAGAGTAGTCTACTATGGTATTCATATTACGGTAAATTGCCACAGAATCTGATCTATAGGCCAAAATGTTTTCGTTAACAACTTCAACTTGGATTTCTAGATAAATTGAACCGCTTTGCTCGGAAATTGTAACCATATCAACAAACTCTTCGTCATTAGTCAATGAACAACCTATAAACTGTCCAATACTATACTTCATAATAATACTATCTCTACTCAAAGAAGTCCATTTATCAACTAAATAATCGTAAATACCGTTTAAGCTGTGAAACGATTTGAAAGAGCGAACAGCGGCATCATTCCCATACTTGAAATGTATAAAACCAGTAGACATTGTACCTGCAAAAAAATATAAAGATATATTAGTAGTTAGAAGCACTGTCATGTTGTACCCAAAATAGTTCAAATATATATATATCCTGAGTTTCATCTATGACATACATTCAGGTTAATTTTGGATGAAGATCATTTTTGTAAACATATCTACATAATTTCTAGTGATGGAGACTGTAAGCAAAATTGAAAATGCTGTAAGATATAATAGTAGTTAGAAGCATTGTCGTGGCATTAATAAATCCAAATCTAAACCAAAAAGAGGACTATAAAAAGAACTGAAGCCTGAATATGTCTAGTAGGAGCTAGCTTGTTTCCTATCATACAGGAGTATGATCTTCATTTCAAAAGATAACAGCTCCTGCCACACGACTAATGCCGCGATAACAGAATTGTAAGAAAGAGGTAATACGTACCTTTGGAAACTGAGAATCCGGCGAATGGCCAACCGAGACGAAATTAACGACAAGCTGAGACGATCACGGTCCTCTTTGAAATCGATCGAAAAAATGACCAACAGAGACGGTCACAGTCATCCTTGAAAGCGAGAGAAAAACAGGTTTTGATTTTGAAATCAAGAGAAAAGAGGGGCCAACGTTTGACCTAATTTTGAATTTGTTTAATAAGTCATAAAAGGGTAAAATTGTATTTAGAATTTAATTTTGGACTAATAAGTAAATAAAGTCTTATTTTGGCTGATGTAGGTAAAATCTATCTAAGGCCGGTTTTATTGGTAAATTGTGAAAGTTTTATACCCTAATTGGTATAAAACCCATGAATAAATCATATTTATTTAGAGTTAAGAAATTGTATTAATGTTGGATGCTTCGTTAAAACCTTCTCACACCACCGAGGGAGGAAAAAGCGCATCCTCATATTTTAATAATTATGATATATATGAGCAATAAGCTATAAGCATTTTGTTATGCATGATTGTCGTAGAGTTTCAAATGCTCTATATTCTAGGGGTGTCATACTTGGTTTTTATCTTCATCTAGCAATATGTAGGTTATTGGTTTTATTTTTACTTCAAAAGTAAACGTCATTCCCGTATCTTTCCAAATCTCTTATTTTGTGTGTGTTGAGATACTCTTTCCGTTACTTTGTCTCTTGGTTTAGAACTTTTGAACAAAACTCTAAAATTATATATATTCTTCATCAATGCCTTACAATACTTTGACTAAAGATATACATTAATCCTCATTTCTCTGACAAGATCGATCAACATTCTTTTGTTTTGATCATTACTGTGTTCATCGTATGTTGCACAATATTGTAAGATGGCATACATATTTATTTAATGGTTCAATTTAACATGTTTGTAATTCAAAATATAATTGTATTCTCTTGTGGGTTAATGATCATATTTTAAGGTAAAATACTAAAATATATTATGTCTTAACAATATTCTAATAAATAGATTTTAAAATGACAAAAACTTAAAGTATTATTTAATATTTTTTAGCTTCGAAAAATATTTTAATATATAAATATATATAAGGTTGGATATTTATTTCAAGTTTTTAATCATGACACTTAAAATTCCAAATCATAAGTTTAAATTGTAATTTACCTTTTACTTTTTAGAGTTTAATAGTTTAATTACATTTTTAGTGATATGAGGTTATTATTTAAAGTCCTGATCCAATTTTGGATTGACACTTAGTTTCATACGAATATAATATTTAAACTAAGTCAAATTAAAACTATATATATTAATGAGCCACAGACGCTAAAGCTTATAAATGGCACTGCAAATGAACTTGTCATTGACCTAAAAAAATATGAAGAATTATCGTTATATAAAAAATATATATTTCATTGCTTTATCTCTCTAAATATCAAATAATTACGAGTAGAAAGACCTTATATGTCAAGCTTTATTAATAAGGTTGTTTGTGGGAAGAAATTGGTATCCGAAAGTGTCTTTCAAAAACCACTAGTAGTAGTTGCAATATTTTTCACACTTACGCTTCATAAATATTGATACCTTCGCTGTAACCAAACCTTTTGCAGTAACAACAGATTGGGGAAAGGTCACCAACAGGGTTCTCTAAGCCCTTTCGACTCGATTGTGCTTTAAGCCCAACTTTAAAAAATGCGTCATGCTCATATGACCGAGCTAACCAACCTTTAGGGGATAATATAAAGTATCAATTCTAGGCCGTTGAATTTGAGTTCAAAGCTTAGGCTGGTAGATATAAAGATAAAGACCAATGGGAGAGATGATGAAGTCTCATAATCACTACAACACTTCCGTGTGGATATGGGTCACGTGTCTTATAAGAGGGATCACCAACATTAACAACGAACCCGTTCACAATTTTTTAGTGAAATTTAATCTACCGACATCAAACAAGGGTCGTTCTAAAATGATAAGCATCGTTGTCAGCACAACATAACCCATGCAAGATGTCAATGATCACTTTAAGGGCTCGAAACTAGCGTTGAAGCTCTAGTTCAATAAGGGAAGAATATTGTCCAAGTTTTTGCTCCTGAAGTGCATATCGAGCCCACACAACAACCTCAACCACCCCAAAAACCTTCTCAACATGTATGAACTCATTTACCAAATACTCAACCGAATCACATGCTTCATCTAACTCAAGGTTAAAACCTATAATACAAATAATACCTGCGTAATTGTTTTAGTTCAAACCCATTATCGCGTTTATAGACCAATTCCTTACTCGTACCCCTTCCGACAAAACCCGAGTTTCTCAAATGTTCCAATTAATACCCAAAGTAAAATGATGGTGTTGAGGGACTCTAATACAATCCACGATATAACTTAGTCAAGTCGTCTATCATTTTAAAAATATTAGTTGAAAACTTGTGGTCTAAGTTCAATCAGTTTAAGATGGAATAATATGATAGTTAGAGGACCTATAACATCATATAGATAAATTTAGATATGAGATGTTATTATTTAGAGGTAATAATAAAAAATTGTCAGAATTTCTCAATGATCTTTAGAGGACATGTTTTATTTTGGTTCAACCAACTCCCTCCCGGGTCCATCCATAGTTTTAAAGTATTTTTGAATTTGTTAATAGATCACTTTATCACTAGTAAAATGATAAAAAGTGACAATGAATACATGATACATTGCAAGTAGGATCCCAAAGAGAATACACAATTCTATACCCAACACTTTGTTCAAACTAAGAACAACTTGGAAGATTGTCATAAAGTTGTTACATATACCTTTGACCGACAAAAAATCCTCATTGATATTGTTAGTAGAAGATACAATTAACGAAAAACATTAAATTTTGACTCACTTTTGGCTCATATCAAGTTTTAAGTCAATGTAATTAAGATAATATGCCTGAGAGTGATGCATAATCGATATCCTTACCACCATAAGAATCCAACACATATATCAATCATGGTACATTGCCAATCACCTTTAGATGTTTAACCATAATAATCTTTATACTCTCAAGCTATGTTTAACTAAAAACTCCACATGTTACAACTAAACTGAAGGTTGATCAAACTGTTTCCAAGCAAGACACACTTTAGCTAGATAGTGTAATAACCATAAAAATAAGTAAAGCCAAAATGGTCAGTTTAGACTGATAACGGGTCTAGCTCTCCGGTTTTCGGGGTTACAATTCAACTAACATGTCCTTTAAAAGAGGTTATGCATAATGCAATTTGTTTTAATTTTCAAACTTCTAGCAAATAGGCTTAGTATGAGGCCACCATTGCAAGATTTTGGTAAGCATATGTATGTGGTAAAAGAAGAGTAAGGTCTCTTAATGACTCTCATATGCTGATAAGTCATGCCCTTGGTCAAGACGAGATAACCCAAAAACTATATGATAGTACCTCAAATTCTAAATCAACATGTGGATAACTTTGAAGCTATCAATTATGAACAAGTTTCTAGATCCAAAAACTTGTTTGCCAATTTTTTAGCTTATCTCGCGTGTTCCAAAGCTGCTTCATCGATTTTCCTTTACTTACAAACTTAATCTAAAGAGGTGGCAAAACCATTGGTAGAAACAATAGTGGATGTATGATTAATATACTTCGATCTTTACTAGATAACAAAAATAAGAGAATATTAATGTTTATATCTGAAAGCTGTTTTTTGCAGTCTGAAGATTTGGGATAATAAATGTATATTATTAGGAGATATATTGTATATGCAAAGACTAAATCATCCTACCATTCTTTTTCTTGGTCCTAAGAAATATTTATTTATTTTTGAAGAATTTTATGAAGGGGTAAGCTGCAGCAATTGCAAAGATAAAACTTTGTCAAGAAAAGTGTTATTGGCAAGGTATTATGGGCCAAATATCACGTCCGACATTCATGATATGGTAAAAAGCTGAGATATTTGTCAATGATTTGAGAATACTATTCATCGCCTTGATGTAATTTTGGAAACCGTATAAGAAGCCTTTCCTTTTGATAGTTGGGGATCAGTTATCGTTGGACCTCTACCTAAAGTTTATAGAATATCAATACTTTTTGTCAGGGTCAATTATTTTTCAAAATGGGTAGAAGCAAAGCCACTGACAAGATACATTAGGTACTTAAATTCATTTAGATTAATATTTGTTCCATGTTTAGCATGTCAAATATGATTATGACAGATAATGACCTTCAGTTTCAAAATAATAAAGTAGTTTATTTTTATCGTATGAGAGGTATTCAACAATATTTCTCCACACCTTTCCACCTCCAGACTAACGGGTAAGTTGAAGTAACTAATCGTATTTTGCCTGAGAAATTATGCAAAACTTTGGAGGGATTGGCACGAAGTGACATGATATTTTGCAAGAAGTCATGTGTGCATAAATAACGACACCCCAAACAATTATCATGGAAACATCGTTCACATTGGTATAAGGTATGAATGCAATTGTCTCACCCAACCGCCCAAATATTTTTTCACCTTTTTTTGGTTACCAATTACTCGGAAGAAAACAACATTGCATGAAAGAGTTCTGAATGATACATAATTAGTAAAAAAAAGACTAAGACTCATAGTAAGGTTCAACATTATCAGACTTTAATGCGAAATACGTATGCGTCAAGAGTCAATCCCCTCAATTTCAAAGCGGATGATTTGATTATCAAGAATGTTTTTAAATACTAGTGACCCTATAAAAGGTAAACCGGGACTTTAACTTATAACATTTTATAATATCATTTTTCAAATCTCATTTATGATCCGATGGTATATTTTTTCGATATTAGTATTGCAAAAATAGATAAACTATTTGTAACAAAGTTAATTTTAACTGTATCATTGAATTTTAGATACCGGATGACTTTTATACAAGTAAATTATTCAGATTAAATTCAATAATATATTTTTATACATCTAGATACTCTTTGAGATTAAATCCATATTTTAGCATGAGTCAATACATATTAGTTTCACTAATTTAGGCATTAATGTAGTAAGATTGACTCTACTAATTATAGTCATAATTAGGTTTGACTGTATTGATTATAATGATAACTAGGATTGACTATATTGATTATAGTCATAATTAGCTCTAGCTACTGTGTATATATAAGCAGTATTTTATTGAAATAAAACATATCACTTTTCATTTTTTTTTATCACTTTTCACTTTTCTGACATGGTATCAGAGCAAAGTTCCTATTTTTCTTAATTATTACAATCATCATTCTTACAAAAAAAATCTCAACACAAAAATCACTATGGCTGGTGATTCTTATAAATCGGAGATCCAAACCACCAACTCCAAGGGTTTCGGATTAGAGACCAAAATTATCAAGTCCTCACATCCCTTCTACATTCATTATTCAGACAACCAGTCCATGTCTTGGTTCCAATCAAATTAAACGGCGTCAATTATCAATCATGGAGCAAATCAGTTATTCATGCCTTCACTGCAAAAAAGAAGATCGATTTCATCGATGGTAGTGTCAAAGAACCATCACAGGAGGATGAACCTCTTCTGTTCGAGCAATGGAACCAATGCAATATCATGATAATTTTTTGGCTGACTCATGCTGTTGAATCAGAATTCACTGAAGGAGTTATCCATACCAAGACAACACGTGAAGTATGGGTTGACTTGTGCGACCAATTCTCTCAAAAGAATGCTCCAGTCGTGTTTCAGATACAAAAATCAATCGTCGCCATATCACAAGGTACAATGACATTAGCTACATATTTTACCAAGATCAATGCATTGTGGGACGAGCTCGAGACATATCAACTGCAATCAACGTCAAGCACACCTCGAACAGAGAGAGGAAGATCGTCTTATGCAATTTTTAATGGGTTTACACGAACCTTACAAGGCGGCGAGGTCCAACATATTGATGATGTCACCTCTGCCCAATGTTCATCAAGCATACTCTTTGATAATCCAAGAAGAGAAGCAATGACAGGTATCCTCTGAGCCAATTGAAAATTTCTCCATATCAGCCGCAGTCCCGAGAAAAGAAGGAAATTAAAAGCAGAAAATATGTGAGCACTGTAACAGATTCAGACATACTATAGATGAATGTCGGACTCTAAGATATCATTGTACTTGTTGCGATAAGAGGGACACATAGAGGATAGATGTCGATTGAAACATGGAACCAATCATAAGCCGGTACAATTCCGAACACAAAAATCTTCAGTTCGTGGTAATCAACCTTTGGCGAATGTGACAGAATCTCAAAACCTATCAAGTTCCAATACTTCTAGCATTTTTCAAGGATTCACTACCGAACAAATACAACAATTAGCCCAAGAAATCAGTGCACTGAATCACAGTAACTCTGTTAATGTTGATGCGTATGCGAATGTTGCAGGTTTGATTCCATCTACTATTGTGTCTGTTAATTATAGTAGTACAAGCTCTTGGATTTTGGATACCGGTGTCACTGATCATATTGTCTCTCATATATCATATTTAATTGATCCCAAGCCTTCCGTTATTAGTAATGTTAAATGGTGCAGCATCACAAATCACTCATACCGACACAGTTAATTTTAATTCTAATTTAACCCTTACGGATGTCTTCTGTGTACCAGCCTTTAATTTAAATTTAATATCAGCTAGTAAACTCACCAAAGATCATAATTAATGCATCATTTTCTTTCATGACTATTGTGTTTTACAGGACTTGGTTTCGGGGAAGATGATTGGCTCGATTAGACAACGTGGTGGTCTATACTGTATGCATCCAAATAAATCGTCTATCTTTCTGGTGTCGCAGTCATCTGACATATGGCACTTACGCCTAGGACATCTATCATTGTATCGTTTTAAATTACTTTCACATTTACTTCCAGGTGTTCACAAAGACTTAGGAAATAATTGTACAATTTGCCACAAACAAAATAAACATGTTTACCTTTTCCTAAAAGTTCAATACATACGAAAATGACCTTTCTCTTTATTACATTGTGATGTTTGGGGTCCTCATAAAGTTCCTTCAAATACTGGTTCACGTTTTTTTCTTACAATTGTTGATGATTTTACTCAATGCACGTGGACCTTTCTTATGCACGATACATCAGAAACACAATCTTTATTAACTAATTTTGTGCAATTCGCCAAAACCCAATTTCAAACAGATGTTCAAACAATAAGAGTGGATAATGGTAGTGAATTTCTTCCTCTTCGTACTTTTTTTACAAAGCAAAGGCATTGAACTTTAAAACTCGCGTGTCTACACCCCACAATAAAACGGAGTTTTCGAACGAAAACATCGACATATTTTAAATGTTGCTCGTTCTGTCATGTTTCAATCAAATGTACCACTTGAATTTTGGGGGGATTGTGTTTTAACAACCGTTTATTTAACCAACCGCATTCCAACTCCTTTATTATCAAATAAATCTCCATTTGAGGTCTTATATAATCGTTCTCCATCACTCACTCACTTGCGTGTTTTTGGTTGTGCATGTTATGTAACTAATGTTCATCCTAAACATAAATTTGATCCTCGTGCATCCATTTGTGTTTTTTTGGGTTATCCACATGGAAAAAAAGGATACAAAGTTCTTGATTTACATACACATAAAGTTTTCATAAGTCGTGATGTCCATTTTAAGGAAAATTTATTTCCCTTCCAACATACCTCGACCTCTCCTTTTCCGAACCAATCATCCTCATCCTTTCAATCAATCACATAACTCCTCATTGGTTTCATTTCCTAATCCCATATCTTATGACTCAGAACCTCAACCTTTATCTCTTTCATCTCCATCTAATCCCATAAATCTCACACCTTTAATCTCTACCTCTCCTACATTCCCAGAATCAACTATAAGTTCATCACCCTCACTCTTAACTCCGTCATCACCACCAGCTCCACCAACACCTTCCGCTTCACCATCACCCACAACCACACATACTCAAATGCCTAATGATATCTCGATTCGTCATTCCACTCGCCACATTAATCCACCTGCATGGCACAAATACTACGACATGTCTACCGAGATCAATCAATCTTCAACGCAAGCAAGTTCTCGTTAATCTACAAGGTATCCCCTCTCCTCTCATACTTCTGTTTTACGTTTTTCCCCTAACCATTGCGCTTTCTTAGCTTTGCTATCAGCACAAACAGAGCCTTCATCTTTTGAAATGCTAATCGTGATCCACTCTGACGCCAAGCCATGTACACTGAACTTAAGGCTCTAGATAATAATAACACTTGGTAGTTGGTTCCCCTTCCTCTGGGACACAAACCTATCGGATGTCGCTGGGTTTATAAGATCAAATATAAATCTGATGGAACCATTGAGCGATATAAAGCTCGTTTAGTGGCAAAGGGCTACACACAGGTTGAAGGTATTGACTATCAGAAGACCTTCTCTCCAATTGCTAAACTCATCACTCTTCGATGCTTGTTAACTGTTGCAGCTTCTAGAAATTGGTATATTCATCAACTTGATGTGCATAATGCCTTTCTTCTTAGAAATCTAGATGAGGAGGTATATATGTCTCCATCTCCTGGTCTCCGCCGACAGGGGAGAATTTGGTATGTCGGCTTTGCAAATCTATCTACGGTTTAAAACAAATATCCCGAAATTGGTTTTCTACCTTTTAAACTACTGTCAAAACCGCAGGTTGCATACCCTCAAAAGCGGATTACTCATTTTTTACTAAATCTCAAGGTAACAAGTTCACTGCTATTCTCATATATGTTGATGATATCCTAATGACTGAAAATGACTTACATGAAATCAAATTGTTGAAAAATCATTTACTCCAACATTTTTACATTAAAGATATCGGTGAGTTAAAATTTTATAGGCATTGAATTTTCTCGATCTAAGAGAGGAATCTTTATGTCTCAAAGAAAATATGTATTTGATATTTTACAAGACACAGGATTTTCAAGAGTAAAAACCGATAAATTCCCAATGGACCAGAATTTGAAATTAACTAATGAAGACGGTGAACTACTTCATGATTCGACTCGATATCAGAGACTTGTTGGTAGGTTAATATATTTGACAGTAACCAGGCCTGATATTGTGTATTCAGTGCGTACACTAAGCCAATTTATGCGAACACTTAGGAAGCCACACTGGAAAGCAGTGTCAAGAGTCCTCCGTTACATCAAGAAATCACCTGGTCAAAGTCTTTTTTTCATCAGAAAACAATCTGACACTCAGTGCCTATTGTGATTCAGATTGGGGTGGATGTCGTATGTCAAGACGATCTGTTTCTGGTTATTGTGTTTTTCTTGGCTCATCATTCAATTCATGGAAATCAAAGAAACAGACTAATGTTTCACGATCATCCGCAGGAGCAGAGTATAGAGCAATGGCGAATACTTGTTTGGAATTAACCTGGTTGAGCTACATACTTAAAGATATGAAGGTCGACTCGGATAAACCGACATCATTGTTTTGTGATAATCAAGTGGCTTTACATATTGCGTCTAATTCAGTTTTTCACGAGCGTACTAAGCATATTGAGATTGATTGTCATATAATTCGAGAAAAACTTCAGGCTAGGATAATTCGTCCATGTTATATATCCACAAAAATGCAGTTGACAGATATATTTACTAAAGCGCTCGAGAAAGATCAATTTGATTCTTTGTGCAGCAAGTTGAGAGTCCTTGATTTACACTCTCTAACTTGAAGGGGAGTATTAAAGTATATTTTCCTATTTATTATAAAGTAACCGTAGAATAACGGTAGATGAATGGTTGCACTAATTTAGGCATTAATGTAGTAAGATTGACTTTACTAATTATAGTCATAATTAAATTTGACTGTATTGATTATAATCATAACTAGGATTGACTATATATAATCAGTGTTTTTATTGAAATAAAACATATCACTTTTCACTTTTCTCACCATCATTGAATTTTAGATATAAGATGACTCTTATACAATAAATTATTCAGATTAAATTTAATAATATATTTTTATACATGTAGATACTATTTAGTTAAAATCCATATTACCATTCTATTAATAAAATTATAGATAATTGTTATATATATATATATATATATATATATATATATATATTAAATCTTTATAAATAAAGATATCTAAAACATATATATTCATTTATGATTTGCTGTGGAGATTAAAGTTTTAAATTAAAATTTTTATTCAAAAATTAATAGATTTATAGTTGAGGTTAGAGTTTAAAACTACCATTTATATTTGAAGATTACTTCAAACATTACGTTTATTAAAATTTAGTTTAATTATTTATAATTTTGTTTTAAAAATTAAAATTAAAAATTAAGAATTTAAACGGGTGGTTTGTATATATTTCGGAGTACGAATAAAAAAAAAATATTTATCAACGAAAGAAGATATTTATTTTTAATTCGAAACTCAGACAAATATAAAATGTAATTTGCCCTAAATCAAATCATTTTAAATAATGTTTTTATCGTTTTAGATTTGAATTGGAATAAAAAATTAAGAAATCATAAGAAGAAAAAAAAAATTAAGTGGAAGAAGGAAATAAAAAGAGGGATTAAAGAGAAGTGAGTGTTTTTAATTGAAGTAGGTACCGCCTGAGAGCGTGATCTGCTAGTCAGTCAGGACTCAGGGGTTGAATAAGAGAAGATGGAGGTGGTGGTAGCTGAGAACTTAAGAATGCTAAAGGATGGCAGTAATGGTACCACGTGCCGGTACCATCTTACTACTTCATACTACAACTACACCTACAACAACAACTACAACCACAACTACAACTTCATATAAACACCATTCTCTTTCGACTTCTAATCATAACCTACCTTTCAGCCACAACAATCTCAGTTCCATTTTTTTCTAATTTTATTTCAATTCCATTTCTTTCTGCCATTTGTCTCCTACTGACATTTGTTCGACGCTCTCTATCTACTTTCTCTCTCTTCGACGATCTCAACGAGAATGCTCTAAACCCATAATAAACCCAATTTCATTCTACAACTTACCAGATCAATCCAAACCCCTCTCAGGTTTCTCTCCCTCTCCCTCTCTCTCTTACTGAATTGTGAAAGTTTTCGTTTGTGGGTTTATAGTTTAGTGCTCACAGTTTCAAAGTTGAGATTTTTAAGAACTAAATTTGGGTGCTTTTTTTTGTTTATACTTTGATTTGGGTATGTTAACTGATGATCAAGTTGTAATGATTACCACTTTAGTTGATGTTGATGGTTTTTTTTTCTTTCCCAACTTAATTTTGGTTCTTTTCTTTTTCTAGTAATGATTCTTTAGTTGCAAGTTATTTCTCAATCCCGTGTCTGGAGTTTTGTTTATGGTTTAGGCTGATTTATAGAACTGAATCCAAGCTTTAATGAGAGTATATGCACCATATTTAGTGGATTGTTTTTTTAATTATTTTAAGAGGAGATTGCCCAAAAAGGGTCATGATGTTTTAGAGTTAGCACTTTTAGCTATGTGCAACCATGCTACATCAGCCTTTAACAAATGGGATTTGATTTTGTTCATGTTCATCTGTACATTTCTGTAAATCTATTTTTTTTATGTGTGAAGTTCAGAGGGTATATAATATATAACTTTGATTTCAGCATGACTGAGGTTCAAAGGAGATTGGCAGTGCCTGATGTTGGGCCTTTGAACGGCCATGTGTACGGTGTGATCCCTAGCAGGAACCAAGCTACTGTATCAGAAGTAGATGAGTTTTGTTATGCACTTGGAGGAAATAGACCCATCCATAGTATTCTAATTGCAAACAATGGAATGGCGGCTGTCAAGTTTATGCGTAGTATCAGGGTGTGGGCTTACGAGACCTTTGGTACAGAAAAAGCAGTCTTGTTGGTCGCAATGGCTACGCCTGAAGACATGAGAATCAACGCCGAACATATTAGGATTGCCGATCAGTTTGTCGAAGTTCCAGGAGGGACAAACAATAATAATTATGCCAATGTGCAGCTTATTGTGGAGGTATATATATGTGTGCTAATAATTTTACATATACAGTCAGTTAGAGAAAATGGGAAAGATCAGTCTAAACTTTAAAAAGATTGTTATTTGTGTATGCAGATGGCAGAAATAACACATGTTGATGCGGTATGGCCTGGTTGGGGCCATGCGTCCGAGAATCCTGAGTTACCAGATGCACTAACTGCAAAAGGAATTATCTTTCTTGGTCCTCCAGCTGCTTCTATGGGAGCACTGGGAGATAAGATCGGTTCGTCACTCATTGCACAAGCAGCAGAAGTGCCTACCCTTGCGTGGAGTGGTTCTCATGTAATTACAATCCTTTTTTTCTCTTCAATTGATTACAATTTGTAATATTACTTTGCTGGATTGTGTCCTCGTAAAAAAATAAAATATTTGTCTTGCAGGTGAAAATTCCTCCTGATAGTTGTTTAATCACTATCCCTGATGAAATATATAGGAAAGCTTGTGTTTATACAACAGAGGAAGCGGTTGCGAGCTGTCAAGTGGTTGGATACCCGGCAATGATCAAGGCCTCGTGGGGAGGCGGTGGTAAAGGGATAAGAAAGGTTTGCTTCTTAACACATTATCCGTTTGTTCTGGATTTCGACTGTTAATGATGCTCTTTGTATCTCGGAAAATTGTTGGGGGATATAAATGGTAGAGAAAAGGACAGGACAAGCCTATAAATTCTAAAGCTGTTCAGATGTTGATTTCCCTCAAACGTTTCCTCTGTCATAGTGGGATATATATTACTCTTTTATATATTCTTTTCTATTCGTCCTTCATGTACTCATTATAAATTATAATCATTCATGAAGTTGTATTCCTCCATCACAAAATATGAACTAGCCTTTCCTTCGGTATAGAAGGATATTTATAACTATTTTGGAGGATTCATGCATACAACCCTTTTAAATTCTCTGATTTTTATCTTGTATCCCTTATATTGTTCAAGATTATAATGAAGTCTGGATGGATTTGCGTATCTTATACTGTATAGCTGAATACAGAGTTGGACGCATAAATACTTTAATTTGAGAAGAAAGGATGGAATCCCATATTTGTTTTTCCTAATTTTACTATTTTGCAGCTTTAACTGATTTAGTTATTACAATAATAGGTTCATAATGACGAAGAAGTGAGGGCATTATTCAAACAAGTTCAGGGTGAAGTACCTGGATCACCCATATTTATCATGAAGGTTGCTGCCCAGGTAATCTGTTTCCCTGGATTTGTTCTTAACAAAACATTATCAGTCTAGGGAGATCATCTTGACTATCCTTTTGTTTTTTTCCTGATCAGAGCCGGCATCTAGAGGTTCAGCTTCTTTGCGATCAACATGGGAATGTCGCGGCTTTGCATAGCCGTGATTGCAGTATTCAGAGAAGGCATCAAAAGGTGATATATTTTTTATTTTCTGTCTTTAGAAGGGACTTCTGTCTTTGGTGAAGAGGTCTTATTTGTAGTATGCGTCTTTTATAGATTATAGAGGAGGGTCCGATTACCGTAGCTCCGTGGGAGACAGTCAAGAAACTTGAGCAAGCAGCTAGAAGGTTGGCAAAATCGGTTAATTATATTGGAGCTGCCACTGTTGAGTATCTTTATAGCATGGAAACGGGTGACTACTATTTCTTAGAGCTCAATCCTCGGCTACAGGTAAATCTTTTGTTGTAGGTAGATTTGATCTCAGTTCATATCCTGGTCATATAATTAGGCTGTCATCTTCATGCAATCCTTTTGTTTCCAAAAGAGCATGAAGGAAGGTGTTCACTCGTGAAAAAGGATATGGAAGTGTATCCGCAAGTTAAAAAATTACTGGGTTTATGTATTCTAACTTGACTTTTTAGTCTGATGATGTTGAAATTGTCTGGCTATTTAGGGCCTTGACCTATGACGTGAAGTTTTGTAACAGTTCCTTTCCAACTTTTCACATTTTTGGCCCCTCACTTATTTTAAAACCCTGGTCAAAATATAGGTGGAGCACCCAGTTACCGAGTGGATTGCTGAAATAAATCTGCCAGCTGCTCAAGCTGCTGTTGGGATGGGCATTCCTCTCTGGCAGATTCCTGGTATGTAATATAATAATATAAAATACTGCTAAATAGTTTTACTTGCTTATCTAGCTTATGCATCTCAATCTTTATTCCCCGGTGCTTTATTTGTCTAGAAATAAGGCGGTTTTATGGTATGGACCACGGTGGAGGGTATGATTCTTGGAAGAGGACATCAGTTGTTGCGACTCCTTTTGATTTTGACACGGCAGAATCTACAAGACCAAAAGGTCATTGTGTTGCTGTTCGTGTGACGAGTGAGGACCCTGATGATGGATTTAAACCCACTAGTGGAAAAGTACAGGTGAGTGACAGTATAGTACATATGAAAGATCACCGTTGAAGAATTTCAATACTTATTTTGCTTCGAGCTTGTGCTGATTAATTTAACTATCAACAGGAATTAAGCTTTAAAAGCAAGCCAAATGTGTGGGCTTATTTTTCCGTCAAGGTGCTTATATTTCCTTTTCTGAGAAATAGTTTGTCTGCCTATAGTGCCTTAATTTCTTAACACAGATGATATCTTTGTTTGCAGTCAGGTGGAGGCATTCACGAATTTTCAGATTCTCAGTTTGGTAAGTAATGGGTTATGGTGTTTAGTATGTGATGGGCGTTTCTGATTCATGCCATGATAAATGATAAGGCAATGGTTACTTCATGTAAATGATAACAATATATGGTTCTATGCATATGATTTATCTATAATATCGTATACTCATCTCCTTGAAATGGTTCATTTTATATCAGGACATGTTTTTGCATTTGGGGAATCAAGAGCTGTAGCTATAGCGAACATGGTTCTTGGCCTTAAAGAAATTCAAATTCGTGGTGAAATTCGAACGAATGTTGATTATACGATTGACCTCTTACATGTACCATTCTGAGTTTCTTCAAGTTGAGAATTAAGTACTATATTTATGTTTGTTTTCTTTCTAAGACACATTCGAATTGCTCCGCAGGCTTCTGATTACAAGGATAACAAAATCCATACTGGCTGGTTGGATAGTAGAATTGCCATGCGGGTCAGAGCAGAACGACCAGCGTGGTATCTCTCGGTAGTTGGAGGCACTCTCTATGTAAGGAACTTTTGCATCAGTATGTTTTTCCTATTTCTGAATCATTTAAAGAACTTTACTTATCAGTTATCACCTTTTCTTGGTTTATGCCAGAAAGCATCTACTAGCAGTGCTGCTATGGTTTCAGATTATATCGGGTACCTAGAAAAGGGGCAAATCCCTCCTAAGGTACCACTAAAGATATTTCTAACATTTCTCTCCACATAATTTTCTTTTGTTTAATCTTACTGTCCTCTTTGCAGCATATCTCACTTGTGCATATTCAAGTATCTTTAAACATAGAAGGAAGCAAGTACACAGTAAGCTTCAATTTACGTCTTAGTTTAACTCTCTGGAGTTCTTATTCCCTTCAATTTTCGTAGGAAGATAACTTTAGCTTTTGGTTTGACTAATTCTTCAAACTTGTTCATCTAGATTGATATGGTCAGAGGGGCACCAGGAAGTTATAGGTTGAGAATGAATGAGTCGGAGATAGAAGCAGAGATACATACTTTACGCGATGGAGGTTTATTAATGCAGGTAAGTTTCAATCTCTTTTACATCTTTGTTGTCGTTGCTCTTTCATTTAATTAATCTTTTTTTGCGTATTGTATAAGTTATTACAATAGAATTTAAAATAGCATTCATAGTCTGTGATAGACTATAATACGATCAAGCAAAGTACGAGAAGAAAAATAATCTGAAAGTGGGAAATGGAACTTCTCTGTTGATATATATGAATTCATACAAGTTAACTTCTCTTTTATGTCACATTTTCCTGCTTTGATAACAGCTGGATGGAAACAGTCACGTAATATATGCCGAAGAAGAAGCGGCTGGCACTCGTCTTCTCATTGATGGAAGGACTTGCTTGCTACAGAATGATCATGATCCATCAAAATTAATAGCAGAGACTCCATGCAAGCTGACGAGATATTTAGTATCTGATGGAAGTCATATTGATGCTGATACACCATACGCGGAGGTTGAGGTCATGAAAATGTGCATGCCTCTTCTTTCACCTGCTTCTGGAATTGTTCATTTCAACTTGTCTGAAGGTCAAGCAATGCAGGTACTTTGCATTCATATTCAGGAGTAAACAACTGATTGTTTTTTAAGAAGTTAACAAGCTATCTCCACTTTCCAATTGTTATTATGATAGGCCGGTGAGCTTGTAGCAAGGCTTGATCTTGATGATCCTTCGGCTGTACGAAAAGCCGAACCTTTCCATGGTAGCTTCCCGGCATTGGGACCACCAACTGCTATTGCCGGAAAAGTTCACCAGAAGTGCGTTGCAACTTTAAATGCAGCTCGCATGATTCTTGCTGGTTATGAGCATAATGTTGATGAGGTAACTACTTTTTTCCTTGTCCCACTTTTCCAAATTAAAATGAACTTTTACGTACGGGCATAACATTTAGGGTTCCTTCACTAAAGGTTGTGTAAACGTGGATATTGTTACAGGTGGTTCAAAACTTGCTCAACTGTCTTGATAGTCCTGAACTTCCTTTACTTCAGTGGCAAGAATGCTTGTCTATATTTGCAACCCGGCTTCCCAAGAATCTTAGAAACGAGGTATAGTAGCTCCTTCCTGCATATCTATGACTTTTATCTTGGCTATAGATTCGTACTCTTGTCGCTCTTGGCTTAATGTGTTTCTTGTACCAGTTGGAATCGAAAACTAAGGAGTATGAGAATGTCGCCAATGCCCAGAATGTCGACTTTCCTGCTAAACTACTGAAAAGTATTCTTGAAGTGAGTTGTTATTTCTCATACATTCTTTATCTAGAAATTTTGATTTTTGTTGCTTCTATCTGATGCAAAATTGTTGGTATTTGCTTTTGGCTGCAGGCCCATATATCTTCTTGTCTTGAAATAGAAAGAGGAGCCCTTGAAAGGCTCATTGAACCTCTACTGAGTCTTGTGAAGTCTTACGAGGGTGGGAGAGAAAGTCATGCCCGTATGATTGTCCATTCCCTTTTTGAAGAGTATCTCTCGGTTGAAGAGTTATTTAATGACAACATCCAGGTGAGTTTTGTCATCTTTATACAAGTATATTAAAGAGTTATTTAATGACAACAGCCAGTTGAGTTTTGTCATCTTTATACAAATATATTGGTTGTCTAACGGTAATATTATTGATCATTCTGATAGAGAGCATTACAGATTGTCTAGCATCATTGCAGTTATTTGCTATTTCATAATAAATCTTACAAATTGTTATATTTCTGTTTAGTCTGATGTTATTGAACGTCTTCGGCTTCAATACAAAAAAGACCTATCGAGGGTTGTGGACATTGTACTTTCTCACCAGGTATCATTGTTAATATTTTCTTGTAAAATTTCCTCATATGGTTTCTTGAAAATTTACATTTGGTCTGAATGTTGTGTTCTTTAATTGGCTTGCAGGGTGTCAAGAACAAAAATAAACTTATACTACGACTCATGGAGCAACTTGTCTACCCTAACCCTGCTGCCTATAGGGATAAGCTAATCCGATTCTCGCAGCTCAATCATACTAGTTATTCTCAGGTATGCCTATATATTCTGTTTTCTATGTGTTTGTGTGTATAACTAGGGGCGAAATTCAGTCATTTCGGTCTGCTTCTGAAATATTATTTAAACCAAACTAATTCGGTTTTACAGTTTTGTTATAATTATTTTTGGTTTTTTAGTTTTGGGAATTTTGGGCGAAAACTAATGTAGATAAATAAAAAACAACATGATTAAAAAAATGTAACTAGATTATTTTTTAAAAAGATATTTAAACCCAAACCTAGCAGACATTTATTAAAAAGACTTTTTCCGTTTGTGGTTTGTGCACACCCCTATGTGTATCTAATATATTATTGTGTGTATTTTTGGCTTATGTCATACACTCAGCTATAAAGATTTGTATTTTGAACTTTAAACCCAATAGATTGATGTAGAAATTTCTGTCCAGTTGGTACTGAAGGCAAGTCAGCTGCTCGAACAGACTAAACTGAGCGAACTCCGGTCCCACATCGCTAGAAGTCTTTCTGAATTAGAGATGTTTACCGAGGATGGTGAAAATATGGATACTCCAAAAAGAAAAAGTGCGATTAATGAAAGGATGGAAGATCTAGTGAATGCTCCTTTAGCTGTTGAAGATGCTCTAGTAGGGCTGTTTGATCATAGTGATCATACCCTTCAACGTCGTGTCGTGGAGTCTTATGTTCGCAGACTCTACCAGGTATTGCTTTTCACATCCATCAATTTCTATCAACTCCTTAGAATACAGCCTTTACTTAATTCTTAGTCTTTGTATCAGCCTTATCTTCTGAAAGGGAGTGTGAGGATGCAGTGGCACAGATCCGGTCTTATTGCTTCGTGGGAGTTCGTGGAAGAACATATGGAACGAAAGAATGGGTCTGAAGATCTTTCATCTGATGAGTCATTGGTTGAGAAACACAGTGAGAGAAAATGGGGAGCTATGGTTATAATTAAAACGCTCCAATATCTACCTGCAATTTTGGATGCTGCGTTGAGGGAAGCAAGCCATAATTCTCATGAAGCAACTCCAAATGGGTCAGCTAGCTTCGATAATATGATGCATATCGCTCTCGTGGGTATCAACAATCAGATGAGTTTGCTGCAGGACAGGTAAGGACAACTGCTTTTCTATGTTTAGTTTTCCAAAAATATGATTGAAAGAAAAACGAAAGATTAAAAGATTATGATGTCAATGTTTATATTGTGAGTTGAAAATATTATAGTATGATTTCTTTAAGAGCATCATTTTTCACATCTTTGCAGTGGTGATGAGGATCAGGCTCAAGAGAGAGTAAAAAAGTTGGCCAAAATACTTAAGGAGCCAGAAGTGGGCTCGAGTCTGCGTGGTGCAGGTGTTGGAGTTATTAGCTGCATCATACAAAGAGACGAAGGGAGAGCACCTATGAGACATGCATTTCACTGGTCAGCAGAAAAGCTGTATTACGAGGAAGAACCTTTGATGCGAAATTTAGAACCTCCGCTATCCATCTACCTTGAACTGGTTTGTATTTATATGCTAACTCGTTTCGTTTTTTTTTCATTAAAGACTAAGAAATATATGACTAGATGCGGGAACCTCACCAGCAATTTTCTATTGATCTAGGACAAGCTAAAAGGGTATGAGAATATCCAATATACAGGGTCACGGGACCGGCAGTGGCATTTATACTCCGTCACAGACAAGCCAGTTCCAGTCCGGAGAATGTTCCTTAGAACGCTTGTCAGGCAACCTTTAACGAATGAAGGATTTATGGCATATCAAGGACTGGACAAGCGAACAAACCATACACAGTTTGCCGTGTCCTTTACTTCGAGAAGCATTTTGAGGTCCCTAATGACTGCTATGGAGGAGTTGGAACTCAATACGCATAATGCTGCTTTCAAAGCTGACCATGCTCATATGTACTTATGTGTCTTACGTGAGCAACGTGTAGATGATCTTGTGCCTTACCCTCGGTAAACAGTTCAACTTTTATCTCCTTATTTCTTGAAGAAAGATTTGGTCTTCTTAAATTTGTTTATTCTCAACAGGAGAGTTGAGTTAAATCCTGGGCAAGAAGACATAGTAGTGAAGGGGATCCTGGAAGAACTGGCACGAGAAATCCATGCATCGGTTGGTGTGAGAATGCATAGATTGGGTGTTTACGAGTGGGAAGTGAAACTCTGGATGGAATCGTGTGGACATGCAAATGGTGCTTGGAGGCTTGTAATAACCAACGTGACCGGTCATACCTGCAGTATCCATGTAAGTCTTGCTTATGGCTATTTTATTTTTTACTGTACAAAGGATAAATGTATTTAATTTAATAAACTTTCAAATTTTGTTCTATTCAAGCCTTTCTAGCTAATAAGATCCCGTAAACTGTCATTATGTGAAACTTCAAAGTTCTGAGAGTCTTGGTAGGTTGGACAAATCATGCCAGGAGCTTGTCTTTATGTAACTATTTAGTTTATGTGCCACTAAGAAACCTATATACCCTCTCAACTATTTTAGTTACTTTTTAATTGATCACACCCTCAACTATTTTTGTGCGTAAATTAGTCTCTTAAGTTACTAACTAATTGTCAAAATATCCCTACAATATTTTTTTTCTTTATCCCTTTTACTTTTTAAAAATCACTCCTTCGAGCAAGGGTTTGCTTTGAAACTGTTTAGGACTGAGAGGACAGTATATCTCAATAGCCCACGGCATAATTTAATATAAAAAGTGACGATAAACAATAATTGAGTTGGCATCTATCAGTTTTACCCCTTTGTGTGTACCGTATGGCAACATAATCTTTACCTAAAAAACTTCGGTGTCAGTCCAAGAAAGAAACCAGTTTAATTGAAAATGCAAGTTATATAGATAAAGGGTCATCCAAAGTTGAATGAAAACTGGCATGACTTTCAGGTATACCGAGAGTTGGAAGATACAAACAAACACACTTTGATTTACCATTCAATCTCTGCGCGTGGTCCTTTACATGGTGTTCAAGTAAATGTTCAATACCAGCCTCTGGGAGTTATAGATCGGAAACGTCTAGTGGCTAGTAAAAGCAGTACAACTTACTGCTACGATTTTCCGTTGGTAAGTCTTGATTTTATTTTGCTATAAAGCTTAGCTCTTGAGCTGTAGGCAGCTAAGTAGTCTATGTTTTTGCTTAAACCTTTTTACTTTCAGGCATTCGAGACGGCCTTGGAACAATTATGGGCATTACAGCCCTCGGGTCTCCATAAACCCAAGGACAATATTATTTTGAAGGCTACTGAGCTCGTATTTGCCGACAAGAAAAGTTCGTGGGGTACTCCTCTGGTTCCGGTTGAACGCTCACCGGGCTTTAACGATGTTGGCATGGTTTCTTGGTGTATGGAAATGTCAACTCCCGAATTCCCATCTGGGAGGAAAATTTTGGTAGTTTCTAATGATGTTACCTTCAAAGCTGGGTCTTTTGGCCCTAAAGAGGATGCCTACTTCCTTGCCATAACTGAGCTTGCTTGCGAAAAGAAACTGCCTTTAATTTATCTAGCAGCGAATTCCGGGGCTCGTCTTGGTATAGCAGATGAAATCAAATCTTGTTTTAAAGTTGGTTGGTCTGATGAGTTATGCCCCGAACGTGGATTTCAGTACGTGTATTTGACCCCTGAGGATTATTCGCGAATCGGAGCTTTTGTCATCGCGCATGAGATGAAAATGGCAAATGGAGAAACAAGATGGGTGATAGATACAATCATTGGTAAGGAACACGGGATTGGATGTGAGAACTTATCTGGAAGTGGGGCCATCGCAGGTGCGTATTCTAGAGCGTACAGAGAGACCTTTACACTGACGTATGTAAGCGGGAGAACAGTAGGGATTGGGGCATACCTTGCTCGCCTTGGCATGCGATGCATACAACGGCTCGATCAGCCTATTATCTTAACCGGCTTCTCTGCTCTAAACAAACTGCTTGGCCGTGAAGTCTACAGTTCCCACATGCAACTAGGTGGTCCTAAAATCATGGCTACAAATGGAGTCGTTCATCTTTCTGTTTCGGATGATCTCGAAGGTATATCATCTATCTTGAGGTGGCTTAGCTATGTTCCTGCTTACGTCGGTGGTCCGCTTCCGATTCTTACCCCATCGGACCCTACAGAGCGAAACGTTGAGTACTTACCCGAAAATTCGTGTGATCCTCGTGCTGCTATTTCCGGTGTTGTTGATAGTAGTGGAAGATGGCTAGGGGGTATTTTCGATAAAGATAGTTTTGTGGAGACCCTAGAAGGATGGGCTAGGACTGTCGTGACCGGAAGGGCCAAGCTTGGTGGGATCCCTGTGGGAGTAGTTGCAGTCGAGACACAAACAGTCATGCAAGTAATCCCGGCTGACCCAGGACAGCCGGATTCCCACGAACGAGTAGTCCCTCAAGCTGGACAAGTCTGGTTTCCTGATTCCGCAACCAAAACGGCTCAAGCTTTAATGGATTTCGACCGCGAAGAGCTTCCTCTTTTCATTCTGGGAAACTGGAGAGGCTTCTCCGGTGGGCAGCGAGATCTTTTTGAAGGAATTCTTCAAGCCGGATCAACCATTGTCGAGAACATAAGGACATACCGACAGCCAGTTTATGTCTACGTTCCCAAAATGGGTGAGCTCCGAGGTGGAGCTTGGGTTGTAATCGACAGTGCGATCAATCCGGACTACATTGAAATGTACGCTGATCCGACAGCTAAAGGCAATGTTCTCGAGCCAGAAGGGATGATCGAGATCAAATTCCGAACAAAAGACTTAGTAGAATGCATGGGTAGGCTCGATAAAAATATTATGAATCTAAAGGAAAAGATTCAAGAAGCTAAAAACACCGGTAGCCATTTGACGGTTGATTCTCTTCAGCAGCAGATAAAGACACGCGAGAAACAGCTTTTACCTCTCTACACTCAAATAGCCATAAAATTTGCCGAACTTCACGATACCTCCCTTAGAATGGCTGTCAAAGGGGTAATAAAAGAGGTGGTTGAATGGGGTGGCGCTCGGTCCTTCTTTTATAAGAAGTTACACCGCAAAATTGCTGAAGGGTCTTTGGTCAAGACTGTGAAAGATGCTTCAGCTAAAGATCTAACGTATAAATCAGCGCTTGATTTGATCAAAAAATGGTTCTCGGATTCGTGTAAAGATGAATGGGAAAACAATGAAGCTTTCTTTAGCTGGAAAAATGATCCTAAAAATTATGAAGAGAGACTCAAAGAGTTAAGAATCCAAGAATTGTTATCACAATTGACAAATGTTGGAGATTCAGCATCGGTTTTGCAAGCTTTACCTCAAGGTCTTGCTGCCCTTCTTAGCAAGGTAGTGAAGATCTTCCAAATTTTATTTTACTTCCAATTTTGTTTTGTTTCCCTGTATAATCGCATGTGTAATTGTTTTATACGAAATGCAGGTGGAACCATCAAGCCGTGCACAGTTGGTTGACGAAATCCGTAAAGTGCTTGGTTAATGGCATCAGATCGATGATTCCCGGTGCCTGCTCAGTTCTTGGTACATGTATCATTTTAGTCTTAAATGTTGATCGGAGGTAGGGTTGTGTTTAGTAGCGTATCCATCACGCTTTGTTTAGTAGATTGCTTGCATATTATGTGTGTTGTGTCATAAAGAATAAAACAAACATTTAAATACATCATTTAGTAGATTCACCAGGTTTTGTTTTGGTTTGTGTTTAGTGTTTTCTTATTATGTTAATCTGTAAGCCTTATCAAATTGTATGGTTCCATAAGAAACTGGAAATGTCTGGATATTGGTTATAAATTATTAAATTTGAGTTTGTCTTCCTTTATTTTTTTCAGAACAATTTTATTTTTTAGTTTAATGAAGATAACAAATGAAACTATTTACGAACAAATTACTATAACTATAAAAACTAAAGTAAAGTAGTGGTTCACGGTGGAACAGTGAACCACTACTTTACCAAATTAATCTTATATTTTTATTACCCTTAATTTATATATAATGTATAGGCTTGCATACATTCAAAAGTAAAAAGTAAAACAGGTTTAAATTGACATTATAGAGGTTTGCATGAAGCGGGTTAATTTTTATTAGGCCCATTACTTTTATTTCTTATTTAATAAATTTAAATATACCAAACGGATACGTGTCGGTCATAAATCAAATCATAGGATTAAAAGGTGACACATGTAAGAGCACAAATAAATTTAAATATACCAAACGGATACGTGTAGATCATAAATCAAATCATACGATTAAAAGGTGACACATGTATATCTAATATATCTAAGCGGTGAGACAACCATAAATACATTTTTGTGTCACTTTCTTCACTTACCAAATCTTTGCATCTTATCTCTCTACCGATTTTGTTTCAAGACACTCTCTTCCCTTAGCATATTTTAGCATATTTTTTTACTTAATCCTTCTACCAATTTCATTTATAAATCTTTATCTTTATTACTGAAAAACCTTATCTTTTCAACCTGTTTGGAGTCCGTGTGTTTTTGTTTTCAGCCAGCCTCGTATATAAGGTAAGGTTTGTAAGTGAGTTTGTTTCTTTTATGAGACTTTTTCATAATCTATTCATGTTTTTTTAGTTATTTTTTTGAGTTCATTAATTCATCTGTTTATTTATTTAATTTTTGGGTTTTAATTCATTTCTCCTAAATTAAATTTTAATGTTTAGCTCTTTATCTTTATTTAAACATATTTTTAGATTGTTAAACAATTTTTTATGTTCATATGAACATATTTTCAGATACCTGTTAAATGTTTTTTTACGGAAATCAAATAAAAGTATGCAAGACTTCAACTATCACCTATTAAGACTTCAACTATTATTATCTTCCACAGGTAAATATATAATTTGATTTTATTTGTCTTACATATTTTAGAAATATAAAAAGTCGTGTGTTATATTTGATATGTTATGTATGTCTACTTTTTTCATGTTATGTATGTCTACTTTTTTTCATTATAGTAATTTAGATTTTTTAAATATTTTATAATTCTTTCTTTGAATATATATATTTTAAACTTTGAAATATTAATATTATCATTTATATAGTTAGTTAAATTTGTTACGGATGGATTAGTTGTTTACCTATTATCTATATATATATATATAGAGAGATTTAGTTGTTTGGTTAAGAGATTATTTGGTTAATGTTTGTTTGATGTGTACAATAAAGTTTATAGCTTTATTTTAAGCTAAACTAACATGTTTTATGAATACTTTTTTATTGTTTGATGCAGATGTATGTGAATTACACATGTATAAAAGATTGAGTAAACGCAATATTTTTATGGAGACTGGTCAATCTTCTATGGAGACTGGCCAATCGTCTAAGGATGGAGATAGTCTAAATATTATTGATGACACTATTGGCTCTCAGAGTAAAATACCGTCCAGATTGATAGATGTTTGTAAAAAAACTTTTTTTTGTACTACCTATGTTATAGTTTGTAAAATAATTTTGTGTTTACTTATCTTTTAGATTGTAAAAGAAATGTTTGTAACCTTTTGTTTTTAGTTTTATAAAATGAATGTTTTTAGTTTTATAAAATGAATGTTTATAAGCAGTTATATAACTATCATTTTAGTTTTCTTGATATGTATACACGAGTTGTAATGATTTGTATGATTAACCCGCGGCAAAGCGCGATATATTTTTCTAGTAAATATCTATTTCAAAATGATATATACTGTATGTGGACTTTATTATTTGTGAATAGGCGTATTAAGTTTTTGAAATGATATATACTTTTCTTCTATGCTCGGTATTAACTTTAGGGACATTGATCTAGAGTATTCATTCAACTATTATATATATATATATATATATATATTTTTAGTATTCAAATTTTTTCATTTTATTATTTTAAATATCCATAGGAACTATTAAACTTTCGTTTAATATTTATTATTATTTTAATATTCTAAATATCTTCATTTTTTTAAATATAAACTTTCATTTAATACTTAACATTATTTTAATACTTTAATTTATCAATAATCACGTAACCAAAATTTCTCTTTTTTATTTTTTTTTCTATTTTATTTTTTAAAAGATCCATATCTTTTAAACTGGAACTCGGAAAAAATATATGAAAGTATCATCGTTTTTGATTTTTTAAGATGAATAAAACTAGATCGATTGATGATATTTTTTGATTTTTTTTTAAAATAAAATTTCACTAGTAACTTGCGAGTTCTTTGAAAACAACTCTCAGGAAATTGAGAGAGTTGTAGACAACTTCCAAATTATAGAGTTGCAGATAACTCTCAGGAAATAGAGAGAGTTGCAAACAACTCTTAGGAAATAGAGAGAGTTGCAAAACAAACAACTCTCAGGAAATCGAGAGAGTTGCAAACAACTCTCAGATAACAGAGTTGCACACAACTATGAGAAAATAGAGAGAGTTGTAAACAACTGCCAAATTATAGAGTCACAAAAAAATCTGAGGTATGTTTTTCAAACAACTCTCATGTTAGTACCGGTGAAGGTACCAGCGGATATATATAGTCGGAGAATTTTTGTCCAAATTTAGGTGGAGGTACCAAGTGACACTATTCAAATTTCGGGTACTAGTGGGTAATTAAGTAGTTTAGTGGGTATTTACTGGTACTTCTCTCTTAATTTTATTTGTGAACACACGTTTCTTTTTGTTTGTGCTTTAGTTAAGATAGTATTAAAGCCTAGAGTAATCTTATCGGGGAAGCGTAGCGATCCCTTTTTCAATATGAGAAGCGTAGAATTATTTTTTTAATGGTTTTTTTGTCATGTATTTAATTTCGATTTGTTGTTTGGATATCATTTTGTTAATTTGGATTACGTATTGGTATTGGATCCGTGTGAAAATTTTGGATATACTTTTGTTAATTCAGATTACATATTGGTATTGGATTTCGTATCGGTATTGGATTGGTTTGGAAATTTTGGATATGTTCGGCAATTTTGGCTTGTGTATTGGTATTGGTATTATATTTTTTGGAAATTTTGGATCTACTTTGGTTTGGCTTCAAATATGATCTCTTGTTTTTCGATTGAGATTTTGTCTTTTTGGAGAGAATGATTGGGAAAGACGACTTTATGCAGTTGATTGGTACTTAGCTCAATGAGAAAAACTACTCTTACTCAAGCTATGTTATGAATTTTTTTCTCCGTGACAAGCACATATAGGGATATATTTCAGGTACAAAGCTTCAACCTTCTAATACACCTAGTAGTGATAACTATGCTACATTGCTTGACACATGGGAGACTGATAATGCAAATATCATCACTTGGATCAACAATTCTATAACCCAGTCAATTGGTACTCAGTTGGCCAAATATGACACTTCTAAAGACGCTTAGGATCATTTAGAATGACTGTATAAACAGTCTAATTTTGCTAGGCAGTACCAATTAGAATTCGACATCCGCTCTTTACAGCAAAATGAGTTGCTTATTTTGGATTTTATGCTGCTATATCCAATTTATGGGATCAATTGGTTCCTGCAGAGTCTGCAGAACTGAAAGCATGCAAGCTTATATTGCTCGAAGATAAGAAAAAATATTTGTACAATTTTTGATGGCCCTACGTGGTAGCGTCAAGCTACGAGATGGAACAGGTGGCTGAAAAGTCAGAGAAAGAAGACGAACAATAGAAGATGGATAGACTTCAAAGAAAAATCAAATTCTATTAAAAAAAGTCTGAGGCAAAACTAGGGTTTGAGAGCCTTTTATAGAAGTGCTCGAAACCCTAGCCCAAAATTACAAATTTTTTCCTTATGCAATAAAACAAAGCCCATCCCAATTTCAAAGCGATTGGAGCTGGTTAAATATTTTAATAAAATCCAACAAAAATAGGAAAATGCATAAAGTTTACTAAAACAGCAAAACGAGGGTTTAAACGACTAAATTTAGGGCCTGGACTTCATCACGTTGTGATGTTTTCAAAAATCGTTAGGCTTCTCGACGCGTTCGATCTGAGTGGTCGCATCGCCTAATTCTGATATCTGGGCCCCAAATAAAGCATGTTTCCGTTTGTCCAAAAGGGCCATATAGTCATGGGCTTGTGCAACTACATCATCCTCCCCTTCTTCGGAAGAATTCACCCACGAATTCTCAGCTTTATCATCCTCAGCACCAGCGGTAAATGGCACCAGGTGCTTCACGTAGAAAACGTTATGGGTCTTCATGTGGCTGGGTAGTTTCAACCTGTATGCATTGGGATTAATCTTTTCAATAATTTCAAACATACCCACCTTCCTTGCAGCCAACTTGTTGTACTCGTGTGCAGGATAGCGATCCCTGGTCAAAACAGCCCATACAATGTCTCCCACTGCAAACTCCACCAGGCGGCGCTTCTTATCTGTGGCAATCTTGTACTTCTGTGTTGTTTCCTCCAGGTGTTTGCGGGTGTTCTCATGGATCTCCCATAGATCAACAATGGCGTTCTCGAACTTAGCTGTAACCTTATCAAGCGTTGAGAAAGCTAAGTCCATAGGACCCCGTGGGTTATAACCATAGACTACCATGAAGGGACTATACCCAGTACTGCGCTTGTGGTGCCTATTGTAGGTGAACTCAACATGATAAAGGCGGGAATCCCATGCTTTCAAGTTCCTAGAGACCTCTGTGCGTAACATGTTGCCTAACGTTCGATTAGTTACCTCGGTTTGGCCGTCTGTCTGCGGGTGATATGCGCTGCTAAAACTCAGCTTCGTGTTTGTGAGGCGCCACAAACTCCTCCAAAAATGCCCCACAAACCGTGCATCGCGATCAGAAACGATATTCAATGGTAGACCATGTAAGCGGTAGACCTCACGAAAGTATAAATGAGCAACATTCACAAGATCTGTGGTTTTCTTGCAGGCAATAAAGTGGGCCATCTTAGAAAATCTGTCAACCACTACAAAAATAGAATCGTTACCTCTCTGTGTTCTTGGTAGCCCAGAGATGAAATCCATGCTGACGCTTCGCCACGGTCCTTCCAGTATTGGGAGTGGTAGGTATAGACCTGCGTTGGAGGATGTACCTTTTGCCACCTGGCAAACCCGACAACCAGCTACAAAACGGATAACATCTCGCCTCAAATGCGGCCAAAAGAACTGACTGGATACAGAGTGAAGGGTTTGATCTCTACCCCTATGCCCCTCGTTGTTTCTCTCCTTTACAATCAGTAACCTCAAACTTCCCTCAGGAACACAAAGTAAATTACCTTTGAAGAGGTAACCGTTGCTCACTGCAAAATCTTTTCTCAAACCTGCGCTGACGTCCTCTAGAATAGGACCAAAATATGGATCGATAGCCAGCAAATCCTTCATCATCTCGAATCCTACAACTTCTCCTTCCATACGAATCATCATGCTGCGTCGGCTCAGTGCGTCAGCTACGCGGTTAACTGTCCCCGAAGTATGCTTAATGGAAAAGGTAAATTGTTGAGTAAATGCTGCCCAACGTGCATGACGGGAAGAGAGTTTCTCCTAACTCTGCAGATGCTTTAAGGCATCATGATCGGTGTACAAGACAAAGTTATTGTAGGCCAAGTAGGAACTCCAGTGCTTCAAAGCTCGTACAACTACATAGAACTCCTTGTCAAAGGTGTTGTAGTTAAGTTTAGCTCCACTTAACTTTTCGCTGAAGTATGCTACAGGGCGGCCTCGTTGGCTGAGTACAGCGCTAATACCCAATCCAGATGCATCACAATGCAATTCAAATCCTGTAGAAAAGTCAGGTAAAACCAGAATCGGTGCAGTGGTCAGTCTTACCTTGATTTCCTCAAACGCCTTAGTTGCTTTAGGGGTCCAGCAGAATGTCTTGCCCTTCATACACTCTGTAATAGGAGCCATAACAGTGCTGAAGTTATGTATGAACCGTCTGTAAAAGGAGACCAATCCATGAAAAGAGTGGACTTCAGTGATGAAAGTAGGAATATGCCAGTCTCGCACAACTGCTACTTTCGACTGATCCACTAAAAGCCCATCTTTTGACACGACATACCCCAGGAAAACGACTGAATCTGTCATAAAACAACACTTATCGAGTCCTCCATAAAACTCCTCTCGTCTCAAAACAACCAACATCCCGCGTAAGTGCTGTGGATGCAGCTCTTCCGTGGTACTATAGATAAGAATGTCATCAAAGTACACAACAAGAAATTTTCCGATGAAAGGGCGAAATACCTGGTTCATAACCCGCATGAACGTGCTAAGAGCGTTAGAAAGACCGAATGGCATTACCATCCATTCAAACAGACCTTCTCAGGTCTTGAAGGCTGTTTTCCACTCATCCCCCATACGAATACGAATCTGGTGATATCCGCTCTTCAAATCCAGTTTCGTAAACATAGTAGCACCATTTAATTGATCCAGTAAATCATAAAGGCGAGGAATAGGAAACCGATACCTGACTGTAATTTTGTTGATAGCCCGACTATCCACACACATTCTCATTGAGCCATCCTTCTTTGGTGTTAATAGTGCAGGAACCACACAAGGACTAAGAATATCCCGGATGTGGCCTTTCGTCAACAGTTCTTCCACCTGTCTGCGGAGCTCTTCATGCTCTTTTGGGCTCATCCTATTGGTAAGAATAAATGTTGAGTAGAGAATACTAGTTTTCACAGAGAGAATTATAGGTAGTGAAAGTTGTATTTCGCTTCTGATTATTTCATAGGCCTAACTAACTTCTTCAGCCTCTTTAAATAGACTGAGTGAGTTAGTTAGAGAAATGGTTACATAATGGAATATTTACAGTTCAGCCCTTACATTTCTCCTAAAGCCTAATTTAACTCTATATTTACAGAACTTATCAATTTAGTCCCTATCAATTGTACTTAGGCCCCTGAAGAATATCTTTCCTTATCAGTAGCCCCCCTAGTTCTTATACAGACATTTATAAGAACTATCCACTCTTCGAAGATTACTCTTCATTTGAATCCATCCTCTTCATTACGAACAGGCTTGATGACTTGCAATCTTTCTTCGAAGCAACGAATAAGTGTAAATAAACTTTCCTATTCACTTCGAATCTCTCAACTTGAGATATAACTATTCTTTCACTTCGAATTTCGTTACTAGAAACGTAATTTTGCTGTAGCTTCGAATTGTCTGACACTTCCTGATAAACTGATTAGACCCTACTTGATAGATTTATGACACTGCACATTTCCTTTACGTTTCACATTCCACCCAATGAGAGCAACTCACTGGTTTTGCCTCTTCAAATTCTCAACGTCTTTCCTTTAAACTATAAATAGCCAACTCTTCCTTCATTAATAACTTTTTAGAGAAATCACTTCTAAACCATCTTCAACCTGTTCTTCATCTTCATCCTGCTCTTCAAGCTATCTTCAACCTGTTCTTCATAAACCTTTAAATCACTTCATCCTTTTCATCCACCAAAGCAAACTCTCAGATCAATACCCATTGTATGAGAAGATATCCTAAATACAAAAGATCTAAACCCAGAAAACCAGTAAAATCAAAGAAACCTCTCTTCCCCGGTTCTAGCAATCAAGTATTTGGTGCATACGATTATCTTTGTATTTCACAAAGAGCCAAAGAATACAAGGCTGCTGGGTTGATCTACAACGGTCCTCATTCTTCTTTTACCACTTTTAAATATGGTAACTTCGACCCCAATCTTGCCAATTCGTCTTCATCCTTAGCTTCAAACCCAGAAATCAATCAAGAAACTTTTCCTTCTCGAAATCAACCTATTTCTCCACTGCTAAGACCTCATCGAAAATCTAAAGGAGTTACCTTAGAAAAACCATCAACTGACAAAAAACCACAAACCAAATCATCTGTCCTCACATTCGAAGCACCTAAAAATCTTCAACCCAACTTACTTCCTCCTCAATTCCAAGCTATCAAAGTTAAACGTGCCAAAAAATCAACATTTCTAGCAATGGGTGAAGAAGCAGAAACCTCTTCTCCTCCTCCCCCACAAGAAGTGGTTGACACTACACCAGAAAGTAGTCAACCAATTCTTGTGACTCAAGCTGAAACTCAAATCCGAAGTCGTATCGATGAAGCCACCGATGAGGACAACAACAAAGAGAATGATTCTGAAGCTACTGAATCTGATGCCGAAGAGGAATCGGAGGCTGATGGGGTGATCCCTCCGAAGAAAGTTCGAGGAAAGAAACCTCTCATTACACTCCCCGAGGATGTTGCTGCTTTGGTTCAAGAAAATCTTCAATCACTTTCTCCTCGGTACATTCTTGCCCTAAAGAATGTACCCTATACTTACTACCTCGAATCAGAGAAAGAGGAACTCAGAAAGCTATGGGGATTAACAGATAAGATGATTCTTCGACTACCAGTGGAAGGAGAGACACCCCTGAGCTGCCAAAAGGACGAACTGGTAGTCTATCCTGAGCTTTTCAACTGGGGACTTCGATTTCCCCTCGATCCCATGATTGTGCGGTACTTCGAAATTCTCAAATTGTGCCCAACACAAGTTACCCCAAACCAACTATTCACTTTATTCTCCGCCATCATGGTGTCGAGGCTATGAGGCATCCCCCTCGAAATTGAGGACTTCATCTCACTGACCAAGGTCTCAAACGGGCCAGTCTTACCATTCTACTACCTAACACTGGAGGATGATCTAAAGATTATCGATGACCTCCTCGAAGCTGACAAACTTTGGAAACAAAGGTTTGTCTTTCTGTCAGGCGCTTGGGAAAATGGGAAAGAGATTTCCGATGAGAACCCCTCAAAGCTAACTCTCACCTGGAGAGACAGTAGTAAGTGAATTATTACTATATTGTTAACATTTCTAAGTTATTAAACCTAGCCAGATTAATGAAGTTCTCTTGTCTAACTGCTTGTTCTCTTTTCAGAAATTCCGAGGCGGTTCAAAGGTCGTCGAGAAGCTGCAAAGGACATCTTCCAAAAAATGGCTGAATGGGCAGATAAGGCCTGGGGAAATGGCTTTCACTCAGCTTTTTTACCAATCAACTTCGTCAACAGCCATCTGTGGCGCATCACTCTGGGAGCTGACTTCCCTGAAGATCCGATGATCCCTCCAGATCCCATTATAGCAGTTCAAAGAATACTTGCACCAGATGGGAAAACCTATCTTCCCACCAGGAACCGAAGTGACAGCCATCTTCCATTAAAGAAGAAAGGAAAGTTGACCCACAAGAAAGCCAGTACAAGCAAGGCTAACAACCCTTCCAAGACTTCGAAGCGTGCAGTGAAAAGAAAAGTGCCCGCCTCTCAACTTCCCCCAATATACGAGGAGGATAAACCTGTTCTGAAAAAGAAAAAGAACAATTCTCCAAAGAAGAAAAAGAGCAAGTCTAGTACGCCAAAGAAAAAGAACGAGGCTGACATACTCGAGGAGGTACTGGCTTCCGAAGTGCACGGGAAAACTTTTATTGAAGAAAACCCTGAAGGAGGACTGACACTAGGAGATAATCAAGTAGACGATTACCTTAACCTCGAAGATTTCAATTCAAGCGGGGATTTTGCATTTATTGGTAATGGCTCCCAACCTACTAATATTATTCCATCAACTTCTACTGGGGTTGCTGTGGCTTCGACATCTAACGCCATCGTTCCTGTTCATCACCACCCATCAATCTTTCCTAATTCAGACAAATCCGATGAGGTAGCTTCAATCCTTCGTCCTTTTGATAATTTAAGTGCTGCAGCCAATAAATTATGTGAAGAAGTAAAAAATTCACACACACAATTGGAGCTTCTTGCACAAGAATTGATCAAGAGCAAAAAAGAAACAGAGTCTGTAAAGACTTCGAAAAATGAGGCACTTCAGAAATTCGAAGCTGAGAAAGACAAGCTTCTCAAGGAACACAAAGAAAAAATCGAAGCTCTGGAGACTTCTCATCGGCAAGCTATTGAAGACCTATATTCTCAACACTCCACTGCTATCTCCGAGGCAAAGAAAAAATCTACTGATGCTGAAAAACTTGTTAAAGAATTCCAAGAAAAATTAAGTAACTGTCAAAATCAAATGACGACTCTTCGAACAGAATTCGAAGAAGAAAAGAAAGCTGCTGTTAAAAAAGCCGAGGCTGCTGTTGGTTCTGTGATGCTTAATGGAATCAGAAAGGCTGAAATTGATACAGCTAACAATCTTCTTCGAGAAATCCATGCTGCCTATCCAAGGCTAAACTTAACAGAATTTTGGAAACAAGTCCCCGAGAAAGATCGTCCTAAAGAGGCATTCGAAGTACCTTCAAGCTCTTCAGAAGAAAGCGATGCTACTGACGGGTCATCAGAAGAAGAAGATGCCTAATGGATTAAGCATGCCATGCTTTGTTTTTTTGTGTATTTTGTTAAGTAATTCTCCCCCTTTTTGTAGACTTTGTGTTTTATCCGATGAACAACACCTTTTTTTTTTAAACATTTTAAACTTCTGGTGTACTTATTTAAACTTGTCGTTTCTAAAATTAGATGTATTTATAAATCGAGGCCCCTTGAAAATTAGATGCACTCATAAGACGTGGCACCTCGAAAATTAGATGTGCTCATAAGACGTGGCACCTCGAAAATTAGATGCACTCATAAGACGTGGCACCTCGAAAATTAGATGCACTCATAAGACGTGGCACCTCGAAAATTAGATGTACTCATAAGACGTGGCACCTCGAAAATTAGATGCACTCATAAGACGTGGCACCTCGAAAATTAGATGCACTCATAAGACGTGGCACCTCGAAAATTAGATGCACTCATAAGACGTGGCACCTCGAAAATTAGATGTACTCATAAGACGTGGCACCTCGAAAATTAGATGCACTCATAAGACGTGGCACCTCGAAAATTAGATGCACTCATAAGACGTGGCACCTCGAAAATTAGATGCACTCATAAGACGTGGCACCTCGAAAATTTGGTTGTTTCTTCAAAGCTATTGCTTCAGAAAATTATTCTTGGTCAACTTTCAAAGATGATCAATCTTTGCCAAGTCACCAAAATAATAAATCACCCATCATAGTAAACAACCAATGGCCAAAAGAAATTTTATTAAAAGATTCAATATTTACCAGACACCTCATTAAAACCTTTCTGGGCCAACAGATAAGGAAAGAGTATGTCTGTTTTACAAAAATTCAAAGTTTGATTTTACTCATAGTACAATTTCAAATGCTCTATATTCCAAGGATGTTTGGGCATCCTCCCCTCTCGATCAGACAACCTGTAGGAACCTGGCTTGACCTTCATTTTAACTTCGTAAGGACCTTCCCAATTCGGAGCCAATTTTCCGAGGTGCTTGTCCCTAGTATGAAGAAATACTTTTCGTAACACTCGATCGCCAATTTTGAATTCTCTCCTCTTAACTTTTGCATCGTACCTGCTTCTCATTAATGTTTGATAATGGACCACATTCAAGTGCGCTTTAACCCTTTTTTCCTCTAACAAATCAAGCTCAACCCTTCTAGCTTCATCGTTATCCACATCGGAATATCGTAGTAATCTGTAGGAAGGCAATGTAGATTCAGCAGGGCACACAACGTCCATTCCATATACCAAAGAAAAAGGAGTCTCTTTTGTAGCCTCTCTAGGGGTTGTTCTATATGCCCACAACACTTCTTGAAGATAATTTGGCCATTTCCCTGCTGCACCTGCCAAATTTTTTTTCAAGCCATCCAAAATAGATCTATTCGTAACTTCCACCTGTTCATTTGCTTGGGGGTGGAAAGGAGTAGAAAAGCATTGCTGTATCCCTTTCGAAGAGCAAAAAGAGTCCATTTCCTTGTTATTAAATTGAGGACCGTTGTCAGTCGTTATTTTTCGAGGAACTCCAAAACGGTAGCAGATGTTACTCTGAATAAACTTGATTACATCCTTAGCTTTTGTCCCAGCTAAAGGTTCTGCTTCTGCCCACTTCGAAAAATAATCAACCGCAACAATAATCATCTGTCTTCCACCAGAAGCCATAGGTAATGGTCCTACTAAATCAATCCCCCACCTATCGAAAGGAACCGCCTCTGAGATTGTCATTAGGGGTACTGCTGGTTTATGTATTAAATTTGCATACCTTTGGCAAGTATCACAACTTCGAACTAACAACTTGGCGTCCTGCAAAATGGTAGGCCAATAATACCCTGCCAACAATACCCTACGCGTTAAAGCTTTGAATCCACAATGAGCTGATCCATCCCCATCATGCAGTTCAGATAGAATGTTTTGAGACTCTTGTTTTCTTAAACATCGTAGCAAAGGTTTCGACGCAGACCTTTTGTACAATACCCCATCCAATACCACATAGCCAAGAGCTTTATACTTTATTTTCTTGAGCAAGTGTTTATCAGGAGGTAGTATTCCCTTTGAAATAAAGTTTAACAAGTCAAACCTCCAATCTCCTCGAGTGCACATCGGATCATTTACTACCTCATTAACAACTTCACACTGCTCAGAATTCAATATGATCGAGGGCGATGGTTTTGTCATGATCCATGGATATTCTTCAGAGTAAGCCATTGTTGCCAAAGAATCAGCCATTGTGTTGCTACCTCTTCGAATATGCTCCACTTCGACATTTTCAAATTGTGCCATCATTCCTCGTAGCTCTTGTAAGTACAAAACCAAACGTTCCTTTTTAGCTTCTGATACTCCCTTAACATGGTTAACTACCAACTGCGAATCTGTTTCCAAGCGCACAAATATTGCTCCATAAATCTTTGCTAACCGTAATCCTACTAGCACAGCTTCATATTCAGCTTCATTATTCGAAGCATGAAATCCAAATTTTATAGCTTGAAACATAAAATCCCCTGTTGGTGCCACCAATTCAACTCCTGCACTTGACCCTTTATTACTGGATCCCCCATCAGTTCGTATCGTCCACGTCGGGTTCTCGTTCACTTTTTCGCCATCTTTCTCTTCGGATCTACTCGAGTGGAACTCAACCAAGAAGTCTGCTAAGGCTTGAGCTTTGATAGCTGTTCGAGGAGAAAATAACACATCAAAATCTCCTAACTCTACAGACCACTTAGTCATCCTTCCTGAAATGTCTGGCTTCTGCAACACATTTTTAATGGATATGAAGTTCGAACCACAATCGTATGTGCCTGGAAGTAAGGGCGCATTTTTCTCGCTGCCACTACTATACACAGTGCTAATTTTTCGAGCTTCAAATAGCGTCTCTCAGCATCAACCAAACTTTTGCTGACATAGTAAACAGGCTTCAAAATTTTCGTATCTTCACTGACCAGAACTGCACTCACTGCATAATCCGATACCGCTATATACAAAAATAACTGCTCACCCTTTCGAGGCTTTGACAATATTTCTGGAGAGGACAAAAGATTTTTGATCTTCACAAAAGCTTCTTCACAATCCGAAGTCCACTCAAAATTATTAGGTCTACGCAGCACCTGGAAAAAAGGGAAGCACTTATCTGAAAAACGAGAAATGAATCTGTTCAAAGCTGCTAACCTGCCCGTTAACATTTGCACTTCTTTGATATTCCGAGGTGAAGACATCGATATCAGAGCTCTCAATTGTTCTGGATCCACTTCGATTCCTCTTTCACTAATCATGTACCCCAGAAACTTACCAGATCGGACTCCAAATGTACATTTTTCTGGGTTCAACTTCAATTGTATGGCTCTGAGATTCAAAAACGTCTCTTCTAAATCATCAATGTGTTCATCATCACTTTTGCTTTTAACAAGCATATCATCGATGTATACTTCGATATTTCTCCCTATTTGTGAAGCAAACGCCTTATTCATCAGCCTCTGATATGTTGACCCAGCATTTTTTAATCCGAACGGCATCACTCTGTAGCAGTGTAAACCTCTGTCAATGATAAAAGTTGTGCTTTCTTCATCATCTGGATTCATTCGAATCTGATTATACCCTGAAAATGCATCCATAAATGTCAAGATTTTATTTCCCGAAGTGGAATCCACTAACTGATCGATTCGAGGCACTGGAAAAGGATCTTTTGGACAAGCTCTATTCAGATCTGTGAAGTCCACGCACATTCGCCATTTTCTGTTCTTCTTTTTCACCACCACAGGATTAGCCGTCCACCTCGGATAATTGGCTTCCCTGATATGCCCCATCTTATATAGTCGATCCACCTCAGCAACTATGGCCTCAGACTTTTTCAACGAAAAAGCTCTTCTTTTTTGAATTATTGGTTTGATCTTCGGATCTACCGCCAAGCTATGACATATGATATCACTTGGAACCCCCACTACGTCTTCGGACCTCCAAGCAAATACATCCAAATTCTCAGACAAAAATTTCAACAATTTTTCTCGCATTGATAAAGATAACAGAGTCCCGATTCGAAGTACCCTGCCATTACTGAAAACATGTTCTTCTATTTCTTCATTTACCACCACAGAACTCGGGGTTGACCTCGGATCATCAATTCCCTCATCTGTGCCACCAGAAGACAACCCCCCAAACTGCTAATTCTCCATCGGATCATCAGTATTTTTGCCTCGTAATCTAAACGCAGCAGCGTAACACTCTCTTGCCACATTTTGATCACTTCGAACTACGCCGACTCGATTCTCGATCACATACTTCAAACATTGGTGAACCCTAGAGACTACAAGCATACATTTTAGCCAGCCACGACCTTCCAAAAATAGCGTTGTAGCTCGATGGGCAATCCACCACCACAAAAAGCGGTTAATCTATCATAAGTTGACTTGAAAAGTACATTGGCAGAGCTCCCGGTATCAATCAATACTCGTCGAATCTCCACCCCGCACACCTCTGCTCCTATGACCACTGCATCTTCATGTGGCCCAGTAATCCCCCTCAAATCATCCCCATCAAAAATTATAAAGGGCACATCCTTCTTGTTGCTTAGGTGTGCCGATGCTCCTCCTTCAATTTGACGCGTTAAATTCACTATATGCCTCTTCCTCGAATTATTAGTGTTGTTAGTCATTGAATCTCCCCCAAATATTGTCAGTGATTCAAAGAAGGCACACAAATCTCGAACATGTCCTTGACGCATCGGCTCATCTATTGACATTAACAATAGTCGACTAGGGTCTGGGTCGACATATTCCAAAGCCACATCAAACTCGTCACCTGCAGCATCTAAAATCATCAGTGCAGTTTCCTGCTTAGAATTAGGATTACCAATTTTCGGAGCTGCAGCTTTAGCATTCTTCCTGACATATTCCAGCAACTTTCCATTTTCTATCAGGATCTGCATCTCTTTCTTCAAGGAAATACAATCGTTTGTATCATGCCCAATATCTTCATGATACCTGCAGAACTTGTTATTGCGCTCCTCTCTTGGCCTATTAATCGCTGGTGGCTTTCTGAAATTTACTGTTCCCATGGTTTTCTCATATATTGAAGCCACACTTTCAGTCAAATCCGCATAATAATCTGGTCTTACCCACACATTCGATCTGGATCTAAACTGTGGCTGATTATTAGAATTGTGTTGATTAACTCCCCCTTGATACGAGTTCGAAGCTCCTCTGTTAGAAACATTTTGATTATTCCTCGGTCGCGATGAGTTGTTATTCGAAGTGTTAGCTTGACCATTCCCTTTCTGAATAGTACTGCCTCCTCCTCGAACCCGCGTCGATTCTTCGACCTTAATTTGATCCTCAACCTGAGCCATGAGAGCTCCAAATGTTAACGCCCTACGCCTCGTAGTCTCATCGGCTAAATCTCTTGGCAACAGTCCTTGTCTAAACGCCGCCATAGCCACACTTTCTTCACAATCATCTAGTTCAGCTTTGGTTGATACAAATCTCTTAGTATAATCCTTCAGCTTCTCTCCCACAGCCTGCTTGCATTGTATTATTGTATCTCCATTAGCTCTCATTTCTTTGCTTCCCACAAAATGTCTTCGGAAAGCTGTATAGAAGCCTCTAAAATTTGCAATTGACTCCTTAGGAATCTTGTTGAACCATTTCAGCGCAGTTCCCTTGAATGTCTGAGAGAATGCTCTACACACCAATTTATCGTCGTCTTCGAAATTAGTCATATAGTTTTTGAATTGTTCTATATGGTCATCGGGATCTTGAGTCCCATCAAACTTATCAACTTTGGAAATGTCAAACCGCCTCGGAAGCGGCACAGATCTGATCTCCCTGATCAATGGCGAGTCCCTCCAGTCGACTCCTTGAACATATTGGTCTTCGTTTCTCATCCCCACAGTAGCATATAAACTTGACTCACCTTCATACATTCGAGGCGAATATTTCCGAGGTGAATATTTCCGAGGTGAATATACTCGCCTATCTTTCTTTTTCCTCCCTTCCTTATACACCTTAGCTGCCCGGAGTTCACGTTCTGCTCCTCTTGAATGGCCTCGAGAATATTCATACCTCGGTGTTTCATCTGACTCCGAATTTTCAGAATCCTCTTCATCACTAGAGTTCACATACTGTCGCTTCTGCAGTTTTCCTTTCCTTTTTATCCCACTGTACTCCTTTTTTCGCTCAAAACGTGCTTTACGCTGTTCATACTGAACGTCGCCATCGTCCATTGACTGATCCGATTGATTATCTTGATCGCCTCTTGCTATTTTAGACCTAAGTCTAGTGCTGTCATTACTTTCCTTCTTTTTCACCAATTCATCAAGCTCTGCCACCCTCCTTATCATCTCATTCATTTTTCCTTCGAAATCAAATTGGTTTGCTTGAGTTGGAATCGATTTACCTGCCTCTTGCAGATCGGATTTCAATGTTTCCATATCGAACGGATGAATTGTCACCTTCTGCTGGATCCATCTTCAATCAGCGAAGAACTAAACAAAAATACTTCAGAAAAACTCGAACGAAAAACTTTAGAAAACGAAAACTCGAGACTTCGATTTTTGATCTGTTGATCAAGGTATCTTCGCCCCCTCTTTCTAGCGCCAATTTGGTAAGAATAAATGTTGAGTAGAGAATACTAGTTTTCACAGAGAGAATTCTAGGTAGTGAAAGTTGTATTTCGCTTCTGATTATTTCATAGGCCTAACTAACTTCTTCAGCCTCTTTAAATAGACTGAGTGAGTTAGTTAGAGAAATGGTTACATAATGGAATATTTACAGTTCAACCCTTACATTTCTCCTAAAGCCTAATTTAACTCTATATTTACAGAACTTATCAATTTAGTCCCTATCAATTGTACTTAGTCCCCTGAAGAATATCTTTCCTTATCACCTATAATGCGGTCGGTTTGGTAGGCTAGCACCCGGTACAAGGTCAATCTGATGTTGGATATCTCTCAATGGAGGAAGACCTGTAGGTAATGTATCGGGAAAGACAACAGAAAATTCTGTTAATAGCGGCCGAACTCGCTTAGGTATATTAGCAAATGGATCAGTACTAAATTCTTTAACCACCAAAAGATAGACAATCCCTGTTTCATGAGCATGTTCTATAAACGCCTTTCGAGCTAGAAAGTTCTTACCCGACTCCTTTGATACTGCAAGGGCAGGTTTTGGGGTTTTGGGGAAACCTCTTTAGTTGGCGTTAATATGAACCTGACATTATTCTATATAAAACTGTAGCGGTTCCTCCTAACATCATATGTGACACTTCTATCATATTGCCAGGGTCGGCCTAGCAACAAGTGACACGCATCCATCCCAATGACATCGCACCATGCTTTATCCCTATAGTTACCAACAGAGAAAGATACCAGACATCTTCTAGATATATTTACCTCACTACCTTTCTTTAGCCAGGCAAGCTTGTAGGGGTTTGGGTGGTCTTCTGTTTTCAGGGCCAGTTTATGGACAACTTCTTCAGAGATAACATTTTCGCAGCTCCCTGAATCAATAACGAATTTGTATACCTTTCCCCCAATAGTACAAGTCGATTGAAAAATATTGTTTTGTAGACAATCATCCCCATCACTTTTGGCTTTCGACGTCAGACAGATACGCCTTAAAACCAATGCCTGACCAATATCTCCTCCTGTAACCTGGTCCTCTGGAACCTCATCAACAACATCCTTTGGTTCTTCATCAAACCGTAGGTCACCCTCCAGGTAAAAATCAGCAGTGTCAGCGAACAGACCCCTCGATTGTTGTGGCTGTTGTCGTAATTTTGCACACTGTAAAGCAACGTGCCCTAGTTCATGACAATGGTAGCACCGAACCTGTGAGGAAGTAACTGTGCGACTAGGGACCTGCAAATTAGAACCTGTACGCATAGGAGAAACAGTTGGTACTCCTAGGTTAGGGCTTGAAACCGTCCTTTTTGGGAATGCCGATGGAGTTGTTCTAGTAGTATCTCCTCCATAAGGCCTTCATGAAAGGGCTTTCTCCAAATGCAGTGCGCGCTGACGTGCTTCAGACACATTCACAGGGTCGAACATGTTCAGCTGGTCCTGAAACTGTTGTCGCATCCCCCCTATATAACAAGATACTAGCTGATCTGCTGAATCAACAATATCGACACAGTTTTGTAGCTTGAAAAAATCGTTAGTGTACTCGTCAACAGTCCTTGACCCTTGTTTAAGGTTTTAGAATTGTTGATACATGATGCGGGCATAGTTGTAAGGCAAAAACGCAACCCTCATGTGCTTCACAAACTTAGCCCAAGTTGTTATTTTTGGCTTACCGTGCCTTGATCTGGTCTGCTTGAGCTGCTGCCACCAGGATGCAGCTCGGCCTCGGAACTTAGTTGCAGCCAACTGTACCCGCTTTGCATCCGGAACCTCCTTGAAATCAAGGACTTCTTCAACTGAGGAGATCCAATCTAAAAACTCCTCCGGTTCGAGACCCCCTTGGAACTCTGGGATCTCCAGTCTGAATCCAGATTCCCACCGGTTGTTGGCGTTCAGATCAGAATCTCTCGGTGGCGGCTGCTCACAGACTTGGTCACGACAGTCTTGTGGTGAGTATTGACCCCTAACTTGTTCTCGCCGAGGAGCAAACGGATTCTGCTCGCGGCCAATCTCTCTCTCAGATCTCGACGGCTGGTTGCTCGAACCTGGAGCTCGAAAGCCGTTGGTTTGGTTGTTCAACAGCCTGTGTAGTGCTTCTTGTACGTCTCTCAACTGATTTCCCAATGAGTGCATCTGTTCACCAACCTGGGATTGGAATTGACCGAATTTATCACGGTCGACCGATTCGGTGATCAGAATAGTGGACTTCCCCCGAAAATATCGCTTTGGCGGCATACCGTCGTTACCTACGCCGTATGAACTCTGGCTCTGATACCAATATGGTAGCGTCAAGCTACGAGATGGAACAGGTGGCTGAAAAGTCAGAGAAAGAAGACGAACAATAGAAGATGGATAGCTCTAACCCTAGGTTAGAGTAGAAGAGACTTTAAAGAAAAATCAAATTCTATTAAAAAAAAGTCTGAGGCAAAACTAGGGTTTGCGAGCCTTTTATAGAAGTGCTCGAAACCCTAAGCCAAAATTACAGATTTTTTCCTTATGCAATAAAACAAAGCCCAACCCAATTTCAAAGCGATTGGAGCTGGTAGTATTTTAATAAAATCCAACAAAAATAGGAAAATGCAGAAAATTTACTAAAACAGCAAAACGAGGGTTTAAACGACTAAATTTAGGGTCTGGACTTCATCATGTTGTGATGCTTTCGAAAATCGTTGGGCTTCTCGACACGTTCGATTTGAGTGGTCGCATCGCCTAATTCTGATATCTGGGCCCCAAATAAAGCCTGTTTCCGTTTGTCCAAAAGGGCCATATAGTCATGGGCTTGTGCAACTACATCACTACGCTCCGATTTTGAAGGATTACGAGGAACTATTCTTCACTAATCCCCTTTTCCCACAATAGATTGAGTTTTCCATGAACTCATTGCTGAAGAAGCATGACTAAAAACTCATATTGAAAATGGGTCCAAAAGTAATATTCCTAGGTTGTTTGCTGTTCCAATTCAACGATCTTCTTCTTCAAACCAGTCTAGATTTACACCTAGTGGAGCAAGAGTTGCATTTGATGAGTGCACATTCTATAAAAGTAAGAATCATCAGAAATCACAATGCCCACTATTAAGAGGAAAGTAACAACAACCATCTCAGCATCAACCATCTTAGTAATGTTCTTTTCAGCAACAATTGTTTCAACAACATACACGTCCTCTTCAACAATTTCGTCCTCCATTTTGCCCCCCCCCCCAGTTTACTGTTGCTGCTGCATCATTAGGAGATACCAAAAACACCAGACCACCATCTGCAATGGACCCCCAGATTCTAGAATCTTGTAAACAGTTTTTTGTTTTCCAATCATGCTGTCATGTCTACGTCAATGTCTCACACAAGTCTGTCTGCGTCTTCCACTTCAGGAACTTATTTTTCTTTGCGGATTTTAAATTCTGGTGCTTCTCGCCATATTCCCCCCTACATGCCATACTTTACTTTTGTTTCACCAATATCAGTCTTGTCTGGTAGTGATACACCAATGTCAGTAGAGGGTGTTGAGTCTGATGAGTCTGAATTCAGCATGCTCCCCGAACAGGGACAGATCAGTCCAAAGCCTCCGGACCGGACAGATCGGACAGATCACATGGACCGGACAGATCACTTCGAACACTATGACCATATGACTGTTCGAACTATGACAAAAGTACTAAAAAACCTAAACACTTCTTGACTAAGCAACTTGCTCTCCTACTTAGAGCTCATGGGTCTTTGAACATGACCCGGGTCCATTAAACATGACCCGAAAGCCCATAAGGGCCCAAACATCACACTATAAATACCCAACCACCCGCATTAACTATGGGTAATAAGAATTAACTGCTACCAAGCTGCTTAATTATCTCACTACTCTCTAAACACTTAAAACACCCACATACCACCATAAAACACCAACTGAAATTACTAGCCTACCCTCAGGCGATTATTATCCACACCAAATTGGCGACCACAGTGGGAGGAGAAAGGTGCATGAATCAAGCATTCAAAACCTGCCAAGAAACTCTGTCCATATGAATCCGGAAAATACAGAGCTTCCACCGGCTTTGCTCGAAGTGGTGGAAGAGAACGATGAATACACTGCCGAAGAGCGTGACAGGCTAAAGTGTGAAATAGAAGCTCTGAGAGCTGAGAAGGCCAAGATGGGCGTGAAAGAAAAATCCAAAGCATCGGTTGCTCATCACACCGATAACCCCAGAGAACATGAGGCTTCCAAAACTCATGTGAGCACCAAAAAGACTCATGCTAGTTCCAAAAAGTCTCACCGGTCCAAGCCTGTAGAGAGTTCTGACTCGAGTTCAGAATCTTCAGGTAGCTCTTCGGACAGTGAGGGATATGAAAAATCCTTGTCCTCTAGCAGCGATGAGGGTCGAACCAGGAAAAAGCAAAAGCAGGTTAAGAAATATTCAAGAAAAAGAGACAGGCATGGAAGAATGAAAAGACATATTGGCAAGGGATCATCTCACCACCAGAGGCATGTGGACAAGATGCTGATGGATCCCTTTGCTTTCCACGATGAGCCAGGTATCTTTGCAACTCCCAATGAGGATACTGTGTTCAGTCGTGGAAGGAATTGGAGGCAGTCTCCACTGTCTTCTAAAATTCTGTCCGGAAACCTCCCCAAGAGGTTTGACAGCACCAAAATAGAGAAGTACGATGGCAGTACTGATCCGGACAACCATCTGGAGCAATTCAAGAACTTCATGATGAACTTTGATGACGATGATAAACTACTTTGTAGGGCATTCTCCCAATCATTTACGGGGAGTGCTCTGAAATGGTACAACACCCTGCCTCAGGGTTGTATTAAAGATTTCGATACATTTTGGGTGGCCTTTCGAAGGAAGTTCGTAGGGAGTAAAGAGCTGAAGGGCAATGGAGACACCATAATCCATTGTGCCCAAGAGCCAAATGAGTCCTTGAAAGAATACATAAGCCGTTTTGTGAACACGAAAAATGGGTTGGCTGATTGCTTCGAACAGGTAGCAATAGCATCCCTGAGACAGGGTTTGAACCCATGCAATCTAGCTGATTCGGTGACCAGAAAGAAGGCAATGACATGGGGAGGGTTGCTGAATCAGGTTGGCAAACAAATAAACGTCGATGAAACAAAGAAAACCAGGGTGCACAGGCAGGTGAGATCCACCCCAGTGGCACAAACTCCAAATCAGAATCAGTCCGGGAACAAGGCAAGAGAAACCGGACAGGGGCATGGTAGGGCAAAAGCTCAGTCTCAGCCAGCTGCTCCTGCTCAAAGTCAACAATCCAGAAACAAGAGAGGGCCATGGGTCCAACCGGAGTGGTTCGCTGAGTTAAAAGAAAGCGTGGCCACTATCTTTGATAAAACAAAAGATGAGGTGCATTACCAAAGACCGGCAACATTGCAGTCTCCCAGAGAGCATCGCAACAACTCTTTTTGTCAATATCACAATGATATTGGTCATACCACCGATGATTGCATAACATTGAAACAAGAAGTTCAAAACTTGATTGAAAGGGGAAAGCTGGGGGCCTATGTGAAAAGAAGAGGGGGTAATAGACCTGATAACACTCACCGGGTTGGTCCAAGTAATGCTGCTCCGGAGGGAGCCATGGTTATAGTTGAAAGGTTTGACGTGAAATCTGAGTACTTGGATCCCGATCCAACTCGGAACAGAGTGGGTGCTATAGAGGAATGTTCTAGGTCGGTCTCCGGGCTCATCAAGTTTTTCGAGTCGCTTACAATTTTCGGAGGGGACACTATGACAGCTCCTACTGCTTCTTCAAGAAAGAGGCATGTTCATACTTTAGCCTCCCAGCTAGAAGGAGGCATGACATCTTATCAGTCACCAAACTCATTTCCCTTCATTGTGTTTGATGAAGATGATTTAAGAAACATTGCTGGCCCTCATGAGGATGCTGTTGTCATAGGAGCATCTATAGGGGGCAATGACATAAGACGAATCTTGGTGGATACTGGAAGCTCAGCCAATATCCTTTTCCTAACCACTTACAAGAAAATGAAAAATCCAGCTGTAATTCAGAATTCAGACAGGTCAATCTTGGGCTTCACAGGCAGCTCAGCAGATGTGATCGAGGAGTTCGAAGAGGAGGTGTTATTGGGCAAGGGCCCTTTCAAGAAAATGGTCAGAATACTCTTTATTGTGGTGGATTGTCCCACTTGCTATAATGCTATTCTAGGGAGGTCTTGGCTCTCTAGGATGCATGCAGTGGCTTCGACAGTCCACCAATGCTTGAAGTATGCTGTTCAGGGGCAGGTTGGAGTTGTCCGGAGCAGCCAAAAGATTGCAAGATAATGTTATGCCACTGCCTTGGCTCCTCGAACGCTGGGGGCAGTCCGCATCGATGAACAATAGCAGTTTGAGGGCCTTTCTGGGGGTGAGGGTGAAATTGATGACCCCAGAGAGACCCCTGGAGTATTGATACCAATCGAAGAGGTTGAAACACACTGTCTGGAAGATGGTAAAAGTGTTAAGATAGGGTCCAAGATGCCATCAATGTTAAAAAGGAAATGTTGAAGTTTTTGAAAGACCATCAGCACGTTTTTGCTTGGTGCAATACTGATGTAACTGGGGTTCCATCAGAGGTGATATCACACCACCTATCCGTCCGGAGAGATGTAGCTCCAGCAGTCCAAAAAAGAAGAGCTTTTTCCAAAGAAAAGGCTGATGTCATTGTGCAAGAGGTTGACAGGCTCACGAAGATGGGGCACATCAAGGAGTCTCAATACCCTTTGTGGACTGCCAATCCTGTCTTAGTAAAAAAGAAGAATGGCAAGTGGCGCATGTGCATTGACTTCACAGACCTCAATAAATCTTGCCCATAAGATTTGTATCCGGTCCCCCGGATAGATCAGTTAGTAGACTCTACCTCTGGGAACAAGCTGCTTTCCTTCATGGATGCCTTCTCCGGGTACAATCAGATTCAAGTGGATCCGAAGGATCAAGAGCATACCACGTTTGTCACTGACAGGGGTCTACATTGCTATAAGGTAATGCCATTTGGTTTGAAAAATGCTGGGGCTACTTATCAGAGGTTAGTCAACAAGGCATTTGCTGATCAAATTGGAAGAAATATGGAAGTATACATTGATGATATGATGGTGAAAAGTGTAGATGAGCGGTTGCACTTGTCTGATCTCCAAGAAACTTTTGCCAACTTGGTAAAAGTGAATTTGAAATTAAACCCTGAAAAGTGTGTGTTCGGAGTGTAGTCCGGGAAGTTTCTAGGGTATATCATAAGTGAGCATGGAATACAGCCCGATCCGGACCAGCTCAATGCTCTATTTCAAATGGAGCCTCCTCGAAACATTAAAGAAGTACAGCGATTAACGGGGAGGTTAGCTGCCTTAAACAGATTTATTTCGAGGTCTTCGGACAGGTGTGCTCCTTTCTTTCAAACTTTGAAGGGTGCAAAGGGGTTCGAGTGGACCCCACAGTGTGATGAGGCTTTCAATGAAATCAAGAAACACCTGTCCTCCCCTAAAACTTTGTTCAAACCAGTTGATGGGGAGACTCTCTTCGTATATTTGACAGTTTCAAGTTGTGCCATCAGTGCTGTGCTGGTAAGAGAGGTTGATAGACATCTCCACCCAGTGTACTACATCAGCAAAAGCTTGATAGATGCTGAGAGGCGTTACTTGAAACTTGAAAAATTGGCATTAGCCCTAGTGATAGCTGCAAGGAAGATGAGGCCTTATTTCCAGGCTCATCCTATCATCGTCCGGACCTCTTTTCCCTTAAAGAATGTCCTTCAAAAAGCAGATATTTCAAGCAGAATGACTAAGTGGTCAGTAGAGTTGGGGGACTTCGACATAGACTTTGCTCCCCGGACAGCAGTGAAAGCCCAAGCTGTGGCTGATTTTCTGGTTGAATTCCACTCCGATAGGGATTCAGAGCAAGCTACTGATATAAAAGATAAGAAAATGTGGATCGTCCGAACAGACGGTGGATCTAGCACTATGGGATGTGGTGCAGGAATATGTTTAACTTCCCCATATGGAGACAATATGTACCAGGCTATTTGTTTTGCTTTCAGGGCATCTAATAACGAGTCCGAATATGAAGCAGCTATAGCTGGATTAAAGTTAGCCTACATTTGTGGGGCTAAGAGGGTCAAGCTGCTAAGTGACTCCCAATTGCTTATCCACCATGCCTCAGGCCAATCTGAGGCTAGAAAGGAGCAGCTTGTGAAGTATTTACTCCTCCTAAAAAATGAAGCACTAAAATTTAAAGCTGTTGTCTATGAGCACATTCCCCGGGCAGAAAATGAGCTAGCAGACTCATTGGCAACCATAGCATATACGGAGTCATACCCATGGATCCATGTGCTTAAAAGCCCTTCTATTCAACTTAGTAAGGGTGAAGAATAGGAAATTTCTGAAATACAAGTGAAACAGCCTCAAGACTGGAGGTTTCCTCTCTTGCAATATCTCTCTGATGGTGTTGTGCCTCCAGATAAGTCACTAGCCAGAACATTGAAACACAAGGCTCGTGGTTTCATTATATTGAGAGAAGTGTTGTACAAAAAATCCTATAGTAAACCTCTCCTGCGTTGTTTGGGGGATGAAGAGTCACAAGTGGTCCTCTCCGAATTACATGATGGTGAGGGATCAACCCATTATGGATTTAAAGCTTTAACAAGAAGAGTGTTACTCTCCGGATACTATTGGCCATCAATCATGAAAGATGCTAAGGAATTGGTGAGAAGGTGTGACCCATGCCAGAGGTACGATAATGAAATTCATATACCAGCCATTCCTCTAGAGTCCATTTCTGAGCCCATTCCCTTTGCTCGATGGGGATTGGACTTAGTAGGGCCTCTCCCTGTGGCGTCCGGAGGGCGCAAAACTATAATTGTGGCCATAGAATACTTCTCGAAGTGGATAGAAGCAGCCTCCATGGCAGGGACAACGTCAAAAGCTGTCATAAAATTCATTCTGTCCAACATATGTTGCAGATTTGGTGTCCCACAGAAAATAACAACAGACAACGGGCCACAGTTCGAAAATAGAGAAATGGAGAGCTTCTGTGCCTCAAGGGGTATACAGCATTGTTTTTCTTCACCTTTTCACCCACAAGCAAATGGGCAGGTTGAAGTGGCTAATAGAGCTATACTGTCCGGATTAAAGAAAAATTTGGAAGGGGCTGCTGGGAAGTGGCCTAGTTATTTACAAGAGGTCTTGTGGGCCTACCGGACAACACCTGGGGCTGCAACACAAGAATCACCCTTCGCCTTGGTCTATGGGATGGATGCAGTAGCCCCCCATAGAGAAAACCCTCCCTTCTTTTCGTGTTCACAACTTCTCCGAACATACTAATGAGATGGCAATCAGAAGTCAGCTTGATTTGATAGAAGATAGACGGGTTAAAGCTCACCTTAGAGTTGCACACTATCAGGGCTTGATGAGGAGCAGGTTTGCTTCTAAAGTTAAGAGAAGATATTTCCAACCTGGGGACAAAGTATTAAGGAAGGTCTTCTTACACACTAAAGAAAAACTCTTCGGAAAGCTGGCCCCAACTTGGGAGGGTCCGTATATCGTTGTTGAAAGAATTAAGCCTGAGACTTATTGGTTGGAAGACAAAGATGGCAGAGTTCTAACTCATCCTTGGAATATTGAGCATCTCCGGATGTATGTGTAAATATTTACTTGTTTAAACATCCATGTAAATATTTGGGGGCATACTCTTTCCTCCCCGGTGGCGCGGAGAGGTTTTAATGAGGTATCCGGGTTGTTAAATAAAATTCGATGCCTTCTTCAAAATTTTCTAAGTATTTTTAAAGTTCAATCCCTTATCATACTATCTGGACTGAAATATCTAAAGGCTATTTAAACTCTAGCCGGAGAATTTAAACACTCTCACAATGCAATATCTAAAGGCTACTTAAACTCTGGCTATCAAAATTAAAATGAACAATGAAAGAAGATGATGGTTGCACACAACAGAGATATTCATTAAATGAAATAACTTAAACTTTCCTTGGCCTTCCAAGGACTTTTAAACAGTCAAAGTAGAACACAAAAAACCTGTCCGGTCAAATTCCGGACACCATTACAAAAAGAGTGCCTTGGCCTTCCAAGGACTTTAGTATGAATTAAAAATAAACTAAGTGGATCATAAGTTAAGGTTGAGCCTTTGAGGATGGCTCACCTGCGACTACCTTCTTACCCTTAGGGTCATCTTTCCCTTCATCTACCTTCTTGCCTTTGGGATCGTCTTTCTTGTCATCTGGGCTCTCCCCAGTATGTTCTTCGTCATCCGAGGAGCCACTAGAGTAGCCATACCTGTCACCTTCGGCCATCGTGTGGTATGTGAGGTTTTCGGGCTCAACATAAAGCCACAACTCCCCTAGGTTCCTCTGTGGAAACTTTTCATGGAAAAGTAGGACCATGTCAGACCTCACCTTTTCAAGCAGCAGCTCTTCGCTCTTGATCATGTGGTTGGCGTAATTATTGATCCTGCCTTGGATCTTGGCCTCCTGCTCCTGTAACAAAGTATTTTTCTCCTCGACAGCTTTGGACACTGCATTCTCAAGGGCAATTTTATCAGTAGTTAGGTTGGTGATAGTCTTGTCCTTAGCCTTGGTCTCTTCTTTTGAGGCAGTAAGGTCCTTCTCCACCCCGGACAGCTTTTCCCGGAGGTCTCTGATGGTTTCCTCTAGAGTAGCAACTTTTTTGTCACTTTCCTCCCGATTCTTCTTCAACTCCTCATTTTCTTCCTTTAGCATGTCAGCATTGGCAGTGGCTGTGCAAAGGTCTTCGGACAGCTTTTCCTTCACAGACTTAAGGTCTTTGATGGTGTCTGCTTGACTCCGGACTTGTCTCTCCAGTGTAAGTACTGGCTACACATTGCTTAGCAAGGAGTGGGCTATGGTGTCCTTTTCACTAGAGACGATGAAAGTCTTACCATTGAAATTGACAGTGTTAGAGCTGTTCGGAGGAATGTAAGGCCCTGCGAAGTCGTCTCTGGGGAGGTTGAGGAAGTATTCGCCAAGTTCACCAAGACCGGTGATGTCTACTTCATCCATGTTGAGCTCTCCTCCCTCAACTTCATCAGTATGAAAGTCCCTTGGGATCTCTTCAGCATGTGTTGGGTCAGAAGGGTCAACCTGAACAGAAGGCTCCGGATCCCGGAGAGCAAGCTCATCTCCTTTGGCAGTCTTTTTCTTCTTGGCTGCCCGGTCTTCCCCTTCACTCCCCTGCTTGCGATTCCTCTTGGAAGCCCTTGGAGATTTTGGGAGTTCTGCTTCCTGCCTTACAGTCTCTTGCTCCACTACCTGAAAGAGAGCAGCATCAATTTGGCTCTGAGCCGGCCCCTCCGGGTCAGTTGGAGCATCCTTCTCAGCATCAACAGGGTTAGCACTGCTCGCCACCTTTTTACCTTTCTTCTTGCCCTTCATTTTGCTTGGGGCTTTGGCCCGGCCTGGCAAAAAGAGTGTCCCATCTGCTTCATGGGACCTCTTGAGCACTGTGTCTGGAGAGGGTTGAGTGGTGAGCTCCTCCCAACTTAATTCTCTCCGACCCGTGGTGTTCCACAGGTGAGACCTTGCCAGATTTCCACTTGTGAAGGCACTGTGGAATCGGTTCCCCCAGTTCTCTGCGGCCCAGGCATTGATTTTGCCACAAGTGACCTGTCCGGCCTTCAAGTAGTCCCCGAACTCTTTAGGCAGTTCTGTTAAAAAAAAAGAGACCAGTTAATTTAAACCAACTTAAAAAAGGAAGAAATGGACAAAGATTTGAAGTATGAAACTTACGGTCACTCCTCCACCTGCTTCTGAGGAGGCTTGGGTTCTCTCCGGCCTTGATCTTCTTGCCGTTTTCCCAGGCGCCACTGACAAACAAAAAATGGCTCCTCCATTTGCTCTCAGACTCCAACAGATCATTGACAGCCTTGAAGCTGTCCCCCATATTGAAGTGGTAGAAGGGGAATTGGTGATGTTTGCAAAGATTGGCCAATGCTGCAAATTCTTCCATAGGAAGAGGGATCCCGGACAGCCTCGATGCCATGATACATGACATCAGAGTATACCAACCGTTGGGGCTCAGCTGGCTCGGGCAGAGCTTGACCAGGTGAAAATATCTGACGATCTCCGGGTCCAATGGGAATCTGAGTCCCCAGTTAAATAGCTCCGTGAAGAAGACTATTTCGTTCAGCTTGCAATCCATAGGGGTTTCAGGATCTATGGGAATCCTTATCTTCACATTTTCTGGGATCCCCCATTTTGTGCGCATTCGACCTAGTTCGGCCGTGTGGATAAAAGCATACTTGGTCTTCTGTAAGGCCAAGAGATATTTAAGTTCGACCCTGTGAAAACAGGGCCCTACCTTCCCTTCGAGACACTCCGGCAGATCCGGATGCCTTAAGCATAGTTTTTCTTTGCCCTTATCTTTTTTGGCAGCAGCAGTGTCACTAGTCTGGCCGGATGGCTCAGACTCAAAAGGGACTTCTTCAACTGAGTCCTCCATTCTTTCCTCCATGATCGTGGGAGGATTATCAGTGGCAGTGGTCCGGGAAGGGCTCAAACTTGGCACAGCCTGGCTTCCGGACTGCTGGTTTTCAATGTCTTCTTGACCTCTAGTCTCAGGCTGGGGCTCTGAGACAGAAGTCTCTCTTGGGAGTACTGGGTTGCTCACCTCCGGACCGGATGGCCTTTCCCGGGGAGCTCTGATGGGCACTCCAGACCCAGAACTACTATATTTTGCCCCCGATTTTGAGGGAGTATTTTTGGAGCCTGGCCCCTTAACCAGCCGGCTTGTCCTCTTAACCACCAGTTTATCCGGAGAGTGCTTTGTGTCTGACCCCATGGCAAGAAAAGGAGAAGGTTTTCTGACACTGGTGACTATAACTCCTGGCTCAACAGCAGGTACTGACTCCTGAACTGAGGAACCAGAGACTATAGGCGAGAGGGTGGATTGAAATAGTTTTTTGGGCTTAGTAACTTTAGTGGAGGACGAGCCTCGATCTGACTCTGTAACGGAGGCGGCTGGTCTGTCAACAGGTGATGAAGGTAGCCCTGCTGTGATTCGTCTCTCCTTCTCAAATTTGTGCGGTTTCTCCAACTCTGAAAGGTTGAGCCAACCACCTTTGATCAATGCAGTCCTTGCTGTAAACATAAACTACCAAGGAAATCTTTGCTTTAGAGAGAGAAAGCTCTGAGTAAATTTGCAGAGTAAATATGAAAGAGATAGTGAAAACAGAAGAAAGTAAGTTTCAATTTATAGTAAATCTGAAAAGAGGAGTTGATTCCTAGGAGAATTCGAAAAGTTTGGCAATGATTAAAAGACGACGCTGATGTCACCATTTGTAATTAAAGAGGTTTCTTTTCGAAGAAGGTGGGTTCGAAATTCAAGATAAAAACAGCTGGAGCAACCAATCAGAAAACGACATGTGTCCCACAAACTCTGGCAAAAACCGTTTTGAATTCGTGAAGCTTTATCTGTCCGGGTAAACCCATAGACATGTCCGGATTGAAAACTACTTCTAACATCGGACTATTTTCAGGTCTCTGACAAGAATACTTGTTCAAACACCTAAAAAAGAGGCTCCTGATGAGTCCGAATTCAGCATGCTCCCCGGACAGGGACAGATCAGTCCAAAGCCTCCGGACCGGACAGATCGGACAGATCACATGGACCAGACAGATCACTTCGAACACTATGACCATAGGACTGTTCGAACTATGACAAAAGTACTAAAAAACCTAAACATTTCTTGACTAAGCAACTTTCTCTCCTATTAGAGCTCATGGGTCTTTGAACATGACCCGGGTCCATTAAACATGACCCGAAAGCCCATAAGGGCCCAAACATCACACTATAAATACCCAACCACCCGCATTAACTATGGGTAATAAGAATTAACTGCTACCAAGCTGCTTAATTATCTCACTACTCTCTAAACACTTAAAACACCCACATACCACCATAAAACACCAACTGAAATTACTAGCCTACCCTCAGGCGATTATTATCCACACGAGAGTCTATTTATACTCTTTATATATCACATTCTTATGCTTATAATGTTCTAAAACTCGCATTGAGTCTTGTTTCAGTTAATCAGTTATGTAAATCTGGTCATTGGGTCTTGTTTTCGAATTCTGTCTATGTTATACAAGATCAACGTACTAAGAAAGTGATTGGGATAGGCCGTAGATTGGAACATGTCTAGCGTCGATATGTCTTTTTTTCGTTTGAATTCTTCGTCATCCGATTTTTTATCTATGGCATTTTCGTTTGGGACATGTCTATGCGTCATGTATAAGTTTTTAGTCTCCATAGGTGTTTTAGGTCAGTTAAACACTTGTAATATTTCCGATTGTAGTGGTTGCAAACTGGAAAAAATTTCGGATTTACCATTTAATCAAAGTGTTTCTTCTTCCATCGCTCCTTTTGATATTATTCACTCTGATATCTGGGGTCCATCTCCTCTCTCCACAAAAGGATGGTTCGTCCTATTATGTATCTCTTATTGCTGATTATACTCGATACACTTGGGTTTATCTTATGAAACTAAGGTAAGATTTTATTGGAATTTATAGAGAATTTCGGGCACTTGTTAAGACAACATTCTGAAGTAATAAAATAATTTAGGTGTGACTTAGGGGGTGAATATACATCCAACTATTACTCAGTTACTTGCATCCGATGGTAGCATACATCAGCATTCTTGCACTGACACCAATCAACATAATGGTGTTGCAGAAAGAAACCATCTTCACATTGTTGAGATTGCTCGTTATTTTCTTTTATTTCTAAGGTTCATACTATTTTTTGGGGAGAAGCAATTTCCACTGTTATATATGTGATTAATCAAATTCCCACTGCACATAATTCAAGGGTGTCTCCCTTTCAAAAGTTATATGGACAACCCCTATATTATTCTTCCTTACGAGTGTTTGTATGTACATGTTTTGTCCTCCATTCTCATGTAGAACGTAACAAATTGAGTCTTTAAACCGTAATATGTATTTTCCTGGGTTATGGTGTTAGAGAGAAAGGTTATCATTGTTTTGATCCCACTAGTCAGAATCTTTATGTCTCTCGACATGTTATATTTCTTGAGCATATCTCGTTTTATTCGATTCCAATGAAATTACATGATATAACAAGTACCAAACTTCAGAGTATTGATCCTTTTGAAAATAATAGCGACATACCCATAGACATTGATGCGCTAGATCATGAGACATCTACGACAACTGATGCTACTATGCTCCATCAATACCCGAGTCAGCTCATTCTTTTGGTAAAACTGACTCCACCCCTCAGAAGATCTACTCGTGCAAGTAAGTCTACCAAACTACCAGATTTTGTGTATTCTTCTTACTTAGATCCCATGACTTATATGAACCTTAGTCGTTTAAAGAAGCTATTTGTGATCCTTGTTGGCAAAATGCAATAATCGAAGAGCTTACTACTCTTTATCAGGCTCATACATGAGATATAGTTAAACCCCCATCTGGTAAGCATATAATCGGCTTTTGATGGGTTTTTACAATTAAAACAAAGCCTGATAGGTCTATTGAAAGATATAAAGCTCTTCTTGTAGCAAAATGGTATTCACGGAAGTATGGTATGGATTATGATGATATATTTTCCTCAATGACAAAAATGACGACCGTCCGTACTCTTATTGCGGTTGCATCTTTTTACCAGTGGAAGATATTCCAACTATATGTTAAAAATGTGTTTTTAAATGGTGATCTTCATGTGTTGCTCACCAACCAGGTGAAGTTTGTCGACTTAGGAAAACTTTATATGGTCTCAAACATGCTTTTTTTGCTTTGTTTGAAATTTTTTCTACGGTTATTACTTCACTTGGTGTCCTTGCTAGTAATCACGATTCAGCCTTGTTTATCAGATTTACCAGTGCATGAAAAATTATTTTATCCCTATATGTAGATGATATGATCATTTTTGGTGATGATATTGATGACATTGAGGCATTAAAACGTGATTTTGCTAAGTGCTTTGCGGTGAAGGACTTACGACTATTGCGTTATTTTTTAGGTATTGAGGTGGTTCACTCTCCAAAAGGTTATATTCTCTCTCGGAAAAAAAAATATATCTAATTTATTCGAGCGAGCGCAACTTTCTGATAACAGGACGGTAAATACCCCTTCTGAAAGTAATGCTCAATATTCTCCGACTAATGGTGTTCCTTTGTTAGACCCAACTCTATATCAAACTCCTGTAGGAAGCTTGGTCTATCTTACACTTACTCGGCCATATATAGTTTATGTTGTTCATGTGGTTAGTCAGTTTGTTATTGCTCCTACATCCGTTCATCGAGGAGTTGCTCTTCGTATATTGGTATATCTTTGTGGCACTCAGTTCCAGGGCATTTTGTTTCCTTCAACCTTTTTACTTAAACCGCATTCCCAAAGTGATGCTGATTGGGAAGTGATCTTCATGACCGAAAATATAATACTAGTTTATGTATTTTTTTCGAGATTTATTAATCTCATGGAAACGCAAGAAACAATATGTTATCTCTAGATCGTCTACTTAAGCTGAGTACCGTGCTATGGCTATGACCACATGTGGGATTGTTTGGTTACAATGGCTTCTTGCGGATATGGGGGTAACCGTTACTCAACCTAAGCCTTACATTGTGATAAAAAAACGTCATGCAGATAGCAAAAAAATGTGTTTTTCATGAGAGGACGAAGCACATTATATAGATTATCACTTCACTCGAAATCATCTTCAGATCAACACCATCTCGCTTGCATATCTTCGATCAACTTTGCAGGTTGCTGGTATTTTCACAAAGCTCAGTCAACAACACGGTTTCGTTTTTCTCGTGACAAACTATCGATACTTATTACTGTTGCATTGTTAGTTTGAGAGAGTGTTTTATAGATATAAGACCCAGGCCCATTAATTCTTTACTTTATCTATAAATATGAGTATATGCTCTATGTAATTCTCACACTTTCTATACAACAAAACCCTAGCCAGTCTTATATTTTTTCTTAGTTTGTTCTTTAGTTAATAGTCAACATTTGGTTCTTGTTTTGAAACTTCATATCGACATAGGATGTCGACAATAGCTTCCAAAAACCGCATATAATATCGATCGTCTACTTTCGTATTGGTTGCCATCTATGACCACAAAATCGATCTCCTACGTCGATTTTGGTTGCAATATTTCTTGATTTTTATTTGTTATACATTTAACTTGGTTTTTATTTATTATTTATTAAAAATATAGGTATTATGAAGACTAGAATTTACCGTTATCCATGATTTTACATATCATAACGATATAAGCCAACACTAAAGAATGCGTTAGAATTATTATGTTGGCCACGCGAGAAATATTTGGAGGTTCGTCCTGGTCCACGTATTAACAAATATTCACAAAACTAATTTGGAATTGGCCAACAATATGGTATGTTGAAAATGTTAAGACTACATACTTTTGTTGTGGTGCCTGTCAACCGTCGGTTGTCTGAGCTTACTCGACGGCTTGAATTCAATAAGGTAATTATTAGTTTTTGGGAGTTTATATAGTTTGATTTGAAATACATATGCATATGTTCAAAGAATCTGAAGAAGTTCAAGTTAGCCAATTTTGTTTTTTGTAATTTCTCTAAATATCACTTTGTATTGGTCGTGCGTCAAAGTTATTGCAACTAGCCATTTTTCATAATGGATTGAATAAATTATTTTTGTGGATGCCTTTTTTTGAAGAATTATCCTTATATAGATGTTATTTGATGGGTGATATTCAAGTAGTAGATTCTAATACCTTAAGAAAATTTTCAATGACTATCGACTAACATAATAAACAATATGGTTATCTTATCAAGATTCATGATGCCGTCTTTGAAGTCTCTAGGTGTTCGTGATGAAGTCTCTATCATGTTTGATTCTTTGAAATTAATTCCAAGTTTTTGACTTCTTGATCTCTCGTATAATGTACACGAGCTAATGTGCAATGGGTTTGATTTGTGTAATACTGATTTTATTAAAAAATATATGTTAGAAGAGGTAGATGTCTTACTCGTTGAGCAAGCGAATAAAACTAATTGCGTAAAATTGTTTTTTATCGATATGACTTTTTATACATTGTTGTGTTATTCATATATCTGTGTTTTTCATTTTCTGTTTTTAGATTTTTTATTTTAATGTAATATCTTTTAATTTTTATTATGTTATGAATCTATCGTATTTGTTTGCGGATGTTGTATATTGTTATAGTTAAATATTTAAAACTTATTTTTTTTTGAAATAACAAAAACAAAGTGTAAAATAACAATAACAAACTCACTAAGTTACGACCAAATAAAAGAACAATAAACTATTTTTACACATACATGTTTTTAATCCTTGGTAAGGTCTGCCACTCTCTGGTCTTAGTTAAGTACTCCATGAAATATTTGTTTCAAAATCTGAATGGATTCATCTAGGAAAAACCCTTGCCTCTACAAAAATGTTTCCAATCGATGTGAACAAGAAGTATCGGTTTGTTCATATGTATCTTAATATGTAAATTGATAATGTACAATATTATAATTTTTTTTGTTATGAACTTAATAAGCAACTGAAATCTACTTACACTAACAAAATGATTCCCATTCACGTGAGAAATGCATACCTTTTTTCTTTCTCAAAGAGAAGAAAACCACATTTTAAAGTTTCGACGAATCACTTAGACTAAATGTACAAACGATACAAGAAAACAAGGTGGCAATGACGAACAAATATCTGGCAGATGCATCCGGTGCTTGAAGTCGGCAATTAAATGAAAGTATTTGAACCTCTCATTTCCTTTTATTATTATTTTTGCGACTTTCGTAAACAACTTCATAAAAAAACAATTTTGATAGGATTTCACTAATTATTGTTCTCTCACATAAGACCATAAATATTAAAGACCAAACAAAACATGTGATAAGTCCTAAAATCACAATGGTCATCCATTTCACATATGTTACCTCAGAAGTGAACCAAATAAAAAACAAGGGAGGATAATCTTCAAACAACTTTTCTAACTTCTTGAATCAATTTTAAATATTCGTATTTTGCATGATATATTTCCCGATGTCTCCTTCATCAAACATAGTAAAACTTCACAAAAATAAAAATAATAGACAATTTATAATGATTGTTTTTTGTCTATTTTTTTATCTTTTCAATCTCAAATATTCTTGTAATAAGTTCACAAGTTTTGATTTTTTTTAAACTTGTATCCTTTAAATATAGTGTATTAGTGGGATTATTATGAATTCAATTAATTTTTTTGTTAAATTTAAAATAAATGGTACAGTATTATAAATTAATTATAATTTGAAAGACCAATCTGCGTTTCTCAGTTTTCAAAAGCCGATTTACTTAAAAGTAAAAAATATATATTTAATACTAAAGTAGCATATAGCTTTTACCATTTTATGTTTTAGATGATACTCGAACCTTTACCTATCGCTTATAGGTACAAATTTTGTTGGATTAAATATAAGCGTGATGGACACTAAGTAATTTTCTTGTAAATTATTGCTTAAGAGCTAAGTCACTATAATTCTATAAACTACATCATATTGCCTTGGACTTGAATTCGAACATAATATGAAACACAATATGAAACAACAGTATGAAACATCTTATCAAACATCATCTACTGATTTACGCAAACAAGACGCCACGGCTTCTGATACAGTCAAGAAGATTCTGTTGTCACCTATCATGTTTGTGAGATCAGACACGTGAAGTTTATCGATCACCACTGGTCCAGGATTTGCCAAAACAAGCTGCACAACACAGCTTAATGTTGGTTTTCGCAAACCAAGTAGAATGTATTTTTAATGATAAAGTTCAGGAGATATAATGCCACGTACCTCGATATTTCGCTTCTGTAAACTTCGGTGCAACTCGTCCAGCGCATGGATGCCACTGGTATCTATATCCGTAACAGCTGTTACAAATCACAGATTGAATGTTGAGCGAACGGAGTTCAAACACAAACGATCAAAAAATAGTGGTCATTTTAGGATAGATGCCCAGGAATGCTACATTCTCAGTAATACATGTACAATCTTTTTATGAAGTTTTATATATAAGTAAGTGAAAAGAGGTGAAAAACTAATGTAGTTTGGAATCAACGAGAAAACAAGGGTCGTTTTAGAGCATATGTGTGGGTACAGTGTATTTTCATTAACCATGAACAGATTTCAGTAATGTGTTACTGTATGTTCTTAATGTCTTGATGTCATGTAACCAAAATTTGTATAGGGGTTACTGAAAAATGTATCGGATTCGTACATCTATATCCTAGAATGATCCAAAAAACAGTGGACTTACGAGCCATCTCGATTATTAGAAACAGGATTCTTGGTAGGTTGTTTGCTTTTATGTTTTCTTCTTCGTCATTTAACCATCTCAATATCCTGCACACCGCAAAATTTTAGACCAAACCCAATTAAAAGCATATAGAAACTTATAATTATAGAGAAAATATAGTATAATTCCTGCGTTCTTACCTCTCTTTTATATAATTAGAATTTGAAAAGTAGATTGCAGAATCAACTCGTACAATCAATGCACCCGGAACTTTTGTTGCATCGGGGTATTGTAAGATGTTTCTATACACAGTTGTCCCTGGGATGTTACCAAGAACAGCTGTACGTGGCCGTGTAACTTGTAAAAGTATCTTTGCAAAAGATATAGAGACCTAAACCACAATAGAAACTCATAATAAATAATCACAACTTGATGATATATATAATAGAGTTAACATAACTTTTTCCTCACCGCAACTATAAGTCCAACCTCGACTGAGGCGAAAACAACTCCAAGGAAAGCGCCCATACAGGCAAAAAAATCGAACTTATCAATTTTCCATATCAAAATAGCTGCGTCAAGATCGACTAGTCCCAACACGGCTGATATAATGATGGCGGCTAGAATCGCATTAGGAGTGTACTTGAAAAGTGGTGTCAGGAATAACAATGTTAGAAATACAACAATAGACATAATGATATTTGAAACCGCTGTTTGGCACCCAGACATGTAGTTCACTGCTGATCTAGAGAAAGAACCTGCGAAAATATCAATGCGTTTTTTATAAAACAATGTTATTTTCTTTTACGAAAATGCGTTCTTTGTATTTGTTTTCACCTGTGGAGACATAACATGAAGTCATTGAACCAACAACATTCATTGTTCCTAGTGCCACCATTTCTTTGTTACCATCCAGCTGATAGTCTTTCATGCCTGCAAATGTTCTTCCAATTGCTACGGCTTCCTGATACAATTTAATTATAGGAAATAAAAGATTTAGCAAACTAATCGATTCAATACAAGAATAAAAAAGAAAGAATGTGTAGTTACCGTTAATGCCACCATACCAGCCACCAATCCGATCCTAAAACCTTTTAGTACATTGTCGCCGGTGAAGTATATTTGATTAAATGATGGAGGGTTGATTCCTTTCTCTATGTGTTTCACCTTCACGAATTAACGTAAACTAAATTCAAGATTGCACATATAATAAAAACAAAATAACTTTGTTAAAAAAAAGTTTTAGCAATGCTTACTATTTGAACACCGTACTTTTCAGCGTGCGTTAGGTAAACGAAAAGAGTGGATATAATCACTGATATCAATGGAGCAATTGCAGGCACCCAAAAGAACTTCTTGTTCTTTTTTCCCTGTTATAACTTGAAGATCAAGAAAAAGAGAAAACAAGAATCGAAACTCTAAAAAATAAAGCTCGAGCTGTCTTACAATGTACTTGGCAAACAAAAGGAAACTTAAGAAGACTGCTCCAATTAGTATAGTCTGCCAATTCCACTGCACATACAACACAGTAACATAGTTTACAATCAAAGTTAAAAACATTAACTATATTATGAAAGAAAAGATGTTCTTTAACGTTGTTATACATCGAAGTTTATAACTTTAGACAAGAGCCTACCCCATGATGTGCTGTATTGAATACAGATCGCATTACTGAGACGATGTCGCTATTTTTTGTAAAAGCATTAGTTTGAATACCAAGAAATCCCTTAAGCTGTTGAAGTGCAATTGTTATAGCCGCTCCTCCCATAAAACCAACAATTGCAGCGTGTGATAAGAAGTCGATCAAAAACCCCAACCTAATACAGATATAGAACCAAGATCACCACATGAAAAATAATTTAAAACACTATAGTTAGTTATGTTTCTATTAACGATTACCTGAAAAATCCGAGGGTTACTTGAGTGATCCCAGCAAAGAAAGTGGCGGTGAATGCAAGTCTTCTATACTCGTCTGGATTTTTAGTTGGATCAATCTCGTTTTGAAGTAATGTTCCTAATAGAAGAGACACAACAGCAACAGGTCCTATTGCTATGTCTCTTGAACTACCCATAAAGGCATAAATCAATGGTGGGACAAAACTTGAATCTGCAATACCAACGTAAAAGATGAACCTTTTTACTATATAATTCACTAAAAATATATAGGAGTAATGCTACTAAGCTGACCAAACTCGTTTACGAACTTGGTGAAACTAATTCATGCCTCAATATATAAACAGAAGTCAAAACTTACAAAGTCCATACTGAGGATCCAAATTCGCAAGCTTTGCATACCCAATATCCTGTTTTTAAATTTGCATTAGAGCGTATGAATTACATCGAACTATACAATACTTGAAGTTAAAATAATAGTAAACCTTGTGAAGTACCTGAGGAATGCAAAGACTGGCAATGGTCAAACCAGCAATAAGATCACCTCTAAATTTGTTTAGATTATAGTGTCTGCCCCATTCAAGAATCGGAAACACAGCTTGCACACCTAGTACTACTTTTCGAGAGTTTGTCTGATCTTTAAAATGACGAAAAGGTTCATCGGAGAAAAGCGTTTCTTTGACTGTATTTTTGAACTCCTTGAAGAAGTTTTGCTTAGGAGGAACTCCAACCTTGTGTATATACGGCGCTCGATTACCTGATGTTTCAGCCTTGTTCTCGCTATCATAAGTCATCGCTGACATGGATAGTCACAACCTGCAAAGAAAGAAGACAAAAAACTTAACTTCCAAGAAAATCAAAGTATTTTTATGATTAGCATTGCCATTTTGAATCATAAAGTTTTGAACTTAAACTCACAATGAAGTGATTGTGGAATATAAAGTTTTGAAGCTCTTTGGTTACTTATATAGGCTTAGAAGTCAAATACAATTATAAAAAAATGAAAAAACAAGAGAAATACAACTGTCTGAATCTAGATATGTTTCAAGCAAAGTATACAAAACTGAAGCAAATTCATATTTTACAACTGAACCATAACATTTCTTACTATTTGCTTTTTAAAAAGTAATGCCAAGACTCATCATTTCATATATGTTTTGCATATATGATGATGCAATTCCCACTTAAGAACTGTTTTAGTTTAACTTTTGAGAAAATAGTTATGTTAAAACTTTCATTAATTAAACTAATCCTCATACCTAAACACTTTCACAAATTTTAACCTTTCAGTAATCCTAAAACAAAAACACTGCATCACTTTTATCTTTGAATTTGGTATTACACAAAACAGTATTCTATTACTACTTAGAGAAAGATGGTTTTTTAAGTTCTAAGGTAAACTTTCTAAACATCTTTATCAACTAAATGAAAAAAAAAGAGTATTTTTTTCTTCTTCAAAATATTCTTTTAGGGTTTTAATCAAAACCATCAATAGTGGAAACATGAAATCAGATGCCTGTACAAGTACAATAACAAAAAAAGAACACTTTCTTTTTTCTTGATGAACAATAGAATAATAACATTCTAATATTTTGTTTTTAAAATAAGAGTAATTTAGAAGAATAAAAGTAATACCTGAGTAGACGACGCCTTTCCTTTTTGCTAACCCAGTTTTGAGAGTTCTTGAAAATTTTCTTCAATTAGAAAATAAAATAAAATTGTGTTTTTCAGGAATTTATAGGACAGAAAAGAACGAAGACAGAGAAGTGATGTTAGAGGTAAAGTAGCCATAAGAGCGTCCAGATTCATTGAAAAGCTAAAATGGTGCCTATGCAAAATTGTTACTGTACCGATGTTGTTGGATGCAGCCAGGTGTTTCATGTCCATTTATGACAATGAAGAATCTCGTCGTTTTGACTAAGTTATTATATGGATTTTAGCAAAATATTACTGTAATAACCATAATAATTTTATATCGTCATTACCCAAAAATAAGATATGCAAATACCTTTCTTATACGGTTTTAGATATCTAATTCCATATTAATTTATTATATATTTTGATATTAATTATTTTTAAAAAAATCCAAAAATACCTTTTATGTATGTTTTCTTTTGATTTTCTGCTGTCGTTTACCTTTATTGACCCGAAACCTAGGCTAGATGTAGAGATCGCGATTCCATTCTCTCTTGTGGTTATTTTTTTCTCCTCTATCTTTTATTATGGCCACCAATGCAAAACGTATATGGCGCAAAGAATTATAATCAATAATTATTTTTAAAAAGAATTTAAAAATAAAATATTTTTTATTTACTATAAAAAATATATTTAATATTACTAGAGAAAAAGATTAATATTAGTGATGGACAAAAAAAAATTATATTTCATTTTACTATGGTATCTATGCCTTTTATATTCTAATATATATATATATATATATTTATAAAAGATTCTATTGAAATCAATATTTTTAATTATAGACTAAATACTTGTTCAAAACAAATTATATATTTAAAATATTTTATTAATTATCAACTCCTTAAAATATTGAACGTTTTAATGTCTTTCTGTGATAAATAAAACCACCACCAGATTCTTCGTTGATTAGCTCTAATGTTAGAATTTGACTAATTTTGATTTTTTTGAATGTAACATACAAACAAACGCACTACTTTTGGAGAGTCCGCTAACACAGAATACTGTTGAGTTTTTCTCGATGCTTACCAGAAAATGCCAGCAAATTTAAAAAAAAACGATTTAAGAACTATTTTTTGTTTATTTTATTGATAAAATATTATAAATTTTAATTTAGATATTATGAATTCAGATTTTTTAAATAATTTCTATAAATAAAAAGTATTATAAAATTTAATTTCTTTCAACTAAAACAAATTATATGCGGATAAATTATATAAGAATTAAATCTATATTCAAATTATAAATTCGAATTTACAATATTCGGTTTATAATATAAAGCTCAAACTAATTTCACATAAAATCAATATATCTTCATCCAATTATAAGTTTTATCAAAATAAAATTAATTTTAAGTTTTACCAAATTTTTTTATTTTTCCATCAAATTATTAGACAAAAATATTTTTATAGGACTATATAATAATATTTTCATCTTCATAAACATATATTTATTCTAATTTCATATTTGTGATTCATTTTCTCTCATTTTTTTCTATTCTCTCTACTTCAACTTCGCCTTCTTTCAAAGATAAAAAAATCCAATTCAAGTGATTTTGAATTGCGAAGAAGGACGTCGAGAAGCCAAATCTATCTAAGGAGCTTCATAACTAAGCTTTTTGGTATTTGTTATTTTTAGTTTTTATATTTTTGATTTTATTTATTTGTTTTGTGTTTAGTTTCTTGGATAGAGTTACACATATACTTGGCGGTATCTAATCTACGCGTGTTGGTGGATATCAATTTCTAGTTAGATATGTGGACTTAAAGATTAGAGTTTATCAATTTCAGAAAATTTTAGGAGGTTTTGGTGTGTTCTTCCTCGCTGGAATCGTGAGGAAGGAGGTGCACTGATGGTGCACATGCTTCTAACCGATGCTGTTGAACTGGTTAAACCGGTTCAATATCATTTTACATGTTAAACTAGTTTTTCCTATCATGACCTAATTTATTACCCAAAATTGTTTTTGTTTAAATGTACTAATGGTAACTTTTATTTGTTGTTTTAGTTTGTGTTTATTTTATATTATTTATCTAGCTTTTATTTTTGACTCAGGCCATCTAATACAAGGAAAGACCATATACAACCAGATAGCTCACCCCTCGTGAGTTTGATTACTTGAACTGCTTTAGTTAATCAAGATAAGTCAGGTTTTAAAGAGAGAAATAAATTTTAGAGAGAGAAAATCAGAGTGCTCAAATGTACTAACTCAAAAAGTCAACCCCTTTATTAGATCTGCCTTGGCCTTTATATAGAGGCGCAATGACTTAACTCATAACTGAATTCGGTTACAAAAGGGCTAATTACATGTTAGTCCTTAATCAACATACGTAATCTTTAGTTCATACTCTAACTTTACAATCTATCACAATAAGTTTTATCTCTTACATTTCAGTCCTCTAAATTCCATTTCCTTATCAGTAGCCCCCTTAGTTCTCATGTAAGTAAACGAATGAGAACTAACTAACTTCGAACATAACCTGAAGTGAAGATAATCTCCTTATCCAAAATTCGAACCGCTTTGAATATGCTGTGATACTATAACTTATGTCAAGTGCGTCGAAATATCTTAACATGGGATCGTTTCCTTTCATCATTATTCGAAGCATAAGCTAACACTCTAGATGCTAAGTCTATTACTCTGCAAATGATGACACCCTACAATAGGTCTGCCATTAGGCTTATAGCGTGACAGGCGTTACACCCTCACCTACGTAACCACTTCCAATTCTACCTAATCACTATCCACCTTTTCCACTTCCCAAAACTTCTTTTTTCCTCTTATAAATAATGTTGTGACCCATTGTTTGTTTCACAGAAAAACTTCTTGAGAGAGAAACTACAAAAGTTCACAATTCTTTGCTACCTTTAACGACTTCTTCAAACTTTTGGCTATCTTCACCGGAAAATTCAAACTTTTTGTTCATTCTTCATCCAGTTTATGAGAAAGTATACAAGCCCTAGAAAACCAAAATCCAGGATTCCCAAGAAACCCAAATCACCACAATTGGCATAACCCATTTATTTTTTTAGCTCATTGAATCAGATAACAAAGTCTTCAGAGCTTACAACTACTTTAGCATTAGTGAAAGGGCAGAGGAATATCGAGCAGTTGGGCTAATAATTAACGCTCCTCGTGGTTTGTCTAAAAAAACAATATACTATGGTAACTTCGATCCTTCTAAAATTCATATCTTTTCACCTTCTACTCTTAAAAACTCGAACACTAAAAACACCTCAAATTCCATCTTCTCTTACTAAATCATCACCTTAAACTAATCATGAAATAAGAAAATCCTCCCCGAAATAATATGAAGCAACCACTTTCTCAACCAACCTTCCAAAAACTTGTCCTCCTCATATTCCTAGAAGAAAGAATTTCATAGCTATAGGAGACGATGCCGATGTTACTTCAAATCTATCAACCAATTCTCCTCCCCCGAAGGAGATTGTTGAGATAGTTATATCATCTCAACGAAATCCCTCGAACGATCCTCCTTGACTGATGGACGAGGCATATAAAGGAGAAGTCGACTCTGAAACTGCTTAGTCAAATAACGAGGCTGATACAGAAGAAGAAGCTTCAAAGGAATAAAAAAATGCTACACAAGAAAAGCTCGTAGACCAAGAAGAAAGAAAGCTTTTATCACAATATCCAAGGAGGAGTGTGCATCAATAGGTGAGAATTTGAGATCTCTTGATGCGAACTATATAGTGGCTCTTAATCACGTTCCATATACATACTATAAAGAGAGCCAATCAAATGATCTAAAGAAACAGTAGGGAATGAGAGACAACATTACTTTTTGTCTTCCCAAAAAGGAGAAACACCCTTATATTGTAAAAAGGACGAACTGGTGGTCTACCCAGAGATCATCAACTGAGGTATTCGATTTCCACTGGACCCCATGATAGTGGACTAATTTGAGCTTTTAAATCTGTACCCAACCCAAGTGACACCAAATCAATGGTTACGCTTAATCATGGCTTCCCACTTGTCCAAAATTCCGATCTGCATCGAGGATATGATATACCTAACCAAATTATCAAAGGGACCAGTTTCCATTTTACTATCTAACATTGGATAATGACTTAAAAATAATTTATGATCTACTGGAAGCAGAAAATTTTGAAAATTAGAAATTCGACTTCATTTCAGGAGCGTGAGAGAATGGTAAAGTTATATCCAAAGCCAACCCATCAAGATTGAACCTCGTCTAGAGGAGTAATCATAATTCTTTTAATATTATTTCTCTAAATTATATTTTCAACTGATGTTGATAAGGGGGGATTGCCCCAAATACGAGCGAGCACGAGCAAAGAGCACTGTGAGTTTGGATTATGATAAACAATGAAGAAAATAGCGAGTTCTACGACATTGACGAGCTCAAAGGTGGATCAAAACCAAAGGTAAATACACCGATTGATGAACTCAAAGAAATAGTGAGCTCATCAATGGAATGAGCTCAAGGACATATACAGCTCGTCAACGGACTGAGCTCAAGGACATATACAACATTGCTAAACACAAGATCAGGATGAGCTCGAGGACATTGGGAAAAAATTTGATCTACTGGACGAGGAACGTGATGAAAAGAAATGACCTAAAGAAGATAAGCTGAACGCGTACTCAGTGAGTTCGAGCTCTGTAAACCAGAACTAACCTGGTTTCGTTTAAAGGAGTAGTTCACCTCGGATTAACGTACAAATTATACTCAGCGCTTTTGTTATGTAAACACACGTTTTGACCATGAGTCAAACAGTGTTAGTTATTTATTCCACAATTATAGGGATAGCGAATATTTTAGTTATTTGTTCCACAATAATATGGATAATGATGTTAGTGGGATAGTGGAGCTAAAAGCGTAAACAAATGTAACTACCCATTAATATGTGTATTATAAATAGGGAAAACCTATCGAGGAATAAAGTGATCTCTTTCTAGACTAAAAACTGTAGGTTTACTGTGGTAGAACTTGTTAGCTCCTTAACAAATTCGGCCCCGTCTGTGGGAACTCTTTAACCAATCACTATGGTAGTCACTAGGTCAGGAATCGAGAGAGACAATCAGGAAACTAACAAAACAACAACGCACCGAAGGAGAACCGTAAGTCGTCTCGACCCCACAAATTCCTCATGAGGTCAATCCTCTGATACCCTAAGCAACGATGGTGACAGAGGGACCTCTAACTCAGCTAGCTGCTGCTTCCAGGGAAGAGGTGCATCTCCATCAACCTGAGAATACATTGGGGGCTCGCAGAGCTGCGGAAATTGTACCGACGAATGACTCGATGGTTCTCTAACTGGAACAACAAATCTAGAACCTTCAGGAGGAACATATAAAAATAGCGTTTGAGCGAGACGTTAGAGAATAAGCTATGCATGCTACAATGTCAGGTATGAACGACGCTATTAATGCACTGACTGCAAGGATCAAGGGCACGAGTAAAAATCACAAACCGCCAGGACCAGAGGCAAGCCATGTCAACAGGACGAATCGTTTTTCTAAAAAAGATGACAAACAAAAAGGTGAAGGCGAGAGCAAAGCAAAGAATAGTAGTAGAGAACCACGTGATGAGGTCAAACAAACGTCGACCAAACGAGCTCGGGAGGATGAGGACCTTCGTTACAATCAGATCCGCCCAAAATTGTCGGCATACATATTGAAGGAATCGCCATTTTTTGAGAAGATCCTGGAAGCTCAACTTCCAACGAAGTTCAAACCGTTCAGGATGGAAGCTTATGATGGAACATGAGATCCAAAGAGGCATCTGGAACAGTTCAGAAACATGATGATGGCTTTCAATCCTGATGATGTGATGCTATGCCGACCACTATCTATGACCTTTAAAGGTAACGCCATGGATTGGTTTAGCATCTTGCCAAAAGGATCTATCTGTAATTTTACTGGACTGTAGAAAGGATTCAAGGAAAGGTTCGTGGGTAATAAAGGGCTTAAGTGCGAGCGGAATTCGATCATGGATCTTTATCAGCGTCGAGGTGAGTCTTTTAAAATTTATGTTAGATTCTTTTTTCATGCCATGAATAATTTGCCAGATCTAGCAAAAAACATGGCAGTGGATTCTTTGAAACGGGGCTCGACAGGAATAGTTTGAGGCAGCCAAAGGACTGCACGAACTTCTTATGCAATCGCGTCAGATCCTTCCAAACCCATCCAATAACAATTAAACGACGGGGGATACATTGCAAAAAAAACAATGGATCTCAACTCGCCAAATCCAGTAGATGATCCACGAGAAAACAAGGATTCAGATACTACAGATGCTACAACAGTGGATACAGTCATAACTGCCAATAGAATACTTTGACTGGGAAACGAATTGTCTCCAGACTCAAAGGTATGTTTCGTTGCTTTGTTAGTAAGAAATTTAGATGTGTTTTCTTGGGAAGCAGCTGATGTTTAGGAGTAAGTCCTACAATTATAATCCATGAATTGGCTATCAATCCTTTTGTCAAACCTGTACGACAAAAACGTAGGGCATTTTCTGCTGAGAAGCAGGCTGCTATATTAGCCGAGGTCAACAAGCTCACTCGATTGGGGCATAACCAAAAATCAAGGTACCCGGTGTGGATAGCCAATCCAGTTTTAGTTAAAAAAAAGAACAGATAGTGGAGAATGTGTGTGGACTTTACCGATTTACCAAGTATGTCCTAAATATGCTTTCCCGTTACCAATGATAGATCAGCTGGTCTATTCGGCTTCAAGGTTGCAAATTCCTCTCTTTCATGGATATGTATTCAGGATATAATCAGATCTGCATGTATCTGTCTGATCAAGAGTACACATATATTGAGGCAGATCCAGTTCAACTAAACGCAATTCTACAGATAGGACCACCAAAGAATGTCATAGAGGTCTAGCGTCTTACAGGACGGTTAGCAGCTCTGTCAAGGTTCATCTCACGTGCTTCAGACAAGAGTCATCCCATTTTTGAATTAATACGGGATGCTAGGAAGTTTGCATGGATAGAAGAGTGTAACAAAGCTTTTGCCAATCTTAAGCAGTATCTTACATCTCCTGAGATTTTGTCTGCTCTTACACCTAGGAGCCACTATTTATGTATTTGGTAGTGTCACCTTTTGCTGTTAGTTCGGTTCTCGTGCGTGATCAAAAGGGAAAACAGCGACCGGTATATTACACGTGCAAAACACTAACAGATATAGAGGCAAGATACTTAAACCTCCAAAATCTTGCTTTGAGCTTGGTTGTTGTAGCTCGACGAATGAGTCCGTACTTTCAAGGACATATTATTACGGTACAAACAACATACCCGTTACGAACAGTATTGCAAAAACCCGATGTTTCTGGCAGGTTAACCAAGTGGAGCATCAAGCTCGGGGAGTATGACATTCACTTCGAACCACGCGTAGCTATAAAAGGACAAACAGTTGCAGACTTCTTAGCAGAGTTCAGCTCATCTAGGGAAAAACAAGATGAGATAAAAGACAGACAAGTGGTTGAGCTCGACCAATGGATTATCGAAGTCGATGACGCATCTTCTACAACATGAGGAGGTGCATGTATTATAATCATAACTCCAACCAAGGAAGAGGTCAAACAAGCGGTGCGCTTTAATTTTCCAGTAACAAATAATGCTGCAGAATATGAGGCTGCCCTTTGTGGCATGAAGTTGGCTTTGAAATGTGGAGCTAGAAGTATCAAGATCAGATTTGAATCTCAATTGGTGGTGAATCAGGCACATGGTCTTTATGATGTCAGACAAGACAACATCTAGGAGTATCTTGTGATTCTTAAGGAGTATGAGTCTAAATTTACTAACGTGTCTTATGAACAGATTCCACGAAGAGATAATTCGGCAGCTGACGCTTTAGCTAAGGCTGCAGCTTCAAGAGACCATCCAACAATTTTTCTCCAACAACTCTCTGTGACAGAGCTAATATTAGTAGTTGCAACAGTTCATTCAATCAGTAATGATGACGATTGGCGGACTCCATACCTCCAATACTTAAACCAATGAATATTTTCTACAAGTAAAAGTGAGGCTCGCGCATTGTAGATCAGAGCGGCCAAATACTTTGTTCTCGATAATATTTTGTATAGGAAAAGCTCAACCAGACCTCTACTCTGTTGCCTTAACCGAGGTGAAGCTAGTTATGTGTTGGAATATCTATATTCAGGTGAAACACGGGCTCATTATGGACACCGAGCATTGATTCTTTGTTTTCTTCTCGCTGGGTACTGTTGACCTGAGCTAACGAGCGATGCTGAGAACCTAGTATTTCAATGTCACAAATGTCAAGAATATTCGAACACGCAGCACAGACCCAACGAGCCCATGCAAACCGTTCCTGTCCCATGTCCGTTTGATAAATGGGGAATAGATCTAGTAGGTCATTTGCCAATGGCCACAGGAAAACGACAGTTCCTCATTGTGGCAGTGGATTATTTTTTGAAATGGGTTGAGGCTAAAGCTCTATTCAGATCGTGTGCTCAGGAGGTATGTGGGTTCATACATAATCAAATTCTAACCCGATATGGAATTCCACGAATTATAATGACAGATAACGGTCCTCAATTCTAAAATTCGATCATTACCAACTTCTGCAAACGATATGGGATTCTCCAGCATTTCTCCACCCCTTATTACCCTCAAGCAAGCGGACAGGTTGAGGTGACTAACAGAACACTATTAGAAGGGCTAAAGAAGAAGCTGGAGGGAGATAAAGGGAAATAGCTAGACAAGTTAGTAGAGGTCCTATGGGCATACAAAACAACCCCTCGCTCCACAACAGGTGATACACCATTTGCTTTGGTGTACTGGGCGGAGGCAGTTATTACAGCAGAGGTCATAATACCGAGCCATAAGATTGAGCAATACGAGAAGGAGGCAAATCTTATAGCTAGGTCAACATCCCTAGATCTGATAGATGAAAGACAATATCAGGCCAGAGTCCGAGCAGAGCACTATCAAAGACTTATGAGAGGATGTTTTAATGCTCGTTTGAAGCCACGATCGTTCAAGGTGGGGGACTTAGTTTTAAAGAATGTGTTTCAGGGCTCCGGTAGCGGAATAGGTGGCAAGTTAGGGTCAAACTGGGAAGGCCCATATTTAGTCATTTCAACAGGGCACCATGGTGCTTACAGGTTAGCAGATCAAGAAGGTCGAGAACTCAAGAATTCTTGGAATGTTAATCACCTACAGTTGTATTGCCAAAATGTTTAAGATGTAAATATGCGCTCTTTTTTCTCTCTGATGGCGCAGGAAGGTTTTTTTTATTGAGGAATCTAAGAACAATTTTTTTGAATCTTTTCAATATAAGTTATTGCTTTCGCCAATGTGTGTTTGTGCAAGTTTTATCTTTATAACCAGCGAATGGGTCAATGACCACACCATATTTGGCTACGCAATGGACCATACTGAGTCCAGACTAAGTTTCTATAAACACAAACAGGCTAATTGGCGACGCCTACGAGCTACGTAATGGCCATACTGTGCCTATACTTTGTACAGGGTATATTGGCGAACTTCTCAAAGACCAAGTTTGAAAATACTACGCAATAGGGTCCATGAGACCTCACCGCGAAAATGCTACCATGGCACAAGTTGTCTAAGCTACGGAATGAGCCCTACTAAGCTCGGGGTTATAAAGATGTCCAGAAAGCTCAGCACACACCTAGTTCATATTTGAAAACAAACACTTACAACAATAGCTAAGGTAAATCATGCATCAATTTAAATATATTTTAAAGTAAATAATCCAAGTATTGAGAATAGTACAAAAAATTTAATAACGAAAACAAAGTAATTAGTTCAACAAGACAAGCATATATTACTTAAAACTAGTGGGTGACAGTTGTTTGGAAGGATCCACAGAAGTGTTAGTTTCTGTGTTCTTCTCAGGGTCCATGTTGGAGCTCGGGGCCGCAGACTCTGCAAGGTGGGCAAGGGATCCTAAGTTCAGTCCAGGATTCAAGGCTATTAGTTCTGCAATAGCGTTCTTGTCCTCCTTGGTGATTATTTCTGTTGCAATTAAAAACAATTGTACTTCCCTTTCTTCAGCAACCACCTCTATCTTTCCTTGCCATTTTTGTCGCTCTCGCTCGAACCGAGCACGCTCGTCTTCTAATTCCTTGTTCAACTTGCTCACCTCAACAGTCAGAGCTACAATTCGATCTGCTTGTTCCTCTACTCGATTCACATGATTGTTGGACCGGTCCAACAAATTTGCATTTTGTGTTTGCAAATCGTTGTTCCTTTTTAACTAGTTTTTATTCTGGCTCAGCGCTAGTTTATGGCTTTCAGATAGAGTTGCTAGTCTCTGATCGCTTCATTTCATAGTCTCCTGTAGGGAGGCAACTACATTCTCCAACTGGGCTTTTGCGTTTAAGGCTTCATGTTTGACAGCCTTGGCTGAAGCATAAGCATGCCTCAAGCGGATGACCTCAGCAATGCTGCGCTTAGCTGAGCTAAAAAACATGGCTTCAGGCTTTCATTTCTCCATGGCAGTTATATCAGCAAGAGACATGTTTTGATAACTCAGAATAAATGAGTTATGGTGCATCTGTACACAAATAGAGAAGATAAGTATACATTTTTCAAAACTACAACTTAACATATGCATATATTGGTGATTCTTACCTCAATCGATAGCTCGGTTTGCCTCTGCAAGATCTCTGCGTTTGACATTTTATCATAGTATGATAGATCAAGGATCATGCGTAGCTGATCAAACATATAAGAAGAAGGGCGTGGAACTTTCACTTTTGAGCGCTCCCCCGCAAGCACTCTTTGCTAGCTGAACTCAGTTGCTTTGTCGCCAGGATTGTTCTTTTCAGTGGTCTCCATTGACGGTGCTCGGTTCTCCACAGATGAGCTCAACACTAGCTGCTGAGCTTGCTCTGTGTGAGTGGGGGGTGCTGGTGGTTCTTTCTGAGCATCGTTATCATTATCTTCTCCAACATCCACTATGTCAACTATCTCCTTAGTAGTAGGAGGATTTTGTCATTCACCAACTCACGTTGTGGATGAATTAGGGGGATGTGCTCCTTCATTGGAAGTAACTTCAGTACCATCATCTTTTTCATCTCTTAGCTGCAATTTCTTAGTATTTAGGGGGACAACATCCACAATTACCTTTTGTTTTATATTCTTACTTGTATCAAGAGAACCAGATTTGGTCTCCTCGTCTTCGTCCTCTCTATCTGCTCGAACTTTGTTGGGTTGAGCACCTTCAGGCACCTGTGGTGCTTCTTTTTCATTATGCTCGATAGTCCTCCTTTTGTTTTTGACAGCATCATTTCCTTGGTCAATTAAGAGAGCAGCAACAGAGGATGAATCCCCAGTTTCACCAGCTTTGCGGGTTACCTGAGGCACTGCTAGCCAAACGCCAGGGCTGTTTTTCTCACGAAGTTTCTTTTCCAAAAATGACCTAAGGCGGTCCATAGTAGCTTATGAACCATTAGCCATTCTTACTTCTCCTTCTTCTGTGATGCTGAGCTCATGGATCGACCACAATCCTGACTTTAAATAATTATATCGTGTGAACACTCGCTTACGATCTCTTTGTCAGGCTTCAAAATCTAAGCTGCTAACACTGGTCAGAGGATTCAGATAGTTCAGTGGCCTCCCTTTTTTTCACCAGCTCTGATTGAAAATATCACCTGAAGAAAAATAGACATAATTTTATAAAGGAGTTCGTGCAAATTTGTATCTCTCATAATTTGCTAGTACTTATAGTTCTTCTTCCATTTTATTTCTAGTTGAAGGTTTAGGGTAAGGGTGCTATGCTACCAATTACCCGACACAAAGACTAATGAGTTCTTCCAATTCCTATTAGAGGTAGGAAGTTCAACAATCTTTTTATCCCTTTAAAATGGGTATAGAAGAAAGGGGTTTTGACCAATTTTGTTACATCAGTACCAAAAAGGAGGTCTGCTAAGCATATTTTGGTGTTTAACATCCGTGAGCTGAGGAATATGCTAAGCAATAACCTCCAAACATTTACAGACATCTGGGTATGGCAGATGCCAAGCACACTGAAGTAATTGCGAATGAGCTCGGGGAGTGTTAATCTAAGCCCCCAGTCAAATAAAGTAGTAAAAAGACAGGTTTCTGTTTTTCTTGTGTATGATAGGGGTGTTCGCCTAGACCGGGATCCATAATAGTTATATTCTCAAGGATATTGCATCTCTCCCTGAGAACGGCGATTCCAGCATCATCTAGGGGCTATCTGAGAAAAATAGTTTTCTAAATCGCTGATGTTTTCATATAAAGGCTCCACAATGTTGTCGGCTTTACTCTTCCCTGCCTTTTTAGGTGCCATGGTTTTTCTACACACTGCAAGTAGGTAAGGATTTGAATCAGAATGATTATGATGGTAAGGGTAAGAGATTTGATTTTGGGAATCGTCTTCTAATAAAAGTTCAAAACCCTAAGTCTAGGGTTCTCTCCAGCATTCGACATAAATTAGTTATCTGATAGGAAGAATGTTACCTGAGTAGTGTCGAGGAAGATGATAGAAAGTGCTTTGGTTGAAGAAGGAAGAGAATTTTCCAGTCACGATGAAGAAGAAAATTTCGAAATTTATGATTTTTTGTAAAAGGATGCAGTAACTGTTTAAGTGATTAAACGCTTTCTACATACGCGTGTGAATCGTGATGTCACTAATTATTTGAAAAACGGTGCCAACAAAACTGAATTGTTAAAATATATCTCTAAGAAACGACGATGTTAGAAACCATCACTTGCATCGACGACACGTGTAAGAAGAAACAGACACACGACATTTCAAATTACTACGCATATAAGTAAGGAATTTAAGTATATTTTAATTTACAGGCTTATTAATATTTTAATAAAGCTCTAAACTAGGGGGAGCCCTGATAAGGGGGGATTGCCCCAAATACGAGCGATCACGAGCAAAGAGCACCTGTGAGTTGGATTATGATAAGCAATGAAGAAAAGAACGAGTTCGACGGAATTGACGAGCTCAGAGGTGGATCAAAACCTAAGGTAAATACACCCATTGATGAACTCAAAGAAATATTGAGCTTATCAACGGACTGAGCTCAAGGACATATACAACATTGCTGAACTCAAGATCAGGATGAGCTCGAAGACACTGGGGAAAGAGTTGATCGACTGGACGAGGAACTTGATGAAAGGAAAGGACCTAAAGAAGATAAGCTGAGTGCGTACTCCGTGAGCTCGAGCTCTGTAAACCAGAACTACCCTGGTTTTGTTTAAAGGAGTAGTTCAGCTCGGATTAACGTACAAATTATACTCAACGCTTTTGTTATGTAAACACACATTTTGACCATGAGTCAAACAGTGTTAGTTATTTATTCCATAGTTATAGGGATAACAAATATGTTAGTTATTTGTTCCACAATTATATAGATAATGATGTTAGTGGGATAGTGGAGCTAAAAGCGTAAACAAATGTAACTACCCACTAATTTGTGTATTATAAATAGGGAAAACCTATCCAGGAATAAAGTGATCTCTTTCTTGAGTAAAAACTCTAGGCTTACTGTGGTAGAACTTGTTAGTTTATTAACAGATTATATCCTCATTTGCTACCAACTTCTATATTCTGAACACAAATTTTGAAGTGTTATGCAATTCGTCAAAAAAAGAAAATGAAACCTTCATTAAGCTTGTTGCTGGGGCTGAAAAGAAGTAGAATAATGCTTTCCACACAACTTTCGAACCCATCAATTTCCTCAACAGTCACTTATTCCCAATCACATTTGGAGTTTTTCCTCCTCAAAATTTTATGGAGCCACCCAACCCTATACATGCTGTCAGAAAATTGGTCCATCTTGACTGAAAAGTGTTCTTGCCAATTCGCAGTAGATCGGACAACCATCTCCTCCAAAATAAGAAAGTGAAAAAGGAATCTAGCACATCCAGTGCTAGCCCTTCAATAGATCCGAAGCTAAGAAGTTTGAAAAAAAACAAAAGAAACACTTTCTCCACTATCGAAGAAGGAATAAAAGATGAACCTTCTTCAAAAAAGAAGAAAACCACTGCTCCTTCGAAAAAGAAAGGCACCACTAAGACAAGTCCTAAAAGAAAGGGAAAAAGAAGGCTAAAAAAATTGTTGAAGAAATACTATCCGATGACAATGAAGTTGTAGCTACAGAGAATCAGCAAAGTCATCAAAAGGAAAATAAAGTAAATGCTGAATACACTACCAATCAACAAAAGTAAACTATTTCTATAGAAGATAACCAAAACAATGATCACTTTGATCCTGACAACTTCATTAACTTCGAAGAATCACAAGAGCTTGCTGGAGAATAAGATCCCATTATTCAAGAGATTCAAGATCATCTGCATAATCTTGGTAGAAGGTTTGCACATACTACCTCCGAAGCCGCATCACCTGAGGTTATTGTTCGTACAACCTTCTTAGCTCGCATTTCTCTACCTAACCTAGTGGTCTTTCCTTCCGAGAAGCCTTCTGAAGAAGTCCTAGCTTCTATTCAACCTTTTACTGATCTGGATGCTGCAACAAAAAAACTTACTCAAGAAATCGAAGCTTCTCAAAGTCAATTGAAACATATGGCTAAAGAGATGATTCGTTAGAAAGGTACTGCTGAAGTTGAGAAAAAGATGAGAGGAATATTTGGTGAGCTCATAAAAGATCAGTTTCATAGATTTCAAATGGCGAGATTTGAATTTCTCAGATGACTCATTCATGTAAAAAATTATCTCCGAGAAAAGCATCAAATTTAGAAAGAAGACCTCAACACTTCACACCAGGAACCTATAGATCAAGTCAAGACTAAGCATCTTGAAGAATTAATTGTTGAGAAGAAAAACCTTGATGACCTTCAAACCTCTCTTGTCAATAGTGAAGCAGAAAAGAAATAATTGACCAATGAGATGACCACCCTCAAAATTCAATTTGATAAAGAGAAGCAACTTGCTGTCACTGCTGCTAAAGATGAGTGTGCAAAATATATGTTGGCAGCTATCAATAATGGCAAAGAACAAAAAATTATCACACTCCTTCGAGAAATTCATGCCATGTATCCTAAAGTAGATATTTCCAACTTTTGGAGTGAAATTTCCGTGGAACGACGCCCTAACGAAGCTTTCAATCCTGCTCCAAGTTCATCATCCAAAGAGGAAGAATGCGAATAGAGCTCCGAGGACGAGTAATTTTATTATCTTTCGGTTTTTTTGTACTTGTCATATCATCACTATAACTTTTTGTGTTCATTGAATTAATTTGAATGACAAAGGTCTTTGTTTATGATTCATTTCTCATTTTAAGTTATGTTCACATTCGATTGTTATTTGTATTACTTATTCGAGATAAAAACATAATATAATACTTTAAACAATCATTACAATACGCAACACGTCAAATAATAGAGTGCGTTTAATGAACGTAGCACTTCGAACATTATAGAGTGTTTAATGGACGTAACACTTCGAATATCATAGATTGTTAAATGAACATAACACTTCGAACATGGTAGAGTGTTTAATGAACGTAACACTTCAAACATCATAGAGTGTTTAATGAACATAACACTTTAAACATGGTAGAGTGTTTAATAAACGTAACACTTCGACTATGGTTGTTTCTTCGAAAAGTGTATTCAACACTTCAGAATATTCTACTCTAGGTCAACCTCAAAGATGATCAGTCTTTGATCAATTACCAAAATATTTTGAAGAAGCACTTGTAAACAACCATTGGCCAAAAAATGCATTTTATTGATAACTTTGAATATGTACATAACGCCTCGTTAGAACCTACATGGGCGAACATGGTAGGAAAGAGTGCGCTAATCAATCAAAGAACATAATTTCAAAATAAAACACACTCATTCCCAGTATAATTTCAGATGCTGTATATTCCATTGATTTTGAAGCATCCTCCCCTGATTATAAAAAAGACGATAAGAACCTGGCTTTATCCTTTCAATAACCATATAAGGTCCTTCCCAATTTGGGGCCATCTTTCCGAGGCTCTTTTGCTTGGTATGTAAGAATAGCTTTTAACACTCTGTCACCTACCTTTAATTCCATTATTTTCACCCTCAAATTATATCTATTCCTCATAAGAGTTTGATAATGAATTATATTCAAATGAGCTCGAACTCTTTTCTCCTCAATCAAATCCAAACTTGTTATTTTAGCTTCATCATTCAAATTTTCGGAATATTGAGTTATCCTAAAAGATGATAATTTAGATTCCATATGACTAACAACATCCATTCCATATGCCAAAGCAAAATGAGTCTCTTTAGTAGCCTCCCTAGGGGTCGTTCGATAAGCCCTAAGTACCTCTTGCAAATAGTTAGGTCATTTTTTGCTGCTCCCGTTACATTCTTCTTCAAACCTTCTAAAATAGATATGTTCTTCACCTTTACTTGTCCATTTTCCAGGGGATGAAAATATGTAGAATAACATTGCTTGATTCTATTCGAAGCGCAAAACGAAGAAATTTCTTTATTATTAATTTAGGACCATTGTCAGTAGTAATTCTTCGAGGCACTCCAAAACGACAAAAAATATTGTTAAAATGAATTTAATCACATCCTTAGCTTTTGTTCCAGATAAGGGTTCCGCTTCTGCTCACTTCGTAAAATAATCCACTGTAACAATTATCATTTGTCGTCCTCTAGAAGCCATCGACAATGGTCCCATTAAATCTATTCCCCATCTATTAGACGGAATGACTACAGTAATAGACATAAGTGAAACGTGGGTTTATGAATAGAATTAGCAAATATTCGACAAGTATCACAGTTTCAAACAAAATTCTTGGCATCATTCATAATCAAGGGCCAATAAAACCCTGCAAGTAGATATCGACAAGTTAATGCCTTGAACCCACAATGTGATGATTCTTCTCCATCATGCAGTTATGATAAAACCTCATGTGATTCCTCCCTACTCAAACATCATAGTAATGACTTGCTCAATGCTTTCTTATACAAAACTCCATCTACAACTATGTAACCAAAAGCTATGCCTCACAATTTTTTGGCTAATTTTGCATCTTTATGAAGCTCCCCTCTAATAAAAAAAGTTAAACTATCAGTTCTCTAGTTGCCTCAGACTGTATCTGGGGTGAAAAACAGTTCCTCAATATATGTTCACACTGGTCTGATTGGGTTAAAATCGATGGACTTTCTTGTAACAAGATCCACGAATACTCTTCCTTGTATGCAACGGTTGCTAAGGAATCGTCCACTATGTTACTTCCTCGATTTATATGTTCTACAACAACGTGATCAAATACAAGCATCAAATTTTGAAGCTGTCTAAGATACAAAATTAAGTGATCTTTTTTTGCTTCGGAAACTCCAGATACTTGATTTGCTACTAACTGGGAATCTGTGTTTAATCGCGCTGAAGTTGCTCCACATATCTACACGAGTCTCAATCCAGATAAAGCAACTTCATATTCAGCTTTGTTATTCGATACGTGAAAACCAAATCTAATAGATTGAAGCATTATTTCTCCAGATGAAGCAATCAGTTGAACTCTAGCGCTGCATCCCAAAACACTAGAACCTCCATCAGTTCGAATAATCCAAGTCAAATTAACTGTTAAGTCATCCTTGACATCCTATTCATCCGATATGCTTGATTGAAATTCAACAAGGAAATCTGCCAAAGCTTGCACTTTAATTGCTGTTCGAGGCAAAAAAGTAATATCAAAATCCCCAACCCATTGACCGCTTAGTCATTCTGCCTGAAATATCAGGATGTTGCAAAACCTTTTTTAGTGGAAATGAGGTTCGAACTTTGATGATATGACCTTGAAAATAAGGACACATTTTCCTAGCAGCCACCACCAATGCCAATGCTAATTTTTCGAGCTTCAAATGCCTCTTTTCTGCTGCCACCAAACTTTTGCTGAAATAGTACACCTGATTCGGAATTCCTAAATTTTCACTTATCAACACTGCACTTAATGCAAAATCCGATACTGCAATGTATAAAAAGAGACGTTCTCCACTTCGAGGCTTAGATAATATTTATGGTGATGACAAAAAATCCTTGATGCTTGTAAATGCTGTTTCGCAATACGAAGTCCATTCAAATTTATTTGGTCCTCGTAACACTTGAAGAAAGGGAAACATTTATCAGAGAATCTTAAAATAAACATGTTATGTGCTGCTAACCTTCCTCCCAAAATTTGCACTTCTTTGATAGTTCGAGGAAATTTCATAGATACCACAACTTTTAACTGTTCTGGATAAGCTTTTATCCCTTTTTAACATAACCTAGAAATTTCCCTGATCGAACTCCAAAAGTACATTTCTCTTGATTCAATTTTAACCTTATTTCTCTTAAATTCAGAAATGTTTCCTCTAAATCCTTCAAGTGCGCATCGTCTGCTAAATTTTTAAAACCATATCATCAATGTATACCTCCATATTTCTTCCGAACTAGGTAGCAAATGATTTATTCATCAATCTTTGGTATGTGGTCCCAACATTTTTTAATCCAAAAGGCATAACTCTATAACAATGCAAGCCTCTGTCTGCGATGAAGGTGGTACATTCTTGATCCTTTGTATCTATCTGAATCTGATTATATCCTGTAAAATCATCCATAAAAGTGAATATCTTGTTTCACGAAGTAGAATCAATCAACTGGTCTATTCGAGGGACAAGAAATGGGTCTTTAGGACATGCTTGATTTAAGTCTGTAAAATCAACACACATTCTCCACTGCCCATTTTTCTTCTTAACCACTACTAGATTCGTTATCCATAAATGATAATGTGACTTCCTTATATGTCCTAGCTTGGATAACTAGTATACTTTGGAAATAATAACTTCAGCCTTTTCTGATGAAAATGCCCGCCTTTTTTGAATAACATGTTTCACCTTTGAATTAATAGTTAGGCTATGACAAATTACTTCAATTGACACTCCTATCACGTCCTGTGTTTTCCAAGCGAAAACATCTAGATTATGGGATAAAAATTGTAAGAGTTGTTGACGTAGAATTGAGGTTCGTAAGATTCCTATTCAAAGTACTATTCTCTCAGAAAAAGTATATTCCTCTATTTCCTCACTTACTGTCAATGACCCTGGGGTTTCCCTCGGATCATCAACGCTTTTCTCAGAATCCGAGTTCAACCCCCCTGATTGTTATTCATTCATCATATCACCACTGCTGGATCCTCGGATCCGAAGCGCAGTGGTGTAGCATTCCATGGCAAACTTTTGGTCTTTTTGGATGACCCTTACACGGTCTCCAATGGCATACTTGAAACACTGATGGACTGTTGATACAACACCATGCATCCTTGACAACCAAGATCTTCCAAAAATGACATTATAGCTTGTTAGATAGTCCACCACCATGAAAAGTACTTGAATCTTCTTCTTGAAAGGTCCTTTTCCCAAACTTACCTTCCCCTCGATCTCCTCTATTACATGTGCAGTTACTCTAGTAAAACCAATGATAGTATGCTCTAACTGAGAAATCCGAGGAGGATTGCGAATCCTATCATAAGTAGCTTTTAAAAGGACATTTACAGAACTCTCAGTATCTATTAATACACGTCGAATCTCAACGCCAGCAATCTCTGCTCCAATAATCACTGCATCCTCATGTGGCCCCTCTCTTACTATACAAATGAGTAGACTTTTTTCCCTCAATCTGAGTAACCAAGCTCACAATATGTCGTTTTTCAGAGTATCAGTGTTTCCAGTCATGGAATGACCCCCAAAAATAGCCAAGGATTCAAAATACTCACGCAAGCCTCAAATATGGCGTTTATTTACCGGTTCTTCCACTACCATTAAAATTAACCAGTCTGGACCCGTGTCCAAGTATTCTGATATAACATCAAAATGATCAACCTTCGAATCGAAACTCATCAAATTTTCAGTCTGTGCACCTGAATTGGTTGGTTGTGAAGTCGATGCTATGGATATTTCGATGTATTGCTCTGTGACTTCACATAGGTCAATAATTTCCCATTTTCAATTAATGTTTGAACTTTCTTCTTCAAAGAGATGCAATCAGCAGTATCATGACCAATATCATTCTGATACCTACAGATTTTTTTGTTTCGCTCCTCACTAGGCATGTTGATTGGAGTGGGATTCCTGAAATTTACATATCCTTTAATCTTATAAAAAATTGCAGCCACACTTTCAGTCAGATCTACATAGTATTCAGGCCTTATCCATTGATTTGGCCTCAATTTTTTGAATTAGTATGATGTAGCTTAATTTGAATAACCCCCAGTTCAAGGTGGTAGGTTATTGTTCCTCGGACGTGCTTGCTGGGAAGAATTTGAAGATTGCCCCTGGTTATGGGGTGTCTGCCCCAAATTCTTTAAAAATGTTAATTGCTGCCCCTCGAACCCTAGTTGATTCTTTAACCTTAATTTGGTCTTCAAATTGAGCCATTAAAGAACTAAAAGTTAAGGCTCTTCTTTTCGTCGTTTCATTAACCAGATCTCCTTGCAGGTAATCCTTGGCGAAAAGTTGGCATCACCACCAACTCTTCACAATTATCCAGACTTGCTTTTGTCAAAACAATGTGCTTCGTATAATCCTTAAAATTTTCTCCAACTGCTTGCTTGCATTGGACAATTGTATCCCCATTTTCCCTTATTTCCTTACTTCCAACGAGTTCTTCGAAAAGCGGTATAAAAATCTCTAAACTTCAAAATGGATCCCTGGGAATTCGGTTATACCATTTCAAAGTTGTTCCCTTAAAAGTCTATGAAAAATCCTGACACACTAGCTTGTTGTCATCCTTGAAATTCATTATATAATATTTGAATTGTTCGATGTAATCATTTGGATCTTGCATTCCATCAAACTTTTAAACTTTTGAAACATCAAAACGATTCGGAAGCGTGATAGATCTAATCTCATTTGTCAACAGAGAATTACTGCAATCAACACCTTGAAGATACTGATCCTCAGTTCCCATTACCACATACAAATTTTGATAATCTCCATTGTACAGATTTGATGTATTTCCTTCACACCAGTTAGACTCCTTAAAACATCGATGTACCCTATCCCTTCTAGCTTTATGTTCTTTTTTAGATTTGCGAGGTTGATCATTATATTCTTTGGAAGAGCCTCGATAGCTTTTAAAACATGATCAAGAACTTTCGACCTCCTCATCACTATATGTAATATAAATTGGTTTATCTTTCTTTTCCTTTCGAGAAGAATGACGCACTTTTGGTGCTTCGAAGCACGTTTTTTTCTGTTCACTTCTGACTTGACGATGAGTGCAAGATCAATCACATTGACCATCAACATTATTTTGGTCATTCATTTGCCTTACTTCGGATTTGAGCCTTGCCGACTGAATATCATGCTCTCTCTGATCGTATTTCTCGTTCAGAGCATTTATTTTATCCAGAAGCTAATGTATTCGCAACTCTATCTCAGATTGAGTTTGGTGAATCGGAGTAGACCATTATTGGCTGTCATCTGTCCTTTGTGAATCGTTTTTAGCGTTTTGACAGCTGCTCGAACCAACAAATAATTTTCTGGATTCATTTCAAATCTTTACGATTGTTTTTCAAGATCAATAAAATTCGAACTAGCAAAGTAGGCACCAATTGTAGATCGGTCCCCAGTGGAGTTGCCAATTTGGTGAGTTTGATTACTTGAACTTCTTTAGTTAATCAAGAGAAGTCAGGTTTTAGAGAGAGAAATATATTTTAGAAAGAGAAAATCAGAGTGCTCAAATTACCTAACTAAAAAAGCCAACCCTTTTATTAGATCTGGCTTGGCCTTTATATAGAGGCGCAATGACTTAGCGCATAACTGAGTCGGTTACAAAAAAGAGCTAATTACATGTTAGTCCCTAATCAAAATTCATAATCTTTAATTTCTTCTCTAACTTTACAATCTATCACAACAAGTTTTATTTCTTACATTTCAATCCTCTAAATCCCATTTCCTTATCAACACTAATTTACCTCACAACTAGAGAGATCAGAGAGAGAACACACTTGTAAAAATATTGCCATGGTTAAGTCCATCCGTGAGAAAGAAAGGATATGCCTGACCTAGTAGTGATATAACAGACCATTCCGAGTCAGTTCAAAAGGAGGTGCAAAAAGAGCACATCAAAATGTTTATGCGCCAAACCCACAATGGTTTGATGCCAACTACTGTTAAAATTGTCAAGAAATTTTTTGATACGAGAGGTGAATCCTCTAATCAACATACACTAGAGTTAGGTCAGCATCCAAGTTCAGATCAACTTGTATTGAAATCAGGTCAACGTGCACCACAATATAAGGTGCCTACCGATAGTGGTGGTAGTGGTGATATAAATCACGGGTTAGTTAAATAGAAAGATATTATTTCAGTTGAAAGAGAAAAACAAATGGGAATATTTATTTTCATAGGTGCCAACAACGTTGCAATATTTCTGAATTTTAATGAACACAAGGCGACAATACTTTTATTAGGAGGGTAAGTTTATAAATATTAAATGTTTTACTTATAAAATCTCTTCGTTCTCTCGACATCCAAGCTCATTACATGATATTACGCATGCGAGACATGACAATCCAACCTGAAATAGAAAGATTTCTAGCTTGTACTCCATATGATCCTCTGATTGGTCATCTAACTAAGTATTACAATAATCCAGTGCTGAACTAGGTCTTCATTAAACGATGGCACCAATAGACCATAAAATATTCCAGATCAACTTGGGGGAGATAAAAATCATGCTAAATGTCGTCTTCCGATCACAGGCCTCTCAATGGTTGGTAAAACCTTCTATTGAAAACCACGATATGAGAGATGAGATGCATACCAGGTATGCCCACTTGTTGGGAATTATATTTCATAGTTTTCGTGAGTAGTTGGAGAACACAAGAGGAGCGAGTTTTGGTTTGAAATGGATCAGGGCTACATTTACGGTGGATTGATATCTTTAATTAAAGGATATAGAGATGATCCACCATGTATCACATGCATACCTTATATATTTTTTCGGATGTATAATATTCACGGATGCCAATCATAAATCTGTGAATGATGAATTCTTTTTAGGGTTAGAGGACATGGAAAGTAGACTATGTGATATATCTTGGGGGCGAGTGTGTTGGCTTTTCTTTATTGTGTTTCTGGTGATACTTCAAAATCTGCAAAGCATAACTTGTATGGTTTTGCGCTATGCTAAATTTCTGGATATATGACCACTTTCTAGCTTTTACAGCTCCACTAACCCATCTTACATCATTGCAAGATCAAATATTCTGAGTTGGTTAGTGATTAGAATGTGCAACTAAAAACCAACATATGCGCTACTATTAGTGATCTAAACAAGAATGATGGAAATAAAGCAAACATATACTTATTCTATTATTAATAATATTTATAATATTTTATTTATTGCTTTTTTAATAAAATGTAATGTAATTTTTTTTACAGTTTTTTGAGTCGTACAAACACATGATAAATCACTTTCCCATTCAAAAGCTTTGTCTAATCAACTATCAAAATTAGAATATGATCATCATTAAAGGCTATATGCATGATAGAGTGATACACCAGTTTGGAAAGATCCACGATGAACCACATCCTCCCATGATTATTAGACCTGCGTATAAAAAGATAGAAAAAAAACTTTACATAGTGGTGTTTGGTTTGAGCACATTAGTTTAATCATCTACTTCACGACGATCATATGAATTTTTATCTTGCATCATATCACAAGTTAATGATGAGCATGTATGTTGACTACATAGCTAAGTATGGATGATACTTTATCACCCATGTTGATCTTAATGATGAAAAAATTAATTAGGATCTTTGTAATATTCATAACATTCACATGGAAGACGATTTAGAAAGGTTAAGACTTCTTAAGGATTGTTTCTCCTTGAGACACTATTCTTATTTTATGACTTATGTTACTTATGTGTGCTTACTCATTGTCTTTGTTTATATTTCAGAAAATCTTGTTTTGTATTAAACCATGAATACTTTTGTTTTAGTCATTTATCTATGATATGCTATATTAGACAATATTTGATAGTTTCGTTTTAGACACTTACCCAACTTAACTCGTAACAATTTAATGTTAATAAAATAATTAGGTTGTGCATTCACTCAAAAAACTACTTATATTCCTCTAATTTTTTATATGGGTTTTCGACTTGTACAATTGCACCATCGATGCATAGATACTATACCGATGGTGTAGAGTATTGATACCGATGGTGCCTATGCATGGCTGGTCCAAGTACCACCATCAGTACTTAAGATAAGACACCACTTGTGCTACCTGTGCTAAAAGTATCACCAGTTTATTATATACAGATGGTATATGTGCACCACCGATGCTAGTCATATATACCGGTGGTGCACATGCCTTTTTTCAATTCTTGCCAACTTGCGTGGATTTTAATTTTTGCAAAGTACGATTTTCTGCCGATTTTATTTTCTCGCCAATAATATTTTCCCATATAATACATTATCCCGCCAACTTCATCATTTAATTCTCTATATACATGTACCAAATAACATAACTATGTTCACATAGCTTCATCGACCAAAATAACATAACTAATCAAACTTGTAATTTTTTGGATACAAAATGAACTCTTGAAGATGACAACTAGTTTTTACAATCTGCTACGTATGCGAAGAGAACAAGTTCAAATGAGACTACCATTAAATTTTTAATGAAATCGTGTGTATAGTTTACTACATGTACCAGTACATGTACGAGTTTCCACGAGCTCCTCATTTGTCGCGATGCAGTCGTAAAGAAATTTCTACCAAGTATAACTATTTGGAATCAAAAGCAATGTTTTGGGTGTCCGACCTCTTTACGAAGTTAGGAATGAGGTGTTCAACTTGTTCAGTTTGAGAGTAGCTGATTTCATGATAAAAGATATATTACATTGTGTGGAGGAGAAAACTGTAAAAAAGGAAATGTATACATGAACATTATGTGTGTTTTTATAGTTCATGTTTAATTTTGTTTTATGCTTATTTAATGTTCTTAATTTTTCATTTAATGTTCTTAAATTATTGTATTTTCTATTTTGTTATGACTTTTCATTCTATGTTTACTTTTACCGCTTTAAGTTTGATGTTTCAAAATAATTAACCTTTTATGTTTATTTTCATCATTTGAAGATTGGAATTATCATTGCATATAACAGTGATAAATAATTTTAAAAAAGTGTTCATGTAATATTACAATGATAAATAGTTCTAAAACAAACTTAATGTAATATTACAATGGAGAGGACGAAAATATTCAAAAGGTAAAATCAGAATTAGGCCAATATTTTTTATTATTATTAAAATATATTTATTATACTATTTAATTAATTCTATTTTTAAAATTTTATTTTATTATTGGGTTTAATGATTTTTGACCTATGTGCTTGGCCCATAAGCGTAGATCGGCCTATTAGGCCCATTTAAGTTAAGTTTAGTCTATAAATGGGGTTTGAGAAATCATTTATGAGGATGTAAATCTAAACCTAACATATGAAAATTTACCTTCGGAATTCTTCAAAGCATAAATTTTGATATGAAAATAGATTATACTCTAGAGAATGAGAGAGTTATGATCAAAGAAGAAACTCTCTGAACACCTCATACGAATGATAACAACCAGGAAATACTTCTTATGCAAGAGGTGCGAGACTAGTTACTAGGAGAAATTGAGGTCTCAAAGAGAAGCTGAATTGAATATTAAAGGTAAGGTTCAAACAAAAACTCAAAAATCCGATGGGCAAGAGGATGATCCCCAACAGAGTCCGAAGAAACATCAAACGTAAAAAAAAAGAAATGTAGAACCAAAGATCGTTCTAGTTCTTCAGGATCTAGTAAAACTCCAACTTTTGAGTCTGAAGTATCCTCGTGTTATTGAAGCAGTGATTATTGTCTTAAGAAGCGAAAGAGTCAGCATTAGAAGTGTTGGTCAAATAAATGTTCAAACTGACATCACAAGTAGAGTAAATAAGATTCTTCGGGAAGAAAAAAGCATCGAAGGAATAAAAAGAAGAAAAAAAGGTGGTACAAAAAAGTAAAAGGGTCAGAAGGTCATAGTAGAGACCATCTGGTGAGTGATCAGTTCACCACCCGATTCGAACCAGGTATATTTGCTACCTCTAATAGAGATCATCAGTTTAGCTAATGAAATAATTGGAGTAAATCACCTTTTTCTTTTAAAATTCTGTTTGGTCATTTACCGAGATGGTTTGATATCTCCAAGATTAATTTTTTTGATGTAAACAAATATCCGGATAATCACCTTGAATAGGTCAAGAATTTCATGATGATTTTTTATGATAATAATAAACTATTGTGTATGATTTTTTGTCAAACCTCTAAGATATTTTATGGGAAGTAAATAGGTTGGAGGAAATAGAGATACAATAATCCACTGCCAACAGTTTACTAACGAAACCTTAAGGAAATATACCAAACATTTTGTTGAAACTAAATATAGTTTGCTAGATTACTTCGAACAAGTAGCCATAAATTCTATTAGACAAGGTCTTTTATCTGGGGAATTAGCTAACGCTGTTACCCAGAAAAAAACAATGACATTGGGAGGTTTGTTGTCCCAAGTTGAGAAACAAATCACATTCGAAGAAACGTAAAGACTGAAATTACCCAACGAGTCTGGGAGAAGCTCTTCATACTCTTAACAAAAAAAATACAGCAAATCATCATTCGAAGGAGTCTGGAAAAAGTACCCATCGATCTAAGGCTACCCGGTATTCCCAAGGGAAAATAATTTAGAGCTAGAGGGAAATAGTGAGTTTGATCTAATTATTTTGCTGAATTAACTAAATATTTCACAACCATTTATGATAAAACAAAGAAGTTTTTACAATTTCATAGGCCACCACCTATTCAAACCCGTAGAGAAAACTGGAATACTAGATTCTGTAAGTATCATAATAATGCGGGGTATGGTACCAAGGATTGCATTGCTTTAAAGTAAGAAATCCAGATTGTAATTGAGAATGAGAAACTAACTATTTTTGTGAAAGCAAAAATGGGAAACAAATCAATACCGAATGAAAGTAGGGACCAAGTAAGGCATTTTACTGTTTGAAGAAAGGCTATAGAAGCAAAATCCAAACAGGAAAGTACGATGGTAATTATTGAACACTATAATAAGTTTGATGAAGATTTGAAATATTTGGATCTTGATCTTGGTTGAATTATGATGGTATGCGAAAAGAAGTAAAAAGTCCCTAAATTATGTCAATTATTTGAATCATTGATTGTTTTCGGGGGGGGGGGGGGATACGGTGTAGCTTGACTACAAAGTTAGAGGGGAAAATGTCTACCCATTTGTATCAGAATCCAGCTCTGTTTATTTTATTTGATGATGATGATTTGAGAGATGTTTCTGGGTCATATAAGGATGATGTTGTTATTGGGGCTGCAACTGAGGGAATGAAAATCCGAAGGATTTTAATTGAAACTGGCAGCTCATCTAATGTTTTGTTTTTATTTACTTATAAGCTAATGAAAAACTCGATCGTCAGTCTCTAATCAAATGGAACCATAGTGTGATTTACTGGGAGATTTGTTGATGTGGTTATGGAGTTAGAAGGTAAACTATCCTCAGAAAATGACCTTTATTAAAATATTGCGAGAGTTCTTTTTGTAGTGGTTGATGCCCGACTCCTTACAACGCCATCTTTGGTAGATCATGGCTTTCAAAAATACATGTTGTTGTTTCAAAGATTCACCAATACTTAAACTGGTTAGAGAATGTTATGCTAGTGCCCTTGCCCCAAAAGTGTTAGAGAATGTGGCAGCTAAAATGGAATATTAATTACTAGAGTCCAATAGATGATCTAAAAGAGACTCCTAGTGCAGTTATTCAATTTGAAAAGATTTAGCCACACACTTTTCCAAATGAGAAATGTGTTAGGATTGGAGCTAAATTACCATTATAAATAAAATAAAATTGTTATCATTCTTATCCAATAACTTGCATGTGTTTGTTTGGTGCAATAATGATATAACGGGTGTCAGCAAACATCATTTTTTATAAACTGGCTATACTATTCGATGTGGGCCATGTCATACAAAGGCGAATGATATTTTTTGTAGAAAAATCCAAAGCCATTGTTAAAGAGGTAGATAGACTGGCGAAATTATTTCATATTCGGGAATCTCAGTACCCTATATGAACCACTAATCCACTACTTGTGAAAAATAAGATTAACAAACTGCTTCCCAATCCTCTGAATAAATCAGTTAATAAATTATACTTTTGGAAACAAGTTATTATCTTTCATAGATGCATTTGCTCGTACAACCAGATAAAAATGAATTTGAAGGATCAGGATCACACTACATTCATCACAGACAGTGGGCTGCATTGTTATAAGGTTATGCCTTGCAGTTTGAGGAATGTTGATGCTACTTAACAATGTCGAGGGAATAAATCTTTTGCTAGTTAGATTCGAAGAAATGTTGACTTTTATATCGATAATATGCTAATAAAGAGTTTAAGAGATGAGGATCAATTTCTTGATCTCAAATAAACTTTCTCCAAATTATCAACTTGAAGTTAAATCCAAAGAAGTGCACATTCAGAGAACGATCCAGAAAGTTCTTGGGTATGTTATAAGTGAAAAAATAATTCAAGCTAACCCAACACAAATAAATTAATTACTTGCTATAGACCCTCCCAGATCCACCAAGAGGTCCAAATATTAGTTGGAATGCTGGTTACATTGAACAAGTTTATATCAAGGTCATCCGCCAAATATCACTATTCTTCCAAGTCTTAAGGAACGCTAAGGAGTTTAATTGGTCTCCTAATTGTGTTGAGGCGTTTTAGGATAAAAAAGCATTTGTATTCACCAAAAATATTATCCAAGTCAGTGATAGGGGGAAGGCTCTACATTTATCTAAAAGTGCTTGACTATGTAGTAAGTGCAGTTTTAGTTTGGGAAGTTAATAATTATCCTCGCCTCGTTTATTACATTAACAATATTTTTTAGACATTATTTTATTATCATTTAAAGTTGGAGAAATTAGCGTTGGCCCTTGTGATAGCAACCAGAAAGATGAGACCTTATTTCCAAGCACACTCTATTACTATTCGAATCTCTTGTCCACTCATAAATATGTTGCAAAAAGCATATGTATTGGGTCAAATGACCAAGTGGTCTGTGGAATTAGGATATTATAATATTGATTTTGCTCCTCGAGTTCCATTTGTAACGACCACATGTGGAGTTCTATATTGAAAAGCCCATGAATGAATGAGTAGTCCGAACAAATGAAAGTTCTAGTATGTTAAGATATTGGGCATTTATTGTCTAATATCTCCTTCAAAGATTCAATATACCAAGAAATATGTTTTGTTTTAAGGCATCAAACAATGAAGATGAGTATAAAGCAGCAATAGCCTAGCTAAGACTTGCTAAAATATGTTGTGCCAAAATATGCTAAAGATATTATTTGTTTATTATTTAAAGTTGAAGAAATTAGAATTGGCCCTTGTGATAGTAGCCAGAAAGATGAGACTTTATTTCCAAGCACACTCTATTACTGTTCGAACCTCTTTTCCACTCATAAATATGTTGCAAAAATCATATGTATCGGAGATTATAATATTGATTTTGCTCATCGAGTTCCATTTGTAACAACCACATGTGGAGTTCCATATTGAAAAGTCTATGAATGAATGAGTAGTTCGAACAAATAAAAGGTCTAGTATGTTAAGATGTTGGTCATGAATTGTCTACTATCTCCTTCAAAGATTCAATATACTAAGAAATATGTTTTCTTTTAAGGCATCGAACAACGAATATGAGTATAAAGCAGCAATAGCCGAGCTAAGACTTGCCAAAATATGTTGTGCCAAAATATGCTAAAGATATTATTTTATTATTATTTAAAGTTGGAGAAATTAGCATTGACCCTTGTGATAGCAACCAGAAATATGAGTCCTTATTTCCAAGCACACTCTATTACTGTTCAAACCTCTTTTCCACTCATAAATATGTTGCAAAATCATATGTATCGGAGATTATAATATTGATTTTGCTCCTCGAATTCCATTTGTAACAACCACATGTGGAGTTCCATATTGAAAAGTCTATGAATGAATGAGTAGTTCGAACATATGAAAGGTCTAGTATGTTAGGATGTTGGGCAAGAATTGTCTACTATCTCCTTTTAAAGATTCAATATATCAACAAATATGTTTTGTTTTAGGGTATCAAACAATGAAGATGAGTATAAAATAGCAATAGCTGAGCTAAGACTTGCCAAAATATGTTGTGCCAAAAAAGTCTGATTAATAAGCGGAAACGAGAAAAGAATAATTGGTAAAATATTATAACTGTTGAGGGAAACATAGACCTTCTTCAAGTGTGCGGAAGATGAACATGTGCCAAGGGATGAAAATATGATGGCCGATTCTTTAGCTATTAATGCGTACTCCAAAGCATATCCCTGCACTTTGGTACAAGAGTGCGCTTTGATAGTAGCAAAACTTGAAGGTGGGATAAATATTAAAGAAAGTTTCCAATTATAAAAAATAACAAACCAGGATTGGAGGCATGACATCAAATAGTTCATTATTAAGGGAAGTCTGCCCGTTGATAAAGTAATGGCTAAGAAGTTGAGTTTAGAGAACATGGATTTTTAGTCGTGAGAGATGTTCTCTATAAGAAATCCTTTAGCAGGACTTTATTGTGATGCCTTGGGTATGATAGGTCACATGTTATTTTATCCAAATTGAATGACGGGGAAGACTCTGTCCATTATAGCTATAAAACTTTAACTATAAGATTTTTATTAGCAGGGTATTATTGGTCTTCCATCATGGCAGATGCTAAAGATTTAGTTAAAGGATGTGATCCATGCCAAAGTTTTGCAAATGAAATTCATGTGCTGACAATCACATTAGAATCAATATTCGAGGTGATACCATTTGATAGATGGAAGCTTGATCTAGTAGGACCTTTACCAATAACATTCGAAGGTTGTCGAATGATTATATTAACATTTGATTATTTTTTTAAGTGGATGGAAAAACACCTCTCTCTAAAACTACATCCAAAGTAGTGATATAATGTATCCTCTCCAACATATGTTGAAGATTTTGGATCCCTGGAAGCATAATAATTGATAATGGCCTCAAGTTTGAAAATAGAAACATGGAAGTTTTTTATGATTCTAGAGGAATTCAAAATTATTTTTCTTCACATTTTCAACCTTAAGCCTACGGGAAAATAGAGAGTTTTAATAGGACTATTTTGATGGGTCTACAAATAATTTAGAATGAATAGCACGCAAGTGACCGATATCTTGCAAGAATTACTATGGGCTTATCATACGACCCCCCCGAACTGCCCCGCAATAATTTATTTTTGCTTTGGCTTATGGGATGGATACAGTAACATCGAGTGAATCTACCCTATCCTATTTCTGAATTTAAAATTATTCCGAAAACGTTAATGAAACAACTATAAAAATTGAATTAGATTTGGTTGAAGAAAAAATAATCAAAGCTTACTTGAGAACTGTTCATTATCAAGGTTGAATGAGAAACAAGTGTGCGTCTCAAATTCGAAGAAGAGAATTCAAAGTGGGGGAAAAGTGTTGATCAAAAGGTGTTCTTGCATACCAAAGAAAAAAAACTTGCATAGCTAGCACCAAATTGGGAAGGGCCATATATGGTAAGTGAAAGGGTCAAACGTGGCACATATCAACTAATGGATCAAGAACACAACTATCTAAGGCACCCATGGAATGTTGGAAACTTGAGACTTTATCTTGAATAATTGTATATGATTTTTATTTTATTTATGTTGTTTTACACTTATGAATATTGGGGACATACTTTTTCCTATCGTGGTTGCTTAGAGAGGTTTTAATGAGGTGTTCGAATCACTTGCAATCTGTTGTATTTTCCTTAAACCACTCTTATATTATATTTTTTTATAATTGATATGTATTTATATATGCCTTCAGATGGATTACATTTGAATGTTTAAAGTTTTTGTTATGCCTTTGAATACATTACCTTTGAACGGTTAAAGTGTTTGTTATGCCTTCGAATGGATTACCTTTGAATGGTTAAAGTATATGTTTTTATATATGCCTTCAAATGTATTACCTTAGAATGGTTGAAGTGTTTCTTATACCTACGAGTGGATTACCTTAGAATGGTTAAAGTGTTTGTTTTATATGCCTTCGAATGAATTACCTTCGAATGAGTTATCTTCAAATGGTCAAAGTGTTTGTTTTATATATCTTCGAATGAATTAACTATAAATGGTTAAATTGATTGTGTTATATATGATTTGGAAGGAGTTAACTTCAGATGTTAGAGTAAGTGAAGAATGTAAAGAAACAAAGCCGTTTTAACTCACCGATGGGATAAAAAGTGCAAAATGCCTTACCTATGCTAAGGGCTTATAAAAAAATCCGCATAGTACTACAAAATACCTTGAAAAAATCAAGGAATTATTGGAATACTAAAAAAATAACAAAATACCTTACATATACTAAGGACTTACGACATCAACATAAAAATTCATTGACTTCCGAGCTCATCCCCATGGGTATTTTCTTCTTCTGAACTCCTACATTTGAAGTTCCCTACATCACTCTCTTTTCAGTTTTCACTGGATGAGTCCATACGATATGCCCAACCGATCAACTATGTGCATATCATTGGGCCATAAAATTTCTGAACCAGCTCCCACAAAGCTCCAAAGTTTAACTGATGGAATGCCTTGTGAAAATCCAAGACCATGTCATATTTGATTGAGGCGTCCCGTTTGTCTAAAGACTTTAAGACCACATAAATATATTGATAAACTACATCTTATATGTCTTTTGTATCTTGAGCTTTGAGATAAGTTAAAGTTTCCTCGTACTTCACCAATACCTCTTATTTCTTTTTCTCTTTTGACAAGCGTTCTATGGGAAAATTATCATTGGTATGATGGTCTTCCAGACTTATAATCTCCGAATAATTGGATGATTGCAACCCATCATAAACAATTTTGAGTTGTGCGAGCTCATACTTAACCAATTTGACCTCATTTGCTAGGCCATCAACACACACTTTTTCCCCTTCGAGGGACTCCTTCTGATTCTTGTTCTCTTCTTAAAAGGAGGCAACAGTCTCTTTTTATGCTTTGACCTCCCTCTTTATTCATAAATAATTTTTACGAAGCCCAACATCGAATAGGTGAGTGTCATTTATCAGCTTGAAGGGTACGTTATCGTATACTACATTTGTGGCAATAACAGTAGATTCTGATAAGTCTTTTTCAAAATTATCAAAGTCAATCCTACCTATGGGCTCCATGGGATTACCTTCTCCATTTGTTTCCCATTTTAATATTGGGAGAAATAAATAAGATGGATCAGATGCTGGAATTTTTAGAGGCGCAATGAATGGAGCTATAACAGGAATAATTTTTGAATGGGAACAATCTCTGAATTGGTAGTTGTTATTTTCTTTTTCTTATCTCTCTTGTCCCTACTGTGCTTGATTTTCTTGTGTGTCTTTTTATTCTTTGACACATGAAGATCCATGGGTGCTTCATCCTCTTCAACATTAGAAGTGACTGCATCTAACAAGGATTCATCAATTGGGGCTGGCAAAAATGCATCGGACTGCAATTCTGTTTCAACCCCAACTGTGTCCTTCTTTGAGCCTTGCTTGGTTTTCATGCCTCTGTTAGCCCGATGGCTAAGGGCTCTGGTCCTTGCTGGAAGAAATACCATACCATTCGTAGCTTTAGTTCTCTTCAAGATGGTCGTTGCCCGAGACATTATCAACTGTTCACACGTTAGATCCCGTTCGGAACTGAACCTCTATAGGTGGCTCCAAAACAAGTTGTTGGGAGTAAAGCACTCATAGAATCCATTGGACCAATTCTCCTCGGCCCATTGTGGCATCCTCTTGATGATGCATATGAAATTTTGGTATCAATATAAAGAAAAAAATAAAGGATGAGTTAAGAATAATAGAGACTAATAAACAATATAAGCTCTAAGCACTACATGTGTTCTTCCAAAACCAGATGAGCCGACTCAGATTACCCGTTGAAAATATTTTCTTCCCATTATCCTAACAAAAACTAATGAAAATGAATTACGGCTTCCACAACTTGTCAGCTTCCAACAAATCATCCACAATATTGTACTCATCACCCATATTGTAAAAGTAGAAGGAGATTTGAGAATTTTTGGATAACCAAGTGATAGCAGCAAATTGCTCCATTAACAACCAAATCATTGATAACTTAGATGCCATGATACATGACATCAAGGTAAACAATCATTCGGACTAGTCTGGCTTGGTTATAATCCCACCAAGTTTAAGTAATTAACGATGTCTACATCTAAAAAGGAAACCTAAGGCCCTAATTTAACACATGAGATGAACCCCATACATCATATTGAATAATATTAAAATGAGAAATATAATAAGACACACTTTGATTAAACGATAAAGTATAAAATTTTATAAGTTTACAATCACTATAATCAGAAATATTAGAAGTGTTTAACTGATTTAAAACACATGTGGAGACTTAAAATTTTAAATGCGATGTAGAGACATGTCCCAAATAAGAATGCTAGAGATAAAAAATACATGTCCCAATCTTTTTTTGAGTATATTAATCATGTATAAAAGAGACATAATGAGAAAAGAAGACCCAATGACCAGATTTACACAACTTACTAACCGAAATAAGATTCAAAGCAAGTTTCAAAACATAATAAATATTAGGGAGCGATATACGAAGAGTAGAAATAGAAAAAACACCCTTTAATACGTTGATGTATCCCTAGCAGACAAGACTGATATTTTTGAAACATGAGACAATGAAACAAAGAATGACATGTAAGGTGACATATAGCGAGACACGTCAAAATCTAAAATCCACAAAGATGAAAGAAAACCTAAAGTGGAAGACAACGAAAAATATGGGAGATATCGACGTAGACATTATCGCATGATTGGAAGTAAGAAATTATCCAAAAGATTCCATAATCTAGGGTTCGATTACAGAGGGTAACGTGGTACTACCAGTAGATTATAATGATTCAGAAGCAACAATAAACTATGGAAGATGAAATGGAGGAAGAAATTACTGAATAGGACGTGTATGTTGTTGAAAATAAAATCGACAATGGGGGTCGTTGCTTAGGTGTTTGTTGCTGAGGAGATTTCTGTCGTGTTACTCTCAATATTGAGTATTTTGAATTTTCAATGATTCTTACTTTTACAAAAGACGCACTCACCAAATGCAAATCTTGCTCTACTAGGTGTTAGTCTGGGCTGGTTTGGAGCAGTAGGTCGTTGGTTTGGAACATCCAACAAAGTAGGAAGATCGGTCGCTTTGGACCCCTTGTTAACTTGAGTTTTAATACGTGTTTACTCTGTAATAAGCTCATGAATGACCAAATATATTGTGGAAAATGGTAAATGATAAAGAATTATTCCACACAATCCCTCAGACTTAGATCTTACAGCCATAAAAATACTATAGTAATTTTTTTATCTTCTCTTCAAACAACATAGAGTCTGAATGTCGTCAATTATGAGAATTCTGTAAGTATCAATTGATCCCACAAATCTCACATGACAACATAAAAATCCGTAAAAATCAAGTCATTCTGTTGTAAAGAATGGATACCAAATTCTAACTAGTATTGCCTAGTAAAATTGGATTGAGTATACAATGTTTTCAATGATCCCAAAACTCTTTTGTTGTTTCATACTTGACCAACTGAGTACCAATTGACTGATTTACAAAAATGTTGATCCAAGTGATGATCTTTGCGTTATCCATCTCCCATGTGTCAAGGAGCATAGTATGTTTCTCACCACTAGTTGTATCAATAGTTTGGAACTTTGTATCTAATACATATCCTCACACGTGCTTTCCATAAAGAAATTTTTTCAGACATAGCTCCAGTAAAAATAGTTTTCCCATCGAGCTGGATAATTATGAACTACATAAATTCCTCATTACTTTTCATATCTACTATAAACAAATTCCAAAGTCCAAAGAAAAAAATAGATACGAAACAAAATCACATCAAAACAACCTCTAACACCAAAATGAAAGCAGATTCTTAAGCAAAGACAAATAAAAAAAAGTCGAAACAAACCAAACTAAAATAAAATACCTGGCCAAAAAATAAATCATATTACTCCAAGGATCAAACAAGCTTTGATACTATGTAAGCGTATACAAACAAAGAAAGAGAAAAGAGAGAAAAACAACTAAGGTTTTTAGAAATCTTCCAAATTACATATAGTATAAGCTCTTACTTATAAATAAAACATATGAGCTAATAGGCTTGAACCTAATATCTCTAGCAGTTGCTAGTATGCATGAGATAACTACCATCTCAAGCTCTTCATTATGTAGTTCGTATAAAATTCCCTACAATACAGAGATTAACAATTTGCTAACCCTTTAAACAATCATGTGCTTGGGTTGCATTTATATTCTACAAAAGTCTTACTAATAACCACCAAAATATTCTAAATTTACCTAAAGATAATCACTAACTAATCAGCGTACAACACATGCCAATATATAAATCCGTGAACTTGTCACCTAGATATATCCACAAACATCACTTCTTAATTTCAAACCAAGATCCTATCATTTTCCATATAAAATCATTAATTACCCAATTCTAAACTGGAGAATTTAATTGGTTTGACTCAAATGAAAACCTTAAGGATACATTTATCTTTGGTGAAAATGAAATATAATAACTTATATGGAATTTTAAATTCACAAGGTCATATCGTGCTAGAGAGTCTATATTATTATTTAAAAGTTAATGATTCATAATAAAAATATCTTATAATATTGATTATGACATATATTTAAAGTTATTAGAAATGTCAATGATGAAATGAGTATCACATCAAGTTTGACGAGCTAAATGAGTTGAATGTGTTAGATGAGCTAAATGAGCTTAGTAGGTTAAATGAACTAAACATAACAAACTATATATCTGAGTAAGTTTGACGAGTTAAATAATTTGAGTAGGATTGATGAGCAAAATATATGAACATGAAGGACGAGTTAAATAACTAAGTAAGTTGGATCATTTGGACAAGATGAAAGAACAAGTTTGATGTACAAAAAGTCATCACAAGCTTGACGAACTAAAATGACATCTAGCTGGACGACTTGACAAGAGAGCAAACTACACACACAAAATGGAAGTGATAAAATAAAGATTAAAGCACATAGATTAAAGAGTATTTAAAAAAATTATAGGTCCATATTTAAATATATGAAACTACCTTAAACATTTAAAGGGTAGAATTATGATAACTATGATTGATGAGTGCCATATATTTCATTAGATACGTGTCATTCGTCCTTATATTTTAGGACTGATTATATTATATATAGGAAATAAACTTTTAACTTGATGGTAAATATAATTTTGGAGAGACAAGTCAGTAAAACAATATTGATTTCGTTAGGTCTTCAGTTGTTTAGTCCATCTGATAATTTATATTGCATTGATGAGATAATATCTTATCAAATTGGCATAGTGTGTGCAAAATATTCTCAAAGTTTTAACGTCAGACCAATGATGATGACTTGCTTTGGAGTTGAAAATGATCATTCACTAATCAATCAGAACGTGGAGCTCCAACAATTACACTAAGTCCTTCAAGAGTCACTTCACTAAATCAAGAGAATGAGAGAATATGCAAAACTTCAACGATCACAATTACATATCCACATAGAATCTTTTGGTTAACTCATAAAATATAGTTGATCCAAGGTTATCTCAGCAATTACCAAAACAAATGAAGTTGATATTCCATTTATTTATATTTTTCATTCTTTAGAATTGAACACGAATAAATTAAGACAAGATCAAAACAAATCAAATGCATTAAAAATCTAAGAGATGATAAAATTTAAACTACATTTCAACAATGTCTAAAAGTTTTCGATTATTGTTTGAAAAAATATGGTAAAATATAATTCTAATCAAGATGAAATATGTTTTAGAAATAATGCAATTCATATTAAAGCTAATGTTTAAAAAAGACATGATCAAGATGCAAATGATAAACGTTCAAGTAATAAAACTAAATCAAACAAAAGATCTCGAAAAGGAAAGAAGAAATAGTAAATGTATATCAATGAGCTTTAAAAACATCCAAGATAACATCTTACACTATATCTTAATCTCCACTTTCTCAAAATATTCTTGAAGGAGAATTATCTAGAAAGTTTGATCTATATAAGATGGAGAAGTATGATAGAACAGATGATCCTGAATATAAATTTGAAAAATATTACAATATGATGCTTGTTTTTAATATGGATGATATACTTTTTCAAGAGCATTTTCTATGAGCTTTAGAGAAAATTCTTTAGTATGGTTTAATAACGTTCCAATATGATAAATTAATAGATTTAAGGAGTTATATAGCTCGTGTAAGATTTATTTTATTGGAAACAAGACTATTAAAATAAAAAGAGATTACATAATGATCGTGTATAAAAAAAGATGAATCGTGAAGAAGGTATGATCAAAAGATGAACAATTTAGAATGATGTAAGGAAAGTGTAACTTTAGTTGCACTCAAGAGAGAACTTTGATTCGACAATAGATTACTTGATGATCTAATTAAGTTTACAATTGATACTATAGTGGGTTTTTTAAGACGATCAGAATTATGTTATTGAGATCGAGGAAAACAAACGACATGAGATTTTATCAGAAAAACTATTATAGTAAATTACACATGCTTATGATATAAAGCATGATGATGGATGAAGAGTTTTGGATCCAGTCAAAGAACAATCTAACTACCTTAGTTTTATTACTTTGATCATTCAAACTAAAGATTTATACCTCGTATGAATAATAAAACAATTATTAATGATGAACAAAATAAATATTGAATTATCAAAAACCACTAATTGTGAATGCTCTTACGAATGGAAGATCTAAGAGGTTGTATTTCTCTTACTATTGTAATCATGGTCATGCAATTGGATACTATTTTAAGTTAACAGATAAAATCCAAAGATTAATTAACAACAAAGAACTGGTCGAATTTATTAAGGATAAATAAATAGAAAGCTAGGGAAAAAGAATAAAATAATAGTCCAATGAAGAAACAATTGATAATAAAGTGACTTTTTACTATTTTTTAGGGATGTAATTTACCTGGGACATCTCAATATTAAAAGAAAGAAAACGGAATGTTTTGGATGTTTACCTTATAAACAAGTCTTCAATACACGAGAGCACAATTCCAACACTAACACTTACATTTATTGATGATGGTCTATGAATTATAGTTACTCTTCATGATGATTCTCTACTTATTACTATATAAATTTCCACAGTTATTATCAAAAGAGTTATTTTGAGTTTCACTGAACGATCAACTGATTGTGTAGGGAAATTAGATATACCGGTAACGGTGGGATACAACCTAGTAAAACAATTATCAGTACTTTGTTTATGGTATTGATGTGGAAAGCTCTTAAATGAAATTTTAGGTCATTTATGGCTTTAATGGCTTCATTAAATGGAAGTTGTTGCATTTTCTTTTACATAAATGCATTGGATACTTAGTATAGAACGAGTTTGAGTTATAAAAAGTAGTCAAAGGATAATAAAAGATTATCATTCAATGTCCTTTCCCTAGAGAATATCGTGTAACAATAAAAAAAACTCCATTAGGGGATTCACAGTTGGTAAATCAGAATGTATTATTAATGGAATTTAAAAAAGGAAGATTGATGACCCTCATAAATTATTTCGGCTAACTGAACTGCTGGATAAGATAATTGAGTTGGATTTGAATAATGGAAAATAGTGAAAATAAGAGGCCATCTAACTCAAGAATTTGAATACGAGCTTAACAAATGATTAAAATTGAATGCTAACATTTTTTATGGAGTATTTATGATGTCATCGGAGTTAGTAAATCAATCATATGTCATGAACCAATTATTGATAAAAGGCATATGCAAATATGACATAAATAAAGAGAATTTCAACCAGCTAAGTTGAGGCCATTGTAAAGGATGTAGAGAAGTTACTTAATGTGAGACATATATGCGAGCCTAAGTACCTAACATTGGTAGTTAATCTCGTGATCTTAAAATAATAAGGGGAAATGGAGAATATATGTTGATTTTACTGACTCAAAGCGCAAAATTATTTGGAATGTATACAAGTTCACTAATATAATTTATGATGTCTTACAGTGATTAAGTTGAGTTATAAGATATACTTCCCTTTTGTAGGTTGAATTTTTCAAGTTCGAGTTATAAACTAAAGCCATCGACGATGACTAAAAATTATTTTTGGAATATCCATTGACGAAGTCATATTAGATATTCACTTTGATGGTGAAGAGTTGCTCTTATTTTATTGTGGAGGTCTGTCATTCGAAGTCATTGCACAATTATTTGATTTTGTTTTGGATATCTCAAGTTCGATTTTCGGATTATGTAAATTTGTTACAAAATATAGTGATTTTTTTATATCCGTGCAAGTCGTTGTAGTTTATTATTTTTGGACGAATGTTGTTTCCAAAAACATGAAAGAGGTAATTGTGAAGGAATTATGTTGGGTCCCTAGGATTGAAAATTGCAATGAGGCACTATTTTTCATGTCATTGCACAAGCACACAACTAATTAATTGTTTTGGACAAACGAAAACGGATCTTGTTGCTGACCCGAGTATCGAATTTTGGCGCCATGAGTACTCAAATCGAAGATCTTGATGAGCCATCGACTGTAAAAAAAACGCGACAGAGGCCAAATATTTGCTAATCCAACCAATTATTTTTTATATTTTATCAAAATAGCACAACAAGTCTAATTGTGTTCGGATTTGAGTAGTTTATATTTTAATGCATTTGAGATATTTCTGTAATTTTGGATTAGGCTTTGAAATAACTTCTATTAAGTTCTCAAACCATACTTCCAAGAGAAATTTTTGATAAATTAAAATATTTTCTAAAATTGTAAAGTTTGGGCTCGAAAACCCGTTGCTTAGGCCCCAAATTGTTGTTTGTGTTCTTTTTTAGATTTTTTTAATATTTTATCGATTTTATGAAAATAGTCCAGCAAGTCTAATTGTGTTCAAATTTGGATGAGTTGTATTTTATTTCATTTGGATATTTATGTAATTTTGGATACGAGTTTGAAATAACTTCTATTTAAGCTCTCAAATCCTACTTCCAGGACAACTTTTTGATAAACTGAAATATTTTGTAAATTTGTAAAGTATGAGCCCCAAAATTCGTTGTTTAGGGTCCCAGATCATTGTTTTTAATAGTTTTTTTAGGAATTTTAATATTTTATTGATTGTATTAAATAGCCAGACAAGTATAATTGTGTTCAGATTTGGATGGGTTGTATTTTATTGCGTTTGAAATATTTTGTAATTTATTAGATTTTGTAATAACTTCTATTTGAACTCTTAAACCGTACTTCCAAAATAATTTTGTGATAAATTGAAATATTTTTTACCTTAAACTTAGAGTTTATCTGATCTTTTATTGCTTTTTTAACCAAAACTAAAAGTTTTATTGATAAAATAGTTACAGAGGTATAACCTATAGAGTATTACAATATAAATTGATTATATCAGGGAGTTACAGAGGTATAACTATAGAGTATTACAATATAAATTGATTATATCAGGGTCTTGAATGAAAGAGTAATCTTTCATTCTTCTTATTGAGTAAGTATTCTACTAATTTACATTATATTGTTTTTCTAAGCGTTTAGTAGAAACGTTGTGCTTCATTTTCTTCCATAAATTTATTCGTCTGCTCTTTAGTCTATCTGTTTTCTTTAAATGATGTTAGCTTCTTGTTTTGTACCTGTACCTGTAAGACATTCAAAGTTTATAATGGTCAAGGATAACCTTGCCAAACGTTAGTAACTACTGTTAGGTATTCAGTCTTTTAGCCCGAGGTATTCAATGCCAATGCTTTCAAGAAATATAATGGAACTAAGAGAGGCAGGGCAATTATATGATAAGTAAAAGAAATTTGATTTGGTCTATATGTTGTGTTTCGCTACCCAGTCTGCCGCAAAGTTCTGTTCCCTAAAAATATTTCTGATGACCATACTAGGTGGTATAAGGTTTCTACAACGTTGTATTATTAAATTTAAATACCAAGGTGTTGCTCCGTAACTAAATATATTGAATAAAATTAGAGAATCGATCTCTATGTCAAATAAGAAATAACCATTTTGTTTACAATACAGTAAGCCTTCTAGTAGTGATCTAGTTTCTGCCACTAAATTAGAGATTTTACCTGTTAGTATACCTTTAGATACTATCAAACTAGCATTAGAATCTCTTAATATAAATCCAACACTTGATTTATCATTGGATAGGGCTGAACCATCACAATTTAATTTAACTCTACCTAATAATGAAGGATGACATTCAATAAGAGTCATTGGGTTTTTTTTAAGTGATTGAAACAATGAAGTTCTAGCAACTTTAAGATCACCTTTCAAATGTTTATTTTTGAGAATGTTTGAATTATCTAAAGAAGTTATCAAGTATATATGTTTCGATATGTTCCTAGCCTTCCATATTGACCATATGATTAAAGAAGATATAATGGTAATAATATGTATGTGTTTGGAAGTAGAAGAGAACCATATAAATATAACATGCTTGATAGTCATATGTTTACCTAGAACTAAACCAAATAGATCAGAAAAATACAGTCATATATTCCATGAACTATGAGAAGCAACAAATAAGTGATATATGGTTTCCACATTGAAGAACTTTTGGCATTTTGATGATACGTGGAAACCTTTCTTTTCAAGAACATAGTCTACTGAAATTAAGTTGTTCATAACTCTCCACAGAATAAATGAACATTTCTTTGGAGAAATTTTATTCTAATTTTCTTTAGGATTATAGATTTATGGTCTTTAGTCCTTATTTTATTCCATGTTACCTATAGATAAAATTTTCCATCTAGAGATATTATGCATACTATATTATCTTCCTTATCTAAGTTAAGAGATACCTTCAATATTCTGTCAATATCTAACTGAAGTACATTGTTTCTAAGTTTTCCTATATTCCATTAATTGTTTAACCAGAATTCATTAACAAGAATTTATTAACTTTGACTTGTCTATACCATAGATTGTTTTCATTAGCAGTGAGAGTGATTAAAGGGTATTTGTAACTCCATTTATCTACCCAAAAGTCTATGTTACATTTTCCCGGGGACAAGAGAATGAATGTTTCAGCTAAGTCCCTAGATTTCAGAATCTATTTCTATACTTTAGAGTCATTTTGTTTTTTGTAAGTTTATAAAGGATGGATTTTCAGGCAGTAAATTAATTGCATTAAATTTTCCAAAAGTGATTAGTTTTTTTTCTAAAAGCAAACCAGAATTTACAGGATAATGCTATTTGGGGTTCTTTAAGATTTCTTATATTTAAACCATTTTTATCAAATGGTTTATATAATTTAGTCAATTGAGACCATATTATAGTTTTTTTATTCTTACTATTTTCCAATAAGAACTTATTCATTATTACATTGATTCTGGCTATAACATTGTTAGGAATTTGGATACGTTACAAATAATATCTTGGGATGACATGTAAAACTTATTTGATTAAAATCCACCTCTCACCGAAAGACAATGTTTTTGAATTCCAATCAACTATTTTACTTTTAATTTTATCAATCAGATCTTCAAAGTAATTTAAATTATGTTTTGTGTTCATTTGGATGCCTAAATATCTGAAAGGTAATGATTTGTGTTTGAATCCTATACTGTATTCAATAGAAAATATCCTAGTTATGTCCATTAGGTTAGATGTAACGAAGGTTGTTTTATCTTTGTTAACATGTTGTCCAAATATGTTTTGATAGATATTAAGAAATTCACATATTCTCTTAACATTTCCAATTGATCCATTAGCAAAGATTATAATGTCTTCCGCAAATGCTAGACATTGAATATTGATTGAGCCCATTGATACATATTGCATTGATAGATAAAGATTCATTAGTCATTTAATTTCTCTTATTGAGAATTCTTCAGCAATGATAAACAGGTTGAGAGAAAGAGGGTCTCCCTTCCTGATACCATTGCTAGAAGGAAAGTATTCAAGAGAATGACCATTAACAATGATTGAATAATGGATATTTTTTATACTTCTTTTAATAAGGTCAATGAAATGATCATTGAAACCAAATGCGGTAAGCATGGATATTTTTATGCTATTGTTGTTTGTTTTCAGGTCGTCTTTTTCATGTGCTATCTATCTCTCCCAATCCCATGTTCACCCCATCTTTTACTATGTCTTAACACTCGTCTCTTTTATATCTACTCACCACGTGTAGAAGTTCTTTAATATTAAAAAAATAAAAGTAGATAGAATGAGAAAAGAGAGTTTTATTGATAATATATATTGTTCTTCTTAGTAGAATGTCTCTTATATAGTAGATCCTAACTACTAATATAACAAACTATTCAATATTCCCTCTTCAAGACGAGACCTAAAGCTAGCACGGACGCTCTTCTTGGACAATAAGGGAACAAAACAAAATCAGACAAATAAACTCAAGAAGTAGATCGTGAGCTCGAACATTACATCTATAATTTGTACCGGGTGAATCTAGAGTTATTGCAGCAGCACATACTCGTCCAACACCAATTGTATGGAGTACATCTTGACTGTCAGGATTTCCAAAATAGACAGGAAGATCCAAGGCACGTCTAATTGTCACTCTATCACTCCTAACGTCAAGGGAAACAAATGGAATAATTCATTCTAAAAGCAGTTGAGCTATGATCTCACCAACACGTCCAAACCCACAGATAGTTATACAACCTTGCAAATCATCAGTCTCATTTTCCACGGGTAATAGACTGCGAACATCATGCAACAAAAATCGAGAGGCCAGTAGCTGGCCTCCAACAGCTAGCCACGATGTAATGGCCATTGATATCTCCACCACAAGAAACAACAAGGACATAAGTTGAAAAGACATTATACACTAGTAAACAGCTTCACCAAAAGCCACGAATGTAAATTCTCCACGTAGAGCTAGTAGTAGGCCAACTCGTATGGCAGATAATAAGTGAAACACCAAAAACTATAATCACTTTATTGATTATCATAATGATTGTCGTTGGACCTGCAAGCAGTGGAACATATGTGTGATCTTCCTTAAAGTGTTATGAATCAACCCCTCCAAATACGCATTCACCTTCAAAACTTGTTATTCTGGGTTGACCACCAATTTTTACATTATCGTAGCTGAAGAAACCAGAGATCGATCCAGTACTATACTGAATCCAGCATATTTTTCATTCTTCTTGTAGGTGCTTGAAGCACTTGACTTGTATTTCACATGAAAGAAACATGCCATTGATATTGATAGATAACACTTTGAAGATGGTACCCATAGGTTAGACCTTCTAGAGTCAAAGATGACAGTATATTTTTGTGATGAAGTACGAATAACAATTTCACCATAGTACTGATCATACATATAGTTTTTCAATCCTACTATATCTTTATCTGTGGCATTACCAACACCATAACAATATTATTTGCATTCCGTAACATCTTTATTTCCTTAATTAATAAGCCAAAAAAACATTACCACATAAAAACAAGCAATAATCCAACTTGCCAAAAGAATGTGCCACATAAACACATCTCATCATTATCACTACAAACATATAAGAAAACTACTTATATGTATCAAACTAAGCAACAACTAACTTCTTTCTATTCAGCTGAAATCCTTTTGCATTATGCAAAATTTTTTTTTAACAATAAGGCGAAACCATTATCACCTCAAAAACAAGCGGTGATCCCACTTGCCTAAAATAATACGTCACTTGCATCATCATCACTATAAACATTTGTGGTAGTTCAAATATAATATCATTGATTTATTTTATACACCGGTAGATTTACCTTGATAATTTAAAAATAAAAATCTTATAAAACATAAATAAATAGCTAATATACATATAAAAAACAACATTACTTAATGGAATATTCTAAGCGAGGTGATTTAGTTAGTGACTGATCGATGACATATCCACATAAACTATAATATTGGAATTTAACCCTCTTCTTCACAAAATCTAAATTTTATGTTGACCGATAATATTATTTTAATTTACACTAAATTCATCTTTAATTTATCATCCAAATAATTTTAGAATCTCATAGTTCAATAAAATATAAAACAAAACGAAATAGAATTTCAAAACAATGTTTGGAAATTAGTTACATTTGAAAAATATTGCATAAATTTTATAAGATTTTGAAATAAATTGCGTTTAAAAATAAAATAAAATAATAATCGAATCCAAAATAACATATATTTCATTCTTATTTTTCTGATTTCGAGATATAATCTTGAAATTCGTTACTTTAAAATAGGCAATTGATACTCCCTATTTTGTTTTTTTTTTTGTAATTAGCTGCAAAGAACCGTAAAATATAATTAAAAAATTATAGAGACTTAAAAAAGACGCCTTTTATTTTAATTATCTAAAATTTGAATCCTAAATAAGAACATAAAAAATAATTATAATTTAAATTTTTTATACTTTTTAGAAAAATTTAAACTTTTGAAAATGAAAAATATATTAAGATTTAGTAAAATTTCTTTTCACTTTAAAAATAAACCTTAAAATAATATAACAAAAATATGAATTTCGAAAAATACTTGGATCAATAAGAACTACTACCCTTATGAGTAAAAAAACTAATTATAACTATATGTTTGTATGTTTTGATGTTTTAATATTAGGATATGAACTTGATCAAATTATTTTTTATTTAATTTAATATAATTTTTAATTTTTAATTTTTTTTTATCAATACTGTGTTTTTATTTAATTTTGTATAATATTTTTGATCACTAATATTCATATCCAACAAACCTATATACCTACTTATGTAATGATTCATTTTTATAGGACAATGAGCGAAAAAAGAAGCCAAACCATAAATAAATATTAGAATTTTTTAACGCTTTCAAAAAAATTGTCATTAGAATCAAATAAAGAAGAGTTCAAAAATAGTTGAAATAATCCAATAGGAGGATTCACTATCACTGTAGTATTTGGTAAATTTAGCAAAGATGAAAAGTGATGTATTTGATTGTATATATAGCTGGTTTACAAAAGTACTTTCGTTTTTTAGGTTGGTCGCGCGGTTGGTTCACATATATAACCGCTACTATTTTTGTAGGGTAAAAAATATGGTTAGTCTTTCATGTTTATCACTTGTATCAACATAGTTTTTTTCGTTCATTTCTGCATAAAACTCATCCTTTTCGTTTTAAAAATTTGCAAATATAGTCCCTCGCACGTATAAACCATTTAAAAACTGATATGTGACATTTAAATTCTAAGTTTTGTATCATTTTTTGTCCAAAAATCTCAAGTTTTGTATCACTTTTGGTCCTCCAGAATATGTGGAGGGACAAATCGTGCAAATTTTTAAAATAAAGAGGATGAGTTTTATGCAGAAGTGAACGAAAGAGACTATGTTGATACAAGTGGTAAACATAGAGACTAATAGTGCTTTTTAGCCACTTTTGTAACTTAACTTCGTTAAGTCGTGAATTTTGAAGAAAATAAAATTAAGAGAATTTGTTTTCCTGAAATTCTGAATCCATTCAAGTTGATCAAATTACATATACATAACGGAAACGCGGAATTTACGGAGGCAGTTACAACTGCACATAATTTATAACGGAAACTAATAAAATATAACTGCATACATATAAATAAGGTACGAGATTATATTAATTATGCCAACATTTCTCCCTCTTAATCTCGTAACTCAGGCTTCAAGTTGAACACACCAGTTGCATCTCTTAAGAACTCGAATCTGTCACGCGGCAATGGCTTGGTAAACAAATCTGCAATTCCCTGTTCTTGAATGTAGCCTTTGACCACGAGTCTTGCCTTATACTTAATAATTTCACCGTCTGGATTCTTCTTCAACTTATAAACCCATTTCAAACCTATTGCTTTGTGTTCTGGTGGTAATTTTCTAAGCTCCCATGTTCTATTTTTCTTAATCGCCTCAAGATCCTCCACCAATGCTAGCCTCCAATTTTCATTGTTGAATGCTTCTTTTTGCGTCGTTGGTTCTTCAATGGACAGAAGGCTAATATCTGAATCTAACCCAATTTACTTAGTTTCATCATATAACTCTTGTAAAGAACGAAACTTTTTTGGTGGAGTCTCATCGTCCTCGTTGCTAGGTTCCTCATCTGATCTTCTATCATCCCAATTTAATACACTTTGAGAAGAAATTGATGGTGATTCAATATTCATAGATTCTACTTCTCCAATTGAATATCTAATGGAAATAGAGTTACTGGGTTGAAGTTCCATAGTAACTACAGTGTCAGACCAGTTCCATTTCTCAGACTCTCGAAATACCACATCTCGACTCACTATTATTTTCATTGTTTTTGGATTCACAAATCTATAGGCTTTTGAACCAGGTTCATAACCAAGAAAAAAACTTTGTTACTTCGATCATCAACCTTCTTCACATCATATTTCAGATTTTTAACATAAGTTATACATCCAAAAATTCGAAAATGACTTACACTTGGTGTTTTTCCAAAGTAGACTTCATATGGTGTCCTTCCACTTATAGCTCTTGTGGGACAACGATTTAGAAGATAGGTTGCTGTAACTGCAGCTTCTGCCCAAAATTCATACGGTATTTTTTTATCCTTCAGCAAACATCTCATCATCTCGACAATGGTTTGATTTCTTCTTTCCACCACACCATTTTGTTGTGGTGAATATGGTGCTGTCATTTGCCTTTGAATTCCATGAAGCTCACAAAATAATTTAAACTCTTGAGACTGAAATTCTCTGCCTCTGTCTGTCTGTAACATTTTTATTTTCTTTCCCAATTGCGTCTCGACCTCTGCTTTGAACTTCTTAAATCCCGTAAGTGCTTCATCTTTTGATTTCAGTGGTTTTAGCCACATGTACCTGCTAAAATCATCAACAAACAAAATAAAATATATGTTCCCTTCTTTGGTAATTGGTGAAATAGGACCGCAAATATCTGCATGAATTAGATCTAACAATGAACATGCTCGATAGTGACTTTGTGTTGGAAAGCTTTCTCTGTGTTTTTTCCCAATAACACATACATCACAATTCTGACCATCTTGTTTAAACTCAGGTAATCCATGGGCTAATTTATCTCGTCCAAGTTTTTGCAAGGCTTGAAAGTCCAGATGGCCATAGTGAGCATGCCACAAACAAGAATTTTCAGATTCGGTAGATAGGAGATATTGTGAAATTGCTTGACTCATTTTCATTGCATAGAGTCTATTTTCTGCTCGAGGTATTTTGGCCACCAGATTGTAATCTGCATCAAACACACTTAGAAATCCACCTTCAACAACAACCTTTCCTCCTTACTCATCTACTTGTCCCAAACTAATGATATTAGATTTTAATTCTAGTACATAATAGACATTCTATATGCGCAAGTTTTTCCCGGTTTTGCTTCGGAAGTTTGCAGTTCCTCTTCCACAAATATTGATCATAGAGCCATCGCCAAACATTGCTGTACCACTCATTGATTTGTCTAAGTCTGTTAACAGGTTTCGGTCCCCGGTCATATGATTTGAAGCGCCTGTGTCGTAGTACCACATTTATTCATCAACACTCCATTTCGTTGCCATTGTTTCAGATATATCTTAGGCCAGCATCAATTTTTTCTCTCTAGAAAAAACACAATTGGTCTCCATGACTAGCAATGTATCTTTCTCTTCTATTTCTTCTCTTAGATTCATTGTTTCATGTTTCTTCGGTTTGCAATCCCTAGCATAATGCCCAAAATTATGACAAGTATAACATCGTACCTTTGTGATATCAAAGTTCGAATTTCTCTGGATATGTCATTCTCCATCAACAGATTTTGATATTCCATAGGAAAAGCTTCCTCTCCCATAGCCAAAGCCACCTCTGCCTCTTCCTCAACCGCGACCTCGGGTCCCTCCAGAATATGTCGAGTTGAATCGTGACTCCCATTCTCCTTTTGTTAATAACACCTTTTCATCATGCTCTTCTTCTTCATCACTTTTAAGACGTTCTTCATGGACTCTTAGTGCCTCAATAACATCTTCAAAAGACTTGTTTTTGACATCTCCAAATTGTTCAATTGACGCTGCAATTTGGGTAAACTTTGACGAGACTGATCTTAACAATTTATTGTTCACATAATCTGGCTTAATCGCAACACCAAGGGCCTTTATTTGGTTAGCCACTGTTGCCATTTTTCTCGCATACTCCACTGCTGTCTCATTTTTTTTTATTTTTCATACCTTCAAATTCCCATCTGAACGCTTGTGCTCGCACCTCTTTGACCTCGCCTGCTCCTTCATTCATTTTGCGAAGAGACCCCCACGCTTCTCGTGCTGTCTCGATGTCACCCAATTCCATTAATTGGCCTTCAGTCAATCCTTGAGAGAGAATTCCATACGCCATTTGATCTTGACGGAGATCAAATGGTTTGCCGGGCAACACAGCTTCCCAAACTCTTTGAGCCTTCATGCATATCTTCATCTTTAATGCCCATCCTTGATAGTTTGTGTCAGTGAGAATTGGATACGTAAGTGATAGATTTCCTTCCTTCTGTGACACTCTTCTTTCTGATTCTGTTGATTCAGCGCTACCACCGCTTCTCACCACACTCGCATAACTATCGTTTTTCGACATTGGCTCTGATACCAAATGAACAAAATAAAATTAAAAGAATTCGTTTTCCTGAAATTCTGAATCCATTCAAGTTGATCAAATTACATATACATAACGGAAACGCGGAATTTACAGAGACACTTACAACTGCACATAATTTACAACGGAAACTAATAAGATATAACTGCATATATTCAAGTTGATTATATTAATTATGCCAACAAATTTAGCAATAGCCTATTTTGCTTTAGGGGTTAGTTCACTGGTGTGCGTATATATACACGATACGACAGTTCGATCTATAATTTCTGATTCATGTACTTGATCTTATTAACATCCTTCCATTTAGCAACATTTTAGGATAACATAACCTTAAAGCTAACACCAATGGTCAAACAAAGAAAGGTCTAGACCTCTAGAGCCATACATATGATTATGTAATGTCTTTCGTAAACTGATTATAGTCCTCCGCAAACACTGAGACACACGATTACATCCAACATAAGTTTCTAAACTAATTCAAGTACTGTGATGTTAGGCTAAGAGTAATGGTGAATCACCGGAGTTGATTATTTATTTTAAAACAGTATTATTTTATATCAAAACGATCATTTTACTACATTCGATCCCAATTGTTTGTCTTTTATTCTGCATATGTAGTCACCACAAATGACCACTGATATGGAAATGATAAAAAAAACAAAAAATAAACGTTTTGATTTATTCTATACACGTGTCTGGATCCATCCCAGTTAAATAACAAACTAAATCTAATCAAATTTTGTCCAAATTTAAAATTTAAAATTAGCCGAACCGCTAGCCTTGGTACGCCAAATTTGGGCCAATATTAAAAATCACGTTATATACATCAAACTTAATAACTCAGATACAAAAGTCGGATACAAGAGTTGTTCTAATCCAAAGTGAATAATAGATTCACACTAAATCATGTATTGTAGCTCTATTCCTCATCCCATTCATCGTTCTTGTAAGAAACAAGCGTATTTACTTTATGAATCTGCAAAACCGGACGATAAATGCGTAATCAAACCCAATATTTCTCCAAGATTTTTATCTTTTTGTTGAAAAGTTTACCTTGGTGTCAAAAGAATGTAATTTCACCATTTGTGGATTGTCAATCAACTTGGGATCACTTTCAATCCAAGTAAAAGGAACGGAAACATCTTTATCAGTGTATGCTAACACATCAAATACACCTGAATCCAAACACAGCAACAAACTAATATAAATTAGCACAATATAAGAAATTTCAAACAGTTCGATTATTTTACGTCTTACATGATTCATCCAGACACGGTAAGTAAGTAATGCTTGAAGCGATCTGTCTCATGATCGCTTGAATCTCTCTCATAATTTCTTTATCACTCTTTTCCCTAGAGGCTCTGGAAAAGCACATTTAAAACACGAAAAAAAAACAGGATCAAAACAAATTTTGGAGACGGAAAGACGAATTCGAAGATTGAACGACACTGTTATATATTATTATTACCCTTTCTCGACTAAAACTTCAGTATCAGTCTCAATGCTGAAATTCCACCTCTCAAGAACCTCACTGGTAGCTTTGCTCATTATGACTAAAACAATCCTCTGCAGTTTTCCAGCTTCAAGCCATTCTTTTACACCAACAGGAGACTCAAAACTTTATATCACAAAACACTAGAGCATCTAAACAATCTGATTACACTCTGATTACTACATATTATTCTATCAAATTAACTTCTAATCAGACATTTATAATTACAGTCACTACTCACTAAACACACTAAACACTGGCTCATAACTATAAGACCAGCTTCAAGACAATCTTCTCTGGATCATCTAAACAATCTTCAAGACATTTTCTTTACAATGATCCGCGAAACAACAAACGTAAAGTTAACTCTAGAATCTGTTTAAACTTCAAAGTTATCAATTCGCTTTATTTGTAGACTTTGAACCACAATTGCTCCTTTAGACTAACAACATTCTTAAAATATAAAACAACTGTCGAAAGACACCCCGAATTTTTGTTGTCATCCAAAACAGTTCTATAATGAATCTTCAAAACTCCAATGGCCTAATCTACACTACTTTGCATTTGGCTTTTCATGGAATCATAAAGCATAAACTTACAACAACTAAGGAACTAACATTTTTGCTAGTTCTAATTTCTAATACTCCATAGATTTTCGACATGAAGACCAAAAACAAGAAAATTACCAGAAAGCTGAGTATTCAAGTTGGAAAGGAAGGATTTAACTCCCTCATCTTGAGTAAGCAACATGGGAAGCCCATATTTCTTCACCTTAACAAAAGTTTCTTCAGGATAAACTCCGCGGTTGTAAAGTATACTACAAAATAAAATTGTCAATCAAACAACATCACTAACTTAATCTGATTACCAAAATCAATAAAACAAAGAACACAAGATAAACCAAATACAATGAACGGCACCTGTTCGCTGCATAGCCTGAGACAAAAGGGAACAAAGCAGAAACATAACAATCAATAGATATAAACAAGCATCGATTGGAAGTAGAAAAAAAAAGTGATTATACATTTATACATACCGAAGAACTCGCTAACGATTGCAGCAGATCCACGTAGGGTGATGATATCTTTAGTGATAGTTTTTGATGCCATGACTGTTGGTTGATTATAAAAGTCTTGGGTCTTTGCTTTCCAAACGAAAGTGAATGGGGAGAGTTTAGAGGGTTTACTAATTGCGGTCAAATGCGAAGGAATGGGTTGTCTAGGGTTTAATGTTAGAGAGAGAGAGCAAGAAGGCGGTTTGAATTTTTTATTCAAGACTAGAAGAAAGAATAACGGCTACTTATCAAGCCTCCTCTGGAGGCCAACGGTTAGGCGCGTATCTAAATATTATAAATAAGTGAAATGATACTTAAATACATGCTCACGAAATATGCACTCATTTAGTATCCACACTATTTATAATCATTTAAGATCCATTTTTACTAAAATAATTTTCATTAAGTACTTCATTTTTTTAATATTCTAACTACCCTCAACAAACTATAATAAGATATTTTTTAGAAAGAGAAAAATAACACTAAATACCTTATCAACTATTTAATTACCTAGTAGTACCCGCTTTTTGGATAGTGTCACTTGGTACCTCGAATTAAAATTTGGACAAAAATATCCCTGACCATATATACCCGCTGGTACCTCCAGGTGTTTGCAATTCTCAGGATATCCTGAGAGTTTGCAACTCAGGATTTCCTCAACAACTCTCAGGATATCTTGATAGTTGTTTGCAACTCAGGATTCTCTGAACAACTCTCAGGATATCATGAGAATTGTTTGCAAACTCAGGATTTCCTGAACAACTCTCAGGATTTCCTCAACAATTCTCACGATATCCTGAAAGTTGTTTGCAACTCAAGATTTCCTGAACAACTCTAAGGATATCCTGAACAATTCTCAAGATATCCTGAGAGTTGTTTGTAACTCAAGATAACCTGAACAACTCTCACGAAATTGTAACTCGTGAAATTTTATTTTTTAAAAAAAATAAAAAAAAATCATCAATGGATCTAGTTTTGCTAATTTTAAAAAAACAAAAGCGATGATACTTTCATTTATTTTTTTCGATCTCCGGTTTGGAAGATACAGATCTTTTAAAAATAAAATAAAAAGAAAAAGTAGGAAAGAGAAATTTTGGTTACATGGTTATTCATGAAGGGTGAGGGTAGTTAGGGTATTAAAATAATGTTAGGTACTAGGTGGTAATTAGGTAGTTGAGATGGGTATTAAGAGATAATTGATCAAACCTTGGGTACTAGATGACAATAAAATAATTGAGTAGGTACCTTAGGTGTATTTCCCTTTTAGAGAATATTAATATTTTAAGCCAATCATATATTTTAAAATTTGAATTTCTAACGAACCGCTTCCCTCTCATACCCTAACCAACGAACCCGTTTTTCAAACAAAAGCTAATTTTCACAAGAACTATTGCGGTGATCATTCTGATATACCATCGTCAACCGGTACTATCCTCTTTGTCTTCGATTGATATAACTACGCCATAAATTATTTCAGACCATCAGAAGACTGTTTATCAGACTTCACTTGGTATGGCTGTTGCTACATGTACATTGAGTGCAGTTTAAAAAGTTATTGACTAGTTTGTTTCTGTTAAGTGATTTTGAAGCTCAGGTTGTCAATTTTTGTTGTACGACAAGTATCTGGTTATTCATGTTTTTTTATCATAAACTAAATTAATAATAACAGGATTTTATGTAGTTATGTTGATTTCTAAGTTAAAAATAGGTTAAGCCGTGTATATAATTGAGTTGTTATGGTTTTTTCTAGTTTGGTTGGCTCTCCAGTAGCCTAATTATCATTTTTAGAGTTGCATGAAGATGATGTGATTGTAGTCATAGAAGATGTGTTTTAAGAATAAGCTATTCCATTGCAATTTGCTTGTAAACATTAACCACGCTAAATAGTCGATGCATTTGTATACTGTCATTGCGATTGTGATGGGTCTGGTGTTGTGTCTTACCTTAATATGTCTGGTGAAGGAGAACTACTGTAATTTGTATGAAAGTACAAGCGATGCTAGAAAATGGTACTTAATTCATAGGTGTACTATCATTGAGATTTTAGTATTTTAAACATTTGCTAGATATGCCCATGATTGATCATGATTGATAACACTTTGCTAGATTGGGGGTATAACATTGCGATTCTAATATCATTGCTGGTTTGCTAGATTGGGTATATTGACAATAATACAATTTTTAACATAACACATTGCGTTTTGTGGCTGCCAATACAACTTACTGACATTGCTAGATATGATATTGACCGATCATGATTGATAACACTACTACATATGACCTGAGTATGCGATTTTGTACGTAACATTTTGTTAGATTGGGTGTATTAATGAAAAATTGATTTTCTATGTAACACATTGCTACTTTGTGGCTGCCAATACAACATCCTGACTCAAGCTTCTACAATGCATGGTAATATATGTCTAAACCTAAAGTTTGTATTTTCAAATATGGTCACTAAAGTGCAATTATTCCTTTGTTCGAGTTTGAAAGCTTTCAAGGTCTTCAAGATCACGCTGAAAGAAGATAGGAGGAGTTAGTTAGAGGTAACTACACTATTAGCTACTCTTACGGTGATCAGAAGAATTGTTTGTTTAATAAAAATGTATATTTTATGGGGTCAGAAGGATATCTTGATGTGGAGCGTCTAAAAAATATTAGTTTTCTTATAGAACAACAACTAGTTGATAAAGGGTCTGCAGTTAGGCGTAAACAGCCTAACCTAAGTTTTGGAGAAACCTCCCATAACCAACTAACTAGTAGGGACAGTAGTAATGATTTGCTTAATTCTGAACCAAAAAAAAATATCTTGCTACAACTGGACGGGCTAATGCTATCACAAGTGTTGGTCAATCATTTGATGGAGGTGTTTTAGGTCTAAGGTTATCCTTATGCCGATATGCGTTAGAGAATTTTTTTTTCTTTCAAGTACATGCATAATAAATTTAGTAAGAGCATTGCTTATTGTATCAACAAAGAGTCAGTTGGATGTAAATATAGACTTTATGCATCAATTGATTTCAGTACGGGTTTAATGACGATAAAGAGGTTTGTTGACACACATACATATAGTCTCGTCTTCTCTAAACAAAAAAGTAGGCATTTGACATCTGATTTGATTACAGATGAAATTCATGATTCAATTAGGAAATGCCAATAGGTAACGACGAAAAGTAAACAATCCTTTATAAAACAAGACTATGGTATAAACATCTCTTATCGTCTCTTGTGGAATGCTTTAGAGAATTAATGAAGGGGAGTATCCGAAGATAATATTACTTATTTTAGTTTGTTAAGAGGATACTTTAAACGATTAAAAATTCGTGATATTATAACGGGCTATCATTTTGAATTAGCAGTTCGTAACGTTTTCTGAAGCTGTTTTATAGCATTTGGATCGTGCCTTCAAGGTTTTAATTCATGATGACCACTGTTGTACGTCGACGGAACCCATTTAACAAGGAAACATGCGGGTGCGTTGCTATCTGCGATAGTAAATGATGACAACGACGGTTAGTCCCACGCTGTTTCTGGATCATGCTAGATATGTGTATTCATACTTGCGATTTTAGTATTAAATTGAACACAATGCTAGATAGGTGTTATTATGTCTATGATTTATATGATTAGGACGATTTTAACCTATTTTTATGTTTTTTTTATCGAAAGTTTGGATATTTTATTTATCAATTGAAAGCAAACAGGCCCACAAACCCATGTTTTAAGAGAATACATTGGAGGTAAATTTAAATTTGACAAAAAACGCAAGACTTTCCAGTGAGCTCCAATTTCTTCATCTTCTTTAAGATCCAAACCAATATCCAGTTTAGAAACCAACAACCATACGATTTAGATTTCTATACTTCTCCTACCAAGAAATTCTTAGAAGCAACTCCAGGTTCAGTAGATAAGATAGCTTTCAAAACTTGTGTTTGAAATGAGACAGATTGAAGGATGAGATCTCAAAGAATGGCTCTCAGCCTTTTAACCAAAGACGACTCCCAATCAATTAGGTAATTCAATCGTCATCTTCAGTTCTTATGTACCCGATACCTAGAATCTCTAGCAAGACAATAGCCCTCAACTCGTTAGGATTGGAATCTGGACTATAGTCCAGGTTTATACCCTTTTCCAGCGTGTGTTTAGGTAGCTAGTCCGATGCTACATTTTATTCTCGAAATATATGGGTAAGTGTCATTGTTGATGAAATAAGGCCCCTACAGTATTTGGCCAAAAGCTCCAAAAACCAGGAAGCTTCACCTCTTAGGATGATTTCAGATAAGATACGATAATCAGTTTATATTTCCAATAAAGTGATATTGTTTTATTTGCACATTAGAAGGTCGTTCAACAATGCTCGACTCTCAGTAACTAATAGAGATTGCTTCCTATAAATTTTACCAAAGATTACTATCATTTCACCTTTTTAGTCCCTGATGATACCTACTCTACTAGCTCCTTCTTTGAAGTTACTAGCCTCGTATGTGTTCAATTTGTATATAGTTCTTTTAGGTAGATTCCACATAAAAGACAAAGCAATTATAGGCTTCTTTAAATGGTAATCATAACCTAAGTTGATTGCAATGTTACTATCCTTCCTCCAGATTTTTCTTTTGAGAAGATACCCTTGATCAAGAGCAGGTGGAAACCTTAATACGTAGTCTATCATGGATTTTGAAGTTGTTGAATTTCCTTTGTACTTTTTCGAGTTTCTAGCAGATCATATCGCCCAAGTGATTATCACTGGAATGAGAGTTCTCATATGAGTATCCTTTGATGTTAACCAAAACCAACTTCTTAGAATATGGGTGTAAGACATATTTTTATTGATGAAGATTCTAAAAATTGAATCTGAATAGGACCAGGTCTCCCAAGCCTCAGAACACTGAATAAATACATGAGTGATTGACTCAATGTTAGGAAAATGCTGGCACTTTGAAGCCAGCTGAAAACCTTTTGCTTGTAACACATAATCAATAGGTAACCATTACTGGATGACCTTCCAAGTTAAGAATGAGCACCTGTTGATATTGTTTCATATCTATTTGAACAAGTTAGATTTATTGTTTTTACTCGTAATGAATTCCCAAGTGTCTTTTATAGTGAAATCACCTGATTTTGACAGAGCCCACTTTATGTGATCCTTGTTACTAGAGAGGGAGATATTGCTTATTTTCTCAATTGTAGCATTTGAGAAGCAGTTTCTTAGATTGCCTAAGTTCCAGCCTCCATTTTCCTAATAAGAGCTTAACTTCTTAGGAATATACCAGATTCTATCAGTTACTGAGTCGAGGTTGATATATGGTTTTGTTGTGCACCATCTCTCAAGCCAGAACTCCATGTTCCCTTCACCAACTTGCTAGTAGATCATTTTATCAGCCTTGTCTCTTATCTTCAACAGTTTATCCCGAACATTAGATCTCTTGTAGGTTTTAGGTACAGGTAAGGGGTGATAATTGTAGCAGTAGATAGACGTCATTATTCTTGACCAAAATGACTTTTAATCTCTGAAGTTAAAACATATTTTATAGGAAAAATATTATTGAATGTCCTCAAATTTTCTTATGTTCAAGCCCCCCCCCCCTTCATCATATGTCTTACAAATTTTGACGAGGAAGACCATGAGATGACCTTACTGCCTTCTTTAGAGCTCCATAGGAACTTGTTGCAGAAATTTTCTATTCCCATGATAGTTGATTTAGGAATAAGGGATGATTACATGGTGTATATTAGAATGGTATTAAGAATATTATGTACTAGTATAAGCCTTCCTCCAAAGGAATGTTATCCCACTCTATAATTTTTGACCTGATTTTACAAACCAACTTTTCATAGTTAGCAGTCTTGTTGTTATTGCTGATGGTGACTCCCAAATACTTCATAGACAGGTAACTATACTGAAACCCCAACTTTGTTTTCCAGACTGATCATTCTGTTCCTGGTCATTCTCGAGGAAGCATACAATTTTGATATGTCTCTGTTAATCTTTTGTCGCAATCTGTCATTGTAGTGATCAAGGAAGTTTTGTATCTTATTAACTGAAGAGAAAGAACCATTGCAAAATACAATAAGATCATCTGCAAAAGCCAAACAAGGTACATTCCAGCCACCTCTGTTCTTTATCTAACTGCAATATGTTGATTGGTGAGATGTTTCAAACCCCTTATCAAATAATCTTCAACAATTATAAAAAGGATGGGAGATAAAGGATCTCCTTGCCTTAAGCCTTTTGTTGACTTGAAGTAGCCTTTCAGTTCACCATTAACTATGATGGAGAAGTGATTGTTGTTGATGTTCTTCTCTATTAAGCCTAGGAAAGAATCATTCAAACCAAACGCAGCCAAAACCCTCAATAGAAACTTGTGTGATAGCTTTTCAAAGGATTTAGATATATCCACCTTTATCATGAGATTATCTCATCTAGTTTTACAGTTTATGCCATAACAAAGATCTTTGGTAATTAAGATGTTCTCATGGATACTCATGTTATTGACGAATACTGCTTGTTCATCAGAGATAATGTTATGTAGTATTATAGAAAGTCTTTGATTTATTACCTTGGAAACTATTCTGCTGAATATTGTTGTAAGGCTTATTAGTCTGTAGTCCTTCCAACCTTTAGGAGAATCAGTTTTGGAAATTAGACAGATAGAAATGGCGTGAACACCTCTAGGAATAAATAGCCATTAAAAATGTCTCTAACAACTTCACAAAGGTCCCTACTGATGATTTCCCAACATGTTTTGAAAAAGAGACTATTGAAGCCATCTGACCCTATTACACTAGCAAGATTAAGAGTATTAATAGCATTTTGAATCTCTTTATCATTTGGGATTGCCATTAGCATGTTATTTTGATCATTAGAAACTAGATTAAGAATCAAGTCCATCAGATATTCATCTTCACTAGCATTTATATCATTAACTAGAATGCTTTTAAATTATATTTCAGTTGAGTCACCTATCAAGGTCTTATCATCAATCCCAGTAGCTCCATCATGAACACAATGTATTTGTTTATTTTCTTTCTTTTTTTCACAAAACTGTGATAATATCAGTGTTCTTCTCACCATCCCTTAACCAATTTGAGTGTGATTTTTATCTCTAGAAACTTTCCTCTCTAGCTAACAGCTCTAAGTGAGTTCATTTGGCTTTGCCAAGAAGAAGTTTTTCATTTAATCAATTAGAGACTTGTTTATTTTTTTCTCTATATATTAAATACTTGTTTATTTTTTTCTCTATATATTAAATTTCATCTTCTATCTGCTTTAGGGAATTAAATACATTCCTAAAAACAATCATGTTCCCGCTTTTCAAATCCGTATATTCCGCCTTTTGTATATAAGTAAGAATATTCCGATCTCCACAATAGTGTGATATTGTCCGCTTTGGGCCCACTGGCCCGCACGACTTTGCTTTTGGTCCACTTCCAAAAGGCCTCACACTAATGGAGATGTATTCTTAACTTAGATACTGATATTTCTTCCCATGTTTAACCGATGTGGGATGTGGGACTTTGGTCGCACCTTAACAATCCTTCTCTCGAACAAAGTACCACTCTAGCCTCCTCTCAATTGACTTTCATCCGCCTACTCTAGTCAGGTGAAGAGAAACCTGAACTTTTAGGTCAGATCTATCTGCTCACACTGTGCCGCTCCTTGATCAAGCCACCTGCTTGATGAGCTATCAGGCACTCTATCTTTAGATGAATCTGCGCCGCTCCTTTATCAAGCCACCTGCTTGATGAGCCGTGACGCTCCATCTTTAGATGAATCTGCGCCGCTCCTTTATCAAGCCACCTGCTTGATGAGCCGTGGCGCTCCATCTATCCAGCATATCATTCACCTTGAGTATGGCTCTCGGCTTCTGGTATGATGTTCGCAGAATTTCACCCACATCACAACCCACCACATCGGGTTCGGTCTGGGCCTGGTGCTCTGATACCATTTGTAAGGAATATTGGGTCCGTATATTCCGCCTTTTGTATATAAGTAAGAATATTCCGATCTCCACAATAGTGTGATATTGTCCGCTTTGGGCCAACTGGCCCGCACGGCTTTGCTTTTGGTCCACTTCCAAAAGGCCTCACACTAATGGAGATGTATTCTTAACTTATATACTGATCTTTCTTCCCATGTTTAACCGATGTGGGATGTGGGACTTTGGTCGCACCTTAACACTTTTATTTACCATGTCCATGAATGTTTTGTGTTTGATCCACATGTTCATGAATATGAAAGCAGGATTAATTTTACCTTGATTATCATATAAGGAGATGATAATCAGAGAGTAATCAAAGCAAGTCATTGAAAGATGTTTAATTGAAGAGTTCTCAAAGTAAATGGACCATGCATTATTATATAACACCCTGTCTAGCCTCTTCCACCTCCTCCCATTAGTCCAAGTAAATTTTGTCCATGTGAATCCTGTATCAATTAGATGGCAGTCAAGAACAATATTATTGAATTCCTCCATACTTTTTCTGCAGTTTGTGGAGCAAGCACGCCGTCCATCAGGCTTCAAAATGGCGCTGAAGTCCTCCATTAGCAATCACTCTTTAGTCTCATCATCAACAACCCTCATGATGTCCCACAAGTAAGTCTTTTGATTTTTTTTCTTTTGCCATAAACCACTGAAACTCTGAATCTTTTTAAAAGATGATGATGCTTAATTTTTAGAAGAAACATTTGATCACCATCTAGTAAAGTTTCCACCATAGAGTCAACATTCCATATGACATTCCAGATACATTAAATATAGGGATTAAAGGCTCCTGTAATGCCAATAAAGATATTATTTCAGTCTTATTTATATTTTTTAATCTTCTAAGAGAATATTTATTCTATATCCCTCTCGCATTAAAATTTAACATAGTTATAATCATTTGAAATGTCGAGGAAAGGGTTTAGTAGTCCCTTTCAGTTGCAGAATTTTGTTGGAGAATAATCCTGTAACCTTCTAAATTTTTTGTTTTTTTTAGCTTTTTTCTTATCCACCTTTTTAATATTTTTCCTCATTTTAATTAGTTCAATTTTAGGGAGTTAGGCATACTACCAATATTGTCTTTAAGAGGAGAGATATTAGGGATATATGACATTTCTGAGCTTCTTATAGCTTAAAATAGAGCTTCATTGTCAATAGTCAGAAGAGCCTCAATTATCTCATATATTTTTTACTTTATTGTTAGGATTAGTCGAAGAATCCCCTTCAGATGTAGATATGAATTTGTTATTGATTGATTCTTCTATGATACTGATCCCTTCTCTTTTGCTTATTTGTGTTTGTTTCTCTGTTTAGTATATTGTTTGATTCTTGGTTTTGGTTTCTTGGAATCGGATCCTGACTTTTATCTGCTTTAATCACCATATATTTCATCTTGGCTCGTTTGGTAGTGATTCTTTGATATCTTTCATGCTTTGTAGTGTCATTTATATTAGAGTTCACTGGATGAGAAACTTGATTACCTTGTAATCTTTTACAGTTTTATTTTTTATGTCCCCGGTGCGAGAAACCTTTGAAGTATGAGGGTACACCATTGTATCTTATTTCTTGCTAGTATTATTTCTCGTCACCAAAACTGATCCGAATTCTATTGATAGGTTCCTTGGAAATATCTATTTCTACCTATAATTTGCAGTAGTTGTGTCTAACCCGGTTTTTTTGGAACCCAGACTGTAAGATAAGATCTAATTACATTTCCTATGATCTTTACAGTTTCCTCATAATACATATACTCCGACATGTTTAGTAAAGATAGCCAAACCAGAGTTATTGGGCATTCAATAACTGGTTTAAAATGTGGCATCCATTTCAATAATCGCATAGTTTTGGACCCAACAGTCTAGACATTTCTCTTCCATATTCTCTTCACATCTTCTTTATTGTTGAATTAAATTAGAATATACCTTTAATCCGAGTGAGCCAGATTGTAACCACTAGGGAATTTAAAATTATCTAGAAACAACCTGATAACTTCAGTTAATGGCTTTCCCGTAGTAAATTTCCCAATCATCGTTTGTTTAACATATTCTTCCAATTTTTGTTTGTCTCTGTGATCAAACCTTATACCTAGGGGATTCTTTGTCTTGGTGATAAGTGGCACTTCATGATTTTTTACTTCTTGTTTTTTCTTGAATAAATCGACAAGTGAAGTTCTGTGTTGATTCCGATGAGCCGTATCTTTTTCCGGTTGTTTCTTCATGTTTGATTCTTCAAACATGGGATTATTCCTAACATTTGTGATTTATTAGAGATCAGTGAGTACTGATCTTTATTTTTTTGTTTCTACAGGGTATGAGACTCTGTTTTTGCTGGAGGGCAGAGCAGGAAACTCAGAAGAATCAGCATCATCGTTTAACTTTACATCCTTATTTTGTGTAGATTTGTGGTAATTTGGTAATGGAAATTCTCATTCTTTCACGTGATAATCGATGATTAGTTGCCTAGAAGAATTGAAGAAGAATCCATCAAGAATGATTAAACATTTGATTTGTCCTTCTTGCAGGCATATCATCACTGATGAGAATCCATCACTGATAAGCACTTTCCTATATAAGCACTTTGCTAGATAGCCACTTTGCTAGTTATGTATTTATAGCTAAACAATAACCACTGAAGAAATGATTAAACATTTGATTTGTCCTTCTTTCAGGCATATCATCGTTGTATTCCAAAGGTACACAACCTTTCTCGATAATGTCTTTTGCGTACTCGCAAAAAAAACACTCTGCAATCGGGGGTCTTATCTCCTTGTTGTGGGATATTTCTCACTGTCTTGATTTTGTATCCATTTTTTACAACAAGTATGTATTTTTTCTACATTGAGTAAGGAAACTTTTAAATGATGAAACAACATTTAGCAACATAGATGTGGATAATGTCAATGCGTTTTATGTACATATATGCTTTCGATTGTAGTTATTTACATAAGGTTGCGATTGTAGCACATATTATGTTGATCTTATTCATAAGATTCTTTCATTTGCTAGACAAGATCAAATATAAAGTTGCGATTCATTCCTATTTAATGCATAATATTTCTAGATAAGCACTTTCCTACATAAGCACTTTGCTAGATAACCACTTTGCTACATAAGCACTTTGCTAGTTATGTTTTTATTACCAAACGATTTGTTGTGCAGTACTTTAATAGATATGTTTTTATTCATGCGATTCATTCCTATTTAATGCATGCAAGACACGTGTAACACTTTCACTGCGATTTCTTACGAAAAATAAATTACCAACACATATGCAGTATTACTTGTCCTATATGGAGTATGTTTTATTTTGGGCAACAATGAGTTATAGCTACTAGAAGTACCACTCGTCATATAAATGATAAAAAACATCTAGTGGTTCACTATATTCTTGATAATGGTGTACAACGGAACTAAGGCCATATATGTATCACTGTCTCCAATACCTTGTAGTATTCACTCACTTCGATTAACTGCGTTATCGATGTACGCTTAAGAGAATCTTCGTATATAACCTCCGACTGTCCCACTTATGTCTAAGTATGTAAGTTCTAATTTGGATACTCATCATCTACCACCTGGAAGATAAACAACTAGATTTAATATTTTAATCACCAGATATGACTTTTTCCATGTATAGTAACATAATCATCCACTTACCACCAACGTGGTATCCAACATTTCATTGTTATCAGTTCCATCTGGAATATTGGGATTAAACTAATCCCCCGGAAAGATTGCAAAGTACGTTACTTTTTCATTTGAATTAGCCTCATCTTGTCACATTCGCTAGAAAAAAAAATTGCGTACATGCTATAAAAATTTCATCTAAGAATGGTATATCAGAACATATTGTATATGCGTACGATCATGCTTTATCTTGGTTTCGCATTTCATACTTAATTCCCTATGGTTCTTGGTGTTCCGATATCTCTGCAGCCCCCCGTTAGACTTCTTCTACTGTTTCAGACTGGGTTAATAGTTCTGTCTTTGTGCAAGGTTGTTGTTCTTGTTGTGGTTGTGGCTTGTGTGATACTTTTTACGCTATTACTATTTGGAGTACTTGTCCAGGTTTGTAACATTGTGATTTATGTTCTGCTTTTAACCTCATTTTGCTAGATATATTCTATTAATTATTGCGATTTAGGACAAATACATAGATTGCTAGACCTTGTTGGATCCTACATAAACAATTCATGCTTAAAACAACAAACACCATGGAAAATCTAAAACATTTCTTACTATATCAAAACAACATTTCAAAACAACCACACACCAATATCTTCAATACCATACTAAGACTTCATAAATATCAAAACACTTTGACAAAATATAGTAAAAATGTTGAATATTAAGGCATTTAAGATCCATTTACATCTTCAGGTTCCATATTTCCACTAAAGGTTCCAGCTCTTCGACTTCGGGCTCCACCGTTAGTAGGGTTGGGTTTATGGTGGTTTCGACCTCCTGTCTAGTAGGCTCTTCTTCCCCCTGCGACTCCGGGTTCCACCGTTAGTAGGGTTGGGTTTATAGTGGTTTCGACCTCCTGTCTTGTAGGCTCTTCTTCCCCTTGTCACTTCTCTACTATGCCCAGATTTTTTGTACTTTCTCTCTGGTTCCCGACAAACTCATTTCCTTCGATTTTCACAAATGCTTTATCATCTGCACTCTTTTCTTTCTCTACCTCTTGTTGAGGAGATTTATGTTCAGACACTTCATTGTTTCTTGGTTCATATGACATAGCATCTCCCGCCTTGTCATATCCGTCCAGAACTAATGTTGTCGCTATAATCTCATCCTCTGCCACCACTGCCTCCTTTGCATCACGTTCAATGCCTCCCAGTTCGTGTCCCTGTTGAAATGCCACTCCTTCCTCTTTCGCTGTATCATTGACAACAAATCTTTTAGGATTTTCAGTCTATACGACTTTCATACCCGTTGGTTCCGTTAATGTACCACCTGCTACATTAGCGGAATCTGCCACCACTGGTTCATTTCCAATAGGCTTATTAACTATGACTAGCTAATCCTGTAGAACACCCACTCCATTCTCTGCCACTGTATCATTTGCAAATAATTCTGAAGGAGAAGTTGTTTGAACCACTTCCTCGTTCATTTATTCCTTTAAGGTAGCAGTTGCTTCCTTTACAAGTTTTTCTACTACTATCGTTGTTGGTGCACTATCGGACTTCCCAGCCAATGTCTCCCATAATATGACATCTATCGTATGTTCAACAAATACTACATTTGAGGTTCTTGTGTTCTCCCCCTCCACCACTGCTGGTTCATTTTCTTTTATATCTGCCTCTAATTCTGCATGGACAATAGATGTACTATCTGCATGTACCATCCTACCCACATCGTCCATTATTGTATAAATAGTAGACTGAGTAACTACTGTTTCACTACATTAGACACTAATGTCCTTAGATACATGCTCATCCATTACTTCAACTAACTTTGCCTATTTCAATCATGCTTTTTTCCATCATATCGACTTTGTCCTCCTCCGTTTATTTTTCCGCTGTATCATCCACCTTATCATCTTCGGCAACATATACAATTTTTTATAACAATCCATCCTCTTCGCTATGTTTATTACATGAACCAATTCTGTGAGATTGTTAAACAATAGTTTTAGGTCTTACATTCCCCGTTTCTTCCGTAACCACCTATTCAGGTTCTTCTTTATCTTCACAATAGAATGGCATTGAAAATATCTTCACAAGTGAAGCATTTTCAGCATCTATGCTATCCTCTGCTACTTCAAACTTTGCTTTCAACTCATCTTACTCTCTTTGCAACTCTTTACAAGTGTGGCAACACTAGAAAGTTAAATATCGAATGTTATTTTTTTGAATAAGTTGTCACCTACATAAGCAGAGCAATACTTACTTGTTTCTTTTCTCGTGCTAGTAAAATATTCAACCAATTATTTTCAACTGCATACAAGTACGTCATGTTCTTCTTTTTTACGTCGACATTGTCACGCAAAATTTTACGTGACAGGCCGTTAAAAGTTCCAATACTGGACCTACGCTTCGCTCTATTTCTCTTGCTCTGCACTTTTGTTCAAGTCAAGTTCTTCTTTACTAACATATCCTACAGTGATAGTTCATATTCATCTTGTGTCGTTAGCGGTGTTGGGTTGTCATCAAATCGTGGTTCATTGTCACTTTTGGTTGTAGAAAGGTGTGATCAATTTCTATAAATGGTTGTTGTCTCAACCTGGGATGTCTTCTTCTACCTTTTACATTTTTTATGTACCACATATTTCTTCCGTTTCCGACTAGTTCCTTAATGCGATAGTTGTTGCCTTTGAGAGTTTCCATCGAATTTCACGCATCCAAAAGCTTCTCCTTCAGCTTCTATCAACGAAAGCTCACTCACCAAAACCTATTTAATCGTTCAAGACCAGTTAAAACTACGCTGGATAATCATGTACATGAATGCGCCAACTTCATTGCAATTTTAAGTTATTAAAACATTGCTAGATGATTTGGTTAGTTGGTATTGTGATTCATGAGTATTAAAACATGGCTAGATATCAATATGGATATTGGGGAGATTCTTGAAATAAATCATTGGTAGATAAGTGCAATAAATGAGAATGCTAGCTTCTCATTTATTGCTACCTGTGTGTAAGACTTTGCTAGATACTACCATAAATGATAATGCTAGATTATTTTTACAATAATTCTAGACAAAATTATATATGATAATGGTAGATTAGTTTTAAAACAATATTTGTTACCTGATCGTCTCGTAGCTCGTACACCATCTTAACCATGTTTATGACTGTCTCCTTCCGCTCTAATCCCTACTATTTATAGCATCTAGGTATAATGTTGGGCCTTGGAATATCAACCCCAATCGAACTGTGCTCTATCCGAAAAGGCTGCATACAAAACACATTAAACATTCGTCGTTGGTTTTAAAAACTAACATAATAATATATACCATCATGCCTACGATTAGAACAACAACACATCCGATAAATCTATTGGGCCAAGAAAAACAGGGTCGAGAAAATAAAAAATATCAAACGGTTAGTAACATCATTCGCATCCTCCTCCTCTCCATCCCTAACTACATTCTCTAGCTTGCTGCAATACAAAGAACAACATGATACATTAGTGCATAAATACATCAAACATATCAAATATGTGTGAATACAATTACCTTTATCAAAACATTCGATACAGATTTGTCATTCGTCGACCCACTTTTCAGAGCGCGGGGACTCAAAAAATACTTCTACATCAACCTAGACTCATTCTCAACACCTTCAGCAAACCGACCAATGAATACTCCAGCTTTATTCAAATGCATCTCCTACATCCTGTGTTTCAGACCAAATATGACCTTCGTATGTCATTTAGCTAGCTTAACAAACTTACGTCCTATCTTGAAAGCCTCTTCCTCCACCGAGTAAGTACTTGCAATTTCCTTGATCAGTTTATGAAACCTTTTCATCCTCAAATCCTTGTTTTAGAGGTTGAACGATGCTTTTAAAAAGGTATAGAATGGAGTGTGTCTAGTTGCTTCTATGTGTTGGGCCGTAACAATATTTCGGCTAAGAAGGTTTATGATACTCCCTAGACCAAACCTATAGAATACCCATTTGGCAGTCATGTTTCCTGCACAAAATATCATTGTAATTTATGTTGCACTTACATTACAACTATAAAACATAAATTTCATATGCGTTTTACACCTACAAATAAAATTGATTGCGATTTCTAGAAATATAACACACATTAGGATTGGTGTAAAAACTACTACATATTGCGTATTACAAACAACAACAACCTATATTGCGATATCTATGTCAAACTTACATAATTGTTTCAAGATTGTGTGTTACACCTACCATATGTACACATATACACAACTAAAACTTTTAACATATTCATTAACATCGTTTTCGTTATTGAGTTAAAAAAAATAACTGTACTTCTCTATCGATATCAGAACCATAACTCCGACAATGAACAAACTTCACCGGCGTAGCAATTTAAGGCAAATAATGTGTGGAGTTTTCACTAGAAAAACTTACGGTTGTTGTCGGTAGTTTTGTCGGTTAACAAGACGGTTGGGTTAAGAAAAAGGTTTATTAGTCTGGCTTAGAGAAGAAAAAAGTGGATTTCAACCTAAATTAGCCTATTTATCCCATTAGAAGTATTTTTTACTCCATTTCTTAGGCTGGAGTATCTTATGGTACTATCCCATTTTTGGGTACTAGTTTGTAACTGAATACTTGAGAAAGTATTTATGGATAGTTTTCTTTATAAATAAATGTATAACACCCACTCTCTTTAGAATGTGGCCGGCTAGAATAAGATCCATTTTTAAAAATTAGATTCGACAATAATGAGATACGTTTTATTTAAAAAGAGAGTTCCATTAATTATCAATCTACCACTGACATGTAATCTAATTTCTATCAATAACCAACCAAAACTCTCTAAAAAAACATTAACTCTCTCGAATTCGTACGTTTGAAAACTTCAGATTTTTGAAATTTGAATTTACAACCTTGTTAAGGTATGTATTGTTTACTTATTCGTATACTTTATTTCCATTGTAGATATGAATTTTTAGTGATATTTAGACTTGAATACTATGTTCGAAAAATCAAATTTATATTTATTTGTACTTGCTATTTTGAATTCTAGTTAGTTCTATAGGTTATGTTAGGTCTAGATCTTCGATTAGGTAGACTATTTGCTCGATTTGGGGCAACACGCATATATTTGGGACTTTAGAGGATTGAAAGTTTTTCTTGCGTAATCCCGCATGTATCGGGCGAAGAACTACCAGATTTCCGCAATGTGATTGCATGAATCCGACTGATTGTTTCGCAATACATGCGCAATTTTGCAAGCACAATAGTGCAAAATTGCGCATATTGTATATGTGATTTTACCAAAAATTAAGCATACAACGTGCACGAATCATACTGTTATATTGTTTTTGGTATGTAATACCTCAAATTCATTAAATTATTATGTAACCATGTTTAAGTCTTCAACAACGATGTAAGTTAGTTTTGGTGTTTTACTGTGTAGTACATTATATCGTATATTTTGGTAAATATTTTTCGATATTGTGTATGTAAGACCATATTTATGCTGCTATGCGTTGAACTCAACCCATCACGCTTGGGATCTTACTTGAGAGAGTAGAATTAGAGACGAGGTGATGAAGAAGTGTTTTGGTCTGCTCATCGATTATTTTACACGTTGAGCTACAAACGTGCATAACATAGAGATATTGTCGGAGAGATGGCATCAGGAGAGCACCATGTTCTATTTTTTTGAGATGACGGTCATGCTATATGGTATCCATACCATTACTAGTCTTGCGGTTAAAGGTTAGGGTGTTGATCTAGTTACTTTTCCTAGTAAAGGTCATATAGCTTGGTATGCTCGTTTACTAGGTTTACATAATGATGATATTAAGATAAAGCTTGATCGTAACCGTGTTGGTAGTGGGAGACATGTACATCTCTCGTTTTTGCGTGAGAGATACTCGATTGCCGAGTCTCGAGATGATACAATTTCAAATGATAGGGCGACTAGGGCGTATTTGTTGCGTATGTTTGGTTGTTGTATTTTGTCTATCAAGATGGAGAACAATGTATCAATTAATTATCTACAGTTTATTAGTAATTATAAGACCACAATTAGGGGATTTTTACATGTGACATCGGGTTTTACTAGTTTTGTTGCATTGTTAGAGACATAAATATACTATCACTTCCCAACCATTCCAGCTACGCTTCATAGTTCATATGCTATCGCTCAGCCGAGTATGTATAGATACTCACCTCCTCTTTTCCGTTCAGACTAAGAGATTCAAAAAAATATTCGACATACTATATCTTTGTTAAGGGAGCAAGATGTAAGTTTTATCGTTTATATTTTTCTTCATTTTATTACTTGTTTAATTTTTACATAAACTACTGTTCATATTGTAGGTCTACTTCATACCACATAAGAATTTATGCGAGGTTAGACCTTTATATGATGCAACTTGGATAGACGCCATACTGAGTTCTTCAGACATCGTTGAGGTTTATTATCCTCTCCGCATTGCTCGACAGTTGGGGCATGTTTAGGAGATAGCTGATGCACTATGACTTGTTTTGGAGGGTGGCAGAGCTCTGTGTGCTAAGACGCGCTATTAATGAGATGGTTTTATACGGTACGATCTTTTTATACACTTGACGAGTATAGTCAAACTTATGGTACGTTCTGACCGATCCAGATTCTCGGCGAGCCGGTGCATATGTTGGGGTCAACCCATCAGTGAGCACTTATCAGGCTAGGTTATTTGACTTATCACATCCTATTATCGAGGTACAATTGAGGTCTCATGAAATAAGTTTGGAAGATATTTGTGAGTCTTTAGAGGGGTGTTCTACAATGTAGCGTCAGTATCGAGAGTGTGACTGATTTTTCATTGTGTATTCTACGATTATGTTAGTATATTTCATAGTGTTTTATTGAATTATATATTTTGTGAATTTAATTAGTTTTTATTTGTTTATGTTACTTTATTGTTTATTATGCATGATTTATGTATAAATCGGATCCATACTGAATTTTATTTACACTAAGTATATTTTGCTAAATTTATGATGAAGCTATGTGTCAACCACTATCTGTTATAACTCGACCCCCAAATATAACTTTAAATCATCACGTGTGTAATCCTCCATCGAACATGGCGGCTATTTCGGTTCCGATGGTATACATAAAATTATATCAAACTCTACACAATTCGCACTAATTATATCAAAATCTATATAATTCGCGCACAATAATATATAACATTTTCCAAAATCGCGCATACAATAGAACCAATAACAACAAATCACGCATGAACAATACTCTAATTTAGCCTAAAATCACGGACAATCATGCATAATATTTTTCAAAATCGCATATAAATAAAATCCAAATTTAGGCCAACAACGTAGTTCATGCAAACACTCGTGCTATAAGTGCGAAAAAACGTCTGAACTTAAAAGAAATTAAGAAATATACATTGACTTGTGTTTCTAGATGATCCCTTAATGGTTCCTCCTCCTGCAATGCAAAATCTTTAAGGTTACAAAAAAAATTATCATTTAAATCGCTCAAATCCATAATCTAGTTTAGATTTAGGTGTTTCAAGTTAGGTTTAGTGTAAGGTTTTTATATGTTAAAGGAATTTTGGCCATTTCAAGTTTTTAAGAATTGTTTTGAATTAATGATCTCATTCTAACAAAAAGGGTCTCATTATAGTCTACCCCTATGTGGGGTTGTTTTTCTACTCATATAAGACATTTTATTTTCATCCAAATTCATCATATCCCATCTAATATTTTCATTAAGAATAAATATTAAGAGTTGTTTTTTTATCTAAAGTATTCTAATTTACGAGTTTTTTTATAATTATGATATCAATAAAAAAAACATTAACGATATATTTAAGTCCCTTTTGCATACATCTCAACAACATCAATTTTTTTTGCTTTGAAAATCAGAATCTTGTTTTTAGAAAAAGTAAGGTTTTCACAAAAATAATAATTCATCGGTAACTTAAAAAAATAGAAGAAGATATGTATTTATCGTAAGATATAAAGTTTTAAAAAGAGGAATAAGTATCATTATTTGAGATCATCCGAATTAATAAGGATATGAAATATTTGAACCACTTGCCTACCCCGTTATTTATAGAGCTAATATTTATTTTGTAATGTAAGCCCAACAAATGTGTAACATTGAGGGTAATTTTTGTAATAAAGAAAAAATACGTGTTACTTAGTAGAAGAGTGGGATGGAATAGCCATGAAGGGACCAACCATATTCCGTTTGAGCCCACCACCATTACTATATAAAGCAATGTATCTTTTTTCAGGAAAATGTGAACAATTATAACTTTATCCATACCTTTAGCACTTTCTATCTCTAGAATTCTTGTGTTTCTTTTTCTAAAATATGACTCATGCAATATTTTAGACTAAATAACCCCTCAAATATTTTTAGAACTATCATGGATGACCATAGTGGAGCACGTTTAAGAATTCTTTAGGTGAACACCAAAATGGAAGAGGAACCCGCAGTCAAAATTGAGAGTTTAGTGGTTGGAGCTATGAGGGATCCAAAGAAGACAGGAGATAATCCTGGGACATCCAAAGAGGCTTTTCAACTATCATCGATCATCCAAAGAGGCTTTATGGGTAATCTGTATAAACCATACCATAATTGGAGGAAATCTCTTTTATTTACAGAAATTCTAATAGGGCGTATACCAAAATGGTTTTATATTTTGAAGTTGGAAAAATTTGATAGAAGCCAAGTCCCGAATAACCACATTGAGCATTTTAAATTTTTATGATAAATTATGAGGATGATGACAAGTTGTTATGTCTTGCTTTCTCTCAAACCTTTAAAGATGGCGCATCCAAATGAGATAATTGGTTATCCAAGGTATCCATAAAAAAGTTTGATATATTCTAGACTTTGTTTAGACATTAGTTTGTGGAAAGCAAGAAGTTTCGAGAAAACATAAACAAAAATTATTAATTACCAACAAGAGGTTGGAGAGAGCTAGATGGAGTATATCAGGCATTTTGTTCGAACAAAAACCAATCTAAAAGGATATGAGGAGAAGGTCTCTTGTGCTACCTATAGGCAATGAATTCTCCGCAGAATTTAAAGAGAGAACGTTGTTAAGAAGCATTCCTTAACCTTCGATACTGAGTTAGCACAAACAGAGAAGTGGATAAGCATAGAAGTGGATAATCATAGAAGTGACCCATACAACGAAACCTTTCTTTATGCCCCAACAAAGACATTAGATTTAAAATCACCCATGATCATCTATTAAAACTCACTCGCTCCGGTTTATCGGCCTCAACCAATCTAAACATTTTACCCTCCGACTATGTTTTGACCAAGGGTTTCGGATCAAACACTATTGAGACCGAGAACGAATTAACAACTTATTAATATCCAACAACCGACAAGGTCAATTCGAAACATGTGGGGTCCGACCTACTCATTATACTGTATTAAGAGAGTATGTTACAATTATATTCGATAGAACTCAAAACCACGTATAGTTTAGAAAGATTTTTCTGGTTCAAACTCCCAAAAATGGGAGGAGAAACATATTTTATAAGTACCATGGAGACTTCGGTCACAATACAAAGGGCTACATATCTTTGAAAAAATAAATGTAGACGTTGATCAAAACAGTAAATTGACATATTTTATTAAGAGGAATGTTGAGACTCAGCAGTAGAATCCGACGAGAAATCTAACAGGGTGGGAGGTAGTTATAGTGGCTCCGAAGTAGGAACATACATTAATGATCACAGACCATGTTAAGCCTATTGACTCATTTGATCTCTCTTTATAATATTTGAATCCAGATCCTTACTGAAAGATTGTTATGATGGTCGAAGAACCGAGGATTAAAAGAAATGTTGGTGAGTTATGTAAATTTTTTAAATCTCTAACTATTTTTGGTGGTGATAGTATTTTATAATTTACTAAATTTTCTCAAAAAAAGCACATAATGAGTTTGGAAACCCAACTGGAAGCAGACACTTTGACTTATCTATATAGAGATCTATCGCCTTTTCTTTATTTTGATGACGATGATAGGAAAAAGCTGGCTGAGCCACACAAATAACGGTAGTAATTGTAGCTTTCATTATAGAGAGTATCATCCAAATATTTTTTATTGACATTGATAATTCTACCAATATTTTATTTATGACCACGTATAAGTAGATGAATAACCCACATAGTATTCTCCGATCAAAGCAAACAACTGTGGGATTTCCCGGGGTTACCACTAAGGTGGTTGGATAATTTGAAGGAGTGATGGAGTTAGGACGCGTGCTTTTTATGAAAGAGGTAAGAATGGAATTTTTGGCAGATCTTGGTTATCAACGGTGCACGTTGTTGCCTCGACAGTCAACCAATATTTAAACTATATGGTTGGAAGCAATGTGGGTATAGTTCCAAGCAGCCATAAAATAAACATAAAATGTTGCAAATGGCTTTGGCCTCGAATTAAATCAATAATATCAAGGCTAAGAAATAATTGTAGTTACAGGGTTAACTCCAGAGTCCGATATTGTGGACGATATGAGGAAGACCCCAATTGTTTTGGTTCCTGATGAGAATTTTTAAAATTATGTCTTCCCCAATGGTCAAAGCTTGAAGATTCATACAATCTTATCACTAGAGGTAAGGGAGATTTTGTACACTTTTTAATTAAAATTTTTACATATGTTCGTATGACGTACCGATGATGTTATGTGGGTACCAGCGAATATCATATGTCATAGGTTGGACATCTGACATAACATGAGTCCAATAAGAGATAAAATACGACCATTCCCCTCTGAGAATCTGTAGCAACCATGGCTGAGGTTAACTGATTATCAAAAGTGAGCCACATACGAGAATTCTAATATCCCTTGTGGACAAAAAATGAAGTATTCATAAAAAAACGAGAAATGGAGAATGTGTGTTAACTTCACTAATTTGAGTAAAGCGTGTCCGAAAGACTTTTTTCTGATTCCAAAAATATAACAACTTGTTGACTCAAATTCGGGAAATAAGCTTTTATCAAGGTAGTGGTTTACACTGCTACAAAGATCAAGAAAGCAATTCATTCATAATAGGTAGTGGTTTACACTGCTACAAAGTAATGCCTTTCTTGGTCAAAGAATGCTTGAGTCACTTATCAAGGGTTGGTGAATAAGTCATTTGGGAATCAGAGTGAACGAAATGTTGAAGTGTACATTGATGATATGTTGGTAAAAAGTGCAAATACGAAGACCATTTATTCAATCTGTAAGAGACCTTTTGCAACTTCAAGGCCATAAACTTGAAGTTCAATCGAGAAAAATGTACTTTTAGAGTAAGATCAAAACGTTTTTGGGGTATATAGTTAGCGAGAAAGGGATCAAAGGTAACCCAATATATTTAAGTGCTTTAAAAACTATGGATCCCTCTAGATCTGTTAAAGAGGTTCAGATATTGATTGAAAGGTTAGCTGCCCTCAACATATTCATCTCCAGGGCTTCCGATAAATGTGCTCTTTTATTTCAAGTATTGGTACAAGTTAAGTATTTTAATTAGACTCCAGACTGCAATAAAGCTTTTATCAGAATAAAATAATACTTATCCTTCTTGGAGATCTTAACAAAACCAAATGTATGAGAGAAAATATTCATTTACGTAGCAGTCTCAGATTATGCTGTGAATGGGGTTTATTACGAGTAGTTGATAATTTTCCTCGACCCGTATACTGTGTAAGTAAGAGATTGTTAGATGCGGAAATAAGATACTTTAAACTGGAAAAACTTGTTCTCACCCCAGTACCGCAGCTTCAAAAAAGAGATCTTATTTTCAAGCACATTCAATTGTGGTCCAAACTTGTTTTCCTTTGAAAAATGTATTGCAAAAGCCTGACATGCCGGGGTGAATATGAAGTGGTCCGTGGAATTGATAGATTATGATATTGATTTTTAGCCTCGAACAACTATCAAAGCCCAGGCTTTGGCCGGTGTTTTGGTTGAATTTCACTTTGAACGGTCATATATGGAAAAATATCGTGAAGAATTAAAATATAAGTGGACTATACCGACTAATAGGAGGTTAAACACTTTAGGTTATGAAGTAGGGGTTCAGTTGATAGCTCCGATGAGAGAAGTGATGTATCAAAAAATTTGTTTTAGCTTTAAAGCATCGAATAAGGATACAGAATACGAGGCCGCTTTGGAAGGATTACGAGCTACGCAAATTTGCAGTGCTAAAAGAGTTTGCTTGGTAGGTGACTTATAACTCTTAGCGAATCATACAACAACATAGTCGAATGCTAAAAAAAGATCACGTTCACAGGGCCAACACTTTTATTGCTGATTCTGTAGCAATTACACCTATTCCGAAGGTAACCCAAAGATAGTTACGCAAGAGAGTTCTTTGATAACGAAACATCCCCAGAAAAGTCGGAGCTTAGATAAAGTCTATCTAATTTCAACAAGTAAAGATAGATAGTGGAGATATGAAATAAAATAATATATAGTAAATATAGATAGTTCATAATATATAGTTGCGTTATCTAGGATAAAATAAATAAAAAATGATACGATTTGAGTTGAAAAATGAAGAAGGATCAATACATTTTGGGTATAAAATGTTAATGAGAAGAGTTTTATTAGCAATATATTATTGGACCTTTATTATAGCCGATGGTAAAGAGTTAGTCAAAATATGTGATACTTGCCAACGATTCGCCAATTCCATACATATGACTGCAATGCCACTGGAATATATTTCCGAGCCGCTAACATTTGACTAATGGGTTTCAGATCTGGTCGGACCATTACCAAATAATTTGGAAGGAGCGATGGCAAAATGACCGAATTATCTTTGGGAAGTGTTATGGGCATACCGAACCACCTCTTGAATTGCAACCATAAAATCACCTTTCGTTTTGGTGTATGAGATGAATGATATGATGCCATCTAAATCTAACTTACCTTCATATTTGTATAAGAACTACCTCGAAGAAAATAATGATGAAAGGAGGCGAATCAAACTTGATTTAATTGAAGAAAAACAAATACAATACATCTAAACTCTTTACATTATCAAAGGTTCATGTTTATGGTTAGACGAAGAGATTTTAAGGTAGGAAATAATGTTTTAAGGAAATGTTTCTTATACAATAAAGAAAAAATGCTCATTAAATTAGGACCAAACTAGGGAGGCCGATATATAATAACTAAAAAAGTGAAGCCCATAACTTACTGGTTGCAATATTAAAAGGGGAAACCACTGAGATATTCGTGGAATATTGATAATCTATATTGGTATTGAGAGTAAATATATAATTTTTTTATAGTTTTTCTTTCAATATATGTCATGACCGGTAGCATACATTTTTCAATCCTAGTGTCTCATGAAGGTTTAACGAGGTGCATAAATAGTCGGCTTGTAAATAAAAATCCCTTTTGCATTCTTATATATTTTGGAGGATTCGAGAAAAACCCGTTATACTTTGGATATGAAGAATCTTTCAAAGTAAGTTGGTCAACATTAAATAAGTTTTATCTTTTGAATCCAAGGGATCTTCCAACCAAAATTGGTCAATAAAACATAATATTTATATTTTGGATCCGATGGATCTTCCAATGAAAATTGATTAATATTACACAATTCTTATATTTTAGATATAAGGGATTTTCCAACGTGAGTTAGCCAATATTAGATAATTTTTATATTTTGAATATGAAGGATCTTCCAACAACAATTGATCAACATTAAGTGATTTTTATATTTTGGATCTGATAGATCACTTCTGAAACTAGTTGGAGGCTAATCACTACCCACTGGGGAAACCGAAAGCCAAATTTTCAAACTTAATTACGGATACTAGACAAAGAAATTAAAAGGAGAGTTACGATTGGGAAATATCCGGAAAACAAATTTCCTTGTTCGTACTAAGATTTGTCAATTATGAGAAAATTACATTTAATTTTTTTTAGCATTATAGTCTTATAAATCCATTTTTTCCTTTTTCAAGAGCCTCATCAAAACCATTTTTGTAGGAGTCATCTAAGGAACTTCCTCCCTTCGTATCTTCACTTGTAGAGTACTTTGGTTCACCAGATGAGCTTCCATTAGATGAATCTTTGTTGTCTCTATGGGAGACGTCCGCGGGGTGATACTTTTCAAGAACAAGACTTCAAATAGCTTTTTAAATACAAATCTAGGAAATGCTCATGTAAATCGAGAATCATGTCAGACTTCATCCTAAAGTGTCAGGCATCCATCTTACTTGTACACTCAACAATATAGGCAGAGACAACAACTTTCTTTTCCGCTTTAGCTTTCTTCTTTACTTATTTCAAATTCTGGATAGCCTGCGTATGGTCCGTTTTTGCCTTCTCAACACCTTCTTTAAGAGTGCAAAGCAAGGTCTCTTTTCCCAGCAAACAATTCATAAAATTGGTTTGATCTTTATTAGAAGACATTTGGTGGGTATACTCCTTCAACCTATTGACTCACCCTTTAACCCGTGGTTCTTAATTATAAATTAATTTTCCCGTCAGCCACACGACGCACATCCTTCTCGAGTTGTGTAATAGGAGCAACGAGGTCGTTAAGGCGCATGGTGATTACATCGTCTTTGTAAAGTTCAAATGGTTGGCTAGTAAGGTTGGTGATGCCTGGTGACTTCCAAAAATTAGGTCAATTGAGTGTCTCCGGTGGATCGATAATCTTATCTTTGGCCATCTTTAGACTATCATTTTTCTTCTTGCGGTGGGACACAATTTTGACCTGATATAATAGAGGAGTTGGGCAGGATGTTTAATTTTTTAATCAGTATCCACTACGAGGAAATGAGATTATCCTCCCCAACTTTAAGGTCCACTTGAGGTGGATCATCCTTCTCCATTTTCCCATCCTTGTTTATGGGAAACTGTTTGTGTTTTTTCTTCGAAGAGGGTTTTTTTTATGAACCATTTGGACCACCAACCTCATTTACCATCTTGTCACCTGCTAGGACAGTGGAGCCAATCTTGGTCACTTGTTTCTTTTTTTTCAAGGTACCACGATGATATTGTTTTTCCCCGAATCCTTATTATTTCCCTTAAGAACTCAATAGATTGGAGCCTTAGACCTAACAATGAGAACAACCAGCGCATCTACAAAATCCAACCTCTGCATTATTTCGCCTCCGTCAGGATGATTCATAAGTTGGTCTAGGGAAAAATCCCTATTCAGATACACCATGAAACAGTGGATAATAACCAAGTTAGCGAGAGTGAGGCATCGATGGAACTCATTGGACCAAAAGCAGTTTTGGCCCAAGCACTCAATCTTTTAAAGATCCTACCGGCAAATTATTTATGCTCCTCGAAGGATCCGATCACCCATATTTTTCAAAAAAAAAAGAAAGATGTAAAAAATAAAAGTCCTAAGTCATATTAATCACTTCAAAAAAGTTTGAAAAAGAGAGTTAGGTTACTTGTGGTTTTCCATTTCAAGGATAGACGATTGGGATTTCTATATGACTGCTCGGCCTGGTTCTCTCATAGACCCAAGATAAAAAAAACATCTATTTCTACTTCTCATGAGCTTCTAAGAGGTCATCCAACACTTTAAATTTATTTCCTAGTCTGAGAGAGTAGAATGAGACATAATTATTCCTCGAGACGGTCTTTAGGCCAACACACTAATCGAATGTAACTCTGATGCCAAAGAGCTTTGGAGCTATAATACAAGCCATAAGTGTGAACCACATGTTCAGACTTGCTTGGCTAGGACATAATTCCACCATTTCAAAGAATCTTACAATGGCAGGGCCATAGAGGAACCAAACTTCAAATTCAATATTTCTAGGAAGACTACCAACTTATGGTCCTCATCAAATAATGGGGCCTCTTTAATATTGAGGAACCGAATAGTGACAAATATTTCCCATCGATCTAGAAGCTTATCTTCTAGGATTCTAAAAATTATCGATTCGCTACCTTGAAGACAACAACTACCTCTGAGAGGAGGTCCACTTCATATTTTCTCTTCTTGGTCTTGGAAGTTCTATTTTCATTTGCTTGGGTCTTGCCTTCTGGCCTTTGTGTTTGACCCTAACATTTTATTGGGTATTTAACTCGCTCGGGTTAGAGTGAGCGATGTTTTGGCCATCGGTTTCTTCAATTGGTTCATCAACCAACCACATATGTTCTTTCTCTACGACTGGTACGACATGTCGAGATTTTATGAGAACTTTAAAAGTCCCAACATGGTCCAAAGTAGACTCTCACAAGATTTCTAGATCTCACTATTTGACCTTTGAAGATCTTTATACTAGAATATTCGTCCTGGAAAAATCTTAGATTTCTTCTACACTTTATCCTTCAGGGGAGGATAACGTTTTCTCTTAGGCGTCATTTCATTTTATTTATTTTAATTTTCATTATCACCATGAGCGTGACCCATCAGAAGATAGCTAGTGTGATAGATAGATTTTCCTAATGGTTTAAGGTCACTCTCGTCTCTTTTGAGAATAAGTCTAACTAGGAGGTTGAGGGTTGTAAACTGAGGAACGGGTGTCAGAATTCGAAAGATTAGCAGCTTCAGTTTGTGTCTATGTTGGTGACCAAGATCCATAGTAGATGCTTTGGAAATTTGATAACGACACATACTCTTCGTCCACAATCCTAGCTGCTCTCTTTGGTTTTTCCCACTCAACTACTGAAAACCAGTCAATAGTCGTGAACATATTTTTCATCAAAAATTACTATCCAAGAAAGATTTAAATATTTCTTACCAAGAGCACTAGAGAAAACTTTAAGGTGCGTGATTGATTGGGAAGTTGCTTTTTGTGGTAACGAAAAATGCTTGTTTTTCTCTCTCTAAAAGTGATTGCAAGTGAAAATTGTGAGAAGGGGAAATCATATTTATAGAGAGATTTATTGAAGACTCAACGAATACTTCGTATAGGAAAGTTGAATGGTTTCATAGCTCATCTTCTAGTGTTTAATTGGTGCATTCATATGGAAGTGGAAATGTTTTTTGCATAATAAATACTTTAGATTTTATCATTAAGGACCCATGATATAGTTCGAGTGACTAGGTGACCCGTGTACGAGAAAAAACCACGCGTGACGCGTGGGCGCCAAACTAATAATTTCTCTGTTAAAGTCTACCGAAGACGATGTCGTCTGAACAAATTTATTTCATATCACATTAACACTTGCAAGATAAGTCAACTTATAGGTATAGGATTAGAACATAAGGTTTTGAACAACTCAAATGGGTCCGACGCTGTGCCCGACATAGTTCTCCCTAAATCATTTTTACAAGGACTAAGGGGGCTACTAATGAGTGCAGGAAATATTCGACCCGTTTATCTAACCACTTATTTATAGGGCTAGTATTTACTTTATGATATTAGCCCAACAAATTTATAATATTGAGGATATTTTGTGTAATAAATAATAAATATGTGTTACTTAGTAGAATAATGGGATGTAATAGCCATAAATGAACCTTCCATGTGGCTTTTGGCACCACAACCATTACTATATAAAGTAATGTATCCCTTTTTAAGAATATCTGAACAATTATTAGTTTTTTACTACGTTTGGTAGCTTCTCTCCCTAGAATTCAAGTGTTTCTCTTTTTAGAATATAACTCCCGCAATATCTTAAACTAAATAACCCCTCATATATATGTTTTGAACTATTAGAAGTAACCTCTATTGGTTTGACTAGTTATGCTACATTTATGTCTATGTTTGAGGATAAAGTTAACAATTTCAACTCGGTATTAGATTGTTTGAAATCACAATTGTATCTGACAGAACTGAAAATCGTCTCTTGTTTTGACGGATAAAGATTTAGCGTTGATGAAGTATCTAGAACAAGTGTTCCTGAAAACTCTGCAAATGTTTTGTCGATGACACATTAACATGAATGTTATTTTGAATACAAAGAAGTATATAAAAGAGAAAAAATATCGTGAACCTTTTATGTATTCGTAAAATAAAAGAGTGTACTAATAGACATAACGTGAACTTGAGAACAATCGGTTTGAGATGCAACATGACTTCAAAAATTTTCCTTAAGCAATCAAATATACTAAAAAAATCAAGGTAAATTATATATATTGATAAGATTGTGGCTTTGAATACTAACAAGTTCATGAATTTTGGGATAATATGAATTACTTGGTTGGAATGCAACATGGAACAATTAAAGCATCATTTGAAAAGATTCGCTTTACAACATAATATAAATTTGAAGACAAGATGTTCGAAAAACTCAGAGGTAACATCTGAGACATTGCTTTAAAACTATTTCTTATTTAATTAGAGTGTGCTAAAGATATTGAGATGACATATGTAATTTTCATTTATACGATACGATCTATGCACGGTACCCTATGTTGGCAATAGATTCGTGATTGGCTCTCTAAAGTTATATATGCACCTTTAGAATCTTTGGATGATCATTGGAAAATGTTAGATACAATGACAAGAACAAACCTAACCACGATCGAGCTCTTACAAGAAAAAATGGATAAATTTGTACATCGTGTCGTGCAAACCAACGATGAAGAACGCATATAACATCTTTACAAGAACTTGTTTGATGTAGTCTATCCATAAACATATACCCTTCTAGAGATTTTAGAAAAACAAAAATACCATGGTCATCTATATGTCAAACCTAAACTATATATGCGTACAATTTTACTTGTAACTAGTGCAAAATTGCTAAATGTTCCAAAATAAAATTTGATACACAGATTTTAAAAGTTCCTTTTAATATGAGTATATATATATTAACGAATATTGAAAACATAAAATTTATTTAAATTTGAAAATAGATTCATAATTGTTTTTCAAAAAGTTAAAATTCCACTTCGTGATTCTTGCGTCAATACTATCTTCTGAGATTTTTCTTTAGAAAATGAATTGCGGACTTAAAAGTTTGGTCCAATCTTTGACAAAATGTAATTTTGATAGTGTGTGGAAAACTAATTCTGAACTTAAAAAACAATAAACTCAACCTATCATTTTTAGAGGATTAATAAAATTATTTTGGTTACCAGTGAACTAAATAATCAAAATATGTTTTGCATATTTTAGTTAATCGTATTTTAACTATCACTACACCAAATCATTCCGAACTTTCAATAATAATTGTTTCAATTTTTTTATAAATAACAAAATAAAATAATTTTAGTTATTATATAAAATAATTTTATTGTACCAAATGATCTTCAATAATTATTTTTTGATCTGAACATTAAAATTTAATCCAATTAGAGCATACATTCTATCCATTCAATATTTGTTTTGTCGGAGCAGAACAAAAACAAAACGTCAAACTTAAAATCCGGCTAAATATTTAAATTTACACATCTAGTCAATTCTAAAACTATTATAATTATAATTATTTAACTGTATAAGACTATAATAAGGTTTACAATCGGATATTTTTTTTACACAAATAAATAAATTAATTTTTACTAATTATTTTATTTGATAATCTGAATATTTTATTTATAAAAAAAATCCTTTTCTGAAATATTTGATAGATTTTTTTATTTTTGAAAGTAAAATTTTAAAAAAATTTGGTTTGTAATTTTTAAAAGAATTGCAAGTTTATCTTCAAAATTATAAAACGATCTATTTTTAGAATTTGCGTGATAAATTCACATTAGAAAGTTTTATGATAAAAAAGGGTTTGGAGGGATGAATGTGTCCATAGAATGGAGTTTTGAAGGTTTAGTGGAATTTTTTATCGCGATGAAGGATATATATATATATATATATATATATATATATATATATATATATATATATATATATATATTTTATAATGGAAAATGATTGGATATTTGTTGAGAGATATTAAAGGAGGATGAAGTTTGATTGGAAAAAGCATGAGATTAGTTAAATCGAGAAGACATTTGAATATTTTGTAAAAATATAGTCTTTTTATTTATGACAAGATACTATTTTGGTTTATAAATTGAATGATTTTCAAAATAAGAATTTAGTAGTATATAAGGACATGAATCCAAGTAATGAGAATCTGGTATTATTTACGATTTAAATTATAAAATTTTAACTTTACATGGTTAAGTTTCCACCAACTGTCTTATTATATATGTATGAACTTAAATGAGACTAAATTCTTATATTATATAATTATCATTAGTCTTGTAGTCTTTACCAACAAATCGACGAATGACGATAGTTTTGAAGAGTTTTTTTTTGGAAGGAACATATGTTGTCTACATTTGTTGTTGTCTTTCTGAAACTTGTATGATCCACCGTCTTATAGTGAATTTTTTTTTTCTAGTCGAGCCTAGGCACTGGCCACATACGGATGAACTTATGAGAGTCTTGAGGTTTGTTGACCTTATATTTACCTAGTTAAAAACCTTTCGTCAACCCAAAACCTCCCTTGAAGATAAAAAAAATCTATTTTACCAAAAGGATATGGTATATTTATATGTACTATTCCATTCTAATTAATTTATTATTAGACGGTTATCTCACAAGTAAAAAGTTTACCCATTCAATATTAACATGAATATGAGAATTTTGCTTTTAAAAAGTTATTTCAGATTTCATGTGTAGGTATATGAGTAGCCCTATATGATTATTAGTTGAAGCTGAATCGTTGAAAAATAATTTGAGACTTCATGCTTTGGTGTAGCTGAAACTTTCTATGGTAGTGGGATATCATTGTTGGGATTTTTCTTTTGTTGAAACTTTGTCTTTTGAAAAGCCAATAATGTGTAGTGTTGAATTAAGTTGATAATAACAAATGTGATTTTTACAGGTAAAAAAATTGAAAAACAACATTAATTGTATTATAAGTGTGAATATGTGTTATTACTCTAGCACACATAGTGCTACCTCATCATATTCACCTCTGATGAGCTCAAAATATATTTGAATCAGATCACAAAAAAAATATAGAGACACTTTAAAGATAGAATAAGGCTATAGAGAAAATCTAGAAAGAGACAGTAGTTATAGGCCCAAGAATATAATGATGTTTCCTTACCCTATCTAGAGGTGTGGTGATGTGGGTTTTGTGCCTCAATTGGCCCATAATTAAATGTGGCATATATTTGGCTTATTTTGCATGTATAATAAATGACTTAAACATTAGGTCCAAACTTACGATTATACCCAAATACTCCATCCATTTCATAATATAAGTCGTTTAAGGTTTCTCAACCAATATTAAGGAAAGTAATAATGACTTTGAAAGAATAAAACAAAATAAATTTGATTGGTTAAATTAATAACTTGTGCAGAAGGTTAACTATTTTATTGGTTGAAAGTGGGATATATGTAATCATTGCAGCATTAGGAATTGAGAATGACATATATTATAAAACAAAATACCTATTCTAGAAAGACCTATATTATGAAACAAAGTGAGTAATAAGTTCCTTATCAATAATCCCCTAGTAATTGAAAAGTTTCATAGGGAACCCCATATAGGTGGATCATGTTGCAGTTCATCGCTGGATTGAAGAATTTAGAACATAACTTGCATATGTGGCTTCTAAAGCATTTGGATCAGGAGGGAGAGTATGGTTTCTAGAGGATATTTGGTATGTGTCTATAAACTGTATCCTTTAGGAGTGCTTTGGCTTGGAGCCTGATCCCTTTTGCGCAAAACGTTTCTACATCGAAGAAGTTTTAGAGAACCTGTATAGGATTTCCTTTTGATAGGGGAAAATAAAAAAAGAAAGAAACACTGACAGACCCTAACCCTATAATAGATAAACTCGGACTTAAGTAGATTTGCTAGACTATTTAAAAAAACTAGAAAATATAAAAAAAATCTATAAAAAAACAAAAAACCAAATTGGAGCCTTAAACAATGAGTTTTGGGACCCAAACTTTGCGACTAAATGTCATGTTCTGGATAGTTGACAAGCTCGTCAAGATCTTCGCTTTGAGTATTTGTGGTGTCCAAAAGTCCGTTTCCGTTTATCCAAAATAGCTAGATAGTTGTGGGCTTGTGCAACGACATCATCTTTTCTTGAGCGTGAATTTTTATGTTATGATAATGAAATCTACTTTTGGGAAACACACTCTTGTTTCGACTAGCCAAATAAGAGTGATGGGGTTACCAAAGACAAACTTTGTCAGATATTGTTTACCGTATAGAGTGTTTTAACCCATAAACTATAATTACTAATAATGAGTTTACTAATGGTCAATGATCATGTCATCCTATGTTATTTGTTTATTTTTTTATTTCTCATTTATTAAGAAGTTTAAGATTATCATAAAATTTACTTCCTCTTCGATGGTCGAGGCTTTAATTTTCATGGTGGGATCGGTTTCTAAATAAATTTGTATATGTTGGACATAGGCAAAGGTACCTAGGGGAGTTTTTTGTTGACTTTCTCCATTTATGGACATGATTCAAGAATAGTAGTTTGACCCATTCACATGGAACATAGGTAGTGACTCGTGTTGGAGTCGAAGGTAAAATTTGGTATTCAAGCCTCAAGATTGTTAATTTCCCCAAAAATTTGAATGAAAGCTCAATATGGAATTCATTACTGACTTTCATGACTACACACCGGTGAGTCATAATCAATCGCAATTTATAGTATGTTTATAAACATACTTTAACGTACCCAATAAGCTATCAATATAGCTAAAACCATTTGCAATCCAGAGTTCGTGGGTAGATTAAAGAATGATGTAGCCTAGAAGTCCAAACAAAAACCTTTTTTATTTTATTTTATTTTATTCAAATATTTTATATTATTTAAATCAAATCTAATTGTATAAAGATTTGATTTGATTTTATTTTAAAATATTTATTTTATCTCTCTGTATTCTAATTTAGGGTTTTAAGCAGCTATTATATAAAGCCTCATATACCTTAAGTTTTAAATACGTTTTTTGAATAATATATTTTTTATCTCTGAAAATTTCAGTCTTTATTACCCTTAGATTAGGGTTTCATCATATTACCCTTGAATTAGGGTTTCATCTATTGTTGCTTCTTCTTTTATTTCCGTCGCGTTATTAGTTTGATATCAGAGCTTCAGTTCTCACTATGCGGAAGCATGTTTCTAAAGCATGACTATAATGATTCAAGTTTTAAAGAAGAGAACAACACACATGGTCATGAAGATCGGGAAGATCATTTGAGTATGAGGGAACATACCAGTCGCTTCAATGACGATCGTATTGACCGGTTACTGAAGGAGTTTAATTGGATACCAATCATCGAATCAAGGTAAATATTTCTTATCGAGATGCTGTCTCAGGCTATGAAGAGGTTTTTAGAACCATATTTTTCATCAACTGGACATGGGGATGTTGTCTTCAGCCTATGAAAAGGTTTTCAAAACCAATTTGTTTAATCAACTGGATGGCGTCAATGTGACTTCGAATAAGGAACACTCGAGAAACATTTATATTATTCCGATAAGGTCAACAATTATATTTCGTAATGTAATAATTTTAAAAAATAAAATAAAATAATTTTGGTTGTTGATAGTGATGGTGTTGTAAATTCGAGGACGAATTATTGTCAACCAGGGGAGGATGATGTAGCCCAGAAGTCCAAACAAAAACCTTTTTAATTTAATTTTATTTTATTCAAATATCTTATATTATTTAAATAAATCTAATTGTATAAAGATTTGATTTGATTTTATTTTAAAAGATTTATTTTATTTACTTGTATCCTAATTTAGATTTTTGAGAGGCTATAATATAAAGGCTCATATACCTTAAGTTTCAAATAAATTTTAAGAATAATATATTTTTTATCTGTGAAAATTTGAGTCTTTGTTACCCTTAGATTATGGTTTCATCTTGTTACCCTTGAATTAGAGTTTCATCATGTTACCCTTGAATTAGGGTTTCATTTATCGTTGCTTCTTCGTCTATTTTCGCTGGGTCATCAAAGAACTTTACCCAAATTGAGTTTTTTAGATGATTTTCTAAGATGGTGGTAATGGGTTCTATTTTTCAAAATGCTCACATGATCGATGAAATTACAAACAACACTTCCAAATACTATTTTCGCTTGCTTAATACGTTACATATAATGTTATAATTATCATATTTTCTATGATAACATTAACATTAATGAGAGTTGCTAAAACAATGCATAGTTACTCCATACAATGGTTGATTTTTTTCCCTCTTGAATGATTAGCAAAATTTGAACATTTTTCTTTATCTTTTGTTAGATATATATTATTTTTTTTAAGTGTTACTTTTATTTTTTTACAAAAAATTAAGTAAATTATGATAATTTTTTAAAAGGTTAGGCCATTACACGAAGTAACTTTAGTATTTATTTTCTAGTAAATATTTTGAAGTAATTTATATGACGATTAAATTCAATAAAAAAGGGTATTGTATCCAAAGGTACCCAACACCAAAGTTTACTGTCACCTCATACCCCAGCCATCAATAATGAATTCCTAGTACCCAAATATAAAACTTAACTCTCATGTAATATCCAACCATCTTCATAATACCTCAAATATACATGTTTTATCATCAACCGAATCATTTTTTCAAAGTTCATATCTTTGAAATCATAGTTCGTAAAAAATAAACCTCAAATTACTATCAATTTTATCTTCTTACGGCGAATAAAAGTAGATATATGAAAAGATCGAGCATGATAGAAGTAGAGAGACAATACATGATGAAAATTGAGAGACCAAGCATGATAAAATGGAGAGATCAGATATGATGAAGTGCAGAGATCATGCATGATGAACTGGAAGGACCATACATGATGAAATGAAAAGACCATGCATGATAAAGTCAAGAGTCGTGCCTGATGAAGTGGAGAGACTATGCATGATGATAGTGGAGAGATCACGCATGATAAAATGAAGAGACCATACATGATGGAAGTGTGGATGTTGAGGTTTAACCTCACAAACTAATATTAAAGTAATAACTCAATTGATCTAGAAAGAAAAGTGATAATTTTATTCAGAATCAATATGTCCATTTATATTATTTCTCGCATTCTATTTATACAAAAAACATTCACAAAGAAGTCCATTACCATATTCCATGAATTCCATTAAAATCATGACCTAGTTGTTATGAATATGAGGGGAGTAACTGTTGTGGTCGATGTTCACGTTCGTTGGTCACACCCTTTGGTGGGAGTAGTGGTGATAACCCTTCATTTCACCGGTGCCTGCCTCAGAATGATGTTGTCTTTCTCTCTCGTGCTGCTATCATTTGGTATCGTTGACACCTACGATCATGAAACTTTCTGTCGACCCTCCTGATTTAAGCTATCATCGATCAATAAATTTACTTGTGTCATGAACCTCTCAGTTTAAGCCGTAATCAACCGGTAGTCTTCTTTACCTATGATCCTCTCGATTTTAACTGTCATTACTGCGAGAGATCTCTCATGGTTGGCGTTACATTTATCGATCATCTTTTTTCCCGGGATATCACCCATAGTGAACTGTAGTAATACGATACTTTATTGTTCTCGAAGGTAATGACCTACCCGAGGGATATCACATTATTAGAGGCCCCCCTTGTCCTTTCAATACTTTTAAGTGTAGAGATTAAAAGAATATTTCGAATAAGCTAGAAATAGGATGTTAAGGAGAACTGTTTGTGACGTAATCCCCATGGTTAATTTTCGAGTGTAAAAATTATACTTTCGATCATCCCAAAAGGTGAGAGATGGAGTGTTGGAGAGGTTGTTTGATGTACGTTAAAAGTGTGGCGCCTGTTTTTTCGTATGTCAGATACCCAAAAAGCATCATATCCGTGGAGAATTTTCAGGACACGCATGATAGATGCCAAATAAGACCGTTGGGTAAAGATCTAATATATGATTAAAACCTCTCTTACACATTCAACCATAAATCACAATTAAAATGTGTATCTAAGATCGATCACATAAAGGCGTCATATAGAGGTTAGTATATTTGCTAGTGGAGATCCATTATACTTCTTTTGTTGGAGAAGTTATAAGTTTATAGAGAGCTTTTAGCACCAACATAAATTTAATAACCGTCCTCGTCGTGACTCATACAAATGCATCATTTATTATTTATTAGATAAGGATATTACTTTTATTTGGTTTATTATGTATTCTCTTATCTGGGTAAGGGGTGAGGTATAATGATTTTTTAGTTCGAGCAATAGATATATCGAATGCGTAAACATTACCGGTATGGTTATCCTGGTAGCACAACAAACAGACCGCCCCTTGTACCCTCATCATTTTTGTGGCGTGAGATCACACACATGCATCCGAAGAAAGCGTCGAATAAAAATTAAAGAAGGTGTTTGACCAAAAAAGGGAAACCGGTATGACAAAGGTATGCCCTTATAGATGAGGAGGATGACAAAGATGAAGAAGTGGAACACTGGGTGAGGAAAACAAGAGGGACATAAAATGTCTGAGGGGGTGGATGTTTAAAACAAAGATAGTGTTCCATCCATTGTGATTGAGCTTGGGGAAGAAGATCAGAAAATATGCTAGAGGATGTCAGATGGCCCGAGGGACCTCCTTGAGAAGAAAAAGCAAAGAGAGCAACATTACTGTTGCATTTAATCTCAAACTTTAATTGTGTCATTTGAGTTTGTCCGTTTCTTTTTCACATTGTCCTTTCAGTTTGTGCTGTCTTTTTGTCTACTCAACTTTGGACTATTTAATAGTCTCTCTATTATATAATAAATCAGATCTGAGACTTGAGCATTATCCCTGTTGTCTCAAAACGGTGTATATTAATCTGTTTTAAGACTTGATCTGGTATCAGAGCCTGAAGGTCTTGGCAGACGTATTTGTTTCACTAACGATGGAGGTGAACAAAGGAAAAGGAGGTTCGTACAGCCTGAGCTACCCAATGCTGGATAGAAGTAATTATACGGCTTGGGCTATCAAAATGAAAGTTTATATGCAAGCGCAAAGGGTCTGGAATGCAGTAGAGCCAAAAGATCCCAATGTTGTTGTCGAAGAGAAGACAGATAAGATAGCGCTAGCAATGGTGTATCATGCGATTCCCGAAGATGTATTGCTCTCAATTGCGAACAAGGGAACAACGAAGGACGTCTGGGATATGATAAGAACATTATGACAAGGTGCAGACAAAGCAAAGAAGGCACGGATTCAGACCCTAAAATCTGAATTCAAAATGCTGAATATGGGTGACAATGAAAAATTTGAAGATTTTCACATGAGAATGAATAACCTCGTTACAAAATATTCTAGCTTTGGGGGAAACGATGGAAGAATCATACGTCGTAAAGAAACTTCTGCGTGCTGTCCCTGCCAGATTCCTACAAACAACTTCAACACTGGAGAAATTTGGAGACATCGAGAGCATGACTGTCGAAGAAGCTGTGGGTTCACTCAAGGCACATGAAGAACGAGTAAAAGGAAGGACAGAAACGAAGGAGATTCAACTCATGTTGACAGAAGAGGAATGGGATAAACGAGAAGGAGCCAACAAAAAGCTTCTATTAACGCGTGAAGAATGGCTGAGGCGAAACAATGGTGACAGATCCACAAGGCAGAGAGGCCGTGGAAAGTTTGACAAGAGTGTTATCAAATGCTTCAACTGTAATATCTATGGTCACTTCGCCTCAGAATGCAGGAAACCAAGGAAACACAAGGAAACATAAGAAGCGGAGGCGAATTTGGCTGCGGTGGAAGATGATGAAATGGCCCTACTCTTGGCCAAACACGATAAAGACTCGTCAAAGCTTCTCCTGAATGAGGACAAACTGTTATCTACTCAATTTCCAAGGTGTGGAGAATGTGCAGGAGAATCGAATGTCTAGTACTTGGACAATGGTGCAAGCAGTCATATGACAGGTTTCAAAGAAAAGTTTGCAGAACTGGATGAGAGTATATCTGGTGTGGTGCGTTTTGGAGATGGTTCAAAAGTCGAGATAAAAGGAAAGGGCACTGTGATATTACTGTGCAAAAATAGAGAAGAAAAGATGCTGCGAGAGGTGTATTATATACCTAGTCTACGTAATAACATCATATCATTGGGACAAATTTCTGAAGAAGGCAATAATGTGGAACTCAAGGGAGAATTTCTGAGGATCTACGACAACAAAGACAGATTATTGATGAAGGTAAAACGATCTGCCAATCGACTTTACAAAATTATTATTGAGACTAACAAGCAGGAATGCCTGATGACTAAAGCGGATGACATCACGAGATTGTGGCATGCACGTCTTGGGCACGTTAATTATCAAGCCATGGCTCTCATGTCTAAGCACCAGATGGTAGAAGGAATGCCCAGGATAATAAAACCAAATGTCGTGTGTGATGGGTGCTTAATGGGAAAGCAAACCAGGAAGGTATTTCCAGCCAAATCCAAGTTTAGTACAAAAAAGTACTAGAACTTATACATGGTGATCTGTGCGGTCCGATATCTCCAACTACTACCTCTGGATACACAAATTTCTTTTTGTTAGTTGATGACTTTAGCAGGTTTATGTGGGTGTATCTAAGAACTAAGGATGAGGCATTCGAAGCATTCAAAAAGTTTCGTGTATTGGTTGAGAACAGGTCAGAGAAAAGAATCAAGGTGCTGAGAACTGACAGAGGAGGTGAATTCAATTCTAATGAGTTTAAAGAATACTGTGAGAATGCAGGAATTGAGCGACACCTCATGACACCCTACACTCCGCAACAAAACAGAGTGGTAGAGCGTCGAAACCGAACTATTGTGGAGATGACTAGAAGCAGTCTCAAGGAAATGCAATTGCCATCAAAGATGTGGGCTGAAGCAGTCAGAAACTCGGTATACATCCTCAATAGACTACCCACGCGAGCATTGACAGGTAAGATGCCGTATCAATCACGGACAACAAGGAAACCGCAGATAAGTCATGTACGGGTCTTTGGGTGCTTATCGCACATGAAAACTCCAAGTGTGCACAACACAAAGCTGGATGATCGTAGTAAAAAGTTAGTTAATCTGGGGAGAGAGCCTGGAACTAAAGGATACCGTTTATATGATCCCAAGGAAGACCGTATACATATAAGCCGTGATGTCATTTTCGAAGAAACAAAACAATGGCCGTGGAGTGTGATTGCAGATAGGGAGGAGACACAGAAGAGTTTTATTGTGGCAAGTATGCCTGAGGTTGATGAAACAGGTCAAGATGAGACTGAAATCGTGGAGTATGGTGATGACAACTATAGTGGCAATAACACCCAGACGTCAACACCACAGTCGCGGGCTTCTGAGTCTTCTCAATCCTCTGTTGGATATGACAACTACAGTAACACTCAGGTATCCACTCCACATTCTCAGTCGTCTGCTTCTAGAATCAATCGAGATAATTACGATGATAGCACAGAGCCAAAAAGATTCAGACCTTTGAGTGAAATTTACAATGTCACGGAGGAAATAGAGCTTGATGAAGAAGAATTGTGGCTCATGGGGGTAGACGAACCTGTCAACTATACACAGACAGCAAAAGATGTCAACTGGAGGCAAGGAATGAGGCACGATATGGATTCTATTGAGGTAAATGATACATGGAAATTGACGAGTCTACCACCTGGACAGAAGATCATAGGTCTGAAGTGGATCTATAAATTAAAAAGGGATGCCAACGGGAAGGTGGTAAAATACAAGGCACGCCTCGTAGCAAAGGGTTATGTACAAGAACATGGCATTGATTTTGATAAAGTATACGCACCAGTTACTCGGTTGGAGACAGTGAGGTTGCTATTAGCTTTGGCATCTAAAAATCAATGGGAAGTGCACCATCTCGACGTAAAGACGACCTTCTTGAATGGAGATATAGTGGAAGATGTATACGTTGCCCAACCAGAGGGATTTGAAAGAAAGGGACAAGAGCACCTAGTGTACAAATTGTCTAAAGCTTTGTATGGACTTCGCCAGGCGCCTCGTGCTTGGTACGCCAAACTGAATTCATGTCTTATAAAGTTTGGATTTACTCGTTGTCCGTACGAGCATGCTGTATACACAAGGAAGGAGGGAGAAAACAGTTTAGTTATTGCAGTATACGTAGATAACATTCTAGTAACAGGCACGAGTGTCTTAGCAATCAAGGATTTCAAGAACCAGATGAAGCTTCAGTTCGAGATGAGCGACATAGGAAAGCTCAGCTACTACTTGGGAATAGAAGTTGAACAAGGAGAAGGATATATCGAATTAAAACAAGCAGGTTATGCACGAAAAATTCTGGGAAAATGCAGGCATGGCAGATTGTAATCCGACGAAGTATCCAATGGATCCAAAGGAACAGCTTGATCGAGACGATATTGGAAAGTTGGTCAATGCTACAGACTACAAGAGTATGGTAGAGGGTCTATGATACTTGGTTCATACACAACCAGATATCGCATACTCAGTGGGTATAGTCAGCCGATATATGGAAAAACCCACAAAAAGGCACCAGGATGCAGTGAAAAGAATACTCAGGCACGTTAAGGGAACTATACAATACGGGTTGGTGTATACAAAGAATAGTGGCAACAATGTGTTAACTGAGTTTTCAGACAGTGACTTGGGTGGACAAATTGAAGATAGAAAGAGCACAGGAGGCATAGTTTATTACTTGAATGAGAGTATTATCACTTGGGTCGCACAAAAACAGAAGTGTGTTGCTCTATCATCGTGTGAAGCTGAATTCATGGCTGCTACCGCAGCAGCTTGCCAAGGTATTTGGCTTAAAATACTCTTAGTTAGATAACACATGAAGCTGTTGGCCCAATGATTTTATGCATAGATAATCGATTTGCAATCGACCTGGCTAAGAATCCTATGTTCCGTGGTAGAAGCAAGCATATCGACATAAGGTTTCACTTTATCAGGGAATGCATAGAGAGAGGAGAAGTTGTCTTGAAACATGTTTGCAGCAACGATCAAAGAGCAGATATTTTGACAAAGGGGCTAGCTACTGTCAAGTTTGAAAACATGAGGAAACTATTGGAAGTCAAAAACTTGAGTAAACGAGGTTGAGATTAGGAGGGAGAGTGTTGCATTTAATCTCAAACTTTAATTGTGTCATTTGAATTTGTCCGTTTCTTTTTTCACATTGTCCTTTCAGTTTGTGCTGTCTTTTTGTCTACTCAACTTTGGACTATTTAATAGTCTCTCTATTACCTAATAAATCAGATCTGAGACTTGAGCATTATCCACGTTGTCTCAAAATGGTGTATATTAATCTGTTTTAAGACTTGAATTACCACCTCACAGTTTTGTAAAACTAGAGGCGGTAGTGAAAGTTGTTGGGTCTGGGCCATTAATAGTCCATGTAGTGAATTCAGATTGGATTTCTAATAACATAGAGGCACATGGCTCATTCAATTAGTCTATCTTCCCCCCTTTTGACTAGCGAGGGATTGCCCGTCGAGACCCATATCCCGGTTCCACTAATTCTTATGACAATATGCTTACGACAACATGCTTATATGAGAGATTGTTTAGAGATTACTAAAGTTCTCCATTAAGGTAATGTGTACTTTACTTTTTTTTACAGTGTTTTGATTTTTATTAAACGTACAGACCCACTATAACTCGATAGTTTTTGTTTATCGACGAATGTCATATGTAGACCATCAAACGTTGGAAAGATGGAAACAGAAAGACCTATTTTTTGGGTATGTGATGACGCAGCGGAAATAGAAGAAGAACCAACGATAGATGATACCCTAATTCAAGGGTAACATGATGCAACCCTAATCTAAGGGTAACAAAGAGTGAAATTTTCAGAGATAAAAAAATCTATTATTCCAAAAACTTAAAATAACTTAAGGCATAAGAGGCTTTATATAATAGCTTCTCAAAACCCTAAATTAGAATACAAGGAAATAAAATAAATATTCTAAAATAAAATAAAATCAAATCTTAATATAATTAGATTTGATTTAAATACATAAGATATTTGAATAAAATAAAATAAAATAAACAAGGCTTTTGTTTGGACTTTCTGGGCTACATCATCCTCTCCTGGTTGACAAGAATTCGTCCTCGAATTCACAGCACCATCACCATCAAGAACCCAAATTATTTATTTTATTTTATTCAATCGTTACATTGGGAATTATAATTGTTGACCTTATCGGAATAAGATAAATTCTTCTCGAGTGTTCCTTATTCGAAGTAACATTCAAGCCATCCAGTTGAAGGAAAAAAATAGTTTCGAAAACCTTTTCATAGCCTGAAGACAACATCCCATGTCCAGTTGATGAAAAAAATGGTTTTGAAAACCTCTTCATAGCCTGAGACAGCATATCGATAAGAAAGTTTTACCTTGATTCGACGATTGGTAGCCAATTTAAACTCCTTCAGTAACCGGTCAATACGATCGTCATTGAAACGGTTGGTATGCCCCCTCATACTCAAACTATCTTCCCGATCTTCATGACCACGTGTGTTGTTCTCTTCTTTAAACCTTGAATCAGATGAAATCAGGATTCAGAAACATGCTTGACCCGTAGCAGGAACCTGGCTCTGATACCAAACTGATACCAAACCTGGCTCTGATACCAAACTGATGACGCAGCGGAAATAGAAGAAGAGCCAACGATAGATGAAACCCTAATTCAAGGGTAACATGATGCAACCCTAATCTAAGGGTAACAAAGAGTGAAATTTTCAGAGATAAAAAAATCTATTATTCCAAAAACTTAAAATAACTTAAGGCATAAGAGGCTTTATATAATAGCTTCTCAAAACCCTAAATTAGAATACAAGGAAATAAAATAAATATTCTAAAATCAAATAAAATCAAATCTTAATATAATTAGATTTGATTTAAATACATAAGATATTTGAATAAAATAAAATAAAATAAACAAGGCTTTTGTTTCGACTTTCTGGGCTACATCAGTATGTGAGGGGGCTGACGATAGAGTTGGCTAGATTCAAGCATGTTTATGGGCCAACCCGCACGCGCCTAGACAAGATGGTAAAGGAGAAAACCAAAATTGAATGATTGCTAGAGACAACGTCAGCTGAGATGGAGGCCTTCCGTAACCAGAGCCTGAAGCTAACCAGTTGAAAGACCTCTTTAATAGTTCAAATCACAAAGTTTTCTATGCATAACGACGATCGGATGGCGAAAAGTGTCAGACTTATAACACAAAATAAGGCACAAGGAAAAATGGAGGACGAAATGAGCAAAACGATAGTTGCTTTAACGCTTGAGAATGATACCCATAACAGTGAAAGCCGTTTAAGAGTAAGTAGCCGTCGAGCATGACGATAAGGTTGAGAGAAAGAGAAAGAGTTGTCCGTAGACAAAAGAAAGAGGTAGGTTCTTGAATTTGCTTTAGAAATGTTGAATGAGGGAAAAAAAGAGGTCATATTTGAGATATGGAGAAAGAACCCAAGGTTTTACCTAATGGATTTGCGGAAGCATGTTCATGTCGACGAGAGGTTTGAAGAGTTAAATGAGGAAGATGAAGATGAAGATGTTCCACATGGGACTAATCCAATGAAATTTCTAAATAAAGACCACTTCAAGGAAAGTCTTGAGCAGACGGACCTTCTTCCCGTAAGGCAGCAAATGTCTAGCGATCCTCCCGGGGAGGGGGTTGTGGAGGATTATCGAAAGACACCACTCCCATAGGTGAAATTTAACTTTGTTGGTGTTTAGCTTAGTCAGTCAAGAGTAGGATGTGCACGACATGCAGTGTTAGTGATTCATCTTTTCTGGTGTATTGGAAGAGCCAACTTTTGTTTGATGGCTTTAATTTTGTATGATTCGATGTTTGTAAGACGAAATTAAGTCAAATCTAATATTTTTGCAGTATGCCTTGTGTATAATTTTTCATATGTAGCTAATTTCATATCTTTAGTAAAATGCACAATATATCCCATTATGTAGCCTCGTAAGATTAGACTATTGGTCGATCACACATGTAACATATCGATCGGGGCATAGTATGACCCATTACATAGCCCTAAGGTATGGTTATGGAACCTGATCGTAGGCTTAAGTCTAAGAGTTATACTCAATGGGGCCTTTTACATAGCTCGAAGCGGAGCCCCAAGGCGTAGCCAGTTATTGTGTTCATGAAATTACTTGAGTTAGTTCTGGAAAAGTTAAAGTTTGAATAGAATAACACAAATGTTCGCAAGAATAAAGAATTTTATTAATCACTTGGGAATGTGTCCCATTAAAAAAACCTCACGCGTAATCAAAATAATAAAAAAAGAACACATTTAAATAACATAACGTATCGATACAGTTTTAGGTGACTGACATTCCAAGGATGGTTCAGAAACTTTTGTTCACTATCCGTCAGATGATACGCTCCACGACGTCCCTTAAAAACTATGGTATGTGTTCCATCCGAAGTGGGTTATAGTTTGTCAGAATATTTGTCTTCTTCCCCTATAAGACCTTTTTCATGAATAATTCGCATAATTCGCATACTTGGAGGGTCCTCTGCTTGAGCTTTGAGTCGAAATAACTTTGCATCAAATGGCAGTAATATTCTGACTGCACCCGGGCATGGTCTTTGTGTTCTTCGAGTATGTGTATCTGCATGTGGTGTCATTCTTCATTCAAAACGTTAAAGTAGTTCGTAGCCCGATGGATGAGGATAATGATCTCAGATGGGAAGATGACCTCCATGCCATATACCAAGGAGAAATGAGATTGACCGCTTGCCACTACGGGTTCGTTCGATATGCCTAAAATACCTTGGTAAGATTATCTGGCCATTTTTGTTTTGAGCCTCCAAGCTTCTTCTTGATTCCATCCAAAATAGTGCGACTTCTCACCTCGACTTGATGCTCAATTGTGAGTAATATGGTGTGGAGAAGTGTTTCTCGATCTTGTATCGTCTACAGAATATGGTTAACACCAAGGTTTATAACTGAGGTGTGTTGTCTTTCATTAGGATTCAAGTGACTCAAACCGAGATAATATTTGATTTTGCGATAAAGTTCATTGGCCTCCATCCACTTGATAAAGTAATCTACCGCAACGATCAATAACTTCCTTTAACTAATGACCATGGGTAGTAACACCATCAAATCGATAACACATTTTTCAAATGGGTAAGAGACTGTTGTGACACTCATAAGATCACTTGGAAGGTGTCGAGTGTTGGCGTAATGCTCGTATGTTTGACATCCTTGCACCAATAATTCGACATCTGCAGCCATTTTTGGCCAATAGTAGCCTATAAACAAGAAGCATCGAATCAGGCTACGATATCTAAAATGGGGTGCCGACCTCCGCCTCATACAATTCTAGGAGTACGGTTCAGGCTTTGCTATGATCAAGGCATTACAATAATGGTTGTGTAGTACTTTTCTAGTAGAGGATATTATCAAGGATGGTGTATTTGGAAGCTCATAGTTTCAGCATGCGGAAGGCAACATTATCTTTGCGTAGCTCGTGGTCACATAAGTAAGACAAGTATTCTTGGCAGCAATCATTACATGCAGAAATAGGTAGAACGAGGGTGTCGTTTGTACCTGTGGGTAGCGTACTGATGAAAAGATATTTATCCTTGCTCTTATATTATTTTTATAGTAATTTAAGTTTTTATTTTTAATTAATTATGAAAAAAGTGAAAAAATGAGCAAAAGAGAACAAAAGAGTAGTTAAGATTGCAACTAAAATCTACAATTAAAGAAAAAAATACAAGCCAAAGACCTGAATATAATTAAAGAAATAATAAAGGAATAAGGAGAAAAGATGGAAAATTAATTGAAGATCAATATACAAATATGTTTGTCTCTAAGAATATATATTATAATATTTTATTATTTAATTCAAGAAAATAAAATTCTTTTATTATTTAATAATAATAATGATTTTATTCTTAGGAAAATAAGAAAGTTTTGATCTTCAATTATTATTAATAGCAATATCTTATTATATAATTTAAAAGAATTAATTAATTATTTTACTTTATTTAAAATATATTATAATTATACTATCGTGTTTAATTCTTAGCAGATAGGGTTGAATAAAAAACTCATAACTCTTCTTATATATAAAAACCCTAACACATGAGAGATTTAGGTGGCCGTCCACCATCTACTTTTTGTTCTTCTTTTTGTTTTTGTTATTAGGATTATGCTCACCAAAAGCTAATCTGTTTATTCTAATGTTATTAAGCCTATGTTATTAAGCCTATGCAGATACAATTGTTGATGTAGTATATTTTCTTTATCAATTTAGTTTTTTTTATTTGTAGTATTGATATTAATCATAATGCTTTCAGTTTCCTACACGATTAATTGATATATCATAGATTTAGGTTGAGACCACGTACTATCTACTTCTGAACTATATCAATACCACTAGGTTGAAAGAGTAGTTTACTACAATCACCTAGTGAAATCTGAACTAGATTCTTAGAATTTATGACCTAATTTTAGAAGATTAAGGTTGAATAAAAATACCATAAAACTTTTTATAAATAAAAACTCTAACACATCAAACAAAGAGAGATTTTGGGCGACAACCAACAATCTACTTTTGTTTCTTCTTTTTGTTTTTATTATTAGGTTTATGCTCAGTAGGAGCTAATGTGTTTGTTTGGTTATTAAACCTATGTAGATACAATTTTCATTGTTTTTATTTTATCAATTTTGTTTTGATATTAATCCTAATACTTTTTAGTTTCTTATGTGATTAATTGCTTGATCATAAATTTAGGTTGAGACCGAGAGGTAATATCTACTTCTAAACTATATCAATACCATTGGGTTGAATGATTAGTTTACTACAGCTATGACCCAGTGAAGTCTGAACTAAGTTCTTATAATTGTAGGAGGTATAAGGCTAGAGATATAACCAGCTATACAATAAGGTTAATTGTGTGCGATTGTGAGATTATCACAACACTCTGAATGAGAGCCTAGCTTTAAAGGATAATTTCAATACTAACTTTTTAATATTGATTAATTTTATTTTGAAATTTAAACTTTAATTTTTGTTTTATTAATTAGTATACTTTTATATTAGATTGTAGATTTGAAATATATTAGTTTGATATATTTTTATGTTAATTTAATTTTAGTTTTAGTTTTATTTTTATTTGATTTAATTTATATCAATCTTTTTAGTTACTATTTGAGTTGATTTGATTTGATTTTTTTTATATTTGTTTGTTTAATATATTTATATATTTTTATAGTGATTAGTTTTTATTTTTATTTTTATTTTATTTTTTAGTTATTTTTTCTAGGAAACATCCACCAGTATTGGGCCATATGAGGATGAATGCTTCAACACTCAATGAGTGTGAAGCATACAATACAATAAACCAGTTTGGCCCAACGAATAATTACCAGTTTGGCCCAACGAATAATTACATGTATAACTTCCAGCATGGCTCTATTCCCCTAGATAATAATAATTATCAGGCTGGCTCTATTCCCCTAGATAATAATAATTATCAGGCTGCACGTTGGCATAACCAAAACTTTTCTTAGGAAGATACGAATTATTTTTGGGAGCACGATGATATGAATAGGATAGAGAATAAGTCAAACATAGAGGACTTCTTGAATAAATTTATCGAATATTCAAGAAAGAATGAATCAAAAGCAAACAAATTGGAGATTTAGATTCAAAATAAAGAGGTTCGTTTGAAAAACTTAGAAGATACAATGGATAAATTCATCAAGATTAATGAAAGGTGTTTGAGAAATCCGAGATTTCTCCATCAAAGCTTCAAGATGCAACACGAATTCTAGTATACATCAATATTTTGAAGTTCAAGATGACCAAAACTATGATATATTGTTGGACAAATCTAATGAATAGTTCCTTAATGAATCTAAACAAAATCATCAGGAACAACATAGTGATATCGCTTTTACATGTGTTATCAAAGTAGAGAAAACTCAAGTAGAGAAGGTTGAAGATAAAATTGAAGATCAGGACAATATGAATCTCATAATATCTAGCTCAAACCAAGATAGTTAATATCATGTTTCTTTCATGGTAAAAACTAATTTTAAAATTATTTTTCTCTTCAACAATTCACCTCTCAACGAATTGTTTAAACAAAATTATATTCAACTAACACAATGGAAACTGCAAAAGATGTCACTTGATTGTTATGGAAACCTGAACGCATGACTATTTTAGAAGATAATTATCAACCACCTTTAAAAGAAGAGTAGACGACAAGTCGAGCTACTGACTTAAAACAAAGTGCTGATTGAGTGGCAGCCCAATGTAAGTTTTAGTTATATTTTATTTTCGATTTTATATTATTTAGGTTTTTTTGGGGTGTTGACAATCTTCATTTAGATTTTATTTGGGTGTTTCCGTCAGCTCTTTTCTTTTCTTTTACTTATCCTTTGACAGGACAAAGTAGCTTCTACAATTCAAACTCCAATCTCGCAAATTTCAACCCCAAATATGTTTATCAGGTACGATTGTTCCTTAATATATTTCGTTATACTCTTAATATTGGTGACAATATTAGATATTTCGTTATACTCTTAGTATTGGTGACAATATTAGATTTTAAGTTTGGGGTTGTGGGAAATTGTTGAATAAAATTACCACAAAAATAATATTGTTTTGATCATTTAATATCATTTATTGTATATTTTAAGACATCATATATTAATTCAAACTTGTTAAATGATTTTTTAGTTCAATTTTTTTAATAATTGCATGTTTAGATTTTTATTTGATTAGGTCTTTAGATTTTTTCTGTGTCTAGAAATTATTAAAATTAATTTTATTTCAAATTTACTTTTATTTTTACATGGAAATTAATTTATTAATAAAAAAAATATTTTCTAAAAAAATTTGTCATTGTAAAAAATATAAATTGTTTTTTATATCATTTATCAAAGAATGAAGTTGTATAAATCTTTACTGAGTGATCCGGTCTCTTCCTAATCTAGTCGAGATTCGTGTACAAAGGTAAGATATTTATGTTAATTCTCAAATGTGGCTTGTCTAGTTTTGTAGTTTAATTAGTCTGAGTCAATAATCCTTAGGGGCGCTTCAACACCTAATGCTGATAACCAACTGTGAAGGATGTCATTGATCTAAAGCTCGTTAAATAGATTAATTAGAAAACTTAACTAGACATTCCGAAAATCGCATATATATATATAATATATTTATATCATTCATTTTCTAAGTTTCTATGTCATAGGGGTGCCTTGTCACCTATGTCATAGGGGTGCCTTGTCACCTATTTGACTTAAGCCAACTGACTTGTGATTCATTGACTTTCACATAGAAAAAGAAATTATACTTATAAGAAAATAAAAGTGCAAATTTGTTTTTGGAAAAATTACAATTGAAAAATATTAAAAAGAAAATTGATATAATTTTGGTTTATTAATGAAATGTTTAAAAGAAATATTCAAGTAAATAATATATAATGAAATTTTAATTTTTTTTCGAGGAATGTGGAAGATTCTTTAGAATTTTTCAAATTTCTATATATAAGATGTGGTTAGGATTTTTCACTTGATTCATTAACTTTTTTTGAAATTAAGAAGTTTGATCTTAATTTATACCACAGAATAATAACATTTGATCATACTTTAAGTTGTGATATTTTATTTTTGCTCGGACTAGAAAATTATTAAGTGTGGGTTAATTTGATCAAAGATATTTATTCTTCATTTTATATCATTTTTATCCTAATTATTTGTTAGTTTTAATTAATTATAAATAAAAATACTCTAATTTGTTTATTATTGATTTATTAGTGAAAATAGTACAAAAAAGAGCAAAATTGAACAAAAGAGGAGCTACGATTGCAAATGGATTCTATAATTAAAGAAGAAAGTAAAGCGAGGACTTGAAGATAAGTAAAGAAATGATAAAGGAAAAAAAGAAAAGATGGAAAATTAATTGAAGATCAATATACAAATATGTTGGTCTCCGAAGAATATATTATAATATCTTATAATTTAATTTAAAAGAATAAAATTATTATATTTTATATAATAAGAATTATAATTTTATTCTTATTAAAATAAGAAAGTTTTGATAATCAATTATTAATATTAATATCTTATTATTTAATTTAAAAAAATTAATTAATTCTTTTATTTTATTTAATAGATATTATAATTATACTCTCACGTGTTTTATTCTACGGAGATTAGGGTTATATAAAAATGTCATAAATCTTTTTATAAATAAAAACCCTAAGACATCAAACAAATAGAGATTTATGTGACCGTCAACAATATACTTTTCTTTCTTCTTTTTGTTTTTATTATTATGCTTCTACAGCTAATCTGTTTGTTTAATGGTTATTGAACCTACGTAGATACACTTTTTAATGTAGTATATTTTCTTTATCATTTTTTTTAATTTTATCTTTTGTTTTGATATTAACCATAATACTTTTCAGTTTCATACGCGATTAATTGCTTGATCATAGATTTAGGTTGAGACCGAGAGGTAACCATACAAGAAGGTTAGTTTGTGTGAGATCGAAAGATGATCACAACACTCTAAAAGAGAGCCCAACTTTAAAGAATAATTGCAAACGTTAGATTAATTTGATTTTATAAACATACATTATAACTTGTTGATACATGTTTAGTAACTCTCGAATAATTTTTAATACTGATTAATTTTATTTTATTTTTATTTTTAAATTTAAACTTTAATTTTTGTTTTATTAATTAGTATATTTTAATATTAGATTTTAGATTTAAAAATAAATTTATTCTCTTAGTTTGAGATTTGATTCTTAATAGAATCATAAAACTACAATGGAAATCGTACACTTGTGATTTTTCCTAGTACGGTAGAGTTGTTCAATGAGAAGTGGGTCGTTGTTAGACATTGTTTCCTTGGCAAATATGCCAGTTGTAGGGTTCTACAGGCATTGTAACCGCTTGTACTTGACATAATCGAAGCTAGCCTCCCATTCGTGAAGGATATCGAGGTATTCATGGGTAGTCGGCTACTTAGCGTCATACATGCCCTTAGTTTGATTAATTAAAAGCTGTAAATGAGAATAAAAGTGGATTATTTTTGCCCAAAAATAGTGGCCAGCTTCATTCCACCCAAGGTTGTCTTATATTCAGCGATTTTATTGGTTACGGGGAAAGGAAACCTGCTCGCTTGCTTAAATTCCTCGTCGTTTAGATTTTTCAACATGCTGCCACCCCGTCCACCATTTGAACCTGAAGCCCTATTGGCTTCGATATACCCATTTGATAGAAGAGGGTTCAGTTGAGCTAGATTCATCATTAACCCCTACCCTCGCGGTTGTGAACTCGTTGACAAAGTCCACCACTACCTTGTCCTTGATTGTAGTACAAGTTTCGTAGAAGATGTGATATTTTTCCAACTCGATTGACCATCATGTCCAGCGCCGAGAAGTATATGGTTTTTGAAGAATTCTTTTCAATGGGAAATATGTGTGCAGTATGATAGAATAACCTTGAATATACGAACTCACCATTCGAGCGACGAAAATATTACCGAGGGCCAATTTCTCATAATTGAGGTACATTCTTTCCCTGTCGAGGAGAGTTTTACTAACATAATAAACTGGTCTTTATACCCCTTCAATTTTCCAAACTAGGACCCTACTAACCACACAGTCCGGCACAGACAAATAAAAATAAAGTGTCTCACTAGGCATGGGTGCTGAAAAGATTTCGAGAGAGGTTAAATAGTCATTCAGGGCTTGGAATCATTTTATATATTATTATATCCAAGAAAAATTTGTAGCTCCTCTGAGTACAGTGAAGAAAGGATGGTTGTGACTCGATGCTCGAGAAATAAATCGAGAGAGGGTCGCGAGCTGCCATGTCAGATATTGGACTTCTTGATATGCCTGGGCGGTTCCACCCGTAGGTGGGCTCGCAACTAGTTTAGGTCTGCCTCAAATTCTTTTTTACTAACGAGCTACCCCATAAACTTATCACTACGGATGCCGAGCGTACACTTAAGATGGTTTAGCTTCAAGTTGTACTATCATAAGATTGGAAAAAATAGTAGATAATAATTCCACTTGGTGACTCTCAATATCACTCTTGACTATTATATTGTTGATATATGCCTCTATATTGTGGCCAAACTGCTGCTCAAAAATTTGGTTAACCGGTCACGGGTACGTCGACCCCATATTTTTTAAGCCAAACGGCATTACGATATAGCAATACAAGCCTTTTTTGGTTTGGAAAGTGGTGTTCTCTTTATTTATGGGCCGCATACAGAGTTGTTTGTAGACTGAATAAGCACTGATGAATGAGAGGAGTTCACTATCTGATGCTATGTCCACCAGACGGTCTATGCGAGGAAGGAGGACTGCATCTTTGGGTTAAGCTTTGTTGAGATCATTAAAAGCAACGCACATACGCCATTGAACTCTTTTTTCTTCACGAAGATCGGCTTTACCACCCACAGTGGGCATCGTGCTTTGCAAATGTGTCCTAACAGGAGGAGTTTTTCTACTTTTTTATTTTCATGGGAGAATTACTTTCATTTGACGGATTAGTTTGGTTCGTTGGTCAATGCAAAACTCATGCAATATCACTGATGGGTGGACCTCTGTTATATCATCCGCACTCCAAAAAATATATCAATATTTGACTGTAACACAATGATTAATTATTGTTTAAAGACAAGATTTAGTTTGTTACCTATTTGTACCATGCTCCTCCTAAAGAGAGAGTTTCCTCCACCACTTCCTCTCCCATATGTTGATTTGATCCGTCTCCCGGAGGTTGTCCACCCTCTCTGGAGATGGGTAGGAGTCTTTCTGCTCGTCGTCTCCCAACTCCAATTATTTGCTATCTGGCCGGTCTCAATGGGTCGATTAAAAAGACAAATCAAGTCCGAGAAATATGCTGGCTTTCCCTGACTATTCCGACCATATTGTCGACGAGATACTTCACACATTACCGAAACATGCATAGTATTGCTTCCGTGTGATGCAGCCATGGTCTACCCATGATAGTGTGGTAGGAGCTAGGCTTATTTTAACTCACAAGGTGTCTCAATGATTCATTTTAGTCTTTTCATCGCGTACGATCACCAATAATTCTAGTTGGCCCACACATTTGGACGAGTTTCCTTCATAACCACCAGCGTCTTACGCGTTGACTTTTATGGATGTACCTTCAACATCTTGTCGTCTTGAAAATCATATTAACCGAACTTCCAGCGTCCACCGAGACCCGTGTTACCACGACACAACCAATATCCAGGTAAATTGTAAGGACACCTTCGTGGGGCATCGCGACCCCTCACAAGTCATTGCCATTCAAGGTCTGGTCAGCCATTGGTTCTCGATAGTTGTGATACAGCTCCTGGCGCTTGTGATGGTTCTTATTCTCCTGAAATAGTAAAAATCCATCGTTGATATCCCTTACTGGTCGATCTCCATTTTTGGTATTCTTTATATAAATCTCCCGCTACGTTCCTTAGTGTAATCCTCTTCCTCTTTGCACCTCACGAGCTGGACTAACTCACCAATATATACGAACCTCTGGATCTCCTCCTTAAGTTGTCAATAGTCGTCTCTTGGATGGCCATGATCGTTTTGGTAAGAGAAAAAAGGGCAATTTGACCTTTTATGGCTAGAAGGAAACATAGTATAAGGATGATTGTACCTGGATTGGCCTTTAGTTCTATTGTAGATTACATATATGATTTCTATGAGGGGGGTAAAATTTGGCATGAGATTTTCATAATATGAGCCCATCGGTTTGATTTCAGAGGCCCTCGAGTTATCAATTCTTCTACCATCATCCGTCTAGCTGCGGTCAGTTGGTGCTGCCTCCGAGTCCCTCGACCCAAGGTTTGAAGAATATGAAGTGTCTCATTCTTTAGAATTATCAACCTTGATAAATTGGTCCACCGTTGTTAGGATATCTCCCATTTTGTTGACCGGAAAATCCACAAGTTCGGTGTATAGGGGCCCTCTTTATCTAATCCTCGCTTCAAAGAAGCAAGGACTACTGGCTCTTCTTGGTATGGAAGAGCGTTCCTCGCGTGAACAAAACGTTTGACGCTACTTTTGAGCGACTCTCCCCACCTATGGTATAAGTCTATGATTGAGTCACTTTCCTTCTTTGGTGTCTTATTGCCAATAAAACAATCTCGAAAGGTGCTCCACAATCCTCAAAATCACAATTAGACCCATGCGCTAAACCGTTAGACTAATCCATTATGTTACTCTTTTGGTGTAATAGAAAGTGCTCAGATACGCATAAACTAATCAAGATTGAAAGCCATCATCATGTTGCCGAATTTCTCAAGAAGCCGCTTTAGATCTCATTTTCCGTCACAAGTCTCCATTATAAATGGATCAAACTTTTGCGAGAGTTCTGCTTCCACGATATTCCCCATAAAAGGTGATTCCATAAGGACATGGGCCACCATATTAGGGCGCACCTGGCCATATTGCCTCCACTGCATTAACCCATTTATGGGTCCCGATCTATCCCACTAGCGCACTCTTGACCTAGAGGTTGTTTTTTTTCTGCTCCCACTTTTTCTTTCTTCTTTGAAAATGGCTATGCATTCCTCTTCTTTGCCAGCCCTATTGTCTTGGTTACCTTTCCTAGGTGACGCCTGATTTTATTTTTCTCCACCCAACACTTTTGCAGCTTAAGCGCTGCCCCGAACTGTCATACTATGATGGCATGCTCATGAGTGCCATCCTGCAACGACAAATATATGTGGCGATTGAGGTAAGACAGAGTATACTTAACTATAAAATAAAATATATGTTCATAAACTAATCTGATGTGACATGCAGATGCATCTCAACTTCGTCGTGCTATTTATCGCCGAATTTCCAATGTTGGCTTGGAAGTCATTGAGAAGTGGACACCGAAGCCTATGTTATTCGCATCAACAAAGAGTTTGAACGCTGAGCTTGTTCGATTTAGACACACCTATGGGTCTGCCAAGGCATTGAAAGACAAGGCAAACGAAGCGAGTGATGGGATTCATAGGAAGATTGATGGTCTGAAAAGTTAACTTTCATCGAGTAACGAGAGACATAAGGAATTGTATTCTGGTAATGATGCCCTTCTTGCACTAGACAACGTTTTAATCAAAAGAATCAATAAGTTGATGTAAAAAAATGATGGTCTGACACACATAATGTGGCATATGCGCAAAAAGTGGAAGAGCAAACTGAGCGTTTGGTTCCATTGATGTTAAAGGACGGAGACGTAAAAAGTCAGGTATATAATGTGTGGAAAGAGATGGATATCAAGCACGAGCAGTGAAAGAAAAAACTATGAGTCACTTTTGACGAGAGAGAGAAGCAACTGATGGGGGTTGCAATGGATATGATAACGAAAAGCAAAAGGAGACCGTTGCTCAGCTGTTGGCGTTGGATACAGGTATGAAGCTAGGATCACTGAGTCATTTGGTAAAGATGTCCGCCCCTACAAGGATGGATGACTCTTCAAACATTAACCCTATTGATGTGGAGCAAGGTGTTGGGACACAACCAACCGATACAGTTTATACCGAGACCATTCTGGGAAATCCTCCAACTGCTACTAGCTCTTGAAGTATTTACCCATGCACTGATCGTTTTAAATGACTATGTATTTGTATTTTGTAAACTCTAAATTGTAGACCTGGATCAGTGTTATATGTTTTAATTGACTACTTTGGGCAATCTTATTTTTTTGCAAGCAAGTACCTTTTTTCTTAAATGCATGGAAGGTTATAATGTTATCAGTTTGGATTGAATGGGCGCATGATGTTGGTATGCTTTTCATGTATCTTCCCTTGTGACATTTGAGTGTTGTTAGGAGATGTTTTTATTAGTTACATTAGTTACTTGGGCTAATCCTTACAAGGTCGAGTGCAGTAGGGCTCATTGCGTAGATAGGAAGTTACTTATCCTTTTAGTTGATTCGCGGCAAGGTTATAAAACCTTATTGTGTGGCCTACTATTTACTTGATTTGTAGCCACTTTGCTTATATACCATGTGCAAGGTATCAAGCTCAGTGTAGCCTTTACATAGCTCATAGGCGTGACCACTTAGCCCGGTGGTGCTTATATACACTTGGTCTGGACTCAATATGGTCTATTGCGTAGCTCTAAGACATAGTCATAGACCCAGTCACTATTGTAAGGATGAACAAAATGTAGTAATAAACACATGTAATGGAAAAAGCGATAAAATATATTAATACAATAAATAAGAGTTTGGATACCTCATTAAAAAACCCTCTTGCGCCATCTATAGGAAAAATAACGCATCTTCAGGATTACAAAGATTGGCGGTACAACTTTAAATGATTTACATTCCATGGGTTGTCCATGACGGAACCCTTTGTGTCTGTTAAACGATAAGGTCCACTATGGCCTTTATAAATAATGTTGTAAGGTCCCTCCCAATTGGGTCCTAATTTGTCACCTATTCATACTCCAGCTCCCTGTAATATCTTCTTTATTACCATTTTACCAACCTAGAAACTGCGTGGTTTTAGTCAAGCATTGAACCATCCCCTCATCAGGCTCCTGTACTGTTTTGCGCGAATGCGTGCTCAATTGTGCCACTCTTCTATAAGGTCAACGCTCTCTGCTCTGCTGGTCAGGTTGGTGTCTTCTTCATAAATCGTACCCATATGACTTGGCACACTTATTTCTGTCAGGAGCACTGATTCACTGCCATAAACGTAGGAAAATGAGGAGTGTCCAGTTGTAGCTCGAGGGGTAGTTTGACATGCCCACAGGACTTCGGCCAATTCAACAAGCGATTTGCCTTTGGCTCCTTCAAGCTTCTTTTTTATCCCTTCCAAAAACAAATTCGTTGGTGAATTCGACTTGTTTGTTTGCCTAAGGGTAATATGGTGTAGAGAAATGTTGTTCGATCCTATAGCGCTTACAAAAGGTTTTTATCACCGAATTTTGGAATTGGGGGCCATTATCTGTCATCAAAACATGTGGTATGCCAAACCTAGAAAATATTTGGTTGCAAATAAAGCCACATACCTCATGGGATCGGGTTCAGAATAGAGATTTGCTTCTACGCATTTTGTCAAGTAGTCCACCACGATAATTAGAAACTGCCTTTTGTCCGTCACCATACTGAGCGGTCCAACAAGATCGATGACACACTTATAAAAAAGGAAAGGAATAGGGACAACTTGCATAGACTTTTTTGGTAGATGACAAGTATTGGAAAACTGTTTGCATTGATGAAATTGATGAACCAATCGTTCTGTATCAACCGCCAATTCTGGCCAATCATATCCCACCAATAAAAAACGACGAATGAGGCTCTAATACCCATAGTGTGCTCCTGCTTCTCTTACCTATAAGTCGATCAAGTTAGTGTAACAAGGGTCGAGTAGCACGTTTTCTGTATAAGATGTTGTCCAACACATAATATTTGGCCGTCTTTTGCTGGAGAGCTCGAGGGGCGTTCTTATGAGTTGTTAAAAAAACGGAGCTCAAATATAGTAGGTAAGGCTGCCTTCAATCGTTGGAGCTGTCAATTTCATGGATGGTTTCGTTCTTTTTATGACTTGTATTGTCGGTAATTGTTAGATGATGACCAGAGATTTCTCCCCCAAAGCTGCAACATTTGCTAGCGCATCTGCCACAGAGTTTTCCAGACGAGGAACTTGATCATATAATACCTTTACAAACTTGGACTTGTACTTCTTGAGTATTGATAAGTAGATCTCTATCTTTTTTTTGCATCATAGGTGCCTTGGCCTGGTTGATCACCAATTGCAAGTCTGAACGGATCCGTAGCATACGAGCCCCACATTCGAAGCCAACTTCATGCCACAAAGGACTGCCTCATATTTTGATATATTATTTGTAACTGAGAAATCAAATCTGATAGCCTGTTTTATTTTCTCACCCATGGTTAAGCATAGTACAATCCTTGCACCATCGTCAGATGTGCTTGAAGCCCCGTCAATTTCGACCATCCATTCCATGTGCTCGGTATCACCAACCTCCCCTTCTAGAGGAGATATTTCTCTGGACGAGAAGAGCTGGACTATGAAATTCGCTATGATTTGTCCCTTTATAGCAATACACGATTCAAACTGTATATCATATTCTCCGATATCGATGCTCCACTTGGTTAATCGACTGGATGCGTCAGGTTTTTGCAGAACGACTTTAAGGGGTAAAGTTGTTCATACACAAATTGTGTGTCCTTCAAAGTAAGGACGTATTTTTCGAGCAGCTGTAATCAATCCTAACATAAGTTTTTCGAGGTTGGCGTACCTTTTTTCTGCATCGATCAAGTTTTGCTCGAGTAGTAGATATGTCTTTGTATTCTGTTTGGTTCACGTACTAGAACTGCACTAACAAAAAAGAGAGAAACTACTAAGTATTAGAATAACGGCTCACCAGTCAAGGGTACAGATACGAAATCTGGCGAGGTAAGGTAATGTTTTAACTCGTTTAATGCCTTATCTCTGTCCAATCAAACTTCTTCGCTCCCCAGAGAATTTTAAAGAATGGGCGACTTTTATCTGAGGCTCGAGAAATGAAGCGTGATAGTACAGCGAGGCTCCCCGTAAGGAATTATACTTCCTTGATGGTTCGTGGAGTCGTCATTTGTATAATTGCGTCCAATTGGGAGGGGTCAGTCTCAATACCTTTTTGGTTGACCACATAACCTATGAATTTATTCTAAGACAACCCTTAATCGGTTTGAGTTTTAAAATCAAATTGCTCGTAAGTTGAATAAAATTTGGAACACCTCGTGTTCTTGTTTCCTTATCTTTGTTTTCATGATCATGTCATCAATATATGCTTCCATGTGTTTCCCAAAATGTCCGTTATAAATGTGGTTAATTAAGCGTTGATATGTGGACCCTGCATTCTTCACCCCAAACGACATTACATTGTAGCAATACAAGACACGTTTGGTTTGGAAAGATGTGTATTCTTCGTCTAACGGATTGAGTCAAATTTGACTGTACCCTAAGTTTGCATCCATAAATGACAGGTACTCGGATCCTGATGCAGAATCTACGAGATGGTCAATGCAGTACCGAGGAAACGCATATTTGGGGAATGCTTGTTGAGGTCGGAGAAATCGACGCACATACGCTATTGCCCTCCTTTCTTTGTAACTAGGATAAGGTTTGTCACCCAGACCGGATACCTAGCCCGCCTTATATGCCATAATCAATATAATTTCGTTACCTTGGCCACTATAGCTTCATGCTTCTCGATTGAGAAAGATCGCTGATTTTATCATACTGGTTTCGCACATCAATCAATTGTCAACTCATGACAGATAACTGAAGGATCAACACCTGAAATATTGTCGGCTAGTTGTTATCTGAGCGGTTTGGTAGGGTCGACAGTGACTGCATAGCCCGTCCTTGCCGTATGTTGGCTCCCTCAAATAATACCCACCGTGCTTCCAACTGGGTACTTTATACATTGTATGAAATTAAATGGAGTCGCTTCTATCATGTGCAACCTAGGCCGACCCATTATCACGTGATTAGGGGTGGACACATCCGAGATCATAAATAATTTTTAGCTTGCTTTTAGTGATCCTATAATCGACTTGGACCATTATTTCTACTTCTCCTACACAATGAGATGTTTTGCCCTCATATCCGACTAAGGTTTGCTGAGTGGGCTTGTAGGGTAGAACCTTCTACATTCGATGGTAGCTTTTCTTGAGAATGATGTTGGCCGAGCTGCCCTTATCTACCAGCACTCGTGTGGCCATGACGCATCCAATATCTAACTATATTGTCAGTGCATCATCGCGAGGCGTACTGACACCCCTTAGGTTATTATCGTTGAATTTCAGGTCTGCCACGGGGTCTCGATAATTTTGGTACGACGTGTCGTCAACTTTGTACGCGTCACGATCAGTCTGCGCCCATTTACCAGAATTTGTTCCTTACGAGGGTGTTGAATTCCCCCAGCGATGGTGAAAAGGGATGGGCCGCTATCATGCATTGTGGAAACGGCATTACTGGAGACTTCAGATCCTTCTTCATTTTTGGGGATGGGTGATAACGTGGCACTACAGTCTATTATAGTGGAAAGTATTCTTACGGTGGCGAGCAACCACTGTTTCTTACCAACATCGGCTCGCTCCTCACTACTTGGTTTGTCTTCGATAGTAGGGCGCGCATCATCCCGTTGATCCGGCTGGGGACGCTAATCCTACTTCTTGATAAAATATACAAGCTCGCCGTTATCTATAAGTTATTAGATCTCCTCTCGAAGCTGCCTGCATTCGTGAATAGGGTGCCCATGGTCGTTGTGGTAAGAAGAGAAATATCATTGTGGCACTTATTACTCGTGGTATTCGATACTTTGTCCTACTTTTTGTTCGTTCGTATACAAGTGATATGGAATCGGTTAGCAGCGTGAATCGTCTATACGGATTCTCATAGTGTTGAGACCTTCGACTAGTGTACCATCAAGGGGGGTCGTCAATCTTTTTCCATTCGGGCGGTCCACCCGTAGATTAAAAAATATACATGTCAGGGGAATCCCCTCTCCGGGCCTTATCCACACTGATAAATACGTGTGCGCGGGCGAGAAGATCTCCTAGTTTTTATATTGGAAATTTGATCAGGTCGGCGTACAGTCCCCCCCCCCCTCGATCGAGGCCTCGCTTGAGTAACGCCACCGTCATGCTCTTATATAGATCTGGAAGATCATTCATAGTATGGACAAAATATATGACATAAATTTTAAGTGACTCACCTCGCCTCTGGTAGAGATCCATGATCGATTCCCATTCGCGCCTAAGCTTATTATTGGCGACGAAGCTTTCCATGAAAGCCTTCCATAAGCCGACAAAATCGTGAATAGATCTTTTAGGAAGAATTATGAACCAATCCATCGCATTTCCATTGAGTATCAATGGATAAGGATCTGCACAGCATAGCTTCGTCAAAATTAAACGCCATCATCATGTTACATAGTTGTTCAAGGTGCCTCTCTAGGTCACCCGTTCCATCGCAGGACTCCGTCCAAAAAGGGTCAAATTTCCTTGGTAAATGTGGTTCAAGGATAATTTCTGAAAGGGTGACTCTTTGAGGATATAGCTGAACATTATGGGTCGCACCTGGTTGTAATAGATGTCTTCATCCTCCAGGGATTTTTTGATGCGATGGGGCGCACTTTTTACCAGGTTCGTGTTCCTTTGAGAGTTTTTTTGCCCTACTTTCTCCTTCTCCGTCCTACTTATCATCCCTGCTAAAGTAGCGTGCATGGCCTGTTTTCTGGCGTCTTGTTCACATGCCATTCTGAGTTGCTCCTACTGTAGGTGTTAGAGCTGTTGTTCTAACTGCTGGAATGTTGGACTTGTAGTCGGGTTAGTCCCGATATGTCATGTGCGACAGGTGCCACCGCAGACCTTAATGGAGTGATCTCCATTCCGGTCATGACCTCTAGCTTGGGAGTGGTGATAGGGCGTGAAGTTTCATGCCTCAATGGTGGGTTCACCACTGATCTTTATTTCCCCGTTTCTTCACTTGAATCTGGGACCTCTTTCTCAATCCTCGACCTAGTAACTACCATGGTTAACGTAACTTAATGCTTTGCTAGTGTTCCCATAGACGGTGCCAGATTTGTTACAGGAAAATAACAAAGGATATTGAAAAGTAGAAACTTTTATTATCAAAGAAGATAACTTACATTTCCTTAGGATTCTATCCCTTATTTATTTTATTTTCTCACCGTTTATTGGTGGTTACTATAATATTTAATTCCACTAACTACATGTGAAATTACATTTACATCATGGGACCTGAATTTATGAGTAATACGTTAATGTTTTGACTGGTTCCATTAAAGTAGCATTAAACTGTTGTATTGTCCGTTTTCTCATAGATCAGACTCATTTGGCTTCATCTGTGCGCTAAGCCTATCGTAATATAATCGACCCCCGTCTACTCGGCCAATCGCCATGCTCAATTCTCTCTTTGGATCCAATCATCCATCTGCATCTCTTGTTGGTCAAATACTTGCTCGTTTTGAGCACCATCGATCTACCTCACAATGGTCAAGCAAGCCTTGATTTCGTATACATGTTTTGGTTATGCTCGATACCATTATCTTCTTTGCTTGTTGCTCGGGTTTATACCTTACTCAGGGTCGCTTTGTATTCTTTGAGTGACTTTGTCTGCTTGGATACCTTCTTTTCTGACAGCCAGAGGATACCCCCTCATCAGTGGGGGATTATAGTATCACCAGGACCGTCGTGGGAAGCTACTTCATTTGCTGGAGCGGCATTGACACGAGTGGGCAGTTGGGCGGCGTTGTCTACTGCAGTTTCACTTTAAGAATTAAATTTGTAACCGACATATTTCATGTTGAGCCATGGATGATTAACTGATTACCACCATACCGATTCGCATCAATGACCTCCTTTTCGAATCCGGACGTAATCATCACCATTGGACAATCTAAGTAATACTTATTTTTGTGACAGACCTTCCTACAGATGGTGCCACATTTGTTGGGGTTTATCCTCACAAACTTCGTTGGTCTCGAAAGAAAAATGATAATAATTTATTCAAAATCAATATGTCTCTTTACATTATTTTTCTCTTTGTATTTATACCAAATCCCTTCATTACAAAGTCCTTTATTCTATTCCATGATTCCCATTTAAATCATAACTTAGTGGTAATTAATACGAGGGGGTAACTGTCGCGGTTGATTTCCACGTTTCCTAGTCACACCTTTGATGGGAGTAGTGGTGATAAGTGTTCCTATCATCGATGCTTTGCATCAGAATGATGTTGTTTTTTTCCTCCAACTCTGCCGTCATTTGGTATCGCTGATACCTAGGGTTGAGATATTATTTGCCATGACCCTCTGGATTTAAATGACATCGATTAGTAAATTTACTTATGCCATAAACCTCTCGATTTAAGTTTTACTCAATTGGCGATTCCGCTTTACCTATGCCTCTGTCCGTTGTAACTTTCCTTACCGAGAAGGATCCCTCATGGTTGACGTTACACTGATCGGTCATTATTTTTTCGCGAGTATCACTCAAGGCAAATTGTAATAATATGTTACTTTATATCTCTCGAGTTTAATGACCTACCAGAGGGATACCACATCACCAGTAGAGACCATGCATGATGAAATGCATAGACTAGACGTGATAAAGTGGAGAGACCATGCATGATAAACTTGAGAGATACGAGACCAAACATGATGAAGTTGAGAGACCGAGAATGATGAAATGGAGATATTGGAGACAAAACATGATGAAATGGAGAGACCAGACATGGTTGAAGTGGAAAAATTAGATATGATAGAAATGGAGAGACCATACATGGTATGAATGGAAAAACCAGACATGATATAGATAAAAAGACCAGACGTGGTGAGAGTGGAGAGAGCAGACATGATGAAGTAGAATACCAGAGATGATGGAAGTACACAAAACATACATGGTGAAATTGGGAGATGCGAGATAGACACGGTGGAATAGTGCGATGTGAAACATGTACTACTTGATGATACGACATACGAGACCAGCCTTTCTAGGTCTAGCGCAAAAAAAAATTCAAAAATCTAGTTTTGTTTCTGTAAAAAAACAAGACCGAAATATTTTCGACAAATGGTTATTTTTGATTTTTTCTGTCGAGTTATCTATCGATGGATCACCAATTTCGGATATTAAGTGATAGTGAGATACTTGACTTCTACCAATGGATAACTCTACTTAAAAAAATCAATATTACATATTCATTATATTTATAATATATTTTTTTATTTTTTTAATAAATATTGTTAATATGTTATTTTAAAAATGCATAAAACTCTATATTTTAAAATTCAAATTTCAAAAGTTAAATTTAAAATACTAAATATTAAATATAAACTACAAAAATTCTAAAATCAAACCTTAATTTCTAAATATAAATCTAAACCCCAAATCTAAATTAGAATACTTAACCTACATTAGAAATAAATAAAACTTGTAAAATATAATAAGAATATCTTAAGCTTTTATCTAATAACAAATGCAATTATACTTTTAGGACCCGTCTTAAACAATTATTATAGATAAAGTCCAACAATTTAAAACAATTATGTACATAAAATTCTTTTATATATAAAATAATCAAACACGTACTCACATATTTTTTTTTAGTTTAAAATTTTAAAGTTTCGTATATTTTTAACCATAACTCGGAAAAATAATCAAAAATACCATTATTTTTGTTTTTTTAAAGAGAACAAAAGTAGATCCATTTATGATTTTTTTTTTACAAAATTGTATTTTACATTAGTTTCTCATTATATGGTTTTGTTTTTATAATAGTTGGTTTGGTTTAGCATCTATCATAGTAGTTATGGTTTCACATCTAACATATAGTATTTGTCATAGTTTGTATGGTTTCGCATCTATCATATAGTATCTGTCATAGTTTGTATGGTTTCGCATCTAACATCTAGCATATGTTATAGTTGGCCTGGTTTTGCATCTACCATAATTGGCATGGTTTACCATCTATCATAGTCGGCATGCGTTCGCATCTAGCATCTATCATATTTGGTCTGGTTTTGCATCTAACATCTAGCATCTTTCATAGTTTGTATGGTTTCACATCTAACAGTGCATAAATTAAAAAGGTTTCGCATCTAGCAAACCTTCACCTTCTTCGTAACAGTCATCTTCTTTGTTTACATTGTGAAACATTCTTCAACAAGTTTTCTAAAAACACAAAACACACACTAAAAATGAGTAAAATATAAATCAATAGAACAAATCACAAATGACACAAAGACATAAACTCAAGAACAAATTTGTAGAAAAATACATACAACTACAATAAAAAATCACACGTCAATAATCAAATTAAAACTCAATCAAAATCGAAAACTACAAAGACAATAATACGAAAAGAAACAGAGAATCAAAGAAGTTGAATCGTCAGAATAATATTGTAGATAGTAAACAATAGAGAGAGAAAGTAACATAAAAACTTAATGACAAATATAAAAGGTATGTGGCATCAACCCGAAATCAACATACCACATCTTCACACGCTGCAGCTACGCCTTGCAACTTTAGGATCTCTTTGGCATGATTGGATCAACATCAGGACATCTTGGACCCCTAGCCAAGCACGGTCTACGTACCATAGAACAATCAGCTTCTGTTTTGTAAGATATGTGATTTGGACGGAAAAAATGTCAGGATCTTCCAGAGCACCGACTCTCTCTGCTCGGAAGTTGGGCATGAAATCATCTAAAATATTCGATATAGATTCTATTGCACCAAGCACCCCTTGACTACCCTTAGTTAGACTTACTAGTTATTTGCACCTAGGTTATTCAACTATAATTTTTGTATTTCCTTCTTGTTAAACCTATTTTTTATGTACCTTCAGTTCTAGAGAATGCCCTGAAGTACTTGTAAACTTTATTTTTCATATATTTTACTGTTTTTATATATAAAAAAATGTTTTATACAGTTAATTAAGAGGACTTAGGGTATTATATAAAATAGAGTGGGCTTATATGGTAAATAAAAGAGTTAAATGAGTAATTCTTAGAAATATATGAAAATATGGTTAATAACTGGATAATATTTTGGATTTTGGATTTTAATTGTTACTAAACCCTAATTCTAATACATTGTTGAAAATTATATATTAATTTTTTGATTTTAAAATATTTATTTTTTATAATTTTAACAAAACAAAATAAAATCATGTGCATATTTAAATTTTACAATAAATTAAAAAGTTGAATTATATAATTTGAATTTTCTTTTACCCATTTAATCATGATAAATATTATCTATGATGTTGAGGGAATATAAAGGTTGAAATATATGTTTTGAATATTGTTTTACCGTTTTCACCATGACAAATATTAGAGAATTGCTAAAAAAAAAGCAGAAAATACTCCGCAAAGTCGCCTTTTTATGTTTTTTAATATCTACAAAATTGTCACCATGTAAGAAACCCCAAAACTCATTCAACCCATAAAAAATTACAATCTATGCCATTGAAAACTCCAAACTACTCAATGTAGTTGCAAACAAAATTTCAACTACCAAACATATATTCATCTTCTCCAAACTAGCAAAAACATCAAATCTCTAAACCCATTAACCTATTTTTTCAAAAACTTCAAAACCTTCAAAAAATGACTGAATTAGAGTCGGAACCAGTTCCCCAATAGAGCAGCATGGTTGTTGAGGAGGTACATTGCTTTCTCCCATCTTATTTTGGCAAAAAAAACTATTTTTTATAAATCGTATTTTGTGTTCTTCGTCACATTTTGGCGTTGAAGTAGTGTTCTTCGCCTACTAGTATGGCGTAGAGACCAAGACCTACGTCGTGCGGTGGCGTATTGACCCTGGCATATGCCACACGTGCGACGTGAGGGTGGTTGTGTATGCCACTAGATGGCGTGGGAATGGATTGATACGCCATACATGTAGCGAAACAGGTTAAACGAATCCGGAATCCGGTTTAATTGAATTTATACTTCTTACATATTGCAGGAGGTTACCCAATGTGAAATTTTTCTCATTTTGGACTACGCTCACCATTTCACTACTCACAACGAGTATAGCTTAAGCTCGATGACCAAGTGGGTAAAAAGTACGGCAAAGATGTTAGGTTTATCGATTAAAATACCATCTAGGAAGATTCGAAAAAGAGGGAGGGCATCGAGAATAGATTATCGCTGGGAGCGATCCGGTATGTTTAAGTCGGCCGTTAATGAGTGTGACCGTAAGCGTAAGGCTACCACTAGCAAAAAAATAAATTGCCCTTTTCGTTTGGTAGGCAATCCGTCAAAAGGAGACAATAAGTGGGCTCTAAGTGCCATTTTTCGGCAAGCACAACCATGAACCGATTGGGTATCCCCAAGGAAATTTGCAATGGTCCAAGTTAAAACGGAACTAAAAAGAGCTTGTCGATGTTTTGACGGTGAACAGAACTAGACCACGCCAAATATTTGGTGTTTTCTAGAAGGTCGATCTAGAAAATGCTTCAAATATCCGTCACGTTTACAATCACCGTAAAAAACAAAGATGGGTGAAACGGTGGTCGATCCTAAATGCAATGATTGTTAGCAAAATTACAACTACACAAGTACAAGTATTGGTAACGGACGACCAACGATGGCTCTAATGTTATAACCGATGTGTTTTTCGCGCACCCGTTTAGTATTGATTTACTACAGAACTTTCCATGCTTGCTAATCATGGATAACACAAAAAAGTTATTCGCTACAGGATGCATTTGTTTGAAATAGTCGGGGTAACATCGACCAACAAGACATTTTGCATTGGTTTCATGTTTATAGTGAGTGAAAAACAAGAAGACTACGAATGGTCATTGGGATACTTGAAAACGATAATGTAGGAGAATGATTGTGAATTGCCTTGTGTTATAATTTTAGACTACGAACTTTCCTTGGTGAATAGCATCAAAAAAATATTTCCTAGCACTAGTCACATGTTATGCGAGTGGCATAACAATAAGAATCTTAGCAGGAAAACAAAGAAAAAAGTTTGATGACGGGAACGTATTTAACAATTTTTTGGCGGCTTGGAACGATATTATTTCATCCACTACGGTTGATGTGATGAACGAGAGGTTAGCTAAGATGCGGTCGGTGTTGAAAGAACAAGATAAAGCGGTCGATTATGTCGTAGACTCGTGGATTACTCTTTATAAAGAGAAGTTCGTTCATGCATATACTAACAAAATAATGCATTTCAATAATCACACCTCTAATAGGACGGAAAGCTCGCATGCTACGTTGAAAAAATATACCGGATCAAGCCGATTGAATTTTGATGGGTTTTGGGATAAAGTACATGGTTTGTTAGCTATGCACCATTCGACCATAAAATAATCTATAGAGCTTTGCAAGTTTCGTCTAATGCACAAATTTCAAGATTTCAAATCGTTCAAATTTTTACGGGGGTACGTATCACCTATTTTATTGGCAATAGTATACGATAACTTTGTTGATAAAAACGGCGGTGATAAATCTTCATGCGTTTGTAACGATCGTACGATCCATGGTTTACCGTGTACCCAAAATTTTGAACAAATCTGAAGAGCGAACGGTAATGTACCTACTCAGATTATAGACAAAAATTGGAAGAGACTGGACATCGGCTCTCGAGTCAAACTAACCGACAAAAAAGAGGTGAAATTTAAATTTTCAAACCTAAATGCTAAACTCGAAGAGTTTGATGTTTATAAACGAAGTCATTGTTTAAAACAATTTCAAGTTTTTAATCCGTCGATGAAACTTCTTTGCGAACCCCTCAAAAAGGTTAAAAACCGTGGTAGAACTTCTGGACGTGTCGGTGGACGTGATCCTGGACGCGACTGTGGTTGGAGTAAAGGTAGCAAACTCCAACGGGATTATTATCTGAAAAGAGATCATTCATATCACAAATACGCCGAACAAGACTTGTTTGTGTCTCACAATAGTCCTAAAACTCCAAAAATGGTAACACCCACAACGAGTTTGGTAACCACGGTCGGCACTTTCAGTAGCACCGCACGAATGGTTGCCACACACTTTTACTAATTCCGGAGCAAAACCGTAAAAAAAACAAAAACGGGTTTCATGTGTAGGTTTGGGAACTCCGGATACGTCTATTAACATTACCACTTTACTGTCATTACCGGTTAGACCATTTCCGGTGAGGTTTCCAAACGTGCTGGACTCGAGATACTAGAAAGACATACCTCAATTTATGTGTCCTTTCGTAAGCCGGATTACAAATGTTATTCCCGACACTAATTGTGGTTTTAGAGCCATTGTGCATGGTATGGTCGGGTACGGTAGTGGATGGAAATTGTTTAGAGAACCATAGTTCATGAGCTAATGAGAAATCGAGAGTTTTATAAACGTGTTGCATATTATGATGATGAAAGTGAAGTCGATAAGAATATACACTAGTTGACTTATAATAAAGAAAATGCATCGTTTACAAATTGGACATTGTTGCCTAGTTGCAGAAAACTAGTCGCGACAACATTCAATTTTGTTTTCTATTGCCTAGCTCCCGGTGGATGTACGATTTACTTACCGGTGAATAATGCACTACCACAGGATGGTTATAAAAAAGAGATCGGTGTCAAATTCGTGAATATAAACCATTTTGTTCACGTAAGTAAATAATTTTTTAATTTATATACATTTAGTTATTTATTATCGAAATGCTTAACTAACTTTAAATGTGAAATTTTAGGTCGATTTGGTTCGAGGATCACCTTTACCAACTATAGATCTAACGTGGATGCGCACGGCTAGGGAAGATGCTATTGCTTAGTCGATCCCCTTGTTAGATAGAGTCCGTGTATTTGCAAGACTATAAAATCCCACACCGACATGTGAGGAACTCATAGTTAACTTAATGAAAGAATCTTAATTAAATACGTGTAGTAATATGAGATTCAAACATATTATGTTGTGATTTTTCGTTTTTATGTTGTAAACTACTTTTATTTTTATATTAACGAACCAATTAGACTTGATAGAGCTCTCATTCATGCATTTTAAAATAGTAAATGTTTTTTACCCTATTAATATTAGATGAAATTCGCAACTTAAATGGAAATGCTATGCCATATGTACTTCTTATACGGTAGGGATGGCATCCAGCCGCCTAAGAATTTAAAGCGTTGGGATGACGTTAAAGATCGGTGGTGCGTTGTAAAGAAATTTCGTATGCATTTAGTTTCCGACCTTAACTACTTGGAAAATCATGTTGCGTTTAACTTGTTCAACTGCCAACTCACATATACTATAATGGAGGATCACCTGGATCATATGCATTCCGACGTTATTACCATCAAGGTAGAGGAAATGTGTGACTACCAAATTGCGAAAGAAGAAATGAATTTGATGAAATGGAATTGGCCGGATAGATAAATTTTATTTACTATGAGTTATGGAAAGTGTTTTTTAAGGTTATTGTTTGAGTTTATGTTTTCCTTAGTTATTGTTTTTAGTTCACGCTTTTATTGCATGTTGTTTTAATTGTTATGATTTCTGGTCCAGTTTTTCTCACACCTAAGGTAGTATTTATTTGTTATTAGACCTCAATCATGTCATGACTAAATCATCAATACCTAAATCATCAGTCACTAAATCATCAACCACTAAATCATCACCAACTAATTCATACAAGCACAATATCATACAACAACTAAATCATAAAAGTATCTAACAACAGTGATAAAGTATGATAATAAAATAACAAACATTGAGCAATCAAAATATCGTAAAAGTATCATACAACCAGAAAAAAAAACGTAATGTCTAAGCAAGTCTCTTGACAGTAGAAACTATATCCTCGTATACCACAGGCAAACGATCAAAGTCATGGTCAAAGTCACCAACTCCAAGAAACAACGAGATCCCACGTATACCAGCAAGCATATGTCGAATAATAACTCCTTCACGATCCTCGTACACATAGTCATCGAGCGAGTAGATAATATTATTGATGAGTTTGAAGCAACTAATCCTCTGATGGAGCAGAAGGTAATCAGAAGTACAAAAATACTTCATCTCGTCTCTTATCAACTCTCCTCTGAAAACCTCAACTAAACGGTTTAACCGCCAGTCCACCCAACTATTCATCGAATGCATATGCCATCGTCTTTGGCTTTCTTCTCCAGTTTGACTGCATCTGCAAGAAATGATGCGAGATAAGCGTCTTGACACGTCCAAACTGCCTCAACACCCGCTCCGGATAGCATGCATGCGAGTGGTCTATACCGTAGATGACATCTCAAAACCATGCTATACTTTTGAACGAAAAATGATCTCGTATCGCACGATAAAGGTCGAATAGTACATGCAATACAAACCAATACGTACACGAACACATATAAATGACACTAAAATAACCCAACATAACACACGACAACCTATAAAACCGTTCTACCTTATTAAACTATCGAAGTAGGTTAAACAATAAAACAATTTTATCTTACTCAATAATAAAACTTACAACTGTCTCTTGCAGGTTATTGAAGGTGATCAGAAGTTTCAACTTCGTCCAGGAGTAAAAAACAACGGCATCCGTATTCCATCTCGCAATAGTGGGTTGACACTCAGTGTAAGTGGAACGAGTGACAGGGCGAATCATAAAGAAATGATCTCGTATCCACGTGTCCAAAAAATCAATATATATGGCCATAGTTCTGATCTCGTATCCACTCGCGCATGCACACGCACTCCACGTGCCTCACTTAGATGATGATACAAGTAAGCAAGCACGACACTGGCCCATGATTAACGTCTGACACCCTTCTCCATCAAATCGCGCAATAGAAACACATACTTGAAATTAACGTACATGTTACTCTTGTTGGAGAATAGAACGGTGTCGCACATATGTAATATATAGGTATGCGCAGCCGCATGTACCATATAATCAATGAGATCAGGTTTGCCGCAGAAGTCTTGCCCACTAAACCTACTCTAGAGCCATTTATACTAGAAACTTATGCCCTTGCATTTTCCAAACTCCATCACAAAGGATACATCATCCACCAAAACCAGGTCAGTGCCCTCATGCATGGCCATAGACTTGTCCAATATAATAGGAAAAACAACAAGCGGACCACGAACTAGGAGTCCCATTATGGTATGCACGTCTTCGAGCATAATCGTCACCTTGCTGAATGAAAAATGGAAACTATTTGTTTCCATATGCCACCGGTCCAAAAAAACCTCCATCATGTTGGAGTGCGTGTGCATGCGCGAGATCGGATCGATGAGTCTATCGAAAAGAGTGCCATCAACTACGGCGCGCACCCTACTATATTAGGAAAAATTCTAACATTTATGGCTGGGATAATGGGCGTATAGACACATCGCATACTCCTGAAAAAAATCGTTTTCAATATTAGTATATATTAAAAACATACTCAAGTTAAATATCAACTCCAAATGTAAATATTACCTCTCTTATCCAAATGTAGTATGCAACCTCGGCTGTAAACACCTCGCCGGATAGAGATGGAAGTCTGGAAGAAGGAGGAGCTCTTGGATTCCCTCTAGGTGGCGGAGGATGGTGTCCTCCGCGGAAAGCGGAACTGGACCCGGAAGCCTGTTGTCCAGAAGCCATAAGTTGCTCCTTCATTGGAATCGCTGAATCAGCTACTGCATCAGGCTGGTCAGCTGCCCGTACCCTAGTCCGCTTCTTCACTCTCTTCACTGAATCAACTACTACATCGGACCGGAAAGCTCCAACGGGATCCATAACCTGAAATAAAAAAAGTATGAAATGTCAAAGTTGGTTCAAAATGCCAATGTCAATTCAAAAGCATTAAACAAGAAACAAATAGTATAAACGCACAATATACAAACCAACCTATAAGAATAAATTGGTCTGGGTTATTCTGGTGACCAGAGCATCCTACGCCACCAGAATGGTGTAGGCGCATTGGTTTACGCCACAGTGGTGGCGTAAACCAATGCACCAACGCCATCCTGGTGGTATTGGTATATATGGCCTACGCCATAAGTGTGGAGGTGTCGATTCAGTTCTGGTAGGTCTTCTGGTGGGTGTGGTTGTTATTTTCGGTGGGTATAGTGGGTATGGTTGTTGTTTTTGGTGGGTGTGGCTGTGGGTGAGGGAAATCTCACAATTTTGTGGATGTGGATTTTATGAATGTGGGTGAAGGAGACGTGAAATTTGATTCTTCTAATTTTATTTTTAATTTTTATAAGTTTTAGTTTATATTTTAGTATTATTATAGTATATTCTAAACTTGAATGGTAAATGGGATCTGTCTGCCTTTTCTCTATCAAGAAAAGTAAGAACAGAGTATCAAGCTCTGTATGCTAGAAACTAATCTTGCTTAGATTATATTCATTCTCCTTATTCATGGAAGAAGGGGAATTCCTGCTTTCAGCATCGTCATCTTTGCCAAGATCGACAAGTTCCATGTATGTTAACAGATGGATCTTTGAAAATAAATTCCCTATGCTTTCTCTAAAAACTCAAGGGAAGAAACAGACTAACGAACGATTTAATGTAATCTCTAACCCAACTTTTGAGACTTCTTGCCAAAGAGATGAAATTTGTAACTACAAAGAATCCAGAAAAGAAGAAAAATATTTTGTTCAGGAGTTGAAACCAATCAACAATGAAATTCTTCACAAGAATGTATCTGTTTATCACAATTCTGACAATTCAGTAATCTATTTTGAAAAAAAAGACAGTGATAGATTGCAGAAGATCTCCAAACATACAATTATAGGTAAGTTTGCTTACAGCAAACCCAAGTATGAGACAATTAAAGGTTTTCTGGATAGTTTTAATTTTACCACAGTTTTGAAGACTTGAAAACACTTTGGTCTCTAAATGTTTGGAAATTCGGAGAAAAAACAATGCAATTTCTCAAGTGGAGTCCCCAATTTGATCCCAACAAAGAAAGCCCTTTGACTCCGGTGTGGATAACGCTAAAAACCTGCCGGAGTTTATGTACAATGAAGCAACGATATTGCTAATAGCAAAGTCTTTTGGGATCTCTTTGAAAACATGGATTCCTTAGATTAAGAAAGCAAATTTTATTTGCGTGAGTATTTGGGTAGAGATACATATATCAAAGAATCTTGTGAATGAGATCAAGATTAAGTTTGGAGATGATGAGGAATTCAACCTGAAAATTTTATATGGGCCAGATCCAAATTACTGCAATATTTGTAAACACATTGGTCACAAAGTTTCTGAATGTAAGAAAATGGTTTTAAGCCTTCAAACTGATCAACAAGTAAACAAAAAAAAACTGGACAACAATAAAAACAATGTTACAATAACTTCTAATCTGAAATCTGTGATTGTGGATATAGAGAATAAAATGGAAGATGTTGATCAAAACTACAAATAACTGTATACAAACAGACAGAGTACTGCTAATTCTGGTGAGCAAAATAAATCAATTGAAACTTTTGAAATCATTAAACTTGTCTTCAGGATCTGGTAGAAATGAGAAAGACTTGAATGCTGACCTTGAAATGATTAAAGCGTTGCAAGCTTTGGAGACTAGAGAGTTGTTTGTAGTTGAAAGGATGCCTGCTGATTCTAATCCTGAACTCAATTCTCCATCCAGATTTACAGTAGGTAGTCTCCCCTGTTCAACTACACATGATCATAAAGACAGTATTGATAGATAAAATAAAACAAGACCCCAAAGTAAGAAAATAAAGAAGATTAAAAATTGGAATGGTAAAGTTCCCACAACATCCAAAATTTTACCACTGAAAAATTCTGTTAAAACTAAATCAAACAAATGACTATCAAGATTATCTACTGGAATGTCACATGGTTGAGGAATAAGGAAACTATGAGGCAACTTAGGTCTTTAAAGAGGACTGAAAACCCTGCTCTTATGACTATTCAAGAGACTTTGATTAACTCTGCTAGAATTAGAAATGTGGCAAAGATTCTGGGTTACAATCAGTATTTTGGTAATGTAAACAACAATATTTAGCTTTTATAGAGAGATAATTTCAAATTAAATGTCTTGTTCAATGAAGATCAGGTAATTCATGCAAGTGTCAATCATACTTCTTTAAACAAATCTTTCAAGCTATCTGTGGTTTATGATAAGTGTAACAGAACTCTAATATTAGATGTATGGAAGTCTCTAAGAAGGATAAATGACAATGATGTTGAATGGATAGTGTTTGGGATTTCAACACAACACTTAACTCTGAAGAATAGCTCTCTTGCACCAAACTTGTTTGAGAAACATGAATGACTTCAGTAATGTTATCTTGGACTGCCACCTAACGGATGGGGGCTACTCTGGTTATAAGTTTACCTGGTCTAATGACAGGAAGTGGAAGAGACTGGATCGGGTTCTCTACAACACCTCATGGATTTGATACTTTGACAATACAAAGGTGGTTCATTTATCAAAAACTTGTTATGATTACTCAGCCATCTGCATCACTATCTCAATTAATCTAGACACATTCAAACCTTCCTTTAAGTTCTTGAATATGTAAGTGCAGCACCCTGGTTTCTTAGAGACTGTTGAGAATAACTGGTCTAGTTTTTTTCTGGCGATTCCGTTCAGAGGTTCTGGTACAAGTTGAAAAGGTTAAAGGGAGACTTGAAGACATGTACCTACAAAGACTCTGGGAATGTGTTTGAAGAAATTAAGTAGGTGGAAGAAGAGATTTGTTTCAGGGAAACCAATTATCAATCTACTATGGCTATAGCTCATAAGATGTTGCTAGACAAGGCAAAGTAAAACCACTTAAGCCTTCTTGCTAGAGAGGAGAGTTTCTGGGAACAGAAAAATCACATTTTATGGTTGAAAGATAGTGATACAAACACTACTTTCTTCCACAACTTGGTGAAAAGGAGAGCTAAAAGAAGCAGGATTCACATAATTTGGGATGGGGATCAGTGGCTGGAGAATTAGGAAGCAATAGCAGAATATGCAATCTCCTACTTCAAAACTCTTCCAACTAAATATCTTAATATTAGTGAATGATATGATTCATTTGATTTATTTCCTAATCTGGTATCTGACTATGAAAATAGAATGTTAACAGATATTCTCTCTGATGAAGAAATCTACAAGGTTATTAGCAGTCTGAATTCTAATAACGCAGCAGGCCCTGGGGGCTTCAATGGAAAGTTCCACAAAGAATGTTGGGCCATTATGTCTACTGATATGTGTGCTGCAATAAGAGAGATCTTTAAGGGTGCCAGAATTGCCTCTAGTATTCATACTTTCGTGATTTGCTTAATCCTTAAAGTTAATTCACCAAAAACTTGGAGGGAATTTTGTCCAATCAGCTTAACAACAATGCTTAACATGATTTACTCTAAGATTGTAAATAAAAAATTGAGCCTTATTCTACCTAACCTGATCTCTGAAGAACATGGAGCTTTTGTCAAAGATGGAAGCATACATGAGAACATATTTGTTGCAAAGACTTCAAAATAGAGGGAGGAAATCTCATTTCGAAAATTAGCATGGAGAAGGCCTTTGATAGGTTGTCTCACGAGTTTATTCAAGACGTGCTCAAGGCTTCTAGGTTCAGTCCTCAATTCATAGAGTTGATAAGCAACAATATTATAAATAATCAATTCTCCTTAATTATCAATGGTGCTACTAAAGGGTTTCTTTTTAAGTCTGATCGGGGTCTGAGACAGGGGGATCCCTTATCCCATATTCTTTTCATATTGGCTGAGGAGTTTTTGATAAGGGGACTAAAGAAACTCAATGAGAACACAATGTCTATCAGATACAAAACAAGAGGGAGTCAAGTCATACCATGCTTGGCATTTGCTGATGATCTCACCATATTTTGCAATGGATCAGTTGTTCTTTCTCCAAAGTATATGATTTTCTTGTCCACTACCAATACATCTCAGGCCAGCTGATAAACAAAAGAAAATCAAAGTTAATAATAGCTGCAAAACATGACAAATCACAGAATCATCATGGCTGGGAGAATACTTAGAATAAAGCACAGTTTTATGGCTTTCAAGTATTTGGGAATAATGATGAGTAACAAAAATAGACTCATTCATTTTGATAGTCTAGTTTCAAAGATCATAGTTAGGATTATTGAATGGGATAGAAATACATTATCCTTTGGTGGTAGACTAGTACTAATTCAGTAAGTTCTATCCTCTTATCCTCTTTATTACATCCAAAATACACTCCTTCCTAAATCTGTTATAAGGAGGATTGAAATCGTATATAACAAATTTCTATGGGGTAATAAGATTGAAACAAAAAATTTCAATTGGTCTTCATGGAGTAAGATATACAAGCCCTATGCTGAAAGGGGAATCAATGTAAAAAAACTGGATTATCTTCATGACACATACTCATAAAAGTTGTGGTTTAATCTTAGAACTAACAAGTCTCTTTGGGCAAAGCTAATGATCTCCACCTTTTGCAAAGGGCACCATCCTATTACTGCTTCTATACGTAAAAAGAAGTCTAGAGTCTGGGCTAGAATATCTGAAATAAGGGACAATGCTGAGAGATACATCTTCTGGATACTAGGGCATGGAGAGATAGATTTCTGGCTTGACATATGGTGTACTGAAAAGCCATTTATCTACTTTAATGCACATGACAACAAAAACTGGTATGTGAACACTAAGCTTAACAAAATCTTACAGTAGCTGAACAATTCTCCCTGCAATCATCGCGTGGATAATCTGGAAAGCAAGGAACTCAAAGAAAATGCAAGAGGTAAACTCTTCACCAGGCTCCTTAATTGAGTAAGTAATCAGAATGATAACTGGGATGTCCAACGCAAACCTTCTAAAGAGACGGAACTGGAGCAAGGATGTCAAGATTCCTAATCAATTGGGATGCTATCATACCAAATTGATAGTCCCAATTTCGCTTAAATAAAAGTCACCAAAGCTCAATAGTTTTAAGTTGAATACTGACGGAACTTCCTTGTCTTTTGGAGAAACTAGAGGAGGGGTGTTGTAAGAAATCACGATGGAACTATCCTTCAAAGTTTTGGAAGATTGTATGGGAATAACTCATCTATTGTAGCAGACACCATGGCACTCATGGATGGTCTAGCTATGTGCAGATCCTTAAACTTAACAAATCTCGAGATCGAGGTCTCCTCTACCATTCTGGTTGGTCTAGCAGAGGAAAAGCGATTTGGTATTTAGATCCTCTTATAACCTATTTCAAAAAGCTTATAACATTTTTCATGTCAATAAAGCACGTCGTCAGAGAGCAGAATAAGGCTGCGAACTGGGTTGCAAAGAGCACTCTTCAACTGAAGAAAAACCTAGATTTTGATCATTATTCAGCCCCAAACTAGTGTCGAGCCATTGTCTTCCTTGAAAGTATTGGGCTTGGTTACATAAGATATGTCGACTGATTCTCCAATTGGAAGGGAATTTTGTTTTGAAAAACTTTGGAAACTGATCGTAGGGATTTCTGGTTTTCAGAGAAGATGATCGAAGACGATTTGAAGGAAGCTTCGTCGGTGTTCGACTTAGTTGAAGAGAGAATTTAAAACTTTTATTTTCATCCTTTAGTTTTGTGTAATCTAGTATTAAGTCCTTGCATTTTCAACATTTCTTTTAATAAAATCCAAATTCAAATAAAAATAGTTTTATTATAGTATTAGTTTAGTTTCAATTAACTTTTAGTTTAGTTTCAATTCTAGTTGTCTATTTAAATTAGGTTCCTATTAGTATCTTTTATAAATTTTGATTTTATTTTAGAGAGAAGGTAGAGAGTTCAATTTTTTTTATGAAATTATGATAACTTTATATTATAAATTTGACTATTTATAAGATTTTGTAAAAGTAAAATCGTCAAAACAATATAAGTTCGCACAATAGTTTAAAAATAAAATATAGGCGACGCTGCTTTTTTAGCAATACCCTAAATAGTATCATAGATGTTTAACACATTAAAAGGTTGAAATATATTTTTTGAATTTTGCTTTATCCGTTTAAACATGATATTTTTTTTTTTAAATTTTAACTAAAAGAAATAAAATCACAATGTGTTATTTTACTTTTGAAACAAATTAGAAGGTTGAAATATATATTTTGAATTTTGTTTTAAATATGGTAATTTTTTTAAATTCTAACAAAATAAAATAAAATCACAATAAGCATATTTTACTTTAAAAACAAATTAAAAAGTTAAAATATATATGTTGAATTTTGTTTACACCATGATAAATATTTTTTTAAATTGTAAATAAATTAAGTAAATATAATTGGTATTTTGGGCTTAAGGTACGTTTGATATTTAAATGTTTAACAGTGATAAAAATGTTTTAAATTTTTTATTTACTATTTTGATACGCTTTATAGATTCTTTGTGATTCAATAATTTCGTTATTAGTTTTAGTTTTGTTTGACTATATCTAAAATGATTAAAATGTTTGAGTACTATTGTTAAGTTTTAATAGACATTGTATGAGTTGTTTGGTTGTTTAGATTTTTTTAAAAACAGAAAACAATTTATTAATTTGGGCAAAATTAGTATTTTACGAAAGAACTTGACTTAAATGAGAATGAACATAAAGTATGGACCCATAAGCTTTTAAAATTTGGAGAAAACACCAAGATTTCAGTTTTGAAAAACTTCAGCGGGCTTTCACTTCATCTTTCTTCTTCCTTAATTTCACTTTTTACCATAAGATAAACACAAACCTGCAATTTGCATCTAGACAAATATTGATTCGAAGTGGTATCTTCATATGCATCTAGACAAATATTGATTCGAAGTGGTATCTTCATATGCATCCAAGTTTTGTATATGTGACTACAAGACTACTATAAATTGATTCAGACTAGGATTTGAGGTTAGTTTGTTGGAAGGATCCATCTTTTCTTCTTTATTGTACTTTGATGTTCATATTGCTACATTATTGCTCCATCGTCCGTATTTTTCTCCATTATAGCTACAAAATGAAGATACATTTAAGAAACAAAACAGGGTAAACTAGGAGTTATTTTTCTGTTCCGATATAACCTATATGTGAGTTTGTTTAGAGCAAAATTGTTTCTAGTTATTTTGGTGGCTTAAAATCTTTGTAATCCATTTTTATTTTACATTTTATAGTCTAACGAGCTAGCCAATCAGCAGTTCTGTTCTGCTCTCTAAAACTGAAATGAAATGACATATTTCTGTTAATCAATGATTGAATACTTTTGATTACTGAAGCTAGATAGGCTGAGACTTTTCCTGACTCTATTAGAGATATAAGAATTTGGGAATCAGATTCAATGTCTACTTCCCTTAAGCCTGCATTTTTGAAGTCCATCGTGCAATGCGCGTGCCGCAGCTTTCAACGGAGTTAGTTTCCCATAGTTGTTTACATAGCCAGTTATGATATCTCCTTTGTTATCTCGTATAAGCATTTCCCCACTTGATTCTCAAGATTGAAGGCAACACGCATATGTGTTCATTTTATATCTACCTTGCATAGGAGGAGCCAAGTTGAGGTAAATTACTTTCTGGTTTGTTTTGATATGATTTACACATCCCAAAGTTGTAGCATTTTCTTTATTTTCTTTCGAGTGTTTTCTCAGAAGTAGTCCTGAGTGATTAAGCTAAATAAGCATGTTTGAGATGTATTTGATTGTTACCCTAACTGAGTAATTTTCTCTTTTCATTTTTGGTTTGTTTCTGTGTTGCCAAATAGACCAACTGATAAGGGAAATGAGGATTGTCTTTATGTGAGTCTTAGTTGGAGATGACCAGAACCAAACTATGAATAAGTTATTTACCTTTCATGAACCTTCTTATGTCAACTTTTAGGATTCCTGCAAAATAATTCCATATACTCCACGCAAAATCACATGAGACAAATACATGCTTAGTTGATTTAATGCTCCTAAAAAACTTACATTTTGATATAGTGTAGATATGTCTAGACTGCAATGTTAAATCAGTTGGAAGTTTTTTTTGTAAGAGCTTCCAGCAAGGAAAGAACACGTCCTTAGGGCGACGTTGTTCAACAAATTTTCAAATAATGAAGACTTAAAAAGAGAAGGGCTGATGCTGTTCAGTGTTTCTTTAACACTAAACTTACCATCCTTTGCTAGTCTCCAGTGTATGGAGTCTTTGGCCTTCTCCTTAATGGATGTCTTAACCACCAATTTAATATTAGTGTCTATTAAGTATTTCTTTAACTTATGAAATTCCATTCAGAGTTTTCTCAGAATGTTTGTGCAGAAATTAAAAGAGGATTATCATACCAATTGTCGAGCCACATGTCTACTTTACCTTCACCGAGATTCCATTTGATATTTTCCTCAACAAAGTCTTTTATAATACACAACCACTTCCACGTTTGTGATCCCTTTCTAGAGAAATTAACTTGTAAAGGATGTTTGCCTTTACAATAGATGTCGTGGATAAGAATAGCCATATGGACTTATTCTCCCCGAATCTTATCCAAAGCTTATAGGAGAAAGCAGTCTGTATATCATGAAGACTCCTTAAGTTTAGGCCTCCCTCATCATATGATTTGCAGATGTTTGACCAACAGAGCTAGTGCGTTTTATTGTCTTCATTTGATGATCCCCACATGAATTTATTAAAAAATTCTTTAAATCTTGGTGATGATGGAGTTTGGGAGCCAACAACTTTGAGACCAGTATTGAGGAATATGCATAAGGATTGAGGTGATTAAGACCAGTCTTCAATCGTATGATAACAATTTGTTATTCGATCTTTTTTTTTGCTTCTATCTTTTCAAGCAGAGGTAGAAAATTTGAGGATTTGTTGTTGGGACTTAACGTAATGCCTAAGTATGTTGTAGGTAGATTGTTGAGGCTGAAATTTGTTTGAATAGCTAGATGTTTTTGTCTAGACTGAGAGAAACTGGCTGCAGTTATGATGGAGTTTTCTCTTTATTTAGAGACTGTTCCGAGATGTTCTGGTACTCCTGCAAAAGGTTTCCCATTTTATCCATTGAAGTAGACAAACCCTTAGTAAAAATAAGTAAATCATCTACAAAAGATAGGCTAGGGATTATTAGTTTGCTTCTATTAGAGAATCTTAAAGACTTATTTTTTGTAAACAAATTCTTTAAGCTCATAGTAAAACTTCTTCAACTAATATAAAGAGACTTGGGAACAGTAGATCCCCTTGTCTCACACCCCTTTTAACATCGAAGAAGCCTAATGATCCACCATTAATCAAGATAGAAACATATACAGATTTTATGATGTTTCTCACTATAGATATAACTCTGTTATTCAAACCATAACAGTTTAAGACCTTCAAGATAAAGCAGTGGGAAATATTGTCAAAGTCCTTTGACATATCCACTTTGATGATTATGTTCCCTGCTTTTGTTTTCTTTCCAATATCATGCACCAACGCTTTTGCAATCAAAATATTTTCATGAATATATCTGCCTCTTACATATGCTCTATGTTCTTCGAATATCATTTTTGGAAACAAGGAATAAAGTCTGTTTTCCACTTTGTGTATCAATTATTAAAGGTTACATATTCACCAACTCCTTTGCAATCAATATATTTTCATGAATAGTCCATTTGATACTTTGAATTGTGTTATAGATTTCTTAATAAGAAGGCTTTGTTAAATAAAACAGTTGTCAGAGTCATCTATTACTTTATGGATAATGTTTAATAAATCAAAGTTCATATAATCATCCTGTAGATTCTGAATAGGATATGAAGGTGTATAAATGATGTTTTTGAAGTATTTTGTAGCTGTAACTTTAATGTCATCTTCTTTAGTGAGCCATTTGTTGTTGTGGATAATTACAATGTTTGATTTTCTTTTTCTTCTCTTAACATAATTATAGTAAGTCTTCGTATTCCTATCCCCATCTCTGATCTAGTTTGAGTAACATTTCCGTTTCCAAAACTCTTCTTCCATAATGAGGGCTAGGAGGTGTTGTGCAGTTGCTCTGGCTAAGTTTGTCTTGTCTTCTGGGCTATTAGATTGCATAAAACTGATCTCACAAGATTTGACTTGCTCCTTTATTTGACTGACTTTATCGAACATGTTTCTAATAATCCTTATTCCAAATTTTGAGTGCCACCTTCAGTCTCTTTATTTTATCCTATAGAATAGATAAAAGGTAACCATGCATTAGAACTTTTCAACTAGATTCAACAATTCCTAGGAAATATTTGTCCATAGTCCAAACGTTGATAAATTTGAAACTTTTCCTATGTTTAACCTTGTATTTAATGATTGATAAACAAAGTGGAGTGTAGTCTGAACATGAACGAGCCAAATGGACAACTTTTGTTTCTCTGAAATAATCAGCCCAGTCATGATTAATTAGCATTATGTCAAGACGCTTCCACTTATTCTCGTTTATCTAGGTAAATTTGGTTTTAGAGAATCCCACATCTTCTAGGAAGCAGTCTTTGATTACATCGCTGAAATCAGCAGAACTCTGATATCAAAATTTAATACAGCCTAGTTTTTCAGAAGATGAAGTAATTGTGTTGAAGTCTCCCATGCAGAGCGATTCTTTTGATTAATTTGAAATGTTTCTGAGTGTATTCTAGAGTTCCATTCTTGCTTCTCTTTGACATTTTGCATATACACAGGTGATTGAAAAGGTTGTGGTGTTTAGATAATGCATTATGTTAATGTGAATATATTGATCACAATCTTCAAGTATATTTATTTGAAAATTTGCACTATAAAACAACCTAATTTTGTAAGATAAATTAGAAAAAGAAAAAGGGAAATTTAGCTTTGTAGACACTGAATCAATTTGATCTCTGCTTATCATAGGTTCATGAATACAGAAAAAAGATATCTTCTCTTTTTTTATAATCGAATTCAATCTTCTATTTGAATTCTTGTTTCATGCTCTTCTTATGTTCCAACATAAGATCTTGATCATTTTAGGTTAATATATGCAGATCTTCTTTTCTATTTGGGATGAAGAGATTGAAAGGTTACTGGTTTGTTCTTTTTGCTTGCTCATGCCAACTTCAGCTTCTTGTCTAATAATTTTTGAAAAGATGGGTCTAACTATTTTGTTTTAAAAGTTGGGATGATTGAGAGACTCCCAGTATTTTCTTTGATATGCGTGATATACCCAGAAGAGATGAAGTCTTCAGATTGATAAGATAATTATTCAGTTTCCAACGATTTGATTGCCTCATCTACAACTTCTTCAACAACTGTCCCTTTATTTTCAGTAAGTAAGTTTTGATCATAATGAGTTTGAGGATTTGTTTTTTATTCCATTTAATTTTTTTCTTCTTTTGATGGCATAATTGATTCACTAGGATTGTTTAGCACAAATGTTTGTTTCTCATTTTGTAAGATATCTATGTTAACATCAATTCTCTGGTATTTTTTCTCTATTGTCTTCTTTTTACAGGTATGTACATCATGACCAACATGAGAGCATTGATGATAGGATTTTGGTACATTCTTGTAACTTAGTTGGATCCAAGCTCTCTTATTTTCTCCAAATCCAAGCAACATATGGTTATGTAATGGCCTAGAGAAATCAATCTCAATCAAGGAGTAACAAGCATTGTATAGAGCCTTGTTTTTAGGAGGAATCCACAATTTGATAAGGTCCCTAATACAGATGAAATAAAATGGATAACCTTTTCATTGTATAGGTTTTCTGGCAATCTTTCTATTCTGACCCAAGAAGGAATAATTGGGCATTCTTTCTTAGGATTAAACGAAGGAAACCATTTCAAAACTCGCATTGAATAATGCCCAACTGACCAGGACCCTATACTCCAGATTTTGCAGATATTTTCACTCAGAGAGAACTCAAGGAATATGTGTCATGAGTCCCAATTAGTGTAGGAAAAATCACCTTCAAAATATCCTATCTTCGAAGAACTTGTCTAGAACTTGCTTTTTTAGAAGGCCATTGGAGAATTTTCCGATAAGAGTATATATGGAAGAGGACTGAAGTCGCTCTAGAATTTCCTCATCAAATTATAAGTGAATGTGGTCGTTCCTAAACTTTATATATTCTGGTTTGAAAATTTCATTCTTTCTAGTCTTTGTAGCAACTTCCAGATAACATTTCTTGCAATAGGCCTACATTCTTGAAGGCTTACCCGATCATCGGCTTTCACAACGCTTGAATCACTAGAAGAAACCAATATCAAATTAAGAGACAAATTGAGGAAGAAAAACTTTGCAGAAGAGATTGCTCTTTTTTGCGTATTTGGGGTGAAAGACAAGGATTTACAGATTCTTTGAGTTAAAAAAGAATGTGGAGATTAATCCGGACTCAAGAAGATCAAAGAGAAGAAAATATGGATATTCTATATGAGAATTGAATAAGAAATTGAAGAGATTTCTTTGTTTCTTGGTGAAGAAACTGCTCTGTTTTTTTGAGAAGAAAGACCATTCTCTCCAATTAATGCGTTTACATTGTGTTTTTTAATCAACTAATCGTGTGTTTATGGTTTTCAAAACTAGACGATAGGTATGCGGTTATTATGGAGGATTTTTTAATCGTATTCTGGGTAATCATATGACTATTCAACACAAAATTAAATATTGGTTTGATTTTTCTCCTAGTGATATACATGTTATAATTATTCTTCCTGATATTATCACTTGGTCTTTTTGGAATTTTAGAAATACAATCAAACATGGGCATCTTATTATATTTGCTACCTATATTATCAACAAGATTCACTCTATTATTCTTAAATTGGATCAATCTAATCTCTTAAAAAGGATCCATACTGTGCCAAAGATAATGATCTTGCCTATGTTCTAAACTATTTCAACCACCTAAACACTCGTAGAAAGTTTATTACTATAAGTTGAAACCTCCTAGAGAATCCTGTTTCAATTTGAATAGTGACACCTCCTCTCTACCTATTAGTTGGCAGCCAAAGACAAATTGTATAGAAAACCCTATTACATGGACTCATTTTATGTAATAAACTTAAATCTACAATATGGAAGTGTAAACTGACTATAAATTGCTTAATTCTATGGTTGCTACACATAACTCTCCATGGTTACTTGCTGATACCCTAGACTATTGCATGAATTTGTTAATAAAGAATACCTCTATTTCTCACATCTTCAAAGAGAAGAACTTGGTAGTGGACTGGCTGGCTAAGTGGACTATGAAATTCAAGAAAAGGTTGGATCTTAACCCTAATAAAGTTCCTAGACATCTCCAAGCTATCATTATTCTGGACATAATCGAATTAATCTCTATCAGAGAGACTCATTAAGTCTTAACTTAACCACTGCTTCGTTGACTTTGGTTTCCTATCCAACCTCTAACCTCGCCCTCCTCTGTAGCTCTTGAGCCATTGAATTTGCATTATCTGTATCTGATGAATCATCGTCTCTTTGTGCAGAAGCTTGTCTACTATGCTTCTCTTTGGATACCTCGTTGAAGGTCAATGGTATACCGGTGGAATCCATCTTCTGCTCTGTTATCATCATAGATTAGCATATGCAGTAATTCATCTTTGAATTGAGTTAGATATAAGAAGAATTACATGTTTTGGTGTTGATTCTTGCTTTCTTCTCCTAGATCCATACAATGGAATCTCATTCTTCAATTTGGGGATTCGATACAGCTTGTTGTTTATTTGGATTATTTTCATCGGTAATTGGATTAATGAAATAGTCGATATCTTCAAGCTCTATCAGGTCACTAATATACCATGGAATCCATCAGAAGTTTTATTTAACTTTTATAATCATATTTCCCTTTTCAATTGACCTAATTGAAAGAGAAAATCAAGAAGTTTGAATGAATAGTTTGAGGAGTGCATCACTGGTAACATATGAACCTAAAATCCATCTTACATATTAAAAGAGTGTTAAATTAAGGCTAACATGAGGTGTTTAGTAGCTGTTGTTTGAGGAGCTCATTGGAGCTTGAGTTTTTTTTTTTATTTTTCTGAATCTCTAAGTCGATATGAATCTATAGAAATTTACCTTTAGTATATATGGACCCTAATGAAATTATGTAATGATCCATAAATGAAGCTCATTATTCGATCGTTAAACAATGCTAATTCGTGCACTTAAATGATCTATGCAATGGTCATATATTTCTATTCGAGCATCTAAAAGTTAGAGACCGGTACATTTTCCCATCACACACTGTAACAATTATCGACATTGCAAAGCTCCTTAAAGAAAACTATCCAACATTCCTTCAAAGTTTGAAGATTTCCCATCAAATATTGCAATAATTATCCACATTGCGAAGCTCTTTAAAGAAATCTATCAAACATTCCTTCAAAGTTTGAAGATATGGATGAGAACATAAAAGGCGTGGATTTTCTGTCAAGAAAGGTAATATATTTAGGGTTTGAGTTTTAAGTACAACTTAGGGTTTGAGTTTAAGTATAGCTTATAAGATATGTTTACTGGTGTTGTTGATGCTTGTAAGGCTAAAGGGTTGTTTCCTTTGTGTTCAAAAGAAATTGAAGCGAAGGGGGAATATAGCCATCACAAGAAGATACATGGTGAATGCTTAATTTATGATGTCTATGCTTATATTTTCTCCTTGAAATAGATTTGATACACATGTATTGAATAATAGATTGTTCGTTGTAATTTGATAAATTTGTTTCGTTTAAAAAAACCCCTATCGATTATCAGTTTCAACCGTTTTAATGCTAGTTTAAAGTTTGTTTGGATCATATTTAACTTAGTTAAAAAATGTTTAAATCCTTTTGTTGTTGGTAGTAGGAAGCTTAACCAGGATATTTAATTGAGAATATACGATGTTTAGATATTTGACAATGTTATAAGTAAGTTTAAAGATTACAATGTGGCTGCTGAATTTACATGGCTATGTTTCCAAAATTAAAATTGATTTCCGATGGTTGTATGATTTATAAATTATGGTTTCTGAATTTCTATATCTTATGTTCTAAAAAATAAAATTGGTTTCCAATGCAATACTATTTATATTTATTTAAATATGTAATAATATTATAATTATGTCTTACAATGGTATATAAACTTATACAAAATTTTATTGTGGGACTCAAAATTCAGTAATAGTATTTACCTCTTTTCTTCTCTTTGTAAATATTCGTAAAGGAAAGGATTACTTTTTCTATTAAAATTTTTATATCTTCAATTTAAAATTTGAAAACAAAAATTTTAATTGAGCTTTTACAATTTTAATTTTTATTTAACTTTAAATTTATATATTCTTATCGTTGTTTTCTCTTCTGCTAATTTCATTTAACAATTTCATTGTTTTCCAAATCAACTAAAATTATAATAAAAAACCTCTAAAATAAAAATTTACAAAACCTAAAAAAAAAGAATGCAAATCAACCAACATCAAATAAAACTTATCAACAATTTTTAAATACAAAGAAGTTATTAAGTGAGATGAACGGTAACATAAAAGAAAATCTACAGACATATTAAAAAAATTCTATTTACTGAGAGAGTGATACAAAGCTTAATTATATAATAAACCAGTCTCAAACTTTTGGCTACTCTTTAAGTTTACACACGAATATCGATTTCTATGGATACAAAGCTTCGGTGCGAACTTTGAAATTGTGAATATGGTGTAAGGTCCTAATTTCATGGTTCTATGTATAGTTCTTTTTGTTCATATAATAATTTTCATACAAATATGATTTTTAAGTTGTCTATACCCATGAAGTTTTTGTTATTATAAAGTTTTATAATTTTACCTTCTAAACTTCTAGATTTTATTGAGTACTAGTTGCACATTGTGTTTTTATGAGTATGTATTTGGCCATGAGTGTTGTGTGTTGGAGTTCTATATTTATGGGATTTCAATTGAAACCAAGGTTGTTGATATGGGTGTGCAAAATATTATAAGATTGTGATGTTTATCTTGAACAAGATCATGGCAAAATGACTTTTACCTTATAAAAGAATAAGGAAGCGGAGAAAAAGTTCTGAACACAGAGGAAATAACTTCTCCCATACTCAAATTATGGTTTGCTACTTCTCCGATCTAAAATCAAAACAACCTAACCCTTTGCACTTGTTTTCCATCCATAAAATCTCTTAATTTAGTCTATATAATTTTCCTTGAAAGTTAAATCGTTATTAAACCCTAGTCTTTTTTGTATTATCAATCAATAACAATCACATAAAAATTATCACTACAATATTTAATCATTTTCAATGAATATGTTTTTATTGTTAGCGGGTTGTTTATCAAACATATATTGTTTATATATTTTGGGCCAGAGAGCCGTGTAATTCAAGCCACGTGGGACATATGATTGAGGGATCAAGTTTTATTATGTAGCACTCCCCTTTAAGCTTGATTCGATATAATAGGTATTATATTTTCCATAGTCACATGTGATGGCCATGATATTGACCATATCGACATGGCCCTCTATTAAACAGATTGCTTAATATTTGGCTATGATACCATGTCAAGAATACAAAAATGTGAATTAGGTCTCAGTTATTAGTATGATATTGTTTGCTTTAAACCAGAAGATCTGCACGATTTTGCTTTTGGTGTACAACCAAAATACCACATACTAGTTGCGATATTCATCCACCTATAAATTATATTTTATTTTTAATCTAATCGATGTTGGACAACTGATCAAATGTAAAATAAGTTTATTTTATAACGAATCTCTCTCTCGTGAATTCAACTAACTACTGTTTGCTTAGCAAATTTAATTTGGATCTTTATTTCCAATAAAGTAACTAACTTTCATTTATTAAATTATGAATCTCTGCGTTAAATATATTAATAATAGGCGCGAGTGTTGTGTCAAACAAATTTATGATATTTGAAAACTTGTAGTTGTTCATTCTGGTCCACGAAGATAACACTAATGATGATTTTAATTGTCTTTATCTTTTAGTTTATGATATACGAATCCACTAACTTGAAATACACACCATCTCCCTAACTAGTTGGGAATTTTTTATTCGTACAACCTTTGTGTCCTTTTGGGCAAGAGGTTCGAAATTGTAGAAAAAGAGCATGCAAGAACGATTAGTTGATGGTTCAGAAAGTAACCTACACCCCCAATGGGGTAGCCGAGTTGGTTGAGTATGGCATTCTTATAACCAAAAGGTCATGAGTTCGAGTCTCTCTACATACGCTTTCTCGGCTGAGCCTGTCACCTACCTTGTGTGGTTTACCTTCTGGCGTTGGTTTGCAGGCTATCGCGTCAGACTGAGGGTTTACCCTGTGCGTACTCATTGCACTCTGAGCAGCGGCTGTGGGTTCCCTCCGAAAAAAAAAGGTAACATGACACTGCAACAATGGGTTTGAATGTCCTTCCTGTCCTATTTGAGTCAATCTATCGACTTTAATATGAGTTTTGACATGTGTCAATATAACATATAAATTGTTCAAAAGTATCCACTTGATAATCTAGTTCATTTGAAATAATAATTAGAATATATATATTTATTATAGTTTTTATATCTCTTTGATGCTGTTGTGGACCGACGCGTACGCCTTTAGCGATTATGTAGAGATCGAAGGCAGAGATTTTGTAAAAAACTAACACAATTTTATTGCGGTTTCTAGAGAGAGAAATTCTACTCTCTCTTTAAAAATTCTAATTAGGATTTGAGATCCAGCCGTCAATGGCTATTTTTAGGCGATTTGATCCCTTCTCTTTTATAATCTAGATTTTTTTTGGAGTTTTGAATTTAGAGTTTATCCATTCCTACTCTTCCGAGTTATAGTCGTCTTCTTGGTAAACCTTCGGTTTCTTTTTGTTTCATTTTTCTACTTTTTGGATTTCATAGTTTTGGTTTCCCCTCCGCTATATGGTCGTCTTCCTAAGGATTTTAGATAGGAATGGAGGAATGTCGTTTGTAAGAAAATAGGAAACCGTCTATTGGTTGTCTAGTGGCTCCTCTGAGCTTGGTTGTCCAGTAACTCCTCTTTGCGTGGATTGACAAGTATCACAATTGTTGAAAATTTTGCTGGTCATGGTTTCGCCGAGAAGGTGCATGCACTAGTAAAACAGGCGATTCCAACGATTTCTCGGTATCTTATTCAATATCTTCTCTTTTTTGGTAAAGAGTGTGGTTTCCGGTTGGAAACAAAATTTTGGTTGGTGGTTTATGCCGAATAGGTACGTTTTTCGAGCGGTACTCTTCGATCCGAAGACTGAGACGATAGTTTCCATCAGATCTGCTCAGATCTGCATCGTACGGCGATGTGTTTTGTATCTGCCTGATTATGTTTTAGATATGGTCCTATCTATATTCTATGTATTTATGGAGTAATTGATGTTTAGTTTTCCTTTTGTGTTTAGGTTCCAAAATATTTATGGGTTGTATTTCCGTCGTATTTATGTATCAGAATCGGTTCGATTGTATTTCTGATGTAGTTAGGTGCCGGAATCTTTATCGGTGGTAGTATTTAAATGCCGGAAGCTGTTTCCAGTGTTTGTAGATTATGATATGTTGTATTCCACTCTAATTATTTTATTATCAATTTAATGCTTTTAAAAACCAATTTTTTTTTTGTAAAAACATCAAAGATTTGTCGTACGAAAATTAGGAATTAAGTTTAATTTTTATATTAAGTGAAACCTGTTTCATTGAATTGTGTAGGAGTCATCAATCTTATCCTCATTATTTAATTATCTATTTATATATATTTTTTATTTTATAATTCACTCTTTTATTATCTAATTTTAAAATTGTTGATAATCAACTCTTTTTCAACCATAAACTTTATTGGATTTTAGAGCCCAATATTGAATTGTTGTACTCTCACTTTAGATACACTTTAGTCCAACCGTGTCGATACATTATTTATAGTCACATAAGACTAAATATTATTATTATTATTTTTTGGTCCAATATATTAATTGATTATTTTAATTGGATTTACCGCAACAAGTCTGAATACGCTAAATTAGAAAATAAGACATTCAAATCTAAGATTTCTTTACAATCTCCCACTTAGATCATTAACCTGTACTAAATTGTATTCATATACATGCGTACCATAATACTATTGTTTACGAATAATATGTAAACGGCTATTTATGTTAGGTGATACCTAATAGCGAACAAAAACGTTATGCCACATTACTCATACTACGTAATGTTTCTATAATAAATGACATTGTTAAATATCGCCTTACCATGACTTCTCATGGAGTGTGGTATGATAACGTGACATGACCCAATATTCAAAAGGGTTAACTACTTAACTGGTCATACTGAAATGAGATCGTTAAATTTCAGTACAAAACTGAAAAACTGAATCATTAAGTTATTGATAATAATTAAATATGGACTATTGAAACATAAATAATTATATTTTTAATATTTAAACATACGTATATACAATAATAGTACAATGAATTAATAAAATCATAACAATCTACTAGAGTAAAAGAAAACACTCCCACTAAATCGGAATATCCTATTTGTCTAACAACCCCACATGAATATTATGTTTGTGAAAGAATATGGGTGTTGAGAGCTTAGTAGAAAGATATGAGAAAGATAAAGATAAATGTTTCTACTTTATTTTAATCCCAACCAAATTAAATAAGTTTTGTTTTCTATAAAGATATATATATTTATACTTTATTTTAACATAAAATTAAATGTTATTGAGTGTGCTACAAATCTTACTCCCGTAAAATATGCATGTCTAAATCACATTGTAACATCGATTTATCTTATAAAGTCATGCACCTAAATGATTACTTTAATTATCTCATTTTTTTATGTCATAATCCAATGTTGGTTATTTTGTATGAAATTATATGTACAATAATTAATCTATGTAACCACTCAATTCTTTATTTACGATGAATTTATATCTTATCTTCAATTAACCATGAGTGTACATCAAGAGTTCAATTTTGAAAATATATAAGTATCTCATAAATTTCCAAAATTAGTCTTGAGATATTTGACTCATTTTTTATATCTCAAATTAACTTAAGCAAACTGAAGGTTTGGTATTTTCATATCGTAACACTTATACATATTGTTAAGATGTGTCTTTTGTGATAAGCCAACAAAATTATTAAAATTAATCCTCATTATTCTTGGTTCATTAATAAATAATACACGTCACCTATTAATTTAAGACTTATTAGCATTAACACGGTTTTTTGATAACATGGAACATGTCACACTAACTTGTGATTATTAATAAAATAAGTAACTCTGAATCTATCAACTCCCACTGAATTAACAAAATTCATAATGTTCTACTAAGTTAACCATGAAACCAAAATAGATTGTCACTTTGATAAAACTAACGAGATATTTAAACTTAATATGATAAATGATTTCTATTTTTTACGTATTTTTTACTATATTAGATCAGTATATGAGTGTCACAAACCTCGTAATTTTATAAAATATGCAAGTCGTACTAGGATTATCTTAAAATAATCATTAAATTTTTTTTAATTAAAGGTTCTTAAAATAGTCATTAAAAATTTTGGTGTAAGAAATTTTGAATACCTCGACTGAATTATCTTACATTAATTTTTATTCATGCTAGAATAGTTCATAATTAAACATTAAAAATCTAAATGTGATCATATAGTGTTATAGAAGCTTACAACATGGATTATTTTGTTTCACCACATAATATCTTAATATTTTGTAGAATTCAATACATTATTACAAAAATGGGAACATTATTTTTTTGTTGATAATAAAGAATCTAATTTTTTTTTATAAAACTTCTTTATGATATTACAAAAGGTGAAACTAGATTTTTCAGTAAGCTACTACACTAACTTTACTTTGCACAATTTATTGGGGATATGAAGTTTGTTCTTCATGAACAACTAAAACTTCTAAACATTAAGTGGGAATTTGAACATCGATTCCTAAGGAGGAATAAAAAGATGATCGGAACACAATAATCAAATTCTTATCATTTGAATCTAAACAAATCATTTCTCATTCTTCCTCAATATCAAAGTTGTTTATTGAATATCCCCCATCTCCAAATAAATATCCTCAAAATAACTATATTGTCTCATATTTAAATTTGAGTAATGGGTTTCTAAACAAATATATAAAATATAACTATTTAGATATAGATAATTATTACTATATATGACATTAGTTCCCAATGCTAAGCCTGTTAGGCTTTTCTTGTACTAGACGTCCTTAATTATAAAACATTATTAACCAATGCTTTTGCTATGTTAAATCTTAATGTATTCATTTTACTAATTATCTTCATATGAAACTTGGTAAATAAGAAACGGTTGCATATCTTAACTGCACATGCCTTAAATTTGAGCCATGGTATTGTTTATTGAAGTGTTATACCTCCTTTGAATTTTAACCACCATAAATAGATATGATAAAATATATGAATTTGTCAATGTACACCATCTATATTAAAACATGTGCATAAAAGAGCTAAAAAGTATCATATATAGTTATCTTTTTTATAATCGTGTAATTTTTTTCAAAGAGTTTTATTACTACGTATACATCTAATTTACGGCTGTTATCTTTAAATTTTATGTTTACTCTATGATGCTATTATGAATATTTGTATTATTTTTCCTTTCTTGTATTAGTTCATATATCTTACAATTTATAATTTTAAAATATATTCCCATTGAATTTCCCTATGTTAGTTCTATCATACACTTGTAATTTATTTTATCCTTTAGAATGTATCATTGCCTCTTACACTTTTCTGTTGGACTTATAGTTATATCTGCTTTGATTTTGGTGTTTTGCTATTTATAATTTAACAACTAGGCTTGAATTATAACCACAACCTGACCTTTACAATCTTAGCATAACCTCTTATGCTTTTCACGTAGACAAGACTTATAGCCAATGTTTTTAAAATATGACGCATGACCTCTTTTTGAGCAAGGTTTAGCTTATAGCTAAATTCACTTATTAGTTGTATCTTTTTATAATTTTCTATCATGTACCACCTTTTATTCATAATAATTTCCAGTTAATATTTTTATTTGAATCAATATATATTTTGATAATTTTTTTTTTAAAATAACATAAAAACTAACCACTGTAAACTACTTCTAAATATTAACTATTAATTATCACTTATTTTTCATTAATTAGAATCGAAAAAATATGATGCATTGATACTAATTATATACAATAATCAAATTGACATAGATAACGAACCTAGGAATCCTATAACGACTTAAAATTTACAAAAAATCAAAGACTTTTTAGTATCTCAATCTTATTAATGCATTATGCTTCTAGCCATTTTGTAAAATAACAACTACTATAAAAGATTGGCTTCTTCCCGTCGCGATTGACTCACCTATCAAACAGACATGGGGAAATATTTGACCTCATTGCCTCCTTATGAATATGGACTGTTTTGGTAAAACGTTGACAATGATTACAATTTTCAAGCATTAATTTTTGCATCAGTAGAAAACGTCAGTAAATAAAAACCTACTAAAATGAAACGTCTTATCAACCCATGACATCCATAATGTGCAGATACTTCACCTTCTTGTAAATCCTTTACAATGAATAAAACTTATTTCTTTCCCAAAGGTCGTAACAAAGGTTTCGTAATAAAAAATTTTTCGATTTAGATTACCATTGAGGATAACATACTTCATAGCACACAATCGTAACACACGATCTTGAGATTTATTTGATGGAAAAATTTCATCCTTAAAAACATTAAATATTCCTATCGGCGATCATTATCATCATCTATTGACTATAACTCTCATATTTCAATATTTCTAAAAACTAAAAGTATCCATTGTAATATACCAATGGATTATCCTCTACACTACCAAAATTTTCTAATAAAAGCTGTTTTCAATTTTCAATTCTTGGAACTTGTTCGTATATAAACTTTTCAAAATTTATTTCTATTTTGCACTGATTTCATTATTTCCTCATATTTTCCTTGAAAGTGGCCAGCCGCCCATTGAGAATAAGATAATAAACAACGAACTTTTACTTCACAAATACAAGCTAATCTCATTTGAACCAACACAACTTTATATTCTGCTTTGTTGTTAGTAGCATAAAATGTGAGTTTAATGGCTTGCTTGATTTTATCTCCCTCTGGAACTGCTAAAACAATACTAACTCTTTTACCATTTACACAAGATGATCCATAAGCTCGAATAACCTTCCCGTTATCCCTCAAATCATTTTTTGTCGGTTCATCTTCTTGCATTTGATATCTTTCCTCTTGAAGCTTGTTGATAATTCAACCATCGCTCGTGCATTTATTATAATTCTAGGTTCAAAATAAATTTCATATTCACCCAACTTAATTAAACACTTCATTTGTCTTCCAAAAATATATATTTTATAAAAAATACTTTTCAACAAAAAAAATAATTCTAACAATAATAACATGAGCTTGAATATATGCTCGCATACATTTAAAATGATAATAATTGATAAAATGATGGACTTATCCACACATGTAATAGTATTATTAAAATATTATTTATAACAGAGTAATAAAATTTGAAATGGTTGTTTTCAAATAGATTACTGGATATTATTTTTTAAAGATATGCATAATGTTATTTAAGATTATGAATTAAGTCACAGTAATACATGCAAATTAAGTGTTTAACTTTTTAAGGATAAAATATATTTCAAAAATTTCTATTGATTAATATTATAGGTTATTTATTTTATTTTTTTAAAACATGAAACAAAGTATTTCATGCCTTTACTATTTTTAATATGGAAACCAACTTAACAATAATATTAAAATCTTATGCACTAGTGAATGTGGTGATTAATTCTCAAATTATTTGTTTTTAACCTCATAATAACCATCCATGTTGGATTGTCTTGTACACCATAATAAAGCGCATAGTTGAGATAAAATAATAGATTTTTAATTGAAATATGTAATGTTATATTTGGTGTGGATAAAAGTAGCCTGAGGGTAGGCTGGTAATTTCAAGTGGAGTTTTAGGGCGGTGTAAGCGTGTTTCACGGTGGTGTGGTAGTGTTTAAAGGTGTTTCAAAGTGTTTTAAGGGGAGAGAGAGAATTAAGCAGCCTGGCAGCAGTTAATTTTTCTTACCCATAGTTAATGCTGGTGGTTGGGCATTTATAGTATGATATTTGGGCCCTTATGGGCTTTCGGGTCAAGTTTAATGGACCCGGGTCATGTTTAAAGACCCAAGAGTTTTAAGCAGAAGTGCAGGTAGCTTAGTCAGACAGTGATTAGGTTTTTTAGTACTTTAGTCATAGTTCGAACTGCCTTATGTTGGCAGTGTTCAAGATCATCTGTCTGGTTCAATTAGTGCTGTTCGAATTGAAGTCATGGAGTCTGTCCGAATTTACGGGGTGATTTACTTTGGACTACCCTTCCGGGGAGCTCTTCGAATTCGGACTCATCAGGAGCCCCTTTTTTAGGTATTTGAACAAGTGTCCTTGTTAAAGAACTGAAAAACAGTCCGATTGAAGAAGTGGTTTTCCAATTCGAAGAGAATTGAGATGGGCTCGGACAGTCCAACCGTTACGAATTCCAAACGGTTCTTTGTCAGAGGTAGTGGGACACGTGTCACTTTCTGGTTGGTTACTTTTAGCCGTTTTTTCACCTTGAAAGTTGCACCACTTTCTCGAACAAGTTACTTCTTTAAGTGCTATTGATGATGTCAGCGCCGTTTTTAATCATTGCCCAACTTTTCGGATTCTCCTAGGAATCAAACCCTTTTTTACATTTACTATAAATTCCATTTGTCTTTCACAGTCTCATTTTTACTTTTACTTTGTCATTTCACTCAAAACTTCATCTCTCTAAAACTTCAAACTTTCCTTAGTTGTTTTATGTTCACAGCAAGAACAGCTCTAATCAAGGGTGGCTGGCTCAATCTTTCAGAACTAGAGAAAGCTCAAAGGGTTGAAAAAGAGAAAAGACTTGCAGCAGGGCTTCCAGCATCGCCCGTCGAGAAACCAGCCCCTTCAATCGAAGAATCTGATAGAGGTTCATCTTCTTCGAAAGGTACGAGATCTAGAAAACTCTTTCAATCAACACTCTCCCCCATCGTATCTGGCTCATCAGTCCAAGAGTCAATCCCCACTGTCGAACCAGGGGTCGCTGTTACAAGTGTCAGAAAGAAAACCACTTTCATTGCTATGGGGTCCGACTCCGACCATTCTCCAGACAAACTGATTACAAAAAGACCAAGCAGACTGGTTAAGGGACTCTCTTCAAAAAATACCAGCGAGTCAGGGTCCGGGGCAGCTGCTAGGACTCTCCGGGAAAGGCCGGTTGGTCCGGAGGCTGGTAGTCCACTACCTCCCAAGGAAACCTCGACCTCAAAAACTCAAACTGAGGTGAGAACTCAAAAACATACATCTAGCCAACAGTCCGGAGGATCAGCTGTGCCAAGCTTCATCCCTCCCCGGGCTGTTTCTGCAGAAGCTCCCCCAATAGTAATGGAGGAGAGGATGGAAGACTCCACTGAGGAGGTCAGGTTTGAGTCCGAGTCTTCCGGACAAGCTGAAACTGCTATAGTTGTTGCCAAGAAAGGCAAAGAGGACTTGTATCTGAGGCGTCCGGATCTGCCGGAGAGCCTTGAAGGGAAAGTTGGGCCCTGCTTTCACAAGGTAGAATTTAAGTATCTTTTGTCTTTGTTAAAAAACAAATACACGTTTATTCATACTAGAGACTTGGGACGGCTTCGCACTAAGTGGGGGATCCCTGAAAACGTAAAGATCCGAATTCCCATCGATCCGGAGACCCCGATGGATTGCAAGAGAAACGAGATAGTCTTCTTTACGGAGCTACTCAATTGGGGACTCAGGTTCCCATTGGATCCAGAGATAGTGCGCTATTTCCATTTAGTCAAGCTATGTCCATCACAGCTGAGCCCCAACGGATGGTACACCTTGATGTCATGCATTATGGCGTCTAGGCTGTCCGGAATCCCCCTTCCCATGGAAGAGTTTGCTGCTGTGGCTAATCTGTGCAAGCACCACCAGTTCCCTTTCTACCACTTTAACATGGGGAACAATCTGAAAGCCGTCGATGATCTCCTGGAATCGGAGAACAAATGGAGGAGCTAGTTCTTGTTTATAAGTGGCTCATGGGAGAATGGTAAGAAGATTAAGATCGGGGAGAATCCTAGCCTTCTTCGAAGTAGATGGAGAAGCGATCGTAAGTTCTTTCCTTACGTTTCTGTTCGAATCTTCCCTTCTTTAAGCTTTCACTAATTAGTTACTCTTTTGTTTTGTTAGAACTGCCAAAAGAGTTCGGAGACTATTTGAAAGCCGGACAAGTCACCTGTGGCAAGATAAATGCATGGGCCGCAGAGAGCTGGGAGAACCGGTTTCACAAGGCTTTCACTCCGGGGAACTTGGCGAGATCTCACCTGTGGAACACCACAGGTCGAAGGGATTTAACATGGGAGGAGTTCTCCACCCCTCCTGATGATGATATAGTGCTGAGAAGGTCTCATGAGCTAGATGGGACCCTTTTCCTTCCTGCCCGGGCCAAAGCCCCAAGTAAAATGAAGGGCCAGAAGAAGAAAGGGAGGAAAACAGCAGCGGATACGGAGAAAAAGGCTCCAACTGACACAGAGGTGCCAGTCCCATCTCAAGTTGATGCAAACCTTCTCCAGGTGGTAAAAGTGGAAAGTAAGAAACACGGAGAGACTCCCTCAAAACTTTTAAGGGCCTCCAAACGAACTCGCAAGCAAATAAGCGATAGTGCTGACAGAGAGGTAAAAAAGAAGAAGACTTCTCAAGAAGAAGAGTTTGCTCTCCGGGATCCGGAGCCCACTTTTCCTATTGATCCAACGTTGGCTGAAGAGATCCCAGAGAATCTTAACGAAGGGATTCCAAGGGAACTCCATACTGATGAGATTGAAAGAGGAGAGATTAATATGGACGAAGTGGATGTCACCGGCCTGGGTCCTCTAGGTGATTACTTTCTTGGTCTGTCAAGAGATGAGTTTGCTGGGCCATATGTTCCCCCAAGCAGCTCCAACACAGTAAACTTTAATGGCAAGACTTTCTTAGTTTCCAGCGAAAGGGACGTTATAGCTCATTCCCTCCTTAGCAACGTGCAACCAGTACTTACCTTGGAAAGGCAGGTCCGGAGTCAGGCAGAGTCCATCAAAGAACTTAAGTCTGAGAAGGAGTCACTGTCCGAAGATCTCAGGACTGCCACTACTAAGGTCGACTTGCTCAAGGAGGCGAACGAACAGCTGAAGACGAGTCAAAATGAAAGCAACACAAAAGTTGCCTCTTTAGAGAAAACCCTAGAAGATCTCCAGGCTAAGCTGTCCGAGTTGGAGAAGGACTTGAAAACCTCAAAAAATGAGACGGCAGCAAAAGAGAAGCTTGTCACCAATCTGACTACTGACAAACTTGCTTTAGAGAACGCAGTGACTCAGGCTGTTAACGAGAAAGCTGCTCTGGTGAAGGATCAAGAGGCCATGATCAAGGCCAAAATCAATGCTTACGCCAAGGAGATGATACGGAGTGAGGAATTATTGATTGAAAAGGTGAAGTCCTACATGGTCCTTCTATTTCACGAGAAGTTCCCAAAGAGGAGACTTGGGGACTTATGGCGTTATGTGGATGACGATGATCTCCCATATTGGACCATGGTTGATGAATGGTACACTGATATATCCTCATCTGGTGACGAGGAGGAAACCGGAGAGAGTCCGGGTGAAGAAGAGGCTGACCCCAAAGGCAAGAAGGTCATTGAGGAAAAAAGCGATACCAAGACCAAGGGAACAGATGAAGGTGAGCCATCTTCAAAGGCTCCACCTTAGTTGGTAATTTATTTTGTTTACATTTTGTTCGAACCAAAGTCCTTGGAAGGCCAAGGCACCTTTTTTGTGATGCTGTCCGTTTTAACCGGACATATTTTTGTATTGTGCTCAAACTTATTTAAAAAGTCCTTGGAAGGCCAAGGCAACTTTAAGTTTATTGAATGAACGTTTTATCTTGCACAACCTTTTTCTTATTCCATAATCTGTTTAAATATCTTGGAGTTTAAGTAATTTCGAGTTATCGTGTTGTGAGAGTGTTTAGTTTCTCTGGCCAGAATTTAAGTAGCCCTTAGACCTTTCAGTCCGGATAGTATGACAATCAACAGAATTTTGCAAAAACTTAGAAAATTTATTCAAAAAAGCTCCAAGTTTCATTTAAAGCTCTCCGTGGCGCCGGAGAGAGGTAGTGGTATGCCCCCAAATATTTACATGGATGTTTAAACAAGTAAATATTTACATAAGTTTTATTCCAAATACATTCGAAGGTGTTCAATATTCCAAGGGTGAGTTAAAACCCTGCCATCTTTGTCTTCCAGCCAGTACGTGCCAGGCTTGATTCTTTCAACCACCGTATACGGACCCTCCCAAGTTGGGGCCAGCTTTCCGAAGAGCTTTTCCTTGGTATGCAAGAAAACTTTCCTCAATACCTTATCTCCTGGTTGAAAATCCCTTCTTTTAACTTTAGAAGCAAACCTGCTTCTCATCAAGCCTTGATAGTGTGCCATTCTAAGATGAGCTTTTACTCGCCTTTCTTCAATTAAATCAAGTTGATTTCTAATTGCCATTTCATTAGCCTGTCCGGAGAAGTTGTGCACTCGAAAGGAGGGAAGTGTCTTTTCTATGGGGGCTACTGCATCCATCCCATAGACCAAGGCAAAAGGTGACTCTTGTGTTGCAGCCTCAGGTGTTGTCCGGTAGGCCCACAAGACTTCTTGTAAATAACTAGGCCACTTCCCAGCAGCCCCTTCCAAATTTTTCTTTAAACCGGACAGTATTGTTCTGTTAGCCACTTCAACTTGCCCATTGGCTTGTGGGTGGAATGGTGAAGAAAAGCAATGCTGAATACCCCTTGAGGCACAGAAGCTTTCCATTTCTCTGTTGTCAAACTGTGGCCCATTGTCTGTTGTTATTCTCTGGGGGACACCAAATCTGCAACATATGTTGGATAGAATGAATTTTATAACAGCCCTTGATGTTGTTCCTGCTAAGGGGGCTGCTTCTATCCACTTCGAAAAGTAGTCAATGGCTACAATTATGGTTTTACGCCCTCCGGACGCCATAGGGAGAGGCCCAACTAAGTCCAATCCCCATCGAGCAAAAGGGATAGGCTCAGAAATTGATTCCAAAGGAATGGCTGGTACATGAATTTCATTGCTGTACCTCTGGCATGGGTCACACCTTCTTACCAGCTCCTTAGCATCTTTCATTATTGATGGCCAATAATATCCGGAGAGAAGCACTCTTCTTGTTAATGCTCTAAATCCACAATGGGCTGATCCCTCACCGTCATGCAATTCGGAGAGAACCATCTGTGACTCATGATCTCCTAAACAGCGTAGGAGAGGTTTGCTATAGGATTTCTTGTACAAGACCTCTCTAATCATGACGAAACCACGAGCCTTGTGTTTTAAAGTTCTGGCTTGTGATTTATCCAAAGGTACGATGCCATCGGACAGATATTGTATAAGAGGAGACCTCCAATCCTGAGGCTTATTTACTTGTATTTCAAAGACTTCTTCTTTTTCCCCTTCATCAAGTTGAATAGAAGGACTTTCAAGCACATGGATCCATGGATAGGACTCCGTGTACGCTATTGTTGCCAATGAGTCTGCTAGCTCATTCTCTGCCCGGGGAATATGCTCATAGACAACAACCTTAAATTTCATTGCCTCATTTTTCAAGAGAAGCAAATATTTAATCAATTGTTCCTTTCTAGCTTCTGATAGGCCCAAGGCATGGTGGACAAGCAATTGGGAGTCGCTTAGCAGCTTGACCCTTTTTGCTCCACAGATATAAGCCAATTTCAACCCAGCTATAGCTGCTTCGTATTCGGACTCGTTGTTGGACGCCCTGAAAGCAAAACAAATAGCTTGGAACATGTTGTCCCCATAAGGGGAAGTAAGACATATTCCTGCCCCAGATCCTATGGCACTGGATCCTCCATCTGTTCGGACAATCCACACTTTTTTGTCTTTTGAATCAGCAGGTTGTTCTAAGTCCCTATCAGAATGGAATTCGACCAGAAAATCAGCCACAGCTTGAGCTTTTACTGCTGTTCGAGGAGCAAAGTCTATGTCGAAGTCTCCCAACTCTACTAACCACTTTGTCATTCTGCTTGAAATGTCTGCTTTTTGAAGGACATTCTTTAAAGGGAAAGATGTCCGGATAACGATAGGATGAGCCTGAAAATAAGGCCTCATCTTTCTTGCTGCTATCACCAAGGCCAATGCTAGTTTTTCAAGTTTCAAGTAACGGCGTTCAGCATCAATCATGCTTTTGCTGATGTAGTATACTGGGTGAGGATACCCATCAACCTCCCTTACTAGCACAGCACTGATGGCACAACTTGAAACAGCCAGATACACAAAAAGAGTCTCCCCATCGACTGGTTTGAACAAGGTCTTGGGGGAGGACAGATGCTTTTTGATTTCATTGAATGCCTCATCACACTGTGGTGTCCACTCAAACCCTTTTGCACCCTTCAAAGTTTGAAAGAAAGGAGCACATCTGCCTGAAGACCTTGAGATGAATCTGTTCAAGGCTGCTAACCTCCCCGTTAACCGCTGTACCTCTTTAATGTTTCGAGGAGGCTCCATTTGAAATAAAGCATTGAGTTGGTCCGGGTCGGGCTGTATTCCATGCTCACTTATAATATACCCTAAGAACTTCCCGGACTGCACTCCGAACACACATTTTTCAGGATTTAACTTTAAATTTACCTTGGCCAGGTTGGCAAAAGTCTCCTGGAGGTCGGACAAGTGCAGCTGCTCATCCACACTTTTCACCATCATATCGTCAATGTAAACCTCCATATTTCTTCCAATTTGATCAGCAAATGCCTTATTGACTAACCTTTGATAAGTAGCCCCAGCATTTTTCAAACCAAAAGGCATCACCTTGTAGCAGTGTAAACCTCTATCAGTAACAAAAGTGGTATGCTCTTGATCTTTTGGATCTACTTGGATCTAATTGTACCCGGAGAAGGCATCCATGAAGGAGAGTAGCTTGTTCCCAGAAGTAGAATCTACCAGCTGATCTATCCGGGGAACCGGATACAAGTCTTTTGGGCAAGCTCGATTGAGATCTGTGAAGTCAATGCACATTCGCCATTTACCGTTTTTCTTTTTTACCAAGACTGGATTGGCAGTCCACAAAGGATACTGAGATTCTTTAATGTGCCCCATCTTTGTGAGTCTGTCAACCTCTTGTACAATGACATCAGCCTTTTCTTTTGAGAAAGCTCTCCTCTTTTGCACCACTGGTGCTACGTCTCTCCGGACAGACAAGTGATGGGAAATCACTTCTGATGGAACTCCAGTAACATCAGCATTGCACCAAGCAAAGACATGCTGATGGTCTTTTAAGAATTTTAACATCTCTTCTTTCAACACTTGTGGCATTTTGGACCCTATCTTGACAAACTTCCCTTCTTCCAAGCAGTGTGTCTCAACCTCCTCAACTGGGATCAACACTCCGGGGGTCTCTCTGGGGTCATCAATTTCACCCTCACCCCCAGAAAGGCCCTCAAACTGCTATTGGTCATTTGTACGGACTGCCCCCAGCGTTCGTGGAGCCAAGGCAGTGGCATAGCATTCTCTTGCAACTTTTTGACTGCTCCGGACAACCCCAACCTGCCCCTGAACAGCGTATTTTAGACACTGATGGACTGTTGAGGCCACTGCATGCATCCTAGAGAGCCAAGTTCTCCCTAGAATAACATTATAACAAGTGGGACAGTCCACCACAATGAAAAGTATTCTGACCGTTTTCTTGAAAGGGCCTCTACCCAATAATACTTCTTCTTCGAACTCACCGATTACATCAGCTGAGCTGCCCGTAAAGCCTACGATCGATCTGTCTGACTTTTGAATCACAGCTGGATTTTTCATTTTCTTGTAAGTATCTAGGAAGAGAATATTGGCAGAGCTCCCAGTATCTACCAGGATTCGCCTTATCTCATTGCCCCCTATCGATGCTCCTATGACAACAGCATCTTCATGTGGGCCAGCAATGTCTCTCAAATCATCCCCATCAAAGACAATGAATGGGAATAAACTTGACGATTGATAAGAGGTCATGCCCCCTTCTAGTTGGGTAGCCAAATTATGAACATGCCTTTTTCTTGATGAAGTGGTAGGAGCCGTTACAGTGTCCCCTCCGAAAATTGTCAAGGACTCAAAGAATTTAATGAGCCCGGAGACCGTCCTGGAACGCTCTTCTATTGCACCCACTCTGTTCCTTGTTGGATCAGGATCCAAATATTCAGATTCCACATCAAACCTTTCAATGATCACCATAGCCCCTTCTGGGGCAGCATTAACCGGAGCAGCCCGGTGAGTGTTATCAGGCCTGTTGCCTCCTCTTCTTTTAACGTATGCACCCAATTTCCCTCTTTCAATCAGGTTATGAACCTCTTGTTTCAAGGCTATGCAATCATCAGTAGTATGGCCAATATCATTGTGATATTGACAAAAAGAACTGTTTCGATGTTCTCTGGGAGACTGCAAGGTTGCAGGTCTCCGGTAGTGTACTTCATCTTTAGTTTTTTCGAAAATGGTTGCCACACTTTCTTTGAGCTCTGCAAACCACTCCGGTTGGACCCACGGCCCCCTTTTGTTTCTAGACTGCTGACTTTGTGCAGGAGCAGCTGGTTGAGACTGAGCTTTTCCTCTTCCATGCCCCTGTCCGGTCTCTCTAGCTTTGTTTCCGGACTGGTTTTGATTGGGAGTTGGTGTCACCGGGGTGGATCTCACCTGCCTGTGCACCCTGGTCTTTTTAGTTTCATCGACATTTATTTGCTTGCCAACTTGATTTAGCAATCCACCCCAGGTCATGGCTTTCTTCCTTGTTACTGAATCGGCCAGGTTGCCCGGGTTCAAACCTTGTCTCAGGGATGCTATTGCCACTTGTTCAAAGCAATCAGCCAGCCCGTTCTTTGTGTTCACAAAACGACTTATGTATTCTTTCAACGATTCATTTGACTCTTGGGCACAATGGATTATGGTATCTCCATTACCCTTGAGCTCCTTACTCCCCACAAATTGCCTTCGAAAGGCCACCCAAAAGGTATCAAAGTCTCTGATACAACCCTGAGGAAGGTTGTTGTACCACTTCAGAGCACTCCCCGTAAAGGACTGGGAGAATGCCCTGCAGAGTAGTTTATCATCATCATCAAAGTTCATCATGAAGTTCTTGAATTGCTCCAGATGATTGTCTGGATCAGTACTGCCATCGTACTTCTCCATCTTGGTGCTATCAAACCTCTTGGGGAGGTTTCCGGACAGGATTTTAGAAGACAGTGGAGACTGCCTCCAATTCCTTCCACGACTGAACACGGTATCATCATTAGGAGTTGCAAAGATACCTGGCTCATCATGGAAGGCAAAAGGATCCATCAGCATCCGGTCTACATGCCTCCGGTGAGATGAGCCTTTTCCAATATGTCTTTTCATTCTTCCATGGCGATCTCTTTTTCTAGAATACTTTTTAACTTGCTTTTGTTTTTTCCTGGTTCGCCCCTCGTCACTGCTGGAGGACAAGGACTTTTCATTTCCCTCACTGTCCGAAGAGCTGTCCGAAGATTCTGAACTTGAGTCAGAACTCTCCACAGGCTTGGACCGGTGAGACTTTTTAGAACTGGCATGTGTCTTTTTAGTGCTCACATGAGTCTTTGAAGCCTCATGCTCTCGAGGATTATCAGAACGATGAGCAACTGATGCTTTGGATTTCTCCTTCATGCCCATCTTGGCCTTGTCAGCCCTCAGAGCTTCTATTTCAACCCTCAACCTGTCACGCTCCTGGACAGTATATTCATCGTTCTCTTCCACCACTTCGAGCAAAGCTGGTGGAAGCTCTGGATTATCCGGATTCATTCGGACAGAATTCCCTTACTTGGTTTTGAATGTTTGATTCGGGCACCGTCGCCTCCCACTGTGGTCGCCAATTTGGTGTGGATAAAAGTAGCCTGAGGGTAGGCTGGTAATTTCAAGTGGAGTTTTAAGGCGGTGTAAGGGTGTTTCACGGTGGTGTGGTAGTGTTTAAAGGTGTTTCAAAGTGTTTTAAGGGGAGAGAGAGAATTAAGCAGCCTGGCAGCAGTTAATTTTTCTTACCCATAGTTAATGTGGTGGTTGGGCATTTATAGTATGATATTTGGGCCCTTATGGGCTTTCGGGTCAAGTTTAATGGACCCGGGTCATGTTTAAAGACCCAAGAGTTTTAAGCAGAAGTGCAGGTAGCTTAGTCAGACAGTGATTAGGTTTTTTAGTACTTTAGTCATAGTTCGAACTGCCTTATGTTGGCAGTGTTCAAGATCATCTGTCCGGTTCAATTAGTGCTGTTCGAATTGAAGTCATGGAGTCTGTCCGAATTTACGGGGTGATTTACTTTGGACTACCCTTCCGGGGAGCTCTTCGAATTCGGACTCATCAATATTATTTAAGTTTAAAATTTATTTTGTTTTGTGGCGTTAAACTATTTTATTGACATGTCTTATTATTACTCATGTATTTATTAAAAATGTAAGATATTATTATACAAGTCATGCATATAAAAAAACAAAAAATTGTTATTTTGAGGTTTGGAGGGGTCTTGCTTTTTGCAAGAAAAAACATACAAAACGATATAAAATGATATCAAACACTTGTAGGCTACTAATCACGTAGTCTGATATTATAGTTGATGATCTCAGATAATTCTTAGGTTAATTCAGATGTGGAATTGTTTTCAGGAGTGCGTCTGTATAAGAAATGTTCGTATCAGATAACTTTAAAAAGATAATCAATGTTCTGTAGAGAGAGAAATAGACAAAAAGAATAAATGTAGAAATAATTGACTAATCATTGACCATTTTCTCTAAAAGTGAACGTCCTTTATATAGTACATGAGGTGGATAGTAAAATTACATAATTACCACACTTAAAGTGGATTTCTCACCCCACTCTTCTACTATTTACAAAAACGTTCTTAGGGTATATCACTTAACCCATCTATCTCTTATACTAGCTTTACTTTAATCCTTAATTACTAAATACATAAATTTAGTCTTTATATTTTATATTGTAAACCTTGTTATTATCAATATTTTCCTTCCCTTATCAGTAGCCCACTCAGTCCTTGTGAAGGTATCTGAACGAGGACTAACTAATTAATGTTATTATTACTTCCTTTTAAACTTACTCGGATTTTACGACACCCAAAATTCTTTGTATGGGCGGTCCTCTGGTCAGACGACTTCGTTGTTTGCATTCCATAAACAAATTGTTTTATTGTCATCCCTCAGATTATGAGGTGTGAGACTTGTTCGAATTGATGAACTCACCCTTGGTCATGATGACCTCACCTAAACCATCATTTCTTTTAACTTCGCGTGTCTTTGCCTAGCTGTAATAGTGTCATAAATAATTTAGACGATGAAATCATTTCTGGCCAAGTGTCGTGTATCTACCACAGCATGCCAGCGCGCCATTTGAAGCGGTTTGTGAGAGAGGTAACATACCATAAATTTATTTGAAACTTAGTGTGGATTAATTCTGATTGAAGGGTAGTTTGGGAAAGAGTTTTAGGAATTTAATGTTTAGTGTAAAATGTAAAGAGATAATTAAGGTATGTGCTAGCAGTTATTTTTTTATCACCCTCATTAATCAAGTAGTTGCGGTATTTATACTCATTTAATGAACCGTTGGCCTTCCGGGTCGGATTGTGGGCTTGGGTCAAGTTTAAAAACCCATAAGCCCAAGATATGAAATGACTAGCAACTAGCTGAGTCACATTCAACTTGGTTATACTGTTCGGTGGGGTATAGTACTGGATTTATCTGAACTGCCCTCCAGATATAATTAATAGTCAGTATCAAAGAAATGTGACCTCATCAGTAGCCCCTTTAGGTCTTGCAAATATATTTTAGAAGAGCTAATTCGAAAAATAAAACTTAGTTTGTATCCAAAGTGAAGTCTGATGTGTCTGATGTGAATCTAGATCGGATTTGAAGAGATTAACGTGTACTTATAAATTTTAAAAGTCAGTTTTTATGACATGGGACACGGGTCGAGTTTTTGTTCGACTACTTAACCGTTTTTTCTCCTAGATTTATGTACCTATCTGGCTAAAAAGTAATTTAGGGTGTAATCCCCATACTTCATAGCCCATAATCATTACTTTGATTGATTTAACTTCCCTTAGGTGAAACTCCCACCATTTCATCTCTATTTAAACGAGTTTCTCTAAAAATACAAAAATTTCCACAAAAAGAAAGTTGGAAAATCTCTTAAACTTGTGTCTGGTGGATTATATGTTCACAGATAGAAACACATTGGTGAAAGGAGGTTGGTTAAACTTATCCGACTTGGAAAGAGCCAGAAGAGAGGCAAAAATCGTAGCTGGGCTCCTTGCATATCCTGGTGGAGAAATCAGTATGTCAAAACGAAACAATGACAAGAGCTTATCATCATCAAAGACATCAAAAGTTAGAAAATCATATTGTATCCCAACCATATCTCCCTTAAAATTAAGGTCTTCAGTTCAAGAGTCTCAAAACCTCTACCTAAAGAAAAAACAGTTCCAGTGTTAGGAAACCTTCACCTTTCTTGGCCATGGGTTTGGATGCTGAGAAGTCTACACCTCGCAAGGTAACTCATCTGTCTAAATCCAAAAGTATTCCCTCTTCTTTGAAACCTGCTAGTTCGGAGACAATAAAGCACTTAGCATATCCAAAACCATCCGAACAGTAGTCAAATGTGATGGTGGAAAATATGGATGACAGCTTGGGCGGAACTCTATTTGGGACATCTTGACATACAGAGGAGAATGCAGCAGATAGGACACTTAAAGTAAAAGTGGGTCCGTCCAATACTGAGTTGCTTCAAGAGTGTCTGGAAGGGAAAGTGGGGCCAAACTTTCAAAAGGTTATTGTGAAATATTTAATAGCTCTCTTGAAATATTTCTTACGTATACACTCATACAGCCGAGCTGGATCGGATCCGAAGAAAGTGGGGATTTTTAGATTTTATTAAGGTAAGAAGTCCAATCACTCCAAAAACCCCCAAGGAATGCAAATCCCGTGAGTTGGTGGTATAAACTGAAGTGCTCAATTGGGGCCTTCAGTTTCCTTTGGACCCAGAGATAGTTAGGTATTTTCACCTAATAAGGTTATGCCCAAGTCAACTAAGCCCAGATGCATGGTACACTTTACTGGCTGACATAATGGCATCTAGGTGTCCAAAATTCCCTTACCCATGGAGCAATTCGCGGTTGTAGCGAACTTGTGGAAAAACCACCATATTCCTTTTAATCATTACAATATGAGTAATGATTACAAAGTGACAAACAATCTTTTAGAGTCCGAGAAGCCATAAAGGACTCAATTTATTTTTATCAGCGGAGCATAGGAGAATGGCAGAAAGATAAACTCCACCACTAACTCAGGTCAGCTGACCAACCGCTGGCAAAGTTCACGTAATAACTGTTTGTATTTTTTTCAGTCTCTTAATGCTATATTAATATTCCAAACTAACTATTGTGATTTATTGTAGTATTTCCAAAACAATTCCAGAGCACCTAGAAGCAAGCCATGCTACATGTACCAAGTTAAACAAGTGGGCATCAGAGAAGTGGGGACTGGGTTTCCATAATTGCTTTACTTTTGCAAACTTTTTTAGGTCTCACCTATGGAACACTACGGGGAGTAGAGACCTTACTTAGGAGAAGCTGAGCACTCCTCCTCTTACTGATGTTATTTTAAATAGAATTGAAGCTAAACATGGCAAAATTTACTTACCTTCCGGGAACAAAGCCCTTGGTCACCTAGACAAAATCAAAAAGAACAAGAAGAAGAAAACCAAAGCTGCTCTGTCTTAATAATTCTCTGAAGGGGTTGGTTCGGAGAACCAAGGAGGAATCAATGCTGTTTGTTGGGAGCAGTTGAAGTCATAGTCAAGGAAGCAGGTGGATCGGATCATCCGTCCCGGATGACGAGGAAAGATCATAAGAGGCGCAAGGAGAGTAGTGATGAAATAGATCTAAAGATATAGAAAAGTAGTCTAGGATCAGAGATTGTGCTTTGCCCTACCAAACTCCCTCCTTCCAATCTTGGTGACCTACCTCTTTCCAATCCAGTTGATCTTTCCCCAAAACAAGAAGTTCCACCTGATCCTCCTACTTAAACATTTCTACCGGCTGAACAAAAAAATGCTGAGGGAGAGGTTAATTTGGACGAGTTTTAAAATGTACTTCATTGACCTGAATAAGGATGACTTCAAACGAAACTTTCCTCATGATGTTTTCCTAATGTTGTAACCTTTAACACTGAGACATATGAGGTGATAAGCGAGAAAGATACTCCGATTCATGTCATTTTGGGTTACATCCGTCCGATAGTTGATTTGGAAAGGCAAGTCAGGGAACAAGCAACAAATATAACTTCCCTAACCATAGAAAACCAGGGCTCCAAGAATGATCTCTCAACTCCTATGAAAAAAATCAAAAATTTAGAGAAAGAGAAAAATAATTTGGCTACCGAACTGCGCCAATCCAACAATGCTCGAGATGATCTCCAGATTAAATATTCCGGACTAGAAAATCCTTCCTCCACAAAGATCAAATCCTTGAAAGAGCTACAACCCACCAATGTTAAAACTATCACCACTCTGTCCGAAGAAAAAACCAAACTAGAGAAACTTCTCCAAGATAAGGAAAAGGATAATGCTTCTTTAGTAAGTAAACAAGCTCAAGAGATAGTGGTGGGGATAAGGGATTTTGTTGTGTTTTTTGAATTCCTGTCTTATGAACCAAAGTTCTTGAATGGTCAAGGAATTTTGTGAATTGTGGATCAGACTCGTTCCGTTCAAGTCTTAATATTGCATATTTCTTTGTACGAATTCCATTATCTTCTTATAGACAGTGTTTTAAATAGCTTTCAATATTTTTAATTTGTTAAATAAGTGTTTAATAATCATTGAATGACTCCAATCACAAATATTTAATAAATGTGATTAAGTATTTTAACAAATTCGATCAAGTCAAAGATACTTCATTTAAGAGCCGTGGTGTTTAATGAGTATTTAATTTTTCTAGTCACCTCATACTATAGTCAAGAATTTTGCACCAGACTTTTGAAGAATGCATAAGATATTAATGAAAAATCCGGACACCTTGTTGAAACCTCCCCGCGCCACAAGGGTAGGAAATAGTATGCCCCCCTAATATTTACATTGAACTATAAAAAAGGTAAATATTTATAAGAGAGTTTTATTCTAAATATAACCTGAGATATTTAATGTTCCATGGGTGCTTTAATGTTTTACTCTCTTTTTCTTGAAGTCTATATGTCCCTTGTTTGACTTTTTCACATACCCCATAAGGACCTTCCCAGTTTGGAGCCAGCTTTCCAAATTGTTTTTCTTTAGTGTGCAAAAATAATTTCCTCAAGACTTTGTCTCCAAATTGAAAATCTCGTCTTTTGACTTTGGACGCAAATCAGCTCCTCATCAAACCCTAATAGTGTGTTTTTCTCAAATGTGCCTTGATTCTTCTTTCTTCAATGAAGTCCAACTAGTTCCTATCTGCCATATCATTGGTCTGTTCGGAATAGCTTTGGATTATGAAAGATGGTAAAGTAGCTTCTATGGGTGTGATTGCATCCATCCCATAAACAAGCGCAAAAGAGGATTCTTGCGTAGCAATCCGATGAGTAGTTCGGTTAAGCCATAGTACTTATTACAGATAACTTGGCCGCTTCCCTGCGACTCATTCCGGATTCTTTTTTAGCCCGGATAGGATCGTTCGATTAGCTACTTCAACTTTTCTATTAGCTTGAGGGTGGAATAGAGAAGAAAAACAGTGTTGAATTCCTATGGGAGTAAAAAAAATCCATGTCTTTATTATCAAACCGTGGCCCACTATCTGTAGTGATCTTCCGGAGAACCCAAAATCTGCAATATATGTTGGATATAATGAATTTTATAACTTCCTTAGAAGGGTTCCATCTAAGGGAGTTGCCTCTATCCCCTTAGAGAAATAGTCAATTGCAACTATTATCGCTCGATATCCACCGGATGCCATCGGAAGAGTCCCAACCAAATCCAACCCCCATCTATCAAAATGTATTGGTTCAAATATAGACTCCATAGAAACTGTCCGCACATGGATTTCATTCCAATATTTCTGGCAAGGATCACACTTCTCGAGCATATATGTGGTATCTGCCATTATTGTTTACTAATAGTACCCTGCTAATAAGATTCTTCTGGTTAGGCCTTATAGCAACAATGGGCAGAACTTTCTCTATCGTGTAGTTCAGATAAAACATTTTGGGACTCTTCAAATCCTAAACAACTAATAGAGGTCTACTAAATGATTTTTTATAAACAACTTCTTTCAATACCAGGAAACCACGAGCTTTGTATTTAATTTTCTTAGTAAGGGCTTTATGCGGAGGTAAAATCCCATCGGAAATAAACTGAAAGATATCATACCTCGAGTTTTTGGGTTGAATGACAAATATGCTCATACTCTCTTCATTCTCTTTACCTTTTTCTTGGCTTGTTTGTATTGATGGACACTCTAGCATCAAAATTCATGGGTAAGATTCAGAATAGGCTATGGTTGCTAATGAGTCTGCCACAGTATTCTTTTATCTAAGGATATGTTCATACTGGATACTTTTGAAATTTGCAGCAACTTCTCTCAACATGAGAAGATATATTTTTAATTGTTCATTATTTGCCTCAGATTTCCCCTGAGCATGGTGAATAAGTAGTTATGAGTCACTTATTAACCGAATTCTTTTTGCCCCACATATGAGGCCTAGCTTGAGAGTAGCTATAGCTGCTTCATATTCAGATTCATTGTTGGAGGCTCAGAAACTAAAACATATAGCTTGGTACATAATATAACCATAAGGAGAAGTTAAACAAATTTCATCCCCACATCCCATAGTCTTAGACCCACCATCACTTCGGACTATCCATTATTTTTTAGACTGGTTCTCTTGCATTTTCCCGAGGGGTCTATCATCATGAAATTTTACCAAGAAATGAGCCACTTATTGGGCCTTAATTGTAGTTCGGGACGCAAAGTCAATATCATAATCATCCAGCTCAACTGACCACTTGGTCATCCTTCTTGATATATCAGCCTTTTGGAGGACATTCTTCAAAATAAAAGATGTTCGGACGATAATGGTATGAGCTTGAAAGTATGGTCTCATTTTTCTAGCTGTTATTACCAATGCCAAAGCCAATTTTTCTAACTTCAAATACCTTCTTTCAGCACCAAACAAACTTTTGCTAATATAATAAACCAAATGATGGTAATTATCCACCTCTCTTACTAGTATAGCACTTACTGCGTACTCTGTTACAGCTAAGTATATATACAGCTTCTCCCTCTGAACAGGTTTAAAGAGTGTCCTTGGTAAAGACAAATGCTTCTTGATTTCAAAAAATGCTGGATCACATTGCGTAGACCAATAAAAGTCTTTGGCATTCCTTAATACCTGGGAAATGGAGCACACTTTTCTGATGATCTTAAAATAAACTTGTTCAACGCAGCCAAGAGTGTGGTTAATCTTTGAACTTGTTTAGTGCTCTAAGGAGGGTCCATAGATAATAGAGCATTAAGTTGATCCAGACCGGACCCCAAAAACACATTTCTCATGGTTTAATTTTAAATTGACAACCTCTAAGTTAGAAAACATTTTTTGAAGATCGGATATATGCGTATCTTCTTCAAGGCTCTTCACCATCATATCATCTATGTAAACTTCCATATTTCCGCCAATCTGACTAACAAAGGCTTTATATACTAACCTTTGATAGGTGGCCCCAACATTTTTTAATCTGAATGGCATCAGTTATAACAATGAAGACCTATTTTCGTAATATAAGTGGTGTGATCTTGATCCTTCAGATCTACTTGTATTTGGTTGTACCATGAAAATGCATTCATGAAAGACAATATATTGTTCCGAGAGGTAGAGTCCACTAACTGATCTATCCGAGGAACATGATAAGGATATTTAGGACATCCCCTATTAAGATCAGTGAAGTCAATACACATGCGCCATTTGCTATTGTTTTTCTTGATAAAAACAGGGTTGGCAGTCCATAATGGGTACTGAGATTCTTTGATGTAGCCCATTTTGGTCAAACGATCAACTTCTTGAACAATTACATCTTCTTTTTATTTAGAGAAGGACCTTCTTCTTTGTAAAACTGGCCCAGCATCAGCTCGTACCGAAAACTTATGACAAATTACATCAGGAGGCACTCTAGTGACATCATTATTGCACCATGCAAATACATGTAGATTATCCGATAAAAAAGTTAGTAGCTTTTGCTTCAAACTTGGTGCCAACTTGGTACCAATTTTAACACTTTTACCCTCAACTAGGGAACGAATTTCAACTTCATCTATAGGTATTATGACACTGGGAGCCTCTCTTGGATCATCAATTTCATTTTCATCGGTGGAAGGCTCCAATAACTCATAGTCTTTGTTAACTTTGACTATCTCCAAAGACTTTAAGGCAAGGGTTGTTGCATAACATTCTCTAGCTACCTTCTGACTGCTTCAGACAACACTCACTTGTCCCTCCACATCATATTTTAAGCACTCATGGGCAATAGTGGCCACATCATGCATCATAGAGAGCCAAGATCTCCTAAATATCGCATTATAAGATGTTGGGAAGTCCATCACAACAAACAAAACCCTTACCATATTCTTAAATGACCCTTTGCCCAATAGTACTTCTTCCTCAAATTCTCCAATCCCATCAGCCGAACTCCCTATGAAACCCACAATATATATGTTCGAATGTTGAATAACCGAGGGGTTTCTCATTTGTTTAAGGAACTTAAAGAAAATATGTTTGCTGAACTACCAGTGTCAATCCGGATTCATCGTATATCATTTCCTCATATTGATCCCTTTATCACCACAGTGTCTTCATGAGGTCTTGCAATGTCTCTTAGGTCATCCTCATCGAAAATTATGAATGAAGCTGGAGTTTGGTATGAATGTGTGGACATCCTTCCATCCAATTGGGTGGTCAAGCTGGTGACATGTCTCTTTCTTGAAGATCTAGAATGTACAGTTGCAGTGTCTCCCCCAAATATGGTTCAAGACTCAAAATACTTAACCAAACCAGAAACAATATCACTAATGTCCATTATCACTCCTAACCGATTCCGACTTGGATCCGGATCAAGGTACTCAGAATCCACATCAAATCTTTCAGTAATCACCACAGCGTCATCCTGCCTAGACGTTCTAGGAAGGATCGAAGGAGTAGTTTGGGCAGTATTGGCATTGGATTGAGTATTATGGCCTGCTCCCCCCTTGTTTTTTAACATAAGCCCCCAATTTACCTCTTTCAATAAGATTTTATACCTTTTGTTTCGAAGCTATACAATCATGGGTATAATTCCCAATATCATTATGGTATTTACCGAAACGGGTACTTCGGTTTTCTTTGAGAGACTGTAACACGGCTGCTTTTCTAAAGTGTACTTAATTTTTCGTTTTGTCATATGTCGTAGCCATACTTTCTCCCAACTCAAAAAACCACTCAGGTTGAACCCAAGGTCCTCTTTTATTTCTAACTCGCTAGTTTTGGTTTTGGTTGGACTAACTCTGCATGGACTGGTGACATCCCTGTCCAGTTTCTTTCAATCTGTAACTGGACTAGTTAGTTGTTTGTGGTATTGATGATGTAGTTGTGGATATGATCTGGCAAGTTACTCTTGATTTTTTAGTTCTTCAATATTTATTTGTTTCCTAACTTGATTTAACAACCCTCTAAAGGACATAGTTGTTTCAGGGTTACAGAATCAACCAAGTTCCCAGGATTCAATCTTTGCCTAAGAGAGGCAATTGCCACTTATTCAAAACAATCTACTAACCCATTCTTTGTATTTACAAACCTGTTGATGCATTCTTTTAAAGACTCATTTGGCTCTTAGGTGAAATGGATAATTGTATCTCCATTACCTTTAAGCTCCCTGCTTCCAACCAATTACCTCCAGAAAGCAACCCATAATATATAAAAAAATATATAGATCCCCGAGGGAGACTATTATACCATTTGAAGGTATTTTCTTCGAGGTTTTGAGAGAAATCCCTACACAACAGTCTGTCGTCATCGTCAAAGTTCATCATAAAGTTCTTAAATTTCTCAAGATGGTTGTCCGGATATTTACTCGCATCGTATTTTTCTCATCTTGGAACTATCAAATCTTTTAGGAAGGTGTTTTTGCAGAGTATTTTTACGGATAAAGATGATTGTTTCTAATTTTGGCTACGACTAAACACACTCTCCTAATTTTGAGTAACAAAAATACATGGTTCGGACTGGAAAGCAAAGGGATCAATCAACAAACGGTCAATATATTGATCTGTTGAACCTTTCATTTTCCCCTAATACTTTTTGAGCCTGCCATGTACATCCCTCATTCTTGAATTCTTTTTGGTAAACCTTATTTTTGTTTTTTACCGTACCTCATCACTTCTGCATGAGACCGACTCTTCAAGCTCTGCATAATTAGAGGAGTTGCTGGAGGATTCCAAAGTGGAACTCTCCACGTGTTTGGATCGATTCGTTTTCTTAGAGGTGATATGAGTCTTTAGGTACTGCTCGTTCTCACCAAGATTATCAGTATGCTGAAGCGCAAATGCACCAGATATTTCTCTAACTCCTTTTTCTACTTGTTTTAATACCCTGAAAGACTCAATTTCAGCCATTAATTGATCTCGCTCATCAATAGTGCTTTCATTATCTTCTTTTGTTCCTTCCATCTCTAGAAGTGGAGTATTCTGTGGATTCGGATCCATCCGAACTGGTTTTTTTATTACTGCTTTTGAGTTTGTAATTCAGGCACCGTTACCCTCCCGTTGTGGTCGCCAATTTAGTATGGATTATTGTTGATCGAAGGGTAGTATGGGAAAGAGTTTTGGGAATTTAATGTTTAATGTAAAATGTAGAGAGATAATTAAGGTTTGTGTTAGTAGTAATTATTTTATCACTCTCATTAATGAAAGTAGTTGGGGTATTTACACTCATTTAATGAACCGTGGGCCTTTTGGGTCGGATCATAGGCTTGTATCAAGTTTAAAAATCTGTAAGCCCAATAGATGAAATGAGTAGAAACTAGCTCAGTCACGTTCCACTTGGTTATACTGTTTGGTGGGGCATGATACTGAATTTTTCCAAAATTCCCTTTGGATATAATCAATAGTCAGTATCAAAGAAATTCGACCTCATCAAAACTAAGCTTTCACCTTCTACCCCTTAATGCCCGCAACTTTTACTATAAATATTCATTTTTTCTATAGTTCTAAGTTTACAAACTTTTACCTCTGTTCATCCCTAAGTAAAGAACGCATGTTCTAGAAAGAGAATGGTCATCTTTCAACCCAAATATTTTTTATTGTCTTTCATGCCTGAAGAGTTTATCAATCTCGAAAAATATAAGCTTTGGAGGTGGTTCAATATCTCAAACCAAGCTTATGCTCGTAGAACCTCCGATGGTAGAAGGCACCTAACACCAATAGATATTTTTGAAGAAAAATTATTTGATAACTAATCCCATATCTGGAAACGTACTTCCCTTGATGCTTAGCCTCCCGGTCACGCTTGTTTAACAAATAACAAGGTTGATCTTGCGTCATCTAAATCTACTCACAAATCTTATCCTTTTTTAAAGATGGGTGATGAAAAAGAAAAGCTTACTGGACTAAATGCAGGAGAGCGTGTTAAGAGGAAAATATCCCCAGATCCACCTACAAAGGTTAGCACAGACATGCCGTCAAATATAGAATATGTTTTACGGGATAATCTTTGTGTAATTGAAACCAAGTATCTACTGGCTCTTTACAAAGTGACGTACAAATATTTTCACTCGACCGATGAGGTGAAACATAGAGACCGATGGGCGATCCCCGGAAATATTACCATCAGTTTTCCCACCGTCGGAGAGACTCCATTGTCCGTTCGCAACCATGAACTGATTTTTTACACCAAACTCAAGAATTTGGGCCTTCAATTGCCTCTCGACCCTACTCTAGTGGAATACTTAATCTTATCGGACTTTGCCCTTCTCAAGTTGGCCCTAACATGTGGTATACACTCATGGCCATCATCATTGCCTCCAGACTTTTTGAGACAACTTTCTACATGGAGCAACTCATCTTCATATCAGGTGTAGCTAAGAACTCTCATTACCCATTTTATTCTTTTGGTTTTGTGAGGCAATCCAATGTGATCAAATATTTGTTAGAGGCTGACAAAAAGTGAAAGCAACAATTTATTTTTATTTCTGGCCTATAGGAGACTGACTTTGAAAATTCCAACGACCTTCCCTATCGGTTGACTTTAAAATGGTATGGGAAAGGTATGTATCCTCATATGTTAATCTATTTTACTTATTAAAAGTAATTAAGTTAAGGTATTTCTTTTAAACAGATATCAAGGGAATCGCCAAACCCTTTAAAAGTTATGCAAAATTTGCAAAGACAATTTTCAAGAAGTTAAGTGTGTGGGCGGGTGAAACCATAAATTTCATCAGAGTTTCCTGCCAATGAAACTGGTAAGAAGAAATCTTTGAAGATACGACTCTGGTCCAAAAAAATCCATATCCGACCTCATGGTACCCCCCCCCCCCGAATGATGATATTGTCAAAATCCTAGAAGCCTTGGACAATATAGTTTACCTTCCCACTCGGGCTCGAGCTCCCAGTCATCAAGATATGGAGAAACCCGAGGAGGAGGATGAACGAACCGAGAATGATGTAGAGTCGGAGAATGATGTCTCTGCGGAGCAAAGGGTTGAAGTCCAAGGAGACCAGCGGAATGAGACTCAAGAATAAAGTCCAACAAAATTTCAACAAGGAGTCCAAGTTGATATCCGGTAAGCCCCCGTACTAGTGTCCGGGTGGATAACCAGAAGGATGCTGATAATGAAACTTCAGTTGAAGTGAGACCAGCTGGGAGAGCATGGGCTGTAAGGCCGAAGATGCTCACTGTTTAGGTGAAACAAAAGAAAGTAGTTGACAGTGAAGGGGAAAGTGACAACCCAACTTGTCCAAGGTGACCCCCCCATAAAGAAAGTTGTTATAGTCAACTCAGATTCTGGGTGAGAATTTTCCCTTCAGAAGAAACAGCTTGCTGGTCAAGAAGAAAAGTTTGAACAAGCTAAATATCTCTCTCATGCCTCATCTTACTTTGATATTTATGAAAATGATTTTTTTGCTACTGAGTTAAATAAATTTATTTGTGCTGCTTCTCTCCTCAAACGAAATGTTAATCACAAAGATCGCTACAAAAATAAAATTCTCCAAAGAAGGGGGAAGTAAAAAGACTGACCACTCAGGTAGCCAACTTAAAAAATGAGGTTGCGAGCTTGAAATATGAACTTGTCAAGGAGAAGAACATATATTCTCAGTTGAAGAAGGTTGAGGATGACCTTACTCAAGAGAAGAAAACGTCTGATGATCGCTTATCTAGTATTACTTCCTAAGAGACTAAACTCTCTGTGAAAACACGCAATTTTGACGACGAACGGGAGCGTTTTATTACTAAGGATACTGAGCGGGAAAATCTCATCGAAGGTCTTGAAAACATAATTTGAGAATGTTGTTACCGATATTGAAAATTTGTCAAAAGAGCACGAATCTCTGAAGAAGAACTTTGAGACTGAGAAGAAGAAAAGTTTGGATGCATATGCAACCATTATTTTATCTCGCCTTGAAGAGAGAGATGCTAACATGAAATCCGTTATGGTGTTAGAAAGCCTTTGGGAGCGCGTTATTGAAAGACATCGCCCTGTAGGTGTTCCTATGGAAGATTTGGAAACTCTTGATGAATCAGAAAATTCTTCCTCCGAATCCGATTTTCCAAAAGGTAGTAACGAAAATTTTGCATCCGAATAGTGTTTTTATCCTTGTTTTGTTGATCATATGTAAACGTAAAATCATGAGACTTTATTTTGTTTTGATGATGTATTTTTGATTTTCGGATTTATTTCATTTTGCAAAGTTTCCCATTTGGAAATGTTTGACTTGATAATATTTTACCCATATTCCCCATGGATAAATAGTTTCCAAGCATTAATTCTACTGATGGTAAAAAATTCTACATATTAAGAAAGATTTATATCAACTTATTTTCTAAGTAAAAGATATTTAATGTGATAGTGTTTGTCATAGGTTTAACCATTTTTTTGGTTCAAAATAATGAACATTCTCTTCAGATTATCCTTTGTGTTAAAAAAGATGAACATCCCTGTCTAAACGTTTTTGGATTATCTTTTGAGTTAAAAAAAAGATAAACATTCTAGTGCAAACGTTTTTTGAATATCTTTTGAGTTAAAAAAGATGAACATTCTCGTCCAAACTTATTTGGAATATCTTTTGAGTTTAAAAAAATGAACATTTTAATCCAAACTTTTTTGGAGTATCTTTTGAGTAAAAAATATGAACATTCTACGAATAATTTTAAGATGGCAAAGGAATTTTATATATATATATATATATATATATATATATATATATATATATATATATAAGTTGGCTATTAGAACACCTCATTAAAACCTTCCTGCGCCACCATGGTAGGAAAGAGTATGCCACCAAAACTTACATCAGCTGATAAAAAAAATATTTATATAGACACTCATTCACTCTAAATAAATTTTGAGGTGCTCAATGTTCCAAGGATAGGGAATATCTTTTCCTGTTTAATCTTTGAGTCTATACGTTTCTGGTTTGATCTTCTTTGTTACTGTGTACGGACCTTCTTAATTAGGAGCCAACTTTCCCATCCTTTTTTATTTAGTGTGAAGGAAGACTTTCCATAAAATTTTGTCTCCGGCTTTGAACTCTCTTCTCTAACTGTTGATGCATACCAAACTCTCATTAGAGTCTGATAATGTAAAGAATTTAATTGCGCCATTCTTCTCTTTTCCTCTATCAGATCCAAATCTGTGCGCTTTACCCCATCATTTGTTTCCTCATAGTATTCACTTAACCTGAACGATGGAAACATTATTTCTCACAGTACTACTACGTCTTTCCCATAAACAAGTGCAAATGGCGACTCTTGCGTTGCAGTCAGAGGGGTTGTCCAATAAGCCCATAGAACTTCTTGCAGATAATCCAGCCATTTTCCAGCCTTACCCTCCAGCTTCTTCCTCAACCCATCTAAGATTGTTCGATTGGTCACTTTGACCTGGTCATTCGCTTAGGGGTGGAAATGTGCTGAGAAGCATTGTTGTATCCCCTTAGATGCACAAAAAGCTTTCATCACATTGTTATCAAACTACGGTTTATTATCCATTGTAATATTTCTTGGTACATCAAAGCGACAAAAGATGTTAGAAACGATAAATCTGATCACATCATTCACTCTTGAGGTCGGTGGAGTCGATGCATATGCACCGTTGGCCCTATTTTTTCTTAACTAGGGCCATGTTTTCCACCCACATGGGGTATACTATAACAATGTTTGATTGCACTTAATATTATTTTACAAACATCCAATCATAACACAAAAAATACAGCCATCAAGTATAACTTGGTTCATTTAACACACCAAAAATGTTAAGCATCGACAAGGTTAAAATTAACCTGAGGGTGGTGCCTTTTGATCATCCTTAACCCCCCCGAGGATGAAAGCTTGTCTCTCTACAGGAAAAGGGTCATTCTTCTTTGGACTTCCCATCAACTGGTTTTCATTTTGGACATCTATTGGATCAGTCTCGTGTCGACCATCTTCCTCTATCTCATCTTCATACATGCCTCAAGCCTCTCACTGACAAGAACATGCGTCCGCAATTCCCTTAGATAGACCTCTGGTTCTTCCTCTGTATTCCCTTCAGAGACCCAAAAAGAGGTGCTCTAGTTTTCACATTTTCATTGATTGGTAATTTGCAGACGACATGCGTCGATAAGTCAAAGACCATCGAGTTGTAATGACAATTAAATTGAAATCAATTCATTGAACTTAGTCACGACCCTAATGGAAGCTATGTATTGATTAATGGATCCATAATTAAATATTTTTGTATAAATAGAAAATGACATATAATGCAAACACATCTTGATTCCGAATAAATATTTATTATTTTTCTTTCTAGATTACTTTACTATTAACCATAAATTTTTTTTATCTTGGACCATACCTTCCAATCTCATTGAGCATTTTGATTTTTTTCTTCAAAGATCTTGTTTTTCTCATTTTTCATATGAGAAAAGGAAGATCAACTAAATGTAAAAATAAGTAAGCAAGTTACATACTAGCATTCTATCAAAGGTAATTTATGTGCACTTATTGTTGAAATTGACATGAATTGAATAATCGTGACAACTCATTAAATAAATTAGTCTAATTAGATATTCCGTTGAAATAATTTGTTATATATATTTTTTCACGAAACCTCCTCCTCGTAACAATTTTCTTGCAAGAATAATTTTTACTATTTTTATTTTTGTTTTTAAGTTCCATCAGAAGACACAGAAGAAATATATTTTTTGGCAACCAAAAGTGTTTGTTACATCATAACCAAATTCATTTGATTACTGAGTTTTTTTATTAAAATAACGATTTGTGAATAAACTGAATATTTTTAGATTTGAATTTTATGTTAATATAAAAGTAGCAAATGTTTTACAGACGATAGTCGAAATGAAGACTTCATATACAAAAATATTTTTATTATTTATTTAGAATTAGTTTTAATTTAGGACTACTATAACCATGTTCTCATTCATGCAATAAGTTAAATGATCAGTTTTTTTTTAACTTAACGAGGGAGGATATCACCTTTAAACTCTTATAAGTGTATTTCTCACAGTATTTGTATTTTAACTTAAACTAATTTTATTGAGTCATATTAAAACTTACGAAACCTATCTGTCCATATAATAATGATAAATGCAATTTATCTTTAGTGGAACTCATATATACAGAAGCCACTTAGTTAAATGAATTATCAGTAACTATTGAAAATTTAATATCCAGATGTTGTTTATATGTAAATTTGAATACCATCATTGTGAAAGTTATTATTTTATGAGTTTTAGTTTCACCCTTTTTATGTTGAATGTACCAATTTTGAAAACAAAGGTTCGGCTAATGATTTCATCAATTCTCAATATGATGTATAAAAAAAATAGATGTGATTACATTTTTCTTATATAAAGAACCATTTATTGATATAGGAATAAGGAAATGTTAATTCCTTCAAAGCTCTAATAAAAATCTATGCAATTAATATACTCACAAAAGATAAGAAGGAAAATATAATTTGAGGCTAAAATTAGCATGAACAAGAGTTCTCCGCCTTACTATATTTAGAATAGTGGTCGGGAGTTACATTCGTAACTTAATGTTATGTTCACGCGGTGAGATTCTATCTTTCCAAGAGTACTAACCGTACGGAGTCTATGTCTGGGGAGCATACTTTACAGGAGATAGACACAGGCGGTAGAGAGGTCCCCCATCTAACCTTAACCATATCTACTATTTATTATATAAAATACCTTTAATGTTACATATTTGTTGGCTATATTTTAAAAGATGTATATAAAATTAAGTTAATCCAATATCCTACCGATCCGGCTTGCGGTTCAGATAAATCTCACCCTCGTCAACAAAAACTCTCACATGACAGACCTTCCAGAAACCTTCTCCACCCTAAGATGACACAACATGAAACTAAACCCCACCAAATATTTGATTGGGCTTACCTTGGAGAAATTCCTCAGATTCATCATTCACAAAGAAGGAATCGATGTTGATCAAAATCAGATCACGACACTAAACGAGATGAACCTAACTCAAACCATAAAAGAGATACAAAGAGTATTCGCACTCAGTAGATTAATCTCGAAATTAGCAGACATATGCATTGCTTTCTTCAAAACTTTAAGATGGGGTGAGAAATTTGAGTGGAACAAAAACTGCAATGTTGTATTTAAGGAGCTAAGAACTTAGCTCGTCACCTTAAGTATCGGTAGTCCCAAAAAATTGAGAACTGAACATCACGACGGTTACCTCACCTGTAAAGAAAGTGTTAGAGAAGCCTCAAAGAAATGGAAGTTTCAAAACTAAGGGGAATCATGCCTTATAAAAGAGAAGGTTAAGGCTACAAGTCGCATCTTTCGCCATAGTAGATGGAAAACTATTCCGAAAAGGGTACCCCAAAATATCTTAAAATGCGTATCACCAACATAAGCTAAATATTCCCTCAAAGAAATCCAAACAGGGGCATGTGGTAGGCACTTAGGGCTCAAACTCTGGCCCACAACGACGCGATATACTTAGTACAAACTTGTTACAACTGTTGACGTTGGGTAAAAACTAAACATGACCGGAAGGTTAAGCTAAAATCGATAATAGTGGCATGTATGTTTTAATCAGGACTTAGTCCGTTTGTTACCTCTTCGACCGAGGAATGTGAGATTTGTTATCTTTACAATTGATTACTTCACCAAATTCGCGGAGTCGAAGCTCTAAACCAAACGAAGGGGGAGGAGATCAATAAATTTTTATGGAAGCACATATTATGTTGCTTTTACATACCTATGATCCTTATCTCCCATAACGGGCAACAATTCGACAACGATAAAATGAAGGAATTCTGCCTCTAATATGAGATATGACAGCAGTTTTGTTCTCCCTACCATCCGCAAGAAAAAGGGAAATTATATGTTACTAATCGAAAGATCATGGATAACCTAGAGAAAAGAATGAGAAAATCAAAAAGGGATTGGCCGAAAATGCTACCATAGATATTCTGAACATACGAAACAACGTCTTAGAGTTTAACGGACGAAACACCATTTCATCTTACCTACGGGGCATAGGTCGTACTGCCGGCAGAAATCAAGGCATTAATCGCACGTATTATATAATAGAACCAAGACACTAACCATGAAATAAATTTTCAACCCACACTACAATACAAAAGCTGAAATATCGACCTATCAAAGTCGAAGAACTAGTTTTGAGTACTGTCTTTCATCACACGTAATAGCAATGGAAGGAACACGAGCACCCACGTGGAAATTATCTTATAGCGTGATTCAATGCAATTGAACAGAAACCTATTGATTGGAAAATATGTACAACATGAAGAACTAGCTATGACCTGAGCCCTGTATGCCTCGATGACTTAGATCTCAATATTGTTCACTTTTTTTCCTACGATTTCTTATCATTTACAACAAAGTTACAGGTTTATGACCAATCGAAAACCTCCAAAAGTTTGGCAAGACTCCCATCCAAAAGCTGGCTAAGGGATTTATTAAATACATGGAGCTATCAGGAGCAGAAACTACGATATTTAAATCAACTCCAAGTTTTTATTTGGATAACTCTGATGTCCGGGCCGAAGAAGTAAATGGCACCGCCGGAGCGGGTGGTAATTCGTAATGCAGAAGTTTGCCAAAGTGGGACTTGATATCAAGTTCAGGACAAAGTTTGTGCATATATTGGATGGGTTTGGGTTCACCATGACAAAAAAAAGGTCCATAAAAAGAAACATTAACTTTTCTTGATACTTCGTGGTAAGACGAATGCCATGAAAATAATATTTGTTTCCTCATCGGTGCGAGTTTCTATCAGCCTCTTGAATTGGTTCACCCACTTGAAGCTGGCCGTCTGAGCTATATTTTAATCAAGCAGCTCATTTTTTAGTCTTTTGACCCTTTCACATTGCAAATTTTTATATTTCTTTGTTGCAATCACGATCATTTTAAGCCGCGCAAACTCAGGACCAACAAATCGGGGAACCTCATCCAGAACCGGTCCTTTTCAACTTACAACATCCTTATGGGTAGGAAATTATTCCTCCACGACCACCACAAGTGACACCCCGTTGTTTGCCCATCTGAAATTGTCTTAAACATTCTAAACTTTCAGCATGGTCCTCACTTTCTCCACCTTTTGGATTCACTATAGCTTTTATTTCTTCCTAATTTGGCAAGGTTATCGAACAAAGGATCGGAAATGATGAATTGAAGATGAGATCCTCGCGCTTTGGAAAAATTTTCCCAATTGGCGGGATATCCTAGAAACCTAAATCCTTGTGATGCTCGGACATATCAGAAAAAACATTTTAGCCAGTACGCTTAGACTCGTGGGGATTGCAAAGATAGTGATACGACAAGAGTCGTAGCCTCGACGTCTTGCTCTGAGTCGATATCTTGGGAGAAATCCTATAGTTTACGCATAAACTTAGCTCTAAGGTTCGTCATAAGGAACGGAAGTTCAGCTCCCTGGGAAAACAGATCTGATGTCTTGTGAAGAAGGACTAACTTCTAAAGAGAGAAAGTGGACGTTGGTTCTCGAAATAGAAATGAAAATGAAGTGACAAAGTTTGGAAGTATATAAATGGATTGTGAGGCCCTTACCCAAATTACATGTTTTTTTGCTTAAAACGACAAAAAAAAAAGATGTAAGAGGTGTTTTAAGAGATATTACTTTGAAGAAATGATAAATCACGATTGGAAACACTTCATTATCTCAACAGCAAGCAACGGAATGATGGGAGTTGTTGATACATCATTAACAATTCTGAGATGAGTTAACCAAACCCAACCCTAAGAAACTCAACTCTGGTGCCAGACATGACTAACGTGGCCAACCGGTCTTAAGCGAAAAACTTGGTCGCTTAATTTCACGCTGGTCAAGATGGCCCCGATGGGCATAAGAGATTGATTGATCCCTCAAGGCCATGCTAGCCAAAATCAACCATACAAGGAGGAATCCTCCTTCGGCCCTACAATGCATCCAGAATGTCATCCAGGTGTACGAAAGCCATGTCTGATAACATACAGAATAATGTCGTGACATTGTATGAAAATATTGTCCCTAATTACATATTTTTATCTGGAAAAACGTGTGGAAGGCCAAAAAAATAATCCAATATGACCAAAAATCTAAAACCATATCAAACTTGGACTACTATATATTAAATTAAGGCTTAAATTGCTGCTTCGTCCATCAAATATCACGTTTTGTTTCATTTAGTCCCTCGACAAAAAAATCACGGGTGAGGGTCCCTCGACTATAAAAATATATAATTTCAGTCCCCGCGCGTGGTTTTTGCTGTAATGCTGCCACGTGTCGCTATAGTTAAATGGTTTGTGTTCCACAGATAGTCCATTAACTTTTAATTCTATTTTTACCCTCTGAATATAATATTTTTTTTATTTTTATTTTTTCTGAAAACAGAGTATATCAAAATTTGTTATACTCTGTTTTCATTTTCTTTTCTTTTTCGTTTATCTTCTCTAAAAGAAAGATTGAAATATCATATTATCGTCTTGGGTATAAACTGAATCGCATTGATCTGTTTTATTAATATGAGACATTTTCTCTCTATTAGCAAACCATTGAAACTTTTTTAGAAGAATCAGCAACCAAAGTCGTCTACTTCTTTCTTCTTCTACACTAATTCCATGTTCTTTTCCTTTCGATTTACGTCTAAAATCTAGAGGTCGAAGAACAATAGTAATTTCATAAACCAATAGCAGCTTGATTCAAATCCGACGAAGAAGGCAGCAAAACCAAAGATGCCTGAGAAAATCTTTGGCTAGAAACAGAGTCTATCATTTCAGAGTTCAAAAACAAAAAATCTGAAGAACTCACGTTACTCCACCGATTCTTAAAAACATGTGATACAACGATTTGGTGGTTCAAAAACAACATCTTTTTATTTTTTTATTTCTCTAAAAAACAGAGTATCACAAAAATTGCGATAGTCTGTTTTTTTCCTTTTCGTTTTTCTTTCTCTTCTTTTTTTATAAACTCAAATTTAGATAAAATGAAATTGTGCTTTCTTGATATCTTCAGTACCTAGTCTTTGAAGAAGAGCAGTTTTAAATTGGCGAACACCACGTCCTCATGATGTCGGATCCAGGTTGTGAGCTTTCTCAAACCCATAGAAACGACCTGATTCCATATGTTCTTAGTTCAATTTTTCTTTATTGAATCAATATTTCAAAAAAATGAAGTTTTAGAGATATGAATCTTTGTATTACTCCCAATTTTGATCATAAAAGTAATGTATGTTTCGATTCGTGTTTTTTTAAGAAAACAATTGTTTGGTTGCCCAGAAAATAAAGAGCTCGCCTGAACAATTTAGCACAAGGAAACTGTAATAAAGAATTGATAGTTACACTAGTAATCAACTACAGTACCACATAATGAATTAAGTTTAAGACAGGTAGAAGAAAAGCTCCAAGAAAAGCTCCAAGAAAAGCTTCTCTCCCAAGAAAGTTTTTTGTTCTATTTTGGTTTCTTGTGCTCTAAAAAATCATCCCTTAGATTTCTTCTATAGCTTCTCTTCCTCCTGGTCTTTTTTCTTCTTGGTTTTGTGTTGATGTTTCACTGCTTGGCTGCGGAGGGTTGTCTTTGTGGCTTGGCCGTCGCTGGTTGAGCCGGTGATCGAGCTCTACAATGGCTGTGAACTCTCTTACTATGGGAGAGTTTCCACCTTTGAGTAATAACTCTTTGAACAGCCTTCCTCGTCTGAATGGTGGGTTGGCTGATAGGATGCTATTTACAGAAGTCTTGAAAAATAGTGTTGTGTCGGATGCGTTTCAATCGGAAAGTATCATGTTTTATGAAGATCACAACGTGATCCAATTCTCTAAGCAAGTTAAGAAGGATCTGTTAGTTCAGTCAAGGTTCAATCTGGTGGCTAAGTTCAGCGAAGGCATCCCCAAAAGGTCGGTTTTTCAGGCCTTTCTTGACTCTCTCAAGTTCAAGGGGATGTTCACATACGAAGCTCTTGATTCAAGGCAGATTATTGTGGAGTTTTCGGTGATGGAAGATGCTGATAGATTTTGGATGAAAAGGTTCTGGAAGGTGGATAGCAAGATTATGACGGTTGTCAAGTGGTGCCCTCAATCAAACAGAAATTACGAATGCCCGGTGACCTTGTTTTGGGTCAGGTTTGAGAGGTTGCCTGTGTTTATGTATAACAGATCTGTTATACATGATCTGGCTTCGTCTCTTGGGTTTGTGCATCAGGTGGTGGTGCCTGATATAAACAGAGCAAGAATTAATGCTTGCTTTGCATTGGTAGAAATTGATGTTTCTAGGATGCTGAAAAGAAAGCTTTGGGTTGGTTTTGGCAAGGATGATGGGTGCTGGCTTGGAGTGAGCTACAAGAATGCTCCCTGTTATTGTCAGTCTTGCCATCACTTAGGGCATGGTTCTGAGACTTGTAAGAAGAATATGGTGAAAGATTCAAAGATTGAGCAAAAAAGCAATGATATTATTGATAAAGACTCTGTTCAACAGGTTTTACAGGAAAATGATACAGATGCTCAGACACTCAAGCCTACTAAGATTCAAACTTTTACACAAGTTTACAGAAGAAAGTTAAAATCAATTATTACAACAAATGATAGGACTTCTGTTTCTTGTCCTTCAACAAGTCTTGCAACTCCTGTGAATGAGAAAGCTGATCCTGAAGGTGTCCCTGAGCTCATCAGTGCTCTTCAAAATCTTGAGGAGGAAGATGCTTCTTTGGGCAATGATATACATCAGGCTTCTCCTTGTAGGGGAAATGTTGGGAGCTATAACCCTTCTCCAAGGGCTAGCACTAATGACCCTGATGATGGCTTTGAAGCTGTTATCTCCAGCAAAGTTAAATCTGCAAACAAGCATAGCAACTCAAGAAGGTTATCTATAAACTCTCTGAGAAAGAGGGAAAAAGGTCATAATAGATCTGTTTCTGATAATGTTTAAGGCTTTAAGTTGGAATGCCCGTGGTATTAATAACAATCCTACAATGGCTAGGCTAAAATTTATCATTAAGAATGAAAATGTTAAGTTGATCACTATACAAGAACCTATGGCTAGACAAGATAAAATAGAACAGATTGTTAGGAGGATTGGTTTTGACAATTATATGGCTAATGTTTCTAATAAAGTCTGGTTTTTCTGGTCTAATGATATTAAAGTTACTACAATTGTTAATCATGATCAGTTTTTGCACCTTGAGATAGATTATGCTTCTTTCAATTGTTTGTTTACTTCAGTCTATGCTAAGAATCAAAGAGTGCAGAGACAATCTCTATGGAGTCAGTTAGGGAATCTAACCTGTGATACGAAGCCTTGGATTCTTGCTGGAGACTTCAATACCACCAGAAGTCCTGATGACCAGCTCCATTGCATGAACTACGATGGTATCAGTGCTGATGCTTTCAATGATTTTATCAGGCACTGTAAGTTGGATGTTCCTGGGCACAGTGGGTCTCGTTATACCTGGAGCAACAACAATGCATGTAAGAGGTTAGATTGGGTTTTAATCAATCAAAAGATGCTTAATGACTTGAGCATTCAGGTTTGTCACATGGTCAGAACTTGCTCTGACCATGCCCCTCTTTTAATTTCTGTAAATAAAGCCTCTGTCATCAATTCTAAGAAAGGTTCTTTCAAATTCATCAATGCTTGGACTAATCATCATGATTTCATGAATTGTGTGAATCAGAATTGGTCCAAGCATTGTAATGGTGATGTGAATACCATCTTTTGGTACAAGCTTAAAAGGTTGAAGGTGTTTTTAAAAAACTGGAATCACACTACTTTTGGAAACATTTTTAATAAAGTTAAAGCTGCTACTATTGAAGTTGATAACTGTGAGCTTATTCATCAGAATTTTAACAGCAGCAATTCTAAGTCTAATCTTTCAAAAGCCAATATCATTCTTATTCTTGCATTAAAGGATGAAGAATGCTATTGGAAGCAAAAATGTTTTAATGCTTGGTTGAATGATTGTGATGGGAATACCAAGCTTTATCATAATTATGTTGAAAAGAAAAGAAAGAGAAACTATATTGTTGGTATTAAAGATAATGGGAGTTGGCTTACTGATCAGTGTGATATAGCTTCTTCTGCTGTTGATCACTTTAGCAAGCTCCTTTCCTGTGATTTAAATGACAATAGCTTAGTTGATACTCAAGATTCTATTCTAAATAATATTCCTAAGATTGTGTTGGACAAGGAGAATGAGGAGATCACTAAGCCTATGTCTATGGATGAAATCAGAGCAGTTATTAATGACATGAAGAAGGATAGTGCACCTGGCACTGATGGGTTCAATTCCTTTTTTCTTAAGCATTGTTGGAGTATTATATGTTATGACCTGTGCAATACATTAAATGCTTACCTTGCTGGGTGTGATATCCCTAATGGGGTGTTTTCTACTGGAATTGTGCTTGTTCCAAAAATTGCCAACCCTATTACCTGGAACAATTACAGGCCATTAAGTATGTGCACAATTTTAAATAGATTATTCTCTGCTATTATTAATAAGAGAATATCCTTTATTCTTCCTAGAATCATTTCTAAAGGCCAGAGTTCCTTTGTTAAGGATAGGGTCATTCATGATAATGTGTTAATTGTTAAGGAGATGCTCCATAACATCAGGAGGAAGCCTTCTAAAGGCAATATCATCATGCAATTAGACATGACAAAGGCGTTTGACAGAATGTCTCACACCTTTGTCATTAATACTTTAAAATGTTTTGGATTTGCTGATGATATTGTCTCTTTAATCTATAGGCTGATCTCCAATGTGATGGTTTCAGTTCTAATAAATGGTGCTTGTTCTGGTTACTTTCCCCAGAAGACAGGTTTAAGACAAGGAGATCCTTTATCTCCTTGCCTTTTTATCCTGGCTGAGAAAGCTCTTTTAAGAGGCCTTTCTAATCTATATGATTCTAATAATAGTGTGCAATATTACTTAAAATCAGGTTACATCTTACCCTGCTTAGCCTTTGCTGACGACATAATTGTCTTCTCCAACAGTGCTCCTTCATCTATCAATTGCCTGAGCAAGTTGTTGGACAAATATCAGCATGAATCTGGGCAGATGATTAACAGAGAAAAGACAAAAATAATTACCTCTTCTAGGTGCTCCAGTGTTAACACTGCTAGGATCAGTTCTCATTTGGGTTTCCAGATTGAGCAGGCTCCTTTTAGCTACTTGGGGGTTACTATTGCTGCAAACAACAAAGGAAAGCATTACATTCCTCTTATTGCTAAGATTCAAAACAAAATTAATGAATGGGACCTGAAGAACCTGTCTTATAGTGGCAGATTGTCCCTTATAAGACATGTTCTTCATCTCATTGTCTATTTCTGGATGCAGAATAGTCTAATACCTAAGAATATTCTGAACAAAATTGAGTTGTGTTTAAATAAATTTCTTTGGAGACCTAAGTTTAATGAAAGTGCTATTCACTGGGCTGGCTGGAGAAGTCTGTGTAAGCCTTTTGAAGAAGGGGGTTTGAATATCAAACTACTGTCTGATATTCAACTCACTTTTTCATTCAAGCTTTGGTTTTTGTTCAGAAAAGGGAAGTCCCTTTGGTCTGATCTTATATCCAAAACCTATTGTCAGAATGTGCATCCTACTATTGCTAAGTGCAGTGTCACTCATTCTATTGTTTGGAAAAGGTTGTACTCTGTCAAAAATGGGGCTGACCAGTATATTCAGTGGAAGGTGGGTTGTGGTGAGGTTGATTTCTGGAGAGATTCGTGGCTTAACATGCCACCTATTATATCTGAGCAAAATGATTGATATCTTCCAGTCAAAGTAAAATCCTTTTGGAAAAGTGATAGATGGGATTCCAATCTGCACTCACTCCTATCTCATGATAGATATCAACGCTTGAGCTGTGTTGATATCAATCATGACAAGGATGATGTGATAGAATGGAGTCTCTCAAAAGATAAAAAGTTCAATACAAAAATCACTTGGGAAAATATCAGGGTTAAAAACAATAAGTCTTTCTTCTTTAACCCAAATTGTTCCACTAATCATTGTGTGGACAATCTGGTTTAACAGAAATCACTCTAAATTCAATAAGCCTGTTGACTCTATTTGTGGTGCAATGATATTATTGATAAAGACTCTGTTCAACAGGTTTTACAGGAAAATGATACAGATGCTCAGACACTCAAGCCTACTAAGATTCAAACTTTTACACAAGTTTACAGAAGAAAGTTAAAATCAATTATTACAACAAAGGATAGGACTTCTGTTTCTTGTCCTTCAACAAGTCTTGCAACTCCTGTGAATGAGAAAGCTGATCCTGAAGGTGTCCCTGAGCTCATCAGTGCTCTTCAAAATCTTGAGGAGGAAGATGCTTCTTTGGGCAATGATATACATCAGGCTTCTCCTTGTAGGGGAAATGTTGGGAGCTATAACCCTTCTCCAAGGGCTAGCACTAATGACCCTGATGATGGCTTTGAAGCTGTTATCTCCAGCAAAGTTAAATCTGCAAACAAGCATAGCAACTCAAGAAGGTTATCTATAAACTCTCTGAGAAAGAGGGAAAAAGGTCATAATAGATCTGTTTCTGATAATGTTTAAGGCTTTAAGTTGGAATGCCCGTGGTATTAATAACAATCCTACAATGGCTAGGCTAAAATTTATCATTAAGAATGAAAATGTTAAGTTGATCACTATACAAGAACCTATGGCTAGACAAGATAAAATAGAACAGATTGTTAGGAGGATTGGTTTTGACAATTATATGGCTAATGTTTCTAATAAAGTCTGGTTTTTCTGGTCTAATGATATTAAAGTTACTACAATTGTTAATCATGATCAGTTTTTGCACCTTGAGATAGATTATGCTTCTTTCAATTGTTTGTTTACTTCAGTCTATGCTAAGAATCAAAGAGTGCAGAGACAATCTCTATGGAGTCAGTTAGGGAATCTAACCTGTGATACGAAGCCTTGGATTCTTGCTGGAGACTTCAATACCACCAGAAGTCCTGATGACCAGCTCCATTGCATGAACTACGATGGTATCAGTGCTGATGCTTTCAATGATTTTATCAGGCACTGTAAGTTGGATGTTCCTGGGCACAGTGGGTCTCGTTATACCTGGAGCAACAACAATGCATGTAAGAGGTTAGATTGGGTTTTAATCAATCAAAAGATGCTTAATGACTTGAGCATTCAGGTTTGTCACATGGTCAGAACTTGCTCTGACCATGCCCCTCTTTTAATTTCTGTAAATAAAGCCTCTGTCATCAATTCTAAGAAAGGTTCTTTCAAATTCATCAATGCTTGGACTAATCATCCTGATTTCATGAATTGTGTGAATCAGAATTGGTCCAAGCATTGTAATGGTGATGTGAATACCATCTTTTGGTACAAGCTTAAAAGGTTGAAGGTGTTTTTAAAAAACTGGAATCACACTACTTTTGGAAACATTTTTAATAAAGTTAAAGCTGCTACTATTGAAGTTGATAACTGTGAGCTTATTCATCAGAATTTTAACAGCAGCAATTCTAAGTCTAATCTTTCAAAAGCCAATATCATTCTTATTCTTGCATTAAAGGATGAAGAATGCTATTGGAAGCAAAAATGTTTTAATGCTTGGTTGAATGATTGTGATGGGAATACCAAGCTTTATCATAATTATGTTGAAAAGAAAAGAAAGAGAAACTATATTGTTGGTATTAAAGATAATGGGAGTTGGCTTACTGATCAGTGTGATATAGCTTCTTCTGCTGTTGATCACTTTAGCAAGCTCCTTTCCTGTGATTTAAATGACAATAGCTTAGTTGATACTCAAGATTCTATTCTAAATAATATTCCTAAGATTGTGTTGGACAAGGAGAATGAGGAGATCACTAAGCCTATGTCTATGGATGAAATCAGAGCAGTTATTAATGACATGAAGAAGGATAGTGCACCTGGCACTGATGGGTTCAATTCCTTTTTTCTTAAGCATTGTTGGAGTATTATATGTTATGACCTGTGCAGTACATTAAATGCTTACCTTGCTGGGTGTGATATCCCTAATGGGGTGTTTTCTACTGGAATTGTGCTTGTTCCAAAAATTGCCAACCCTATTACCTGGAACAATTACAGGCCATTAAGTATGTGCACAATTTTAAATAGATTATTCTCTGCTATTATTAATAAGAGAATATCCTTTATTCTTCCTAGAATCATTTCTAAAGGCCAGAGTTCCTTTGTTAAGGATAGGGTCATTCATGATAATGTGTTAATTGTTAAGGAGATGCTCCATAACATCAGGAGGAAGCCTTCTAAAGGCAATATCATCATGCAATTAGACATGACAAAGGCGTTTGACAGAATGTCTCACACCTTTGTCATTAATACTTTAAAATGTTTTGGATTTGCTGATGATATTGTCTCTTTAATCTATAGGCTGATCTCCAATGTGATGGTTTCAGTTCTAATAAATGGTGCTTGTTCTGGTTACTTTCCCCAGAAGACAGGTTTAAGACAAGGAGATCCTTTATCTCCTTGCCTTTTTATCCTGGCTGAGAAAGCTCTTTTAAGAGGCCTTTCTAATCTATATGATTCTAATAATAGTGTGCAATATTACTTAAAATCAGGTTACATCTTACCCTGCTTAGCCTTTGCTGACGACATAATTGTCTTCTCCAACAGTGCTCCTTCATCTATCAATTGCCTGAGCAAGTTGTTGGACAAATATCAGCATGAATCTGGGCAGATGATTAACAGAGAAAAGACAAAAATAATTACCTCTTCTAGGTGCTCCAGTGTTAACACTGCTAGGATCAGTTCTCATTTGGGTTTCCAGATTGAGCAGGCTCCTTTTAGCTACTTGGGGGTTACTATTGCTGCAAACAACAAAGGAAAGCATTACATTCCTCTTATTGCTAAGATTCAAAACAAAATTAATGAATGGGACCTGAAGAACCTGTCTTATAGTGGCAGATTGTCCCTTATAAGACATGTTCTTCATCTCATTGTCTATTTCTGGATGCAGAATAGTCTAATACCTAAGAATATTCTGAACAAAATTGAGTTGTGTTTAAATAAATTTCTTTGGAGACCTAAGTTTAATGAAAGTGCTATTCACTGGGCTGGCTGGAGAAGTCTGTGTAAGCCTTTTGAAGAAGGGGGTTTGAATATCAAACTATTGTCTGATATTCAACTCACTTTTTCATTCAAGCTTTGGTTTTTGTTCAGAAAAGGGAAGTCCCTTTGGTCTGATCTTATATCCAAAACCTATTGTCAGAATGTGCATCCTACTATTGCTAAGTGCAGTGTCACTGATTCTATTGTTTGGAAAAGGTTGTACTCTGTCAAAAATGGGGCTGACCAGTATATTCAGTGGAAGGTGGGTTGTGGTGAGGTTGATTTCTGGAGAGATTCGTGGCTTAACATGCCACCTATTATATCTGAGCAAAATGATTGATATCTTCCAGTCAAAGTAAAATCCTTTTGGAAAAGTGATAGATGGGATTCCAATCTGCACTCACTCCTATCTCATGATAGATATCAACGCTTGAGCTGTGTTGATATCAATCATGACAAGGATGATGTGATAGAATGGAGTCTCTCAAAAGATAAAAAGTTCAATACAAAAATCACTTGGGAAAATATCAGGGTTAAAAACAATAAGTCTTTCTTCTTTAACCCAAATTGTTCCACTAATCATTGTGTGGACAATCTGGTTTAACAGAAATCACTCTAAATTCAATAAGCCTGTTGACTCTATTTGTGGTGCAATGATATTATTGATAAAGACTCTGTTCAACAGGTTTTACAGGAAAATGATACAGATGCTCAGACACTCAAGCCTACTAAGATTCAAACTTTTACACAAGTTTACAGAAGAAAGTTAAAATCAATTATTACAACAAAGGATAGGACTTCTGTTTCTTGTCCTTCAACAAGTCTTGCAACTCCTGTGAATGAGAAAGCTGATCCTGAAGGTGTCCCTGAGCTCATCAGTGCTCTTCAAAATCTTGAGGAGGAAGATGCTTCTTTGGGCAATGATATACATCAGGCTTCTCCTTGTAGGGGAAATGTTGGGAGCTATAACCCTTCTCCAAGGGCTAGCACTAATGACCCTGATGATGGCTTTGAAGCTGTTATCTCCAGCAAAGTTAAATCTGCAAACAAGCATAGCAACTCAAGAAGGTTATCTATAAACTCTCTGAGAAAGAGGGAAAAAGGTCATAATAGATCTGTTTCTGATAATGTTTAAGGCTTTAAGTTGGAATGCCCGTGGTATTAATAACAATCCTACAATGGCTAGGCTAAAATTTATCATTAAGAATGAAAATGTTAAGTTGATCACTATACAAGAACCTATGGCTAGACAAGATAAAATAGAACAGATTGTTAGGAGGATTGGTTTTGACAATTATATGGCTAATGTTTCTAATAAAGTCTGGTTTTTCTGGTCTAATGATATTAAAGTTACTACAATTGTTAATCATGATCAGTTTTTGCACCTTGAGATAGATTATGCTTCTTTCAATTGTTTGTTTACTTCAGTCTATGCTAAGAATCAAAGAGTGCAGAGACAATCTCTATGGAGTCAGTTAGGGAATCTAACCTGTGATACGAAGCCTTGGATTCTTGCTGGAGACTTCAATACCACCAGAAGTCCTGATGACCAGCTCCATTGCATGAACTACGATGGTATCAGTGCTGATGCTTTCAATGATTTTATCAGGCACTGTAAGTTGGATGTTCCTGGGCACAGTGGGTCTCGTTATACCTGGAGCAACAACAATGCATGTAAGAGGTTAGATTGGGTTTTAATCAATCAAAAGATGCTTAATGACTTGAGCATTCAGGTTTGTCACATGGTCAGAACTTGCTCTGACCATGCCCCTCTTTTAATTTCTGTAAATAAAGCCTCTGTCATCAATTCTAAGAAAGGTTCTTTCAAATTCATCAATGCTTGGACTAATCATCCTGATTTCATGAATTGTGTGAATCAGAATTGGTCCAAGCATTGTAATGGTGATGTGAATACCATCTTTTGGTACAAGCTTAAAAGGTTGAAGGTGTTTTTAAAAAACTGGAATCACACTACTTTTGGAAACATTTTTAATAAAGTTAAAGCTGCTACTATTGAAGTTGATAACTGTGAGCTTATTCATCAGAATTTTAACAGCAGCAATTCTAAGTCTAATCTTTCAAAAGCCAATATCATTCTTATTCTTGCATTAAAGGATGAAGAATGCTATTGGAAGCAAAAATGTTTTAATGCTTGGTTGAATGATTGTGATGGGAATACCAAGCTTTATCATAATTATGTTGAAAAGAAAAGAAAGAGAAACTATATTGTTGGTATTAAAGATAATGGGAGTTGGCTTACTGATCAGTGTGATATAGCTTCTTCTGCTGTTGATCACTTTAGCAAGCTCCTTTCCTGTGATTTAAATGACAATAGCTTAGTTGATACTCAAGATTCTATTCTAAATAATATTCCTAAGATTGTGTTGGACAAGGAGAATGAGGAGATCACTAAGCCTATGTCTATGGATGAAATCAGAGCAGTTATTAATGACATGAAGAAGGATAGTGCACCTGGCACTGATGGGTTCAATTCCTTTTTTCTTAAGCATTGTTGGAGTATTATATGTTATGACCTGTGCAATACATTAAATGCTTACCTTGCTGGGTGTGATATCCCTAATGGGGTGTTTTCTACTGGAATTGTGCTTGTTCCAAAAATTGCCAACCCTATTACCTGGAACAATTACAGGCCATTAAGTATGTGCACAATTTTAAATAGATTATTCTCTGCTATTATTAATAAGAGAATATCCTTTATTCTTCCTAGAATCATTTCTAAAGGCCAGAGTTCCTTTGTTAAGGATAGGGTCATTCATGATAATGTGTTAATTGTTAAGGAGATGCTCCATAACATCAGGAGGAAGCCTTCTAAAGGCAATATCATCATGCAATTAGACATGACAAAGGCGTTTGACAGAATGTCTCACACCTTTGTCATTAATACTTTAAAATGTTTTGGATTTGCTGATGATATTGTCTCTTTAATCTATAGGCTGATCTCCAATGTGATGGTTTCAGTTCTAATAAATGGTGCTTGTTCTGGTTACTTTCCCCAGAAGACAGGTTTAAGACAAGGAGATCCTTTATCTCCTTGCCTTTTTATCCTGGCTGAGAAAGCTCTTTTAAGAGGCCTTTCTAATCTATATGATTCTAATAATAGTGTGCAATATTACTTAAAATCAGGTTACATCTTACCCTGCTTAGCCTTTGCTGACGACATAATTGTCTTCTCCAACAGTGCTCCTTCATCTATCAATTGCCTGAGCAAGTTGTTGGACAAATATCAGCATGAATCTGGGCAGATGATTAACAGAGAAAAGACAAAAATAATTACCTCTTCTAGGTGCTCCAGTGTTAACACTGCTAGGATCAGTTCTCATTTGGGTTTCCAGATTGAGCAGGCTCCTTTTAGCTACTTGGGGGTTACTATTGCTGCAAACAACAAAGGAAAGCATTACATTCCTCTTATTGCTAAGATTCAAAACAAAATTAATGAATGGGACCTGAAGAACCTGTCTTATAGTGGCAGATTGTCCCTTATAAGACATGTTCTTCATCTCATTGTCTATTTCTGGATGCAGAATAGTCTAATACCTAAGAATATTCTGAACAAAATTGAGTTGTGTTTAAATAAATTTCTTTGGAGACCTAAGTTTAATGAAAGTGCTATTCACTGGGCTGGCTGGAGAAGTCTGTGTAAGCCTTTTGAAGAAGGGGGTTTGAATATCAAACTACTGTCTGATATTCAACTCACTTTTTCATTCAAGCTTTGGTTTTTGTTCAGAAAAGGGAAGTCCCTTTGGTGTAATCTTATATCCAAAACCTATTGTCAGAATGTGCATCCTACTATTGCTAAGTGCAGTGTCACTGATTCTATTGTTTGGAAAAGGTTGTACTCTGTCAAAAATGGGGCTGACCAGTATATTCAGTGGAAGGTGGGTTGTGGTGAGGTTGATTTCTGGAGAGATTCGTGGCTTAACATGCCACCTATTATATCTGAGCAAAATGATTGATATCTTCCAGTCAAAGTAAAATCCTTTTGGAAAAGTGATAGATGGGATTCCAATCTGCACTCACTCCTATCTCATGATAGATATCAACGCTTGAGCTGTGTTGATATCAATCATGACAAGGATGATGTGATAGAATGGAGTCTCTCAAAAGATAAAAAGTTCAATACAAAAATCACTTGGGAAAATATCAGGGTTAAAAACAATAAGTCTTTCTTCTTTAACCCAAATTGTTCCACTAATCATTGTGTGGACAATCTGGTTTAACAGAAATCACTCTAAATTCGATAAGCCTGTTGACTCTATTTGTGGTGCTATTAACAGAGTTAATCGTTTTATCCTAGGCATAGATTCTAAACTTAATCCTAAGCACTGGGCTGGAAATATGTATGCAGGAACTCATATGGGAGCTATGTCTATTAATAAAAGGAAAGCTTGTTACCTGAAATGGAAGGCGCCTGATCCTGGAAGAGTGAAGATAAACACTGATGGCGCTTGCTCCTTCTCTGGTGAGGCTTCTGGTGGGATCATTGTGCGTGACGCTCAGGGCAATCTCATCGAGGGCGCTGGCTTTCTGTTTGGCAAGGTTAGTCCTTTGCAGGCAGAAAGGAAGGCTTTATTGGAGGCTCTGTTTCCGTGTCGAAAGAGAGGATGGAGTGAGGTTGATCTGTAATCTGACTGCTTGACTCTGATCAATGGATTGTCGTCTAACTCCGATTCGAATGGCTCCAGTGATGTTATCAGGGCTCTGCTTCCCTCTGCTGCGCGATTTCATCATATTTCCAGATTGGAGAACGCTGCTGCAGACTGGATCTCGAAGTGGATCTTGAACGAGAAGAGAAATCGCTCCTTCACCATTCATGATACTCCTAAACCTCTCCTAGCTATCATTGTGCTTGAAAGCTTAGGAGTTGGGTACATCGATCCGGGTTAGGAGTAGGGTTTTTTTTTCGAGCTTGTTTGATTTGGGATTTTGGGTGATTCTGTGGAGGTTAGAAGGCTGATTCGTGTAGGTGATGAGCTTGTAGGGTTGATGAAGGTGGCTGCTGCTCGTTTAGGGTTTTTGAATTTGGGAATGGCTGTATTAGGGATTAGTGTGGCTGAGAAGTTCGATTAGGGATTAGGGTTTCAAGTATTCTTGGGTTTGTGGTGAATTGGGTCTGTGTTGGGCCTGGTTATTGTCTCTTGTTTCTGATCCCTTATGGTGTGGGTAGCAACTTGGCCCAATCATTGTAATGTTCGTTTAAATATTAATATAGTTACCTTTTTGCCAAAAAAAACTACAGTACCACATAAACAGTCTTAATATTCAGAATATTATATAAAAATGGTAAAGAATTATTAAATTCTTAATTTAAGTTTGTCAATTTGTCTTTAGCATCGTGGTCATCTTCCTCAGCGGCGTCAGACCCGTATTGAATTCTGCTCCCATGGATGGAATCGCTTTAATTTGTGCAAACGGCCGGAAGATCGGTTCCTCCACGAGCAAGAACCAATAGCTACTGGTTCCTGTCATTCCTCGGAGACGCTCCCTCTAACTCCGTCGCCGTTGCTGCACCGGCCGTAATCGCCGCTCGTGTGTGAGAATTTTCGAGTTTACAAATCCAGTCGATGTGTGTCAGAATTAGTGTGCGAGTGCGTGTGGCCGACCTCACGGACTAGCAAGATATTGTCCGCTTTGCGCTCGGAGGCGCGCACGGATTTGCTCTTGGGTGTACTCCCAAAAGGCCTCTAACTAGTTGAGGTGGGCTCACACTTATATACACTCTTTTATGGTCCTTGTTAGCAATGTGGGATTGGGGGTCCTCTATGGGATGAAGTTTATCTTCACATTCCCCCTTAAACTTTATCCCAATAATTTGCTGGAATTTCGGCGGTTAAGCCTTACAAGTGAAGAATAAACTTCATCCTATAGAGGACCCCCAATCCCACATTGCTAACAAGGACCATAAAAGAGTGTATATAAGTGTGATCCCACCTCAACTAGTTAGAGGCCTTTTGGGAGTACACCCAAGAGCAAATCCGTGCGCGCCTCCGAGCGCAAAGCGGACAATATCTTGCTAGTCCGTGAGGTCGGCCACACGCACTCGCACACCAATTCTAACTTGGTATCAGAGCTCCTTGCAGGCCTTCAATGGCGAATTCTGATTCTCCTACCCATAGCAATGAGTCTCTTGGCTCTGTATTTCCCAGCAATCTCTCTGGTGCTACCAAGAGTGTACACCTGCAAACAATTAACAACAGTAGTCAGATAAGGCTTGATAGAAGCAACTACTTGATGTGGAAGACTATGGTGCTGCCTATCATCAAAGGCAATAAGCTAGGAGGCTTTGTTACAGGGGATAAGCCCTGTCCTCCTAAGCTTGTCAATGACTCTGAAGGTAATATTATCGACAATCCTTATTATGAGGATTGGAATGCCAAGGATCAGCTACTCCTTGGCTGGTTGTACTCTACCATGAGTACAGAGGTTGCTGCTCAGTTGATGGAAGAGAGCACCTCAAAAGAGCTGTGGGATGCAGCTAGTAAACTTTCTGGCTCACACACAAGAGCCAGAATAACATACTACAAGTCAGAATTCCAAAGAACAAGGAAAGGTAACTTGACTATGACTGAATATCTAAGCAAAATGAAGAATATTGCTGACAATCTTGTGTTAGCTGGCTGTGGAGTATCAATAGATGACCTAATCACTCAGGTTCTTGCTGGTTTAGACTCAGAATATACTCCTATTGTGGTCAGTCTAACTGACAAGGATTCTATGGGGTGGCTAGATCTTCAAACTAGTCTACTCACTTTTGAGAGTAGGCTAGATCAGCTAGTAAGCATTCAAAACAATTTATCAAACCTAAGTCTAGCTACAGCAAATCTCACTCAGAAAACAGACTACAAAACACAAAGCAACAATGGGAATCAGAAGAACTACTCTGGTCAGTACAAAGGTTCATACAAGAGCAACAGAGGAAGGAACAATTCATCAAACTATTCAAGGGGAAGAAACAGCTTCTATAGAGGGAGAGGTGGACGCTTCTCTCAAAACAAACCTACATGTCAGATCTGTAACAGATATGGACATGCTGCACCAATGTGCTACTACAGGGATGATCCATCTGTTATGGGGTCATCTTCTTCTGAACAACCTAAGGGGGACAGTGATCATGCAGCCTATGTAGCTACTCAAGATTCTACTGGTGATTCTGCCTAGTATGCTGACAGTGGTGCTAGCCACCATGTCACAGGAAATTCTAACATGTTAACTCAGAAGGCAGAGTACACAGGTAACAAAAGTATACTTGTTGGGAATGGTCACAGGCTGCCTATACATAATGTAGGGTACTCTATTTTATAATCTCTCAATCATACTCCTATTTCTCTCAAAAATATTCTACATGTACCCTTGATTAATAAGAACCTACTATCTGTCTCTCAGCTTACCAGTCATAACAATGTTTTTATTGAGTTTCACCATGGTTTTTGTCTTGTGAAGGACAAGTTAACAGGGACAGTGCTTCTCAAAGGGACTACTGAGGGAGGACTATACAGGTTGAAGGATGTTTCTAGGCCACAAGCTACTGGGGATTCTCCTATCAGTGTCAAACACAACTCTCCAGTTTCCAGTATTTCACTACCTAAAGTCATGTCTATTTGTTTGTCTAATTCCCTAAAAGATGGATGGCATAGGAAGCTTCGCCATCCATCCTTACATGTTCTTAATTCAATTCTAAAACAGTGTAATCTTACTTCTGTTATGAAAGAAAAAGTTACCTTTTGTGAAGCCTGTCAGTTTGGGAAATCCCATGTGTTGCCATCTTCCTTGTCTCATTCTCATGCCAGCAATGTCTTGGATCTCATACATACAGATGTATGGGGTCCCTCTCATGTGGCTTCCACTCAAGGTCACAAATATTATGTGATCTTTGTGGATGACCATACCAGGTATACCTGGCTATATCCTGTCAAACACAAGAGTCAAGTGATTAGTATGTTTAAACAATTCAAAAATCTTGTTGAAAAACAATTTGAAAGAAATATTAAAGCAATTCAATATTATGGTGGAGGAGAGTTTCTGCCTATATCTACTATGGCTAAGGAACAAGGGTTTATTGTGAGGAAATCCTGCCCTCACACTTCAACTCAGAATGGTAGAGCTGAACGTAAACACAGGCATATAGTTGAGACTGGTTTGACTCTCTTGTCTCAAGCTAGTTTACCCTACAGATTTTGGGTTCAAGCCTTTGAAACGTCTGTCTATCTTATCAATAGGTTACCTACACCTGTTCTATCAAACAGTTCACCTTTTGAAGCCTTGTTTCACAAGAAACCTAATTACCTAGCCTTGAAAACATTTGGGTGTGCCTGCTTTCCATGCCTCAGGTCTTATCAATCACACAAGTTTCAATTTCATACAATTAAGTGTGTTTTCTTGGGGGTAAGTCAGTTCCACAAGGGCTATGTGTGTCTTAGTCCTAAAGGCAGGGTCTATATTTCTAAAAATGTCATTTTTAATGAAACTGATTTCCCTTTTAAACATCAGTTTCTTCACACTACAGTTCCTGAGTCTTCTACTAAAGTGTTCTTAGAGTCTTGGCTACCTAATCTACCTCAGTCTCTTGTGAACTATGAACACTCCTTGTCACCTACTACAACTCTCAGGGTCTCTCAAGATGACACTGCCCTGCAAACTATGCCTCCACAAGGTACAACTCTACCCTCTTTTGATAATTCTGCTCATACTATACCTAATATTTCTACTTCTTCTCAAACACATTCTGATTCATCTACTTCTAGCCCTAGACATACTCAAGTCTCTAATAATTCTCTAGATCAACCTACTGATACACACCCAAGTCATTTGAATCAATCAAGTCCTAAAATTTCTATTTGTCTGCCCTTTGAGTCTACTGCTAAGTCAGTTGTTTTAGCTTCTAAACCTACTTCTCACCCTATGGTAACAAGAAATCAGGATGGAACTAGGGTGCCTAAAAATCCTTATATTGGCTTTGTGATCAAAACTAACCTGGATACTATTGAGCCTAGCACCTATTCTAAAGCTGTGATGTGTTCTTATTAGGTAACTGCTATGGAAACAGAGTATAAAGCTCTAATGGTCAACAAGACTTGGTCTTTGGTTCCCTGGAATCCTAACCTAAATATTGTGGGCTGTAAATGGGTTTACAAAGTTAAACATAATAGAGATGGGTTTGTTCAACGGTATAAGGCAAGACTTGTAGCCAAAGGGTTTCATCAAACCCCTGGCATTGACTATTCTGAAATGTTTAGTCCTGTGGTAAAGCCCTCTACTGTTAGATTGGTTCTAACCCTAGCAGTTTCTAAAGACTGGGAAGTGAGGCAATTAGACATTAACAATGCATTTCTCAATGGGTATTTGACTGAGGATGTTTACATGGTTCAACCACAAGGGTTTCAAGATCCTCAGAAGCCTACACATGTTTGTAAGCTCCATAAGGACTTGTATGGTCTTAAACAATCCCCAAGGGCCTGGTATTCTAGGCTGAAAGATACACTTATTCACTGGGGTTTTATCAACTCTAAGTCTGATTGTTCTTTGTTCTATCTGGTTTCTAAAACTATTGTCTTACTGATTTTGGTCTATGTAGACGACATTATCGTGACAGGTAATCAAACAGAGTGTTTGAAGAAGTTCATTCATAAACTCAACACTGTCTTTTCTCTCAAAGACATGGGACCACTCCATCTATTCCTTGGAATAAAAGTTCACCGTGATCCTACTAGGTTCTACTTAACACAGCAACAATACATTAAAAACTTACTGAGCTCTCAGGGCCTCTCGCTAGCCAAGCCATGTCCTACACCAATGGCTGTTGGTCTTCATATTTCCAGTGAATCTGGCACTCCTCTTGCTGACCCTACACAATACCGCAGTTTGTTAGGCGCTTTACAGTATCTAACACATACGAGGCCTGATATTGCCTTTGCTGTTAATAAGCTCAGCCAATATCAGCAAGCCCCAACAACTATACATTGGCAAAATTTAAAGAGGATACTGAGATACTTATCTGGGTCGTGCTGGATAGGGTTACATCTGAAGCCAACCTTCAACTTTCAGCTGCAGGGGTTCTCAGATGCTGACTGGGCTTCGTCTTCTGATGATCGAAGGAGCGTTGGTGCCTATTGCGTGTACTTTGGAGACTCCCTAATCTCCTGGTCTTCAAAAAAGCAGAATGTTGTTGCTCGATCCTCCACTGAGTCAGAGTATCGAGCTTTGGCTAACCTTTCAGCAGAATTGATGTGGTTGCGATCACTTCTGACTGAAATTCGATTTCCAATCGAGACTCCCTCTGTTATCTGGTGTGATAACTTGGGAGCGAGCTCTCTCGCCTCCAATCCTGTTTTTCATGCCCGAACAAAGCACATAGAAATTGATGTGCACTTTGTTCGGGATCAGGTTTTGAAGGGTCTTCTTCAGGTCAGATTTGTTCCTTCTCATGACCAGTTAGCCGATTGTCTCACCAAGCCTCTCACGCATCATCGGTTTCCGTTTCTAAGAGACAAACTCGGACTCCAGTTGTCGCCCGTTCGTTTGAGGGGGGATGTGAAAGAGAGCAGGTCCTTGAAGCATGAAAATGGTGAAGCTTCAAGGACTGCTTCGTTAAGGGTTTCGATGGTGGAGAAAGAAAAGAAGAAGAAGAGAAGAGAGGCTACTGAGGAAGAGAAGATAAAGTGACTTAGGGTTTCTGTCTGAACCCTAAGTCGACATGGGTCTGTTGGCTTGGATTGGTGTTGGGCCATATTGTGTTTCAAAGCCCAACAGAAGCTTTTGAGTGTGGCCTTTTGGGTTTGTTGCTGGTCCAAGATTTGTCACACGAAAATAGTTTGATTGGCCTAAGTGTTACAAGTTTAAATAAATGTTACAAGAATGTAAATAACAGAATTGCATGACTAACTAACTAACAAATTATTGTTAGTGAACTACCTATAAAATGTAACAGATGGTACTTGGTTCATTAATGAAAATAATTCAATCCTAAAACTCTCTCTCTATACTCTTGAAATCTAACTATGTGGATCTGAAACAATGTGGTTACTAATTAAATTTCTTGCGGTCTCTTTTACAATTCGTATGATAAAAACTAAATTAAAATAAATAACTTAAATTTCTAGATTATATATTTGGAAGTGATACTCAGTAACTCTGTTTATGATCGATCATCTTTTGTGTATAATATTGCGCTTCACACTAGTTAGCAATGCAGCATATTTATTATTGGTTTAGTTGAATAGTCACTTCAATCATTTTATTGAGAAATCTTGAAAAAGTTCGGTATTAATTTAGAGGCTTTGAACAGTACATCGTCCCTCGACTATCGCGTTTGGTGACAGATAGTCCCTTGACTTTCAAATGTCCGTTGACAGTCCCTGGACTATCGCGTTTGGATAAAGTTAGTCCACCAGATCCTTTGATCCATGAGAGACTGCCACGTGTCGCCATAGTCCCCAATTTTTTGTATCACCACTAGTCCCTTGAGTTTAGTTATCCGTAATATTCTACATTTTGGGCTTGACCTAAACTCAAGGGACTAGTGGTGATACAAAAATCCGGGGACTATGGTGACAGGTGGCAGCCTCTCATGGATCAGAGGATCTGGTGGACTAACTTTATCCAAACGTGATAGTCCAGGGACTGTCAACGGACATTTGAAAGTCAAGGGACTATCTGCCACCAAACGCAATCGTCGAGGGACGATTTACTGTTCAATGCCTTAATTTAGATTATAAGTTAGATTATAAATTAGTAGAAGAAGAGCCACGAAACAGCGAAGGGAGAGGTAAGAAGAGCCACGAAACAGCGAAGGGAGAGGTTAGAATGAGAGAGAAAGTATTAAACTCAAACAAAGTATGCAAATTTAGAGAGAGAAGGAGAACGAGAGAAATGATTAAATTTAAACAAAGTATACAAATTTTGAAATATTCTGTTTTACAAAAAAATAAAAAATAAAAAATATTAAATTGAAGTAGTAAAAATGGAATTAAAAGTCGAGAAACGCAAACCATTTAACTATAGCGACACGTGACAGCATTACAGCAAAAACCACGTGCGGTAACTGAAATTATAGATTTTTGATAGTCGAGGGACCTTCACCCGTAATTTTTTTTGTCGAATGACTAAATGACACAAAACGTGACAGTCGAGAGATGAAACAACGATTTCAGCCTTAAAATTTAAGATATCATGTGTAAAATAAGGCAAACTAAAAAAAGGAAACCATAGCAAAAGCAAGATATTATGTTTTGTAATAATACACAAAGGTTTTTCATTTAATTTTTTTGGGATGCATATTGCAAATCTTCGTTTGTTCAACTCACTTTTGTTAAATGAGTTAGGGTGATTTTACCATTTATAATTATTAATAATTATATAATTTTATCGGCTAATTTATTATAAATTAGTTTATTATTTACAAATCTATATTTTAACTTTTGAATCTTTATACATTCACATATAATACCCCTCATTTTAAAATACTCAAAATGTATCGAAAATAACAATATATTTGAAACATTAACGACATACTCAGTAATAAACCACAATAGTGTAATATTATGATCAATGGGGTGGATAAAAAATCGAATATAACAATATATTAACATGCGATAAAAAACAGTTAGCTATTTACTAGATATTTATTAATAGAAATCGATATAGTCAATTTGTATTATAAAAAAGAAGATAATTAAAGTTAAATCCAAAAGTAGCTTCTGTATTTAAAACGTTTCAAATAAAACCTTTAACATTAACTATTAAGTATTTATGATGCCTCGTTGAATTACTATTTACTTTAAATAGTATTTTTAGTGTAATTTTTACAAATAAAACCTTTAACATTAACTATTAAGTATTTATGATGCCTCGTTGAATTACTATTTACTTTAAATAGTATTTTTAGTGTTATTTTTAAAAAAAAATTACATTCACATCATTTTCCAAATATACTGTTCAAATATACTGTTCAAAAAGTGTTTGTTAATTTTCTTTCTGATTTGATATTATTAACTAATCGTAAAAAAGAAATATAATTTAAAATATTGGGAAATTGTATTTTTACATGTATTTACAGAATTTGTTGTATGTATTTTTTGTTACTTTGTCTTTTGATAATTATTTATCAAAACCAATTTTATAAAATTTTAAATTTCTATTTGTTGAAATTTTATTGTGTTTGTTTTAGATTTGAAATTTCTAGAAAGTGTGCTGCATTATTTTAAAAAAATAAATATTTAGTTTCAAGAAATAAAAGAAATTTTTAGGCTATAATAATTATTTAATTAGTCATAAATTTGTTTTTAAAATGAAATAAATACTAATTTCTAAATAATTAGTAATTATTATTTTATATATATATATATTATGGTTTGTATAATTTATGGGAAAATTATTTTTATATTTTTCTTCGGTTTTAAAATTATAAATTAGATAATAATTAGTTTTGAATAAATTAAAATACTAAAAAAATAAGAAATGATGATTCTTAAACACAGTTATTTGAATATATTTTACTAAAAGACAAGAAAAAATGTGCGTAATAAAAAAGATATCCAATAAATATTTTCAAAGTATTATCACAGCAATAAAAATTTGATAAAACAATAGTTAAAGAATTTAAAAAAATCATTTAAACTACAGAACAATATAAGATATGCGGTTTTAGTATTCAGTAAGTCAACAACTACGTTACAAAAAGATAAATGAAATTACATAATACATAAAAAATAAAAATAATAGTATGGCTATATATACCCAAATGTGGTTTAAATATACTCAAAAACTTTTGTTGATTTTTTTTTGGACGAGAATACCTTCGATGTTCCATTTAATTACCTAATTGTCATTAAGTAAAAAAAACACTAAGTATCCTTACTAGATCAAACACCATATTTGTCTTGTTTTCTGAAAATCATAAAAAATCAACTTCAAAATTCAAATTGCTATCAAGAACATTCAACCTCATTTTAAAGAAAAACACATAATCAATCATGAGTCATCCGGAACTAGGGATTAACATGGAGGAGTTAATGTCTCCGGAGGTGGGAGATGATGAAATGTTGTCGGAGAAGGAGCTCGAGTCGCCGGAAAAGAAGTCGACGTTGCCGGAAAAGGTAACATCAACGTTGTTTTCGCCACACACCATCGGTTATGGGCCTTGGAACTGATGGTGCGTAGCATGGTGGAGGCCGGTTCTAGGTCTTAGAACCGGCATTGCATGGCCTACGCACCACCGGTTCTGGGGCCTCGAACCGGGGGTGCACTGCCCGTGTACGGCCGGTTCTAAGGCCTAGAATCACCAGTTCTAAGGCCCTGAACCTATGGTGCGTGCTCAATTTGAAAAAAAAAAGTTTATAACCCCTTTTTATTGTACCTAATTGTGAGTTGTGTTTTGTTGTTGAAATCTAACATGATGCTATTAGGTCTTTCTTTGAGAAGATTCGTTACATGGCGCTACATAAGTTTGCCGACAAATTATTTGATGAAATTCGAGGCAAGATTTCTCACATGACGTTAGAACTATTTTCTACCGAAGTAGAGAAGGGTGGAGATTGCAAGAAAATCGCTATCGAAGATGGGTCAGATATTAAACACGATACAAGCGTAACTACATCCAAAGTCCGACCAACTACAGGGAGACCTGTAATACAGCTGGCATCATCTAGAGTAATGGTCATCTCCCCGAATGAGAAATGAAACGTGATGGTCTCCTGATGCCAACGGTCAACAAAAACCTCATCAAGTACTGAATGCGTGAAGTACTGAGGCAAGTGTTATACCAATACAACCCAATTGATACGAGAGATAAACGTATATATGGTATGGTAGATATCTTTAAAAGTAAATTTTACATTCCCACTTTTGACATTTCATCGATTTACATCTTTACAATCTGTACGTAGATGGGGTAACGAGAGAATGAGTTTGTTAATTCCCTTGCGATTATGGTGATTTCTTGCACTACCCAACCTAATTCGAGAAGCTCAATACCAATGTTTGTTCAAACAAATGTCAGAAATGTTGAGGTTACAGTCAAACCTTGAATTACAAACAATACTTTTTCTTTAACGAGACATCATTGAGGTGGAGAAAAGTCACATATCTTGCCAAAACGAGGTGAATTTAATATTATCGTTTGTCACCTTATATATCTTCATTCTCGTACAGGATCAAAAAGGAGAAGGACGATAATTTATGCTCCATAAGTTTTAATTGTTTTCTAACTTTATCGAGTCACACTAGATATACGAGTTTTTACTACTTATTATGAACGATATATGTTTGAAGAAGATTGTCTAATTTCATACGTGTAGGTGTAGGATCCCAAAGTCGACCCTCAAGTGTCTTTATGTCATTTAGAATTCAGAACCTTCATTTGGTAATAAATCTAAATAAAACATTGAATAGATCGGGTCACTGTTAATAGTAGAAACTAATGTCAACAAAGATATCAAGCACAAGATGTTAACAACCATTATCAAAGACTTCATAACGTTCTTTTTGGGGAAACCCTTAGTAGTTTACAATCGTTTAATGGCCTTGAATTGTTCTTGGGAAATGAGGATGTTCTCAGATATGTTACGCCAATGGAAAAATATAAATTGTGATTTATGGACTAGATTTGGAATGAGTCCTTCAGTCTATTGGCTATAATCTTGGAAATCAATAGGTCTCAAATCCGCTGTAAAGGAAAGGGTATCAGATTTCAGGATCAGGGTATCAGATTTCAGGATCAGGGTGAGAAAGTTAATATTCCAAGAGATCAAGGGATTTAGATTCAAAAAATCAGTAAATCTCTTACATAAATCATCTCACATAATATTGCATGGAGATTTGAAAAAACTAGCATTGTAGTCATCTCGCCAAGGGCTTTGTTAGTGTAAATTCCAAAAAGCATGGTCTTTATTACCTCCTTAGAAATCTGAAGAGTCATTTGGTGTTTTTTCTCTAGGTTGACTTTAGAGGTAATGAGATAAGAAACCAGAGATATACCATAAGGGATCCTTAGGATTATTGGACCCCAAATAAATAGATAAGTAGTATACGAAAGCTTTTGCAACACCATATATGGAGTTTTTAAGTTCCATTTGGTCATTAATCATAAAAACATTTTATTACGTATAATTTAGTTTTGAGATTGTAGTGAAAATTTTGGTATTATAGTCTTCATACTTAAGCCTAAAATCTCTAAATTTTTTTATTAAAGAATGACTCATCCGCTATACCGCGGGCGATGAAATTCGATCCGACTTCAATCTCATCAAAGACAAAAAGAGGATTCAGAAGGTCGACGACTAATATTCGTTTGGCTGAGAAAATAACATTTTGAGTGTTGGATATACGAGTTACACAAGTTGTTTTAGAGTTGTGTCAGTTTAAGAGATACAATGTTGAGATACAATCCCTAGATGTTAAAAATCTGAAAGTTTTTTTAATACGAAAGTAAAGGCCCAATATTGAGGGTGATCGTGATATAGTAAGAAATGCAACACTGATCATAGTAGACAAATGACATAAAAAAATATTCAGCTTAGTCGTTGTACAGTAAAACATAATCAATTTCAAAAGCGACGAGTTTATTAAGCTTCTTGTTTGACCAAAAATACCAACAACCTAAAACATATGAATCACCGAGTTCAAAATAATACTAACAACATGTAAAATGGTAAATAAACAATTCTAAAATAAATAATACAATCGTCTCAATTATAAATCACGTTAAAATCTCTATTAATATTTTATAAAATATTTTAAAAATAGTTATAGTAAAACTCAAAAAGGTCAAACCGGCGAAAAAGTAAATTTTTCAAAACTATTTATCATTAAATTATAAGCATTATAAAAAAAATGAAAAACAACTATCGTGGTATTTATAACTATTTTAATAAAAAGGATTCAATACGAAAAGAAAGAAAAAAATATGACCTTAAATGTAATTGACGGGATGTATGAATTTCAAGTATAAAAGTCTCGGTCTCTTCATCAGTAGCAGTAGTAATAAGAACCATTGATATTTATCTTCTCATTTCAGCTAGAGGTATTTATTTTCTCATTTCAATTGTTGTGCTCCAATTTTGTGTTGTCGTCTCGTTTTTCTGTATTTGTTGCATCTGTATCTCTCTCCATGGGTTGTTTACTTACCCCGATTATGTATAACTGGAGTCAACACTTTTCAGATCTGAAATGTAAAATATATTGATTATTTTAATAATATGGTATAGATCGCATGAATAGTTTATGAATTTACTGATTATATATAATTGCATGATTGTATAAACTCTTTTTATAATCATAGATTTGTCAGGAAAAGATGGAGGAGAACAATGAAAACAGTGAACCTCTTTTACCCAATTCTGCCATGGTAATTTATTAGATTATAAATATAATTCATTTTGCAGTGTTGATATAAACTTTAACTTTATGCATATAATTTATTTTACTGGTTATCCGATGATGATGTTTCAGACGAATGAAGAAGAGTTTTTTGCTGGTCTGGATCTGATTTTTAGTGAGTTGGTAAGTCAAATAGATATATTTAATTTAACAACAAAACACATATATAAAAAGATTAATCACTTTTAGTTTTTGTGTTAATTGAAAATTAGTTAATTATTAATTTACAATTCTCTATCATTTCATGGAATTGAAATGTTTGTTTGTTGCTTTATATAATTAAATTATCACAAAATTCAATTTCATCCTATGTTTGTAGGATAATGTAAAACAATCTTATGATGAAGCAGCATGCTATAAGCAAACTGTAACGGAGGGTTCATCCTCTGATCTGGTATTTCTCACTTTTATATATCTTTGAAATTCATTTTAATTGATAAATTTGTTTGTTATATGTACCTTAAATTTTATTTTTTAATTTTATAGTTTATTCGTTTAAAATTTTAGGGCCAAACGTTTTCAAGCATTGGACAAAATAGTTTGTCTGATCAGATGTTTGGAGAACATCATCATATGTTTGTTAATCCAAACGAGTGTCTGGTTGAGCAGAATACTACTCAACAAGCTTATCATGAGTAAGTCATATATTCCCTTCTCTTTAATAATATTTTTTTCTAATAATTTCTTTTTTCTTGAAATCAAAATCTGATAGCTTATAGTATTTATGGTAGGTGAGCTGATTTTGGTAAAAGTAAAAGATTAGTTGAACAAACTAATTATAGTTTTATTTAGATTATATATAAAAATTAATTTATGGTAGGTGAATTATATTAGTAAAAGCAAAAAGAAAAGTAAAACATAAATAATAATGGTTTTACTCAGGTTTTATTTTATAAATAAAGTGGTAAATATTATTAATGAAAATATTTTAAATGCCATCCATTTTTCTTAATAATGAATTTCATCCTCTAACTATTTTAATTTTTAGCCCAACACAATATATTAAACCTTATTTTCTTTTTCTTTGATATAGACTTTTCCAAAGGGTTGAAAGAAATCCAACCTTCAACAACAATAAGGATGAGCATGTTGCCTGGACTAGCTTTTATCCTCATATTCCATACTCATTTGGCACTGATAATGCAATTCGCTTTACGGTTTGTTTCCTCAGAGTTAATTTGTAAATTTTGAGTTATTTAAAAAATAAACATATTTTATGATCATTTGATGATTGGTTTTTAAGTGGAGCACATTAATAGATAGATTACAGTTTTGTATCAAATTTGATATTCCTTAAATGTGACTTACAAACATTAGTATTATCATTTAATAAGTTATAGTTTTGTATCATCATATTTGCAGGAAAGTATTAAGACAACTTCTATTGGAGAACCAAACTTACCTCAAGGATCCATATCAACACCGGTGAATCTCTACTTTCTTAAAGTCTCAGAAACTTTTTTTTGCTCTAAAATTATAAACTACTATTTTAGGTATTCCCACGATATTATAAACTACTATTTCAAACCAAGATCTAGCTGATCAATTAACAAACATGGTTTGTAAGAGGACAAAGTATGATGGTGGCTTTAGGAAATCAACTTTTAGCTTTTACTTAGGGGTTAAGACCATGCACACTTTAGTAGGATGTTAGTCTGCTCTATATCGACTGAGTTATTCCTATACTAGGAACCAGACTGAACTCGTGATACGAGATTTTTTAGTCTGAGCTATAGTTTAGGAACAAGGTTTGAACCGATGATAAGGTAATTTTCAGTCCTCTGCCTATCAATGACTGAGTGAGTGAGAGTTTACTCTATAATGTCATTTACGATAGTCTAATATCGTTTGCAATATAATATCCATTCTAATATATTTTTATCTAAAAGCAATATTTGAATTTTAATCATATGCCTGCTATCACTCAAACAACAAAACCTTGCCCCAGTAGCAATGGATAGGTCATTTCTTAATGTGAATATTTAAAATGTTGTCCTTTAATGATACAGGTACAAGTTTATCCAAGATCTTTACAAAATGGATCTAGTCAGATTTTTGGAGAAATGGACAATAATTTAGTTAATCCAAATCAGGTTTTCGAAGATAATCACAGTATCCACCAGATTAATATTATGCGGTAAGTCAAATTTTTGAATTTTAAGGATATAGATAACCCCACCTATAAGTCATGGGTTTGAATCCTTTTATATATGTTTTCTTAGCTAGGTCTGTCCTTTTGTTTGGATTGGGTTCTGACATTGGTTTTCAGGCTATTGCGTTAAATTAAGGATTTATTTTTACACTCGTTGAGTAAAAAAACGACAACTTGTATAAAAATTATTTTTTGCTTAAATATATTTTTATATTTTTATTTTAGTGAAAGAAAATGTCATATTTAATCCAATATCCAATCATCTTTATATTTATGTTAAAATATATTTTTAGAGTTTACCTGTATTATACAAAACATGTATATTAAAACTGATTTTCAAATTTAATATTGTCTTGAAATTTACAGACCTCAAACTAATAATTCAAATCAGATATCAAGGCATATTGAGCAGCGGGATTCAATCCAACCTCATACAACCAGTATTGAGGTTTGTATCTCTGACAATTTTTAATATAACTTTTGTTTAGTTTTATGATAGAACAAATCGTCTTGAGGTGTGTAATATCTCTGACGATTTTTAATATAATTTTTGTTTATTTTTATGATAGAACTAGGTTAAGACCAATCAATAAATAATAAACAATATTATAGTGATTGTCCTATGTAGATATTTGAGCCGATTATTCTATGTATCCATTTCATGTTGTGTTTCTTAATCGTGCAGAGACAGTTTGGATCCGGATCAATCCAAACTCGATCAAGACCTATTATTTTTCCTAGGTATAAATTTATCATTTAAAATAATAATGATAATAATAAAAATAATAATAATAGTGGTTTGTATTATGCGTAGGTTTGAAGGAGGTAACACTCACCAAATAATAGGAACTCTTTCAATGAGTCTTGATCCAAAGTAAATTATTCTTCCTTTTATACTATCTTATATTTGCTTTAAACAAATCATGATACTAATAAAATTGTTATTTTATTATCAATTTGGCCACAAATTGAGTTAATATTTAAGTCCTATATATTTGATGATGATATGAATTTTTTTTTTCAGTTGGAAGGGTTCATTTATATCAAATGTTAAAACCTTGTAAGTGTTTTTTTTATATAACATTTTCATGTTTCATGCTATGTAATATATTTTTCTAATAATTTGTATCAATATTAATAGTTATAGAATAAATTTTATATTATTTGTTTAATATTTATATTTTTTCGATATTAATGTATAACGAGATGATTTAATTTTTTCCAGACTCAATCAGGAGATTGTTGAGATGAAAGCCAGTATGAAAAGAGATTTGGAGTGAGAGGAGTTGGCCAACAATAACATCAAAGCTCCCAAAGGGGAAAACAAAATTATAATTATCTTTGAAACTTTGTGACGGGAAAATTAAATGTTTAATGAATTTTGTTATGTTTTATGTATTTTGACTAAAACTATTTTATATTTTTAATATATGTTTTCTAGATTATGAATGTTTATTGATTTTTTTGTATTTTTTAGATTTTTTCTATATTATTGGGTTGTTTATTTTTAGATCATTTCACAAACAAATTAGCCTATAAATAAAGACATGTATAATGCTATTCGAATCCATGTCCCAGATGTGAGGTGGGCTGGATTAGTATCGAATAAATTCAATATTTTTTGTCACTCTTTTATCTTATGGTTCGCTATCTTGGGAAGACTCTCTACCATGGATAAGCCTCTCAGTTGGGGTTTGAATACCCCACCTGATTGTGTCTTATACAACTCTGCTTCTGAAACTATTGTCCATCTAGTCTATGATTGTAGTTTCATTTAGAGTATTTGAACATTTGCTAGTTCAAAACTAGGCTTCCCTTTTTTTGCTTCGTGTTGGCAGTCTTGGGTCCTTGAGGTGTCAAATGGGTCTCACTCTCGAAACCGTCACATTTGGCGCTCTTGCTTTGGCACGGTTATTTGTCACGTCTGGAAAGAGAGGAACTCAAGAATATTTGGTTCCCCTCCGGCCAATGCCTCTCTGGTTTATCACCGAATCTTCTCTGATCTTCAGTTCAGATTCCTTGGCACCAAGATTTGTTGGCCTATGTAACTTCTTTTAATTTTATTTATTTATTCATTATTCTACTTTATTTGTAGGTCCCATTCTCATCGGTCACGTTTGTTTCCTTCCATTGGTGTGGACTTCCTTGGAGTTACTCTATGTTGGCTCGATTGACCATCGTTACATTATTTTAGTTACTTTAGTTTATCTCTGTTGTTCTGTCATTCCTATTATGTTTATTTTAGCAGAATAAAAAATCTTATATTGCGCTATTTGAAAAATATGTTCATTAAAATTATATTTTTCGCGCTCACATTCATAAGAAGTTTTCAAGTTCTAAATTTTAAGGGATAAAAATAGAACAAAAATCTCACACTACATCTTTCGAAAAGTCAATAGTAAGTATTTTCTATTTAGAATCAATATTTAATATTTCCATGACACGTTTTCAAATAAAACATTTGTCATGATATAACTTTGGCCTATTAGCACAAATTTTATTTGCTAAAATATGATTTTAATCTCTATTTTTTACTTGCTCTATTTTTTTATGTTATATAGTTTTTGTATAATGCCAAATCAATATTTAATATAACTAATTTGATATAGTTATAGCAGAATTAGTCACACCTCGGCTCAGCTAAGCCTAAGCATGGTTTTATCATACCTTAGTTCGATTAGGCTTCAACTAAAGTCAACTTAGCTCGGTCTTAGATCAGATAAGTCTCAACCTTACTTCAAATAAGTTTAGCCTCATAACAGCTTGGTTTGGGCTCGATAACATTTGAAAAAACAAAAAAAAATCCATTCAAAACTGTAATTATCTCACGATATTTTGCAAATACTAAAATACTAATAATAAAATCACAAATTGTAAGTTTTTAACTAGTGAAATCCAAACTTATTAGATAAAAATTTAAATGTAACTATCGAAGTTTATTTTTAGCGATAATCATATTTTGCATTAGTTAGAATTTAGGTCTTAGATGTGAAATATATAAATTCATGACAAAAGTTTTATATAAATTATATAACTTGGATCTATTTTATGTAAACTAGATGCCTTTTTCACTTTTCAGATCACTCTCCCTTATTGGTTTCTGTCTGTTCTACATCTAATCATAAGATATCTTATTTTAAGTTTCTAAACATGTGGTGCCTCCACAAGGATTTTTTCAGGTTTGTTCAAAGCTGTTAGGACAGGGATGTTACTGGGCCTCCTATCAAAAGATTCTGGATAAAGCTCAAGAATTTAAAGGCTAACCTAAAGGTCTGCAATAGAATTGAGTTTGGTAACGTGTTTGATTCCTTAAAGAAGATTGAAGATGATATTTCTAAGTTGGAGGCTAAACTGATTAGCTCCAACACTGACCATGATAAAATTCAGTTTGATTTGGCCAAAAGTAAACATTTGGTCCTTCTTGAAAGAGAGGAGACTTATTGGATTCAAAAAGCTAATGTTAAATAGGCTATGGATGAGGATATGAATTTTGCTTTCTTCCATACTTTTGTTAAAAGGAAACAGAAGAGATCCCAAATCACCATAGTTTTGGAATGAGGAAGACTGGGAAGACGACCCTAACTCTATTTGTGAATCTGCAGTGAACTTTTTCAAGAAACTTATTTGTAACTACCCTAATCCATGGTGTTCAAATATTTTGGGGGATTATATTCCTAAGAAGGTTTCTGACAGTGATAATGTAAATCTAATAATAATTTCTATTGAGGAGGAAATCTATGAGGTTGTCAAAATTTTAAGCCCTAATGCTGCAGCAGGGTCTGATGGGTTTAATGGTCATTTTTAAAAAGTATGTTGGTCTATCATTAAAGATGACCTTTGTGATGCATTGCGAGACTTTTTTAGGGATGCTGAGTTTCATATTGGTATCTACTCAACGGTTCTTTGTCTTATTCCTAAAAAAGAATCTCCTAAAGAGTACAAATGCTTCAGGCCTATCAGTTTGACAACCTATTTTAGCAGAAGTCTATCTAAGCTCATTTATAGAAGATTGTCTGCTATTCTCTCTAATCTTATATCTGATATGCAAGGGGCTTTTACAAAAGGAAGATGTATTCATGAAAACATTATGTTGGCTTAGGAATTTTGTGTTGATCTGTCTTCAAAGGTTAAAGAGGGAATATTATGCTAGAGATTGATATGGATAAGGCTTTTGATAGGCTTGATCACACTTTTCTCTTAAGTGTGATGAAGGCCTTTGGGTTTAGTGTGGAGTTTATCAGGATTATAGAAAGGAACATTGAGAATTACCACTTCTTAATGCTCATAAATGAGGCTCTTAAGGGTTACTTCAGGTCTAACAAAGGGCTGAGACAAGGGGATCCACTATCTCCAACCCTGTTTATACTAGCACAGGAATATCTCTTAAGGATTTTGAAGCACCTAGTTACTCAAGATAAATATGTGAGATTTAAGAATAAGAGTGGTGTTGTGGTACCTTGTTTAAGCTTCGCAGATGACATGCTTATCCTTTGCAATCGGTCCAAGGCATTACGAGGAGATCTGAGGTCAAATTATTAACAAAAGCAAATCTAAAGTAATTGTGGCCAGAAATACCTCTTCTCAGAATATAAGGAGATTGGAAAGGCTCCTGGATTACAAACATTGTCATCCTTCATTCAGGTACTTGGGTTCTGTTATCAGCAATAAAAATCTTGTCAGTAATTTTGATAATCTGATTTCCAAAATAAGAAATAAGATTAGGGAATGGGATCACACTACATTGTCGTTTGGTGGGAGATTAATTCTAATTCAATATGCCCGTATCTCCTATACTATGTTCACTACTCAGCATACAAAAATTCCTATTATTGTTATCAGTAGGCTTGAGATTCTTTACAACAGTTTTTTATGGGGTTCTAAATCTGATAAGGCTGCTATTAGTTGGTGCAACTGGTCAAAGGTGTGTAAACCGTTTGAAAATGGAGTTCTTAATGTGAGGAGTATTGATCATATGGTGGAGGTCTTTTCTTACAAAATTTGATTTCAATTAAGGTGCCAAAGTTCTCTCTAGGCTAGGGTCATGAAATCAATATACTTTAGAAACTGTCACCCTCTCACAGTTCCTCTGCAAAGTCAAATGCTCTCACATTTGGAGGAGGTTATGTGATGTAATGGATAGGGATCATAAACTCATTATATGGCAGGCCAGGGAAGAAAATATGGATCTAATGCTTGATAGACGGTGTAATAATCAGGTTTTTTTGAGTTTTACTAATGAAGATGACAGACAGCAATATGTGGGCACCCTGGTCAAGGATTATTGGGATAGTAATAGCTGAATGGTCAATAAGCTTGAGAATATTATGGATTAATCACAAATCCAGGACATTCTCAAGGTTTCTTTGGATTTATCTAAAAAGGACTCTGCGCTATGGACTGCTATTGGAAACTGTATGTTTGAAACTAAATCTACCTGGTCTCAGGTTTGCAACAGGGGGAAATATTCATACCTTTTTTACAAAGTTTGGAACAAGGTTACACCGCGTAAATACTCATTTCTTCTTTGGATAATTTTGAAAAACTGGGTGCCAATTGATTCGATGCTGCAAAATAGGAAAATTCAGTTACTCTAGAAATGTTAACACTGTGATAATTCTGAAAGTGTGAGGCATGTTTTTGTTGAATGTCAGAAAGCATGGAAGGTTTGGACATTTTTTCTGGTCATTTTAATATCTATATCTCCAAAAATATGAAAATTTCTCATCTGGTCAGAACGTGGTATTGGTCATCGTCAAAGGAAATCCATATTCAGTGTATCCTTCCATCTATCATTGTATGTTATTTGGATAGGTAGAAACAAGTTAAAAATGGAAAACAAAAACCTAAAGGCTGAGGAGCTGATCAGTAAGGTAATCTACATTCTATCTTCCTTAGACAGTGCTAAACTACTTAAGAGGAAACACTGGGGTTGTGATAGCAAAATGGGTCCGTCTTTGGGATGTATGAGATTTCTGGACAAGAATTATGTTCCAGTGTCTCTGAGTTGGGTTTGTCCTAAGTTGGGATGGTTCAAGATGAATACGGATGAGTCATGCAATGATTCTGGAGAATGTTTTGGTGGTGGGTTTTTTAGAGACAGTGATGGTAAAGTGTTTTTTGTTTCTGCAGAAGTTATGGCAAATGTAGCCCTTTAATAGCTGAAATGAGGGCTCTCTTGGACGGGATTTTATTGTGTCGGTCAAAGGGTTTTTCAAGGTCGATATCGAGACTGATTCTCGATTGGTCTGTGAGATGATTCTCACTAATAAGTCTTTCTGGTACTTAAGGTCATCCATTAAATTATGCTACAAAATTCTCTCTCCTGACATGAAAATTACTAACATCTTCAGAGAACAGAATGAGGCAGCAGATTGGCTTGCTCATTCCGCCTCTAAAGTTTATGTTCAAATTGATTTCGATCGCTAGGAGGTGCCTACTACCCTAAATGCTATTGTTTTTCTTGAAGGGTTGGGGGTAAGCCACTTAAGGATTAACCCTAACTCTTGAGAGTGATGCATGTTATGGATGTTGTAGTGAAAACATACGTGGTTCATTATGTGGTCTGCTTCGTCGAACCATCTGCTGAAGATTTCTATCGATTGGGTTTTTATTTGTTTATAATTGGTGGTTTCAGTAGGTTCTTTGTTGGTATGAAGGCTTGGAGATGTTTCTGTGGAGATCGGAGTGTTACCAGTAAGGGAGGAGGCTAGAGAATTTGGAGTTTGGTTTTTAGGGTTTTTCTGAAGAGAATCGATTTAGAGGTAATATCTGATTTGGTTTGTAATATATCTTTTGAGCTGATTTGAGCGTGTAAAGTCTTAAGTATTAATAAAGCAATTGGGCCTTATGGACCAATAAAAAAACCTATTTCACTTTTGAGTAAATTACTCCTTTTTTAAAATTGTTTTTATAGTTTTTAATTTATATGGATATACTTGCATTTATCTCATCCTTTATTGTTCTCTTCATCATATTTATCATTTTATACATTAACTACCCTGATCTTATTTATTTTTATGATTCATTGTCGATAATTCATTTTACTATTTTATAGGACTTGGTCCAATTATTTTTGTGACAAAAATAATAATTTGAAAATCTAATATAAGTATCATGTAATAAATTTCATCATTGATAAACTTTTCCCTTATTAAAATACATTTTCAAATGACATGGCACAAGCACAATATACGAGAATTATCCATAAAAATTCAAAAATATAATTACTTTATATTTCCAACACTTCAAAGTGATACATGTGTAGAGTTATAAGAAAGATAATTATTATATAAAATTAAGAGATTTATACCAATTGGGTATACAATTTATCAATAAATCCAACGTCAAATAGGTTTTATCAATATCTATCAAAAAATATGATGTTATTTATCCACTAGTCCAAATTTAAATATTAAATACAATCTTATCCTTGATAAATTTGATAATATGAGAAAGGAATTTGAGGAGAAATAGCTGATTTTGAATTTATGGCGGAATATTTTGATTTGGAGCTACAATTATTTTGCTTTTCGGGTAATTGAAACTTTTTTTTAAATAGGTAGGATCTATTTGTAAAATAAATCTGTTGTGGTATGATTGGGTAAATAGAAACAAATTTTAGATCCGTAAATCTCCCTAAAATTAATAATAAATAAATTAAGTCGCATTATTTTAATTAAACAATTAACATATGATTTATCTTTATTATTGCTTAGTTATGATTTATTATTAGTTATGATTAGTGCCATCTTTAGAATTTAATTACTAGCCTGTTATTATAAACAAATGTATTTATATATCTATATTTATTATAGGTTTATTTGATTACTGACTAAATTGATAACATTGATGTTCAAACTAATAATACCCTATAATATATTCATTGCGCAAAAAGCAATAATATCTATAAATTAATTATCAAAGTTTTATCACATAACACAAAATTTAACCGTTTGAAAGTAACATAGTTTTAGGACGGTAAAAAGCTACGTATTATTTATTTCATACGGTTAATTTATCGATTAATTTGTGGTTTCATTATAATTAATTATTTGTAATATTTTGATGTGTTAATCGCAATTAATAAATTTATGGCACAAGTTTTATTTTGGTTTAAAAAGATTTTAACCTCGTAAGAAATATGATTCTTTTTGTTATTATGTGGACCTGTAAAAGAGGGATATCTGTGAGTCCGAAAAGAGAAATTTAACCTGCAAATATAAATAGAGTAAGTTAATGAAAGTATTATATGAACTAGCAAATAATACAGTAATACAATTTGTTAAGGATATCTAATGGAGAAAAGACAAACTTAACCTGCAAATATAAATAGACCACACGAGTGAAAATGGACTAATTTTTTTTTATTTTATCAGAACAATAATTTTATTGTATTAATTGTCATTATTGTTGGTTTTTTTTTGAAATAAGTGACTAACGTGTCTAATCCGAGTACTTAGCCAGTAAAAAATGTTATGTGATTTATAAAATAATGGAGCAATGAAATTTGTAATGGATACTTAAAAAGAAACAATGACCTATTGATGATGCGAGGAAAGTTGAGTTATCGATGTATATTTTTCTTTTAGATGTGGTATACCACAATGCAATAGCTATTTTTCCAAATGTAGTCATAGTTTTTGGAAAAAGTGGTATAGGACATGACAGGTTTTTGCTACGTGGGACAAGTTGGGTTGAGTTGAGAGAATCTAATCTTATTCCCTGTAACTTTTTAGACATCGCGTGACAAAAATTAGTCGATGAGAAGATGGTTAACTAATTTTATCACTTTAAAAAGAGTATGTAATTTGGAAGGGTATTGAAACATCACGCAATTAATTAATTTATTCTTAAGAATTTTCATTTAGTGGCTAAATAGAAAATGATAAAGTGTCTCGGTATAATATATTTGTTCGAGATAAGATCAACATAATCGATCAAGAGTGCCACTTGGTGAATATATTAGTGGGTACTGTTAAGATTGTAAATGTTAGTACTCTCGTTGGATAGTTACGTATAACATCTTCTCTATTTGTGATAGAAGGAAGATCACATATGATATTATCAATATCTTTGGAGATAATTGAGGGGTCTTCTGTTTACGGACCTAATATGAGTAGGTCAGTTCCTCGTCATATTCATATAAACTTGAAGCCAGAGATATAAGATTGAGAATTTTTGTCGTTCCTAATCTAGGGTAGAATTAATCCAACCAACTAAAATTAAAATCGTCTTATTATTCAATATGGATTAGAGGTGTTTGAGTGCATCCTCCCGATTCTAAACTTGTAGGTCTATTATCTCAATGCTGCCATAAATTGAGGGCAGTGTGACGTTTGTCCATTCAATAGTGGCACCCTGAGATATTCATTTTATGGTCGTACCAAAATAAACGTATACAATATTAGAAGAGTTCCTTAGAACCCTAGCAATGAGTATAAAGATGGATGACCATTCGATTAGGCCTAACAATAAAATTTCCTTAATAAGTTGTAATCTACCAATATATGATGGAATTTTTTAAGTCCATGATACTATAAGGGAAATTATTTTTCAAAAAATATTTGGCACTCATTGTATGTTAGCCGACTAGTTATTAAAAGAACACAAAGAGAACAAACAAGAAGGGTTCAGTTTTCAAATCCAACGATGTTAGTTAGTGTAAGGTGATGCGCACCACTAGAGAAACAACATTTTACAACCCGCTATTTAATCTGTTGCTAATCGATTATCAGGAGGAATAAAATTTGTAATGAATTTTAAACATAATCGATTTTAACTCATGAAGTCAGATAATGTGAGGATTTATCCGAACAGCGGACCAAATCGTTCAAATATTGGGTTAATTTGGTTCAATACATGTCTTGTAAAGTAGGCCGCATAAATGTATAACATTAATGGTATTTTATAAAATAATAAGTAAATATGCTTAAGCTTAGTAAAATAATGAGGCGAAACAGTAAAATATAAATTTAACATGTGGTATTTGGGCCCACTACCATCATTATCTAAAGAAATGTACCATTTTTGAGAAAGAGTGAGTAATCATTAATATATTACTACTTTTGCAACTCATCTATCTAGAATTTACGTGATTCTCTCTCTACATATTTGTGTGACTTATATAATATTTTTAGATAACTTTTCTCCTCATATACTTTTGGCAATCAATAATGACGACCACAATGATAGCTTAGACTAGTACCCGAGTATATCATCTAAAACCACACAGTTATAAAGCTCAATTTTGAATCATTGACATATGAAACCCAAACTTAGGCAGCCTTTGTTGTTCCAACAATTTTTGTAATGATGGATGAGCAACAAAAATATGATGAACACGCAACAAGAGTATGACAAACAATAACAGTTCGACGAACACCAAAATTTGATGTTGAATGTATCACAAATTTAGGAGATAAACTCCTCTTTTCCTCCAATTTATAAGCGTATCCCCAATAAATTCTGATATACCAACACAACCCACTTGGTAAGCGAATTAGACACGGTATGATAGATATTTTTAATAGTGGTGAGTTCAGATTTTTTAGTTACCGCGCCACAAATAAATCCGAAGGACAATTTGTACTATACTACTACTCCAAACAGGACAAATGTATTAACTTTTGACTAAGCTAGTTGCTAATCAACTTAAAACTATATGACTAATGGGTCTTTAAATTCGACCCGGTTTTATGACCCGACCCAATAAGCCCAAAGGTCAGTAATTAAAGTATACATACCCCAACCCTTTTCATTAATGATAGATGATCAGAATTTAATACTAGTAGGCACCTTAATTATCTCTCTGGTTTACACACTAAACAAAAAACACCACAAAATTATCAAAACACTCTCTAAACACTTTACCAGATTACCCTCAGCCAAACATAAACCAAACCAAATTGGCGACCACAGTGGGAGGCGACGGTACCTGAATTTTACATTCAAAACCGGTTCGGATGGATCCGAATAGGAAGGTGGAAAGGAAAATAAGGAGTACACCATCGAAGAGAAAGACCAGCTGATGGCTGAAATATAGGCGCTAAGAGCCATGAAACAAACAGAAAAAGGTATCAAAGACAAATCCTGAGCATCAGTACTTCACCACACTGAAAAACCTAGGGAAAATGAGCCGTCTTTGAAGACTCACCTCAGTTAATCAAAACACACAGGTCTAAGCCTGTTGAGAGTTCTGGATCTGAATCCTCCAGCAGCTCCTCGAATAAGGCAGAGCTTGAAGAATCATGGTCCTCAAGCAGTGATGAGTGGAGATCTAGAAAAAAGATAAGGTTAACAAAACAAAAGTCGAGGAAGAGGGATAGACATGGTAGGCTCAAAAGGCACCATGGAAAAAAATCATCCGACAAGCATGTTGATCAATTGTTGATTGATCTCTTTGTCTTTCAGTCCGAACAAGGTATTTTTTCAACTCCTAATGAAGATACTGTTTTCAGTCGTCATAAAAACTAGAGGCATTCTCCTTTGTCGGCAAATATATTGTCCGGACATCTTCTTAAAAGGTTTGATAGCTCCAAGATGGAGAAATATGATGGAAGTCGAGATCCGGACAACCACCTGGAACAATTCAAAAAATTTATGATGGATTTTGATGACGATGATAAGCTTTTGTGCAGAGCTTTCTCCCAAACTCTTACAGGGAGTGCTCTTAATTGGTATAACAGTTTACCTCAAGGATGTATTAGAAACTTTGAAATATTTTGGGTTGCCTTTCAGAGGAAATTTATTGAGAGCAAGGAACTGAAGGGTAATGGGGACAACATTATCCATTGCGCACAGGAATAAAATAAATTTTTGAAAGATTACGTAAGTTGTTTTATGAATACAAAGAACGGGCTAGCAGATTGCTTTGAGCATGTGGCAATTGCTTCTCTTAGGAAAGGATTGTATCCTGGGAATTTAGCTGATTCTGTGACTCTGAAGAAGGCTATGACCTGGGGAGGTTTATTAAACCAAGTGGGAAAACAAATCAATATAGAAGAAACAAAAGAAACAATATTGCACCGTCATGTGAGGTCTACTAATACAACACCTCCTACAACCACTAACCAATCCAGTTACAAGGTAAAGGAGTCTGGACAAGGGTCTAACCGGTCCAAGAAAAGTCAATCCAACCAGACCCAGAGCCAACAAACCAGGAGTAAGAGGGGTCCTTGGGTTCAGCCTGAATGGTTTGCTGAATTGAGGGAAAATGTAGCCACAATCTATTATAAAACCAAGAATGAAGTATACTTTCGAAAACCGGCGACATTGCAATCCTAGAACGTCTGCTTAAAAAGGTGAGATGGTGATCCTTGAAATATTTGATGTAGACTCTGAGTATCTAGATCCAGATCCAAATCGAAATAAGATGGGAATAATTACACAGAAAACTAAGACAGTTTGAATCATTAACCATTTTTGGAGGAGAAACTGTGACTGCACCTTCCACTTCGTCAAGGAAGAGACATGTCCATAATTTGGCTACCCAGTTAGAAGGTGGGATAGTTTCCCATCAGTGCCAGTCCCCATTCCCATTCATAGTCTTTAATGAAGATGACCTGAGGGACATTTCAGGACGTCATGAGGATGCAGTGGTTATATGAGCTTCTATAAGGGGAAATGATATACGCCAAATTCTGATCGATACTGGCAGTTCGACAAACATTCTATTTTTAAGCTCCTATAAGCAGATGAGGAATCCAGCAATTATTCAACGTTCGGACAAAACTATTGTAGGTTTCATAGGGAGTTCTGTAGATGTAATTGAGGAATTCGAGGAAGAAGTGTTGTTGGCAATGGGCCCTTTAAAAAAATGGTAAGAGTATTATTTGTCGTGGTGGATTGCCCCACATCGTGCAATGCAATTTTTGGGGAGGTCTTGGTTTTCCAGGATGCATGTTGTGGCCTCTACAGTCCATCAGTTCTTAAAGTATGTGGTTCAGGGACCAGTAGGCATTGTCCGAAGTAGTCAAAAGATAGCCAGAGAGTGTTATGCAACAGCTCTCACTCCTAAACCATTGGGGCAGTCCGGATTAATAAAGATTAGGAAGAGGGTGAGATTGATGATCCCATAGAGCCTCTCAGTGTCATAATACCTATTGAGGAAGTTGAAACTCACTCCCTCGCAGAGGGAAATAATGTCAAGACTGGTTACAAATTGGCACTAAAATTGAAGAAGAAATTCTTGTCTTTTTTACTGGATAATCAACATGTGTTTGCATGGTGCAATAGTGATGTAACCGAAGTACCAACAAATGTTATTTCACACAAGTTGTCTATCCGGTGTGATGTTGCGCCTGTTGTATAAAAAAGAAGAGCCTTTTCCAAGGAAAAAGTAGATGTAATTGTTCAAGAAATTGACCGGCTGACCAAGATGGGTCATATTAAAGAATCTCAGTATCCTTTGTGGACTGCTAATCTTGTGTTAGTCACGAAAAAGAACGAAAAATGGCATAAGTGTATTGATTTCACTGACTTCAATAGGGATTTCCCTAAGGATCTCTATCTTGTTCCTCGGATAGATCAGTTGGTGGTTTCTACATCTGGAAATAAATTGTTGTCCTTCATGGATGCCTTTTCAGGGTATTATCATATACAAGTGGATCTGAATGATCAATATCATACTACTTTTATCACAGATAAAGGTATTCATTGTTACAAGGTGATGCCTTTGGGGTTGAAAAATGATGGGGCTACTTATTAGAGGCTGGTGAACAAAACCTTTGCTAATCAGATTTGGAGGAACATGGAAATGTACATAGATGACATGATGGTTAAAATCTTGGTGGAATATTTACACATATCTGATCTTCAAGAGACATTTTCCAATTTAGAGACTCTGAATTTGAAGTTAAATCCAGAGAAATGTGTGTTTGGGGTCCGATCTGGAAACGTTTTGGGCTACATCATAAGTGAGAAAGCTATCCAGCCTGATCTGGATCAGCTTAATGCCTTGTTAGCAATGGACCCTTCTCGAAATGTTAAAAAAGTTCAAAGGCTCACAGGCAGGTTGGCTGCTTTGAACAAATTTATTTCTAGGTCATCGGACAAGTGCGCTCTGTTTTTCAAAATATTGAGAAATGCTAAAGACTTCAATTAGTCCCCACAGTGCGACCAAGATTTTATTGAAATAAAAAAACACTTATCTTCACCCAGAACTCTTTTCAAACCTGTTCGGGAGAAAAGCATTATGTGTACCTAGCTGTATCAGAATGCGCTATAAGTGTTGTCCTAGTAAGGGAAGTGGACAATTACCCTCGTATGTTGTACTACATCAGTAAGAGTTTACTAGATGCTGAAATAAGATACTTGAGGTTGGAGAAGTTGGCACTAGCCCTAGTAATTGCATTAAGAAAGAGGAGACCGTACTTTCAAGCTCATTCCATTGTTTTCCGAACGTCTTTCTCGTTAAAAAATATTCTTCAAAAGCTGATATATCAAGTAGAATGACCAAATGGTTAGTGGAATTGGGTGACTATAATATTGATTTTTCCCCTCGAACGGCAATTAAAGCTCAATTGGTGGCTAACTTCTTGGTATAATTCCATGTTGACAGATCTTCTGGACAAGATTCAGAAAGTGATTTCAAAAAGGAATGGGTGGTTCGAACTGATGGTGGATCAAGCACTATGGGTTGTGGGGCTGGAATTTGCTTAACTTCCTCGTATGGTGATAAAATATATCAAGCTATATGCTTCGGAATTAGGGCCTCCAACAATGAGTCTGAGTACAAGGCAACCATACCTGGTCTCAAGCTAGCTCTCTTATGTGGTGCTAAGAGAGTCTGGTTAATGAGTGACTCTCAATTACTCATTCACCATGCTCAAGGATATTCAGAGGCAAAGAAGGAACAATTGGTCAAGTACTTTCTCATATTAAAAGAAGTGGCAGCCAATTTTAATTTTTTTTATATGAATATATTTTAGATCGGAGAATACGTTGGCATACTCCATAGCAACTATAGCCTATTCTGAATCCTACCCCTGGATTCTTGTACATGAATTTCCATCTATACGCTTAGATCAAAATAAAGAAGATGAATAAAATATGAGCATACTTGTTATTGAACCTAAAGATTGGAGATACACACTCTTTCAATACATTTCCGATGAGACGTTGCCTTTGGATGAAGCTGTGCCAAAAAAGATTAAATACTAGGCTCGTGGTTTCTTGATAATAAAAGAAGTTCTCTACAAAAAGTCTTTCAGCATGCCTGCTATGCTGCTTGGGGTTTGAAGAATCCCAGGTTGTATTATCTGAATTATATGATGGGGAAGGCTCAACACACTGTGGATACAAGGCACTGACCGGAAGAGTTTTGTTAGCCATATACTATTGACCAACCATAATGGCAGATACTAAAGAAATATTGAAGAAATGTGATCCATGTCAAAGCTATGATAATGAAATTCATGTGCCACCGGTACCTATGAAGTCTCTTTCTGAACCAATACCCTTTTTCAGATGGGGGATGGATTTAGTTGGGCCTCTTCCTATGGCATCCGGTGGATGCAGAACTATTATAGTTGTCATTGACTACTTCTCTAAATGGATAGAGGAAACTCCTTTGGCTGGAACCACATCGAAAACTGTTATTAAGTTCATCCTATCCAACATATGTTGTAGGTTTGGAGTTCCTAGAAGATTACTACAAAAAATGGGCCACAATTTGATAACAAAGACATGGAAGCCTTCTGTACCTCTAGATGCATTCAACATTGTTTTTCCTCTCCTTTCCACCCTCAAGAAAATGGCCAAGTTGAGGTTGAAAATGGAACCATCTTGTCCAGATTAAAGAAGAATTTGCAAGGAGCTGCAGGAAAATGGCCAAGTTATTTACAAGGAGTATTGTCGGCCTACCGAACTAGTACTCGGGTTGCCACACAAGAATCTCATTTTGCTTTGGTGTATGGTATGGATGAAATTACTCCCATAGAAGCTACTTTACCATCACAAAGGGTCCAAAAATATTCCAAATAGGCTAATGATGTAACAATTAGGAATTAGTTGGACTTAATAGAGGAAAAAAAGGTTAAAGCACATTTGAGAATAGCACACTACCAATGCTTGATGAGGAGCAGGTTTGCTTCCAAATTTAAAAGAAGAGATTTTCAAACCAGAGATAAAGTTTTAAGGAAAGATACTAAAGAAAAGCACTTCGGTAAATTGGCTCCGAACTGGGAAGGCCCTTATGTGGTCTACGAAAAGGTAAAATCAGGGACATATAGGCTTCAAGAAAAAGAAGGAAGATCTCTATAGCATCCATAGAATGTTGAACATCTCAAGTTATATCTTCAATAAATTTATTCTATAAATATTTATTTGTTAAATACCAATGTAAATATTAGGGGGCATACTCTTTCCTACACTGGTGGCGTGAGGAGGTTTTAATGAGGTGTCCAAATTTTTTCAATAATATATGATGCTTTCTTCAAACGACTGGTGTGATTTTGTTTCAATTCAATTCGAATATAAAATTTCTTATTCAACACCCCGACTCTCAAGTTTTCTTGAGTAGATCGGATATGTTTAATATTTGGTCACGATTATTAAACATATGTGATCAGAGATATTAAATACTCTCGATTCAACACTTATGAAATTATAGGGGTTACTTAAACATTAGCCATGAAAGATTTAAACAAAGTATTAAACAGAAGGCAAATTGAATAATTAAAACTGATTGGACTCGAACCGACCAGTAGTACAAAAAATGCTTTGGCCATCAAAGGACTTTGTTTTTCCAAAAGTAAAAGTTACATAATAAAACCTTTGGCCTTGTTCCCTTCAGATTTTTCTTCACCATAATCTTTCTTGGGACTTTTGAGTTCGACACTTGAACTCTCACCCATTCTTTCATCATCATCAGTTGTGGAATCTATTCCACTAGAGCAGTTGCATTTGTCACCATCTGTTAGAGTATGAAATGGGATTTTCTTATACTATACATACTTCTATAAAGGACCAAGGGTCCTCTTAGGAAAGATCTCATGAAACAACAACACAATGTCAGATTTGATCCTGTCATCTCTCTTCTCTAGAGAGTCCACCACATCGTTGGTATACTTCTCTATACCATCGGTAACAACTTATTTTTATTGGCGATTCCTTCTCTTTGATCTTCTCTTGAACAATGCTTTCCAACTTAGTTTTCTCATTGGATAAAGTCAGGATAGCATCATCCTTAGTCTTTAACTGCTCCTTCATAGCTGTGAGGTTTTGTGAAGAAGATGTCTCCAGGTTGGAGTCTTTGGTTTGAATTTTGGTATTGGTCGCCTCTGATGCGATCAGCTTGGCTGCCAAATCTTATTTTTCCTTCTTCCGTACCTCTATGCTTTGTTGAGCACTAAGAAGATTATCTGACAAAGTTTGGTTGTTAGTGGTAAGAAAATTAATGGTGCTTGTTTGAGTTTTTACCTGCCTCTCCAGATCTAGTACTGGTCGGATGTAGCCTAGGAGGGAATGGCTCAAGGTGTCTTGTTCTCCGGATATAGAGTAGGAATTCCCATTGTAAGTTACCACGTTGGAAGAACTTAAAGGACGGTAAGGAACTGCAAAATCATCTTTCTCCAGATCATTAAAGTAAATACTAATGTCTTGAAAGGCTTCAAGGTCCACCTCGTCAATGCCATCACCAGTAACGTGTCCGGACTTGAGATATGTTTGAATTTCCTTCTGCAAGGTGGGATCAACACGAGCTAGGGAGGGACTTCTTTTGGGCGAAGGATTATCTCTGCCCCTAGAGTGAACTAATTTTTCTTAACAGCCTTCTTATCGCTACTGGCCTTGTGCTTCGTGTCTTTCTTAGGAGGCCTTGGTGGGTTTTTTTACTCTCCGAATTCCTTTACATTAACCTCCACTGCTTTTAGCAAGACCACATTGATGCCTCCATGGTTCTTCGAACCAATCCCCTCCTTAGTTGTTTGAGCTAAGTCTGTCATGGCCTTCTTTTTCTTATTCTTCATTTTTAGGGGCTTCGGCCCTGGAAGGCGGATAGAACTTGGCATCCTTAGGATCACATCCGAAAGGGGAGGGGTGGTTAACTCTTCCCATGTAAGATCTCTTCTGCCTGTGGTGTTCCACAAATAAAACCTTACAAAATTTCTTGACTTGCAGCAATTATGAAAGGCGTTCCCCCAGTTCTTTGATGCCCAAGCGTTTAGCTTCGCACAAGTGTTCTTCCCTGCCTCTAGATGGCCCAAGAACTCCTTCGGTAGAACTGGGGAGAAACATCGGTTAGTCTAAATAAGAAAGTTATAACTTTAGAAATATAAAAAAATAAGTAAGAAGAACTTACCAATGCTCTTCCAACGACTGGTTAGAAGGCTTCGGTTTGTGTCAGCTTTGATTTTCCTGTCGTTCTCCCAATTTCCACTAATGAAGAAGAACTGCATCCTCCAGGGTTTTTCGGACTCCAAGAGGTCATCCACCACTTTAAAATTATTCCACATGTTGTAATGATAGAAGGAGATTTAATGATTCTTGCATAAGCTTGCTACAACAGAAAACTGTTCCATCAGGAGTGAAATTTTAGATAGCCTGAACGCCATGATGCAAGCTAGGAGGGTGTACCAAGCGTTGGGGCTCAGTTGGCTAGGGCATAACTTAATCAGAAAAAATATCTGACGATGCAGGATCCAATGGGAAACGAGTCCCCAATTTAGTAGTTCGGTGTAAACTGCCACCTCATTCAACTTACAGTCCATTGGGGTCTCCGAAGTAACAAGGATCCTCACCTTCACAGACTCAAGGATCCCTCATTTAGTTTAGATCCGACCCAACTCAGGTGTGTGGGTGTAGACATAATTAATATTCTGAAGGGCCATCATGTATTTGACACTAACCTTCTAAAAATAGGGACCCGCTTTGCCCTCCAAACTTTCTGGAAGAGCGTCCGGATGAGTCATGCCCACTTTGGTTTTCCCTTTCCGATCTAAGGTTGTATCCCTTGTTTGACCGGATGCCTGAGCCTCGAAAGGGGCTTCCTCTATGCTGTCCTCCATGTTCACTTCCATCACTGTGGAAGGTTGTTCAGCTGGTTTTTTGAGGGAGCCTGCTCTGACTCATTTGATGGTGGTTGTTCAGAAGTTTGTACAGATGACGCTTCTAAGATTCTGGTATCTGGTGGAGGCTCTGTCCGGATTTAGCTTGTGGAGCATCCTTTGTTACTTCCGAACCGGAGGTTTTTGAAGATGTGGGTATGGATTTGGTTTTGGATTGACGCGCAACCCGACGAGGAGTTAGCTTATCTGGTGATCTTTCTGTGTCTGATCCCATTGCAATAAAGGGTGAGGGTTTCTAACACTGGAAACGACTTTTTCTTTTGGTAAAGGGTTTTGAGATTCTTGGACTGCGGAACCAGATGGGACAGGTGAAAGGTTTGTTGTGAATGTAAGTTTTCTGGTTCTAAAGTTTTTTGAAGAATATGACCCTTGATCGACGTTCTGGTTTGGCGGGTTAATTTTCTCACTTGGAGAAGTGGGAAGATCGACAACAATACATTTATCCCTCGCTACTTTCTGTGCTCTCTCTAATTCAGACAAGTTTAACCAACCTCCTTTAACTAAGACGTTTCTGGCTGTGAATATATATATATGTCTCAAGAACAAGTTTAAGGATAAACTTGGTTTTCTCTCTAAGAAACTTTGACTGTGGAAGACAATGAAACAATATAAAGGCTGCACAACGTGTGAAAAAATGAAACCTAAGTAACTTTCTAGACCTAGTGGGTGCAATAATGTAGGAGAAAAAATGGTTGGAAGGTCGAACTAGATTTTGAAACGTGTCCTACGATTCAAAAAAAACTCTTAGAATTCTGAGAAGGAAAATCAGTCCTGATAAAGTTCGAACGTGGTCACTTGTGAGAATAAATGTTTTCAGTTCGAACAATACAGGCAGATCAGACAAAGTTGATGTTAATTTTTTGAGTTTTAGATCTTCCAAAAATCTTCTGTAATACCTAAAAGGGGCTACTAATGAGTTTGGAGTTTTTCGTTAGCTTGCCACAAATAAATCTAAAGGAAAATTTGGACTATACTCCAAATATCCAAACATGACAAATGTATTAACTTTTGACTAAGCTATTTGCTAATCAACTTAAAACTATATGACTAATGGGTCTTTAAATTCGACCCGGTTTCATGGCCCGACCCAATAAGCCTATGGATTAGTAATTAAGATGTGAATACCCCAACCACTTTCATTAATGAGGGGTGATCAGAATTTCATACTAGTAGGCAGCTTAATTATCTCTCTACTTTATACACTAAACAAAAAACACCAAAAAATTATCAAAACACTTTCTAAACACTTTACCAGATTACCCTCAGCCAAAAATAAACCAAACCAAATAGTAAATTTTACATTCCCACTTTTTACATTCCATCGATGTACATCTTCACAGTCTGTATGTGGAGGGGGTAATGAGAGAATTAGTTCGTTAATTTCCTAGAGGTCGTGGTGATATCTTGCACTACCATACCTAATTTGAGAACCCCAATACCATCATTCATCCAAACGGATGTCAGAAACTTTCAGGTTACAGCCAAACCTTGAATCACGAATATTACTTTTTCTTTAATGAGACATTATTGATGTGGAAATAAGTCACATATCTTGCCAGAACGACGTGGATTTTCTATTAGCGGTCATCACCTTATATATTTTCATTATCGTCCACGACCAAGAAGGCCAAGAATAATAATTTATGCTCCATAATTTTTTTTTCTAACCTTATCGAGTTACACTATATAAAAGAGTTTTTACAACTTATAATGAACCATGTATGTTGTGTCAGGTTAATAGTTTTGAGTATTGGATATGCAAGTTACACGATTTGTTTTGGATTCATGTATCTTTAAGAAATACAATGTTTATAATGTGAGCAACATGCATATATGATGTAGTTGAAATTGAGATAAAATTGCTACATGTTGAAAATATGAAAGTTTTTAGAAACAAATGGTACAAATATCGAGGGTGATCGTGATGTTGTCAGACTTGCAACGATGACCATAATTTACAAAAAAAACATAGAAAAATATTCATCAAAGCCGTTGTTCAGTAGAACATGATCAATTTTTAAAGCGAAGAGATTACCAAAAAAATGCTTTTGACCAAAAATACAGACAACTCAAAATATAAAATTCATCGAGTAAATAATACAATCATTTAGTTTATTGATCACGTTTAAGTCTCTAAAAACTATCTTAGAAAACATGTTTAAAATAGTTATCGTAAAACCAAAAATTTAAAACATAAAAAATAAATTTGCGAAAACTATTTATCACAAAATTATAAAAATAAACATATTATAAAAAATGAAAAATAAGTATCCTCGTACTTATAACTATTTTAATAAAAAATAAATAAATAATTTAATAAATAAAAGAAAACAAAAATATGTCCTTAGATGTAATTACCGGACGGATGGGTTTCAAGTATAAAAAGTGTCGGACTATTCTGCTGTAACAAGAACCATTGGTATTCTTCCTTCATTTCAACTAGAGGTATTTTCTTTTACATTTAAGTTTGTTTTCTCCGATTTTGTCTTGGCATTTCACTTTTTTTCTGTTTGCTACATCTATATATGTATTTTACCTGGATTACTTCATGATTGTTTATTTAGTCGGATTATATAGAACTGCATCAACATTATTGTATCATCCTAATTAGTCGATGAAAAGATGGTTAACTGATTTTATCACTATAAAAGTTATGTAGTTGGGAAGGGTAATGAAAACTCTTACAATTAATTTATTTATTGTTATTTTTTTAATAGTTAAATAGAAAATGATAAAGTGTCTTGGTATAATGTATTTGTTCGAGATAAAATCAACATAAGATTGATCGTGCCATTTGGTGAATATATTAGTGGGTATTTTTAAGATTGTAAATATTAGTACTCTCGTTGCATAGTTACGTAGAAATGAAAGTTCACATATGATATTATCAATTTCTTGGAGATAATTGAAGTGTCTTATGTTTTCAGAACTAATATGAGTAGGTTAGTTCCACGCTCAATTAAAAATAATATATATGATATTATACTATCTCTATCGAGTGTAAATTGACGTATTATACGATATATGTATTGGTTTATAATACATGTATGAAGGAGATATATATCATACTAGAGTGAGATGAAATCTACATTACATCATCAGATTTATTTAAACTTGAAACTAGAGATATAAGATTGAAAATTTGTTGTCCCCAATCTAGGAGAGGACCCTAGAGAGGCATTTTTATAATTTTTTAGAATTAATCCAACAAAACAAAATTGAAATTGTCTTACTATTCAATATAGACCAGAGGTGTTTCAGTGCATCCTCCTAATTCTAAAACTTTAGGTTTATTATCTCAATGTTGCCATAAAGTGAGGGCAGTATGACGTTTGTCCATTCAATAATGGCACCCCGAAATACTCATTTTATGGTCGTACCAAAATAAACGTATACAATATTAGAAGAGTTTTTTTAGATACCTAGCCATGAGTGTAAACATGGATGACCATTCGATTAGGCCTAACAATAAAATTTCCTTAATAAGTTGTAATCTACCAACATATGATGGAAGTTTTAAAGTCAATGATCCTATAAGTGAAATTATTTTTTCAAAAGAGATTCGACACTCATTGTATGTTAGCCGACTAGTTATGAAAGGAACACAAAGATAACAAACAAAAAGGTATCTATTTTCAAATTCAATGATGTTAGTTAGTGTAAGGTGATCCGCACTACTAAAGAAACAACATTTTACAACCCGTTATTTATCTATTGCTAATCGATTATCAGGAGCAACAAAATTATTAACGAATTTTAAATAAAATCGATTTTAGCTCATGAAGTCACATAATGTAAGGATTTATAAGAACTACGGACCAAACTATTCAAATATTGGGTTAATTTGGTTTAATACATGCCTTGTAAAGTAGGCCCAATAAATGTATAGCATTCATGGTATTTTATAAAATAAGAAGTAAATATGCTTAAGCTTTGTAAAATAATGAGGTGAAATAGAAAAAAATAAACTAAACATTTGGTTTTTGGGCCCGTCACAATCATTATCTAAAGAAATGTATTATTTTGAGAACGAGTGAGTAATCATTATTCTATTACTATTTTTGCAACTCATCTATCTAGAATCTAGGTGCTACTCTCTCTAAGTATCTGTGTGACCTATAAAATATTTTTTGACAACTTTTCTCCTCATATATTTTTGGCAATCATTAATGACGATCGCAATGAGAGCTTAGACTAGCACCAAAATATATCATCCAAAACCACACAGTTATAAAGCTCAATTTTGTATAATTGATAGATGAGTACTGAAACTTAGGCAACCTTTGTTGTTGCAACAATTTATGTAATGATGGACGAGCAACAAAAACATGATAAACGAGCAACAAAAGTATGACGAACGAGCAACAGTTCGACGAACACCAAAATTTGATGTTGATTGTATACCAAAATTGGAAGATAAACTCCTCTTTTCCTCCTAGTTATAAGCTTATCCCCAATAAATTCTGATATACCAACACAACCCACTTGTACGGGAACTAGACGTATAAATGGTATGATAGATATCTTTAATAGTAAATTTTACATTCGACTTTTGACATTCCATCGATGTACATCTTCACGGTCTGTATGTGGAAGGGGCAATGAGAGAATCAGTTCGTTAATATCCTAGCGGCCATGGTGATTTCTTGCAGTACCCAACCTGATTTGAGAAGCCCAATACAATCATTCGTCCAAATGGATGCCAGAATTGTTGAGTTGTGGCCAAACTTTGAATCACAAATAATACTTTTTCTTTAATGAGGCATTATTGAGGTGGAAATAAGTCACATATCTTTCCAGAACGCGGTCGATTTTCTATTACCGATCGTCACCTTGTATATTTTCATTCTCGTCCACGACCAAAAAGGTGAAGAACAATAATTTATGCTCTATAGGTTTTTTTCTAATTTTTTTAACTTTATCGTGTTACACTATAGAGTTTTTACAATTTATAATGAACCATATATGTTGAGGACGACAATCTAATTTTAAAACTTTAGGTGTAAGATACCAAAGGTTACCGCAAAGTGTCCTTATGTCATTTAGAATTCAAAAGCTTCATTTCTTGGAGTGGCTGTATAAGATATCGACATAATGAGTTCGAACCTACCAATGCAAGAGAGATCGTTGGACGTCCATAATTCTGGAGGTTACCTTGTCAAGGAGGAGGAGACATTTATTAAATGATAGTGCGTGATTAGGAGAACTCTAATATACATAACATGGAGATTCTTACCTTTGAGGAGAAGACAAACCATAAAATACGACTGCAAATAGCCTCGAGACAACCACAAAATAACCTTCAAACTAGCCTTCAAACCATGATCACAAAGCCAATGATATTGCAATACCAAAATAGTTACCGAGCCCATTGGGGGTTTCAACCCAAAAACGTGCATGTAGGACATGTAAAATTATTATGCTCGGGGTTATGGACTGAAGTAACCGAGGGCATAAAACCCTTGAGGATAAATTAAAACCATAAAAAACATGCAACAAACAAATAAATTTGTTCAAAACTTGAAAATCATGCATCAAATCACTATATGCTTCAATTTACTGAAAACGATTGGAATAAATAGAGAATCCCAACCGTCGAGGACGTAACAGACGGTTGCTATCAGCAAAGCAGGATCGACCGAGGAGAGGAGGTAGGAGAAGGAACAAAAATACCAACGTAAATATGATATGGTGGGAATCCAAAATGAGCAACAACGACAGCAATGCGCATCATGGGTAGAAAGCCTTATAACAAAAGGTAATCCCAGTTGACATGAACAACCAGAAAAAAGAGAAAGAATATAAAATATAAATAATGAAACATGATACAAACATAAAAACAAGATTGGAAACTCTTAAATTGAGCCGGATTGGAAAAAAATACTGACGGCTGACCAAACCTAGGGTTTCCTCAGAGAATAGAGAGTTTCTTAGAGATAATTGAGGTGTTTTTTGTTTTCGAACCTAATCTAAATTGGTTAGTTTTATGCTCCATTAAAAAATAACATTTGATAATTTACTATTTCTATCGAGTCTGTAATAACGTATTATACAATATATATATTGGTCATACTAGGACAAATGGGTCATAATATCAAAAATAAATATGGTTAATATGACAATTTTGTTGTCCCAAAAAAATAATTTAGATGGGCAACATGTAAGTGGCCTAATTATTTGCAAGAATCTCTGTTTGTTTTGGTTTATGAATGGGAGGAAAGAGTGCTGAAAAATGTTTTCTTACATACTGGAGACAAAAGGTTAGGAAAGCTAGTTCTAAATTGGGAAGGACCCTATACGTTAAAAGAAATGGTCAAGACTGGAACTCATAAACTGGTGGACCAAGAAGGCAACTGTTTAAGGCTCCGATGGAACAATGTACACTTAATGCTTTATCTTCAATAGTTGTATAAAATGTTTATTTTGTTTGTATTGTTTTTCACTTATGTAAATATTTAGGGACATAGTTTTTCCTATTATGGTGGCTCGTGGAGGTTGTAATGAAGTATCTGAACCGCTTGCGATCTATTGTATTTTTCTTAAACCATCATTATTTTATTTTTGTACTTAGTATCTATTGATAATCACGTATACCTTCGAATGAATTACGTTCGAATGGATTATTTTAGAATGGTAAGACGTGAATGATTTGTATATCTTTGAATGAATTACTTTTGAATGGTTAGAAGTGATTGATCTGTATACCTTTGAATGGTTATAATAGTTTAGTTATGTATACTTTCGAATGGTTAGAAGTGATTGATTTGTAAACCTGGAAATGTATTACTTTCGAATGGTTAGAAGTGATTGATTTGTATACCTTGGAATGGTTTGAAGTAATTAATTTTTATACCTTCAGATGGATTACCTTCGAATGTTTATAAATTATTATTTTGTATACCTTCAAATAGATTAGTTTCGAATGGTTATAATAGTTTATTTATGTATAACTTCGAATGAATTTCTTTGAATTATTAAAATACTTGTTTTACCTTCGAATAATTAGAGCACATGAAAAATGAAAGAAAACAAAAAACTTTAATTCATTTAGGGGATAACAAGTACAAAATGCCTTGGCTATGCCGAAGGCTTATAAAAAAAGGAAATTTTGAATAGTATTGCAAAATCCATTGGGTAAACTAAGAACTTCTTAGAATCCAAACAAAATAAAAAAATGAATCACATACTCTAAGGACTTGTAACAATAACATAAAAAGTCATTGGACTCCGGGATCTTCCCATCAGCATTTTCTTATTTTGAATTCCCAACTTTAGAGTTCTCCAGTTTGGAGACTGCAACCCTTCGTAAGAAGCTTTTAGTTGTGAAAGTTAATCTTTAACCAATTTGGAATGATCCGCTAAACCATCAGCACACATTTTCCTCTTTGAGAGACTCACTATGGTTCTTGTTTTCTTCTTTAACAAAGGTAATGGTATCCATTTGTGCTTTGACCTCCCTCTCTAATTCGGAAATAGGCTTTACGAAGCCAAAAGTTAACTATGCCAGTATGTCATGTTCCTTTATCAACTCGAAAGAGAGCATAATCATTTACCACATTTTTTATTGTGCTAGTGGATTCAGAGGATTATTTTTCAAAAGCATCAAAGTCAATCCCACCCATAGTCTTCATCAGATGCTATACACCACGTAATGGAGAATATGGGTTGGGTTCTGGAAGTGTTGGGGGAACAAAGGATGAGATTGTAATAGGGATGATCTCCTGATGGCGGTCTTTCTTTATCCGTTCACGAATGATGTAATGAAGCCGGGCTGGCTTCTTTTAGATGCCAAACCCGCTATAGTCGGTATCGCAGCTGAAAATAAGACGATGCATAGTTCCAGTGAAAGTTTCCGAAACCTGGGAGGCCCTTCTCTCCTGGACTGAAGGCGGCTGATGTTAACTTTGTAGTTGGAATTCTTAAGTAGCATAGTAGCACTAAAAGTTTTGATGTATAGGGTTTTATGTTTCAAAATTGTAAGTCAATGCCGTGGAGGACCCTTCATACAAGTTTGCTGCTAGGAGTCTCTCTTGTCGAATCAATAGAAGTCCTAATAGAAGTTTACAGACGTGGCTCTTCCATCTACAATCTACTGCTCCCTCTTAGTTGTGGATGATGATTCGAAAGCCTTAGCCTTTGATGAATCCAATCATCAGTAAGATCAGAGTATATAATTCCTTATCCCTTCAGTCCAGTTTGAATCCTAGAACTAGTAGGTGATTTTTTTCTTCTCTCTTTTATCGGTATTATGCTTGCTTCTCATGTGTGTGTTTTTATTTTTCAACACATGATGTTATACTTGTGTGTCACCATATTTGATATTAGCAGTGAATGCAGCTAGGAAAGGTTCATCAAGTATTTCAGGTTAAGACTCATTGGGTTGCTCCACGGTTTCAACCTCAACTATGTGTTTCTTTGAGCTTTGCTTGGATTTCTTATCCTTCTTAGCCTAATGGTTGGGGGCTCTGGTCTTGTAGACTCAATCCTCTTAAGGATAGTCGATGCCTTAAGAGAAGTGGTCGATTTCTCCCATGTTAGACCTCATTCGGAGCTAGTCCTCCAGAGGTGACTCTAAACCAACTTGTTAGTGGTAAAACACTCGTGGAAGCCATTGGACCAATTCTCTTTAGCCCATTGATGCATTGTTTTAAAGGTAATTTTGGCATCGTCCAGATAATGCAGATAAGATTTTGGTACCACAGTAAAACAAAAATTAGAGGTAAGTTTCAAATAATAAAATATGAGCAACAATATAAGTTCGAAAGACTACCTTTTCTTCCAAAATCTCGTGAGTCAACTGAGATTACCCTAAGAGGTGTCTTTCTTTCCGTTGTCCCATTAACTGCTGACAAAGAGAAACTGCATCTTGTATACCTTGTCAGCCTCCAACAGATCATTCACCACTTTGTACTCATGACCCATGTTTTAGAACTGAAAAGGATTCTAAGAATTTCGTGGCAACCGAGCGATGGCACTAAATTTTCCATCGGTAACCAAATTTTTGATAACTCAGATTCCATGATACATGAAATTAGGGTAGACCAAGCATTCAGACTAACCTGACTTGGGCATAGTCTCACCAAGTTAAAGTAGTTAACAATTTCCATGTCCATAGGAAATCAGATAACCTAATTCAGCATATCCGGATAGACAACTAACTCCCTCAAACAACAATTCATCATAGTTTTGCTTCGAGTGGGTAACCAACACCTCTTTCAGGAACCCCCATTTATCATGAATGACATCCACATCAGTCTTTTAAAATTATTTATAAGATATTTTTTCGAGGGCTAAAATATAGTTAGAACTGATCATGCCTTACACATCCGTCCAACGGCGGAGGGAAGTGTTTCACCCATTGTTTCTGTGGCTTTAGCCTCACCAGATTTACCACCTTTGGCCTTCGAAGTATTCTTTCTAGAAGACTTGGAAACCTCAAAGTTCTCTTTGGATCGATCATATGTATCCATAGAAGATTCCTCAGTCAGATATTAACCTTCCAACTCCGTGGGATTGGATCTAGAAGTAGTTGTCTGGTGATGAACACTATCTCTCTATATTTAGTTATTGTGATGGAGAGTCAAGAGAAAACTGAGTTTGTTAGATGGTAAGATGGATGTGTGTGAACTTTAGCTGGTCTGACCAAGCTTATAGGTGAGTTTTCTTTTGTATCATAACCAATAGCTTTAAAGGTGTAATGACGTTTACGACTAGTGGCCCCTTGAGAGTGTGATAGTCTAGTTTAATGACTTTTTTGAGGTAAACGATTGAGCGGAGGAAGAGGGTTCCGGTGGAATATTGTGTCTATTGTGTGGAGAAAACACCCTCATAATCAATCATTTGAGTGACAACTATAGTGTCTTCGGATGCGAGACACCATGCACCTAATTTAGTTTTTTTTCTCCCTGGATTAATCAGAGCAACACATCCAATCGGTTAAATTTTTTCTGGTATTGAGCATACAAATAAATAAACATCACCATAGATTGAATATGCGGTGGTAATAATGTTGGAGGGAAGAAAAAATACTAGTGATGATTATCTTTGTGGTGGTAATGAGGCATATCTTCTCTCTTTAAATTTAAATTTTCTCTCTTTAAAAATTACAATAATGAGACAATAAGGTGGGATGTTATATAATGGACTATAGAAAACTCTCAGTTGTAATTCCAAAGAAGTGTAAATGTCGCCAATGACTATAATCTCGAGGGGAGTAGGACAATTTCTAATTTTTGATATGCCTCACCTATGGCATAGCGAGACCGTGAACCTAATAAAATGATGAGACTTGCTCAATGATGCATCCTAACTACAATAATGAAAAAGATACCTCAGATATATCAGAATGATGCCACCAGATTTGTCTAAGCAAGTTAAAGCAAAACTTCGAAGGGATACATCTGGCGGGATGATCAACTATTATACGAATACCGTGTTGGTTAACGTCTCCAAATATCTTTTAGGTGACTAAGATGGATATCTAATGAAGGCAGAGATATTCAAAAGCCAAATTGAACTTAGGCCAATATTTGTCATGTATTTTTATATATCATTCAAATGTAAATATTTTACTATCACAATATTTTATTTTATCTTTTAGCTTAATGGGTTTTGAACATTCGACTTACCACATTAGTTTGGTGCAACCCATTAGGTCCATTTAGAATGATTTAGCATAGAAAAAGGATTTTAGGAAACAGTTAAGAGGGATGAAAACATTTATGATAAAAAAGGAGTCATTATCTCTTAACCCTTTAATTAAGCTTCTCAATTATCTTTATCCTCACCATCTATAATTATTTTTTCCTTGGACTTCACTAAATATCCTTTCGAACAAAACTTATTCACATTAGGGACAATATTTGAACCAGTTTGAGTGGCCCCTCCATTTCTAAAACATTTTTCTTAGGTCTTTTCTTAGGAGGATAATCTGTAGTTACCTTCTTGATTTCATGACTATGAGTCTTTGTCTTGTTCAAAGTGAAACTTGAACATCAAAGGTTCTCAATCGTTTCATCATATTGGCCACACCGAGAAGGGTCATCAACTTGTCTCCCAAAATGGTACCTTTAGACGAACACAATAAGTGGCTAATGACTAAATTCAATAGACTGAAAGACTTATAAATTTACTCAACCAATTTGCCTTCTCTCATTTTCTCACTCCAGTGAGCTTGTTTTCTAAAGTCTTTAAATGTTGCTACCTTAAGTATTGTTGTTGACATTTAGAGATCACTTTATAAAATGTCCGAGTCATAATTTAAATGCCCAATAGATTACATAAAACCAGTAACCAATAAATGAAGGGGTAGATTTACTTATACTCTTCCACCTCTACAGAAGAACTCATTAACCACCTTATAGTCATTCGAGAGGATGATGAAGTAGATAGGAAGACATAGTTATTTGAGTGTGAAAAAATTATAGTGAACTCCTCCGTAATCAACAAAATTTCAGAAAAACTCGAGACCATGATGCATGACATCAAAATAAACAAAGCATTTTGGCTGGCCTAAATAGAGAAAAGTCGCACTAGATCGAAATATCGAGCTATAACAGGATATATGGGAAACTAAAAATCCCATATTAGAACATCTGAATATACTACAAGCTTATTCTTCTTCACATAATGTGGTGTCTCTTCAACCTCGAAGAGACGTATCTTAATATATTCGAGGAATCCCGAATTCCCCCTCAGTTTCAGAATATCCTTTTCAAAGTAATCAAAATGTTTTCCACTATATAAGGTATATATCGAGTGTCAATGTGATGAAAATTACTCCCCACCACTTTAGATATCTCCAGAGGACGTGTCTGATAAGTTTCAGTCTTATTTGAGCCGTTTTGCTTGATAGACACTTTCTTTCCCTCTCTATAAATCTCAATAACCTCATCCAAAGCATTAATCACAACCTCGTCCTGGTTTGCAGGTTAGACATCGGTCTCATCTCCCAATTTCATCAGCACCCTAACGATTTGTTTTTACCGTGGAACCCAACAGATCTCTAAAGTACTACTAGTTGAACATAAACAATCGTGTTGACACCTGCATACACTTTATTTTCGGATGCAACCAATCCTTTCAGTCGATTATTATTATTCGGTGATGATTTGGCACGCTTTGAGGCTTGAAGTCCAGCTCTTGAGGAGTTAGTCTTTTGTATTTCTCATTTGAGGTATTATTTAAACGTGATTCAGAGTCGTGGCTGCCCCATTGATATAAATGAAGGTCTATGAATATTGTTTTTTAGAGTGAGATTGTCGAGAGGGGCGAGAATTCTTTGGTAAGCATGGTGCTTGCTTATGTTGTTTCTGTTAGAGTAAATTATGCAGTCAAGCATAATGCAGTAACAACTTCACGGAAAGCTTTGAGAGATACAGTCATTTCAGAAAATATTATAGAAGAGAAGTTTGAAAAAGTTAAACAGTAGATGGTTTTCTTAGAAGATTAGTTTACTACGTAATATTTAAGAAATTTTATTAGTGAAATGAAATGAACCTTTCACAAAAACTTTGTTTTTTCTGTTAAAATTTTTTTAACGCAATTTTACATTCTAAAGAAGCCGAAAGATTAAATCCTGCATTCTAAAGAAGTAGATACATTCTGAAGAATCAGATGAATTAAATCATACATTCTAAATCCTACATTCTAGAAAAAAGCAAAGGATTAAAATCCAACATTTGGTATAAGAGCCAAAATGTCGCATACGCGAGGACATGATGATAGTTATGCCAGTATGGTGAGAGGCAGTGGAAGCATGCAGACAAGAATTTATGGGGGTAGATTTGGCCCAAAATTGTCTGATACGAATTACCAAGTATGGCAATACAAATCAATATTTTCATGCTCATCAAGGGACTTTGGGAAGCAGTGGAGTCAACGGTTGAGAGAAAAAATGACTAGCTTGCACTCATTGTTCTCTACAAAGGTTGATGAAGAAAAGCTATATTGCATTATGGATAAAGATATCGCAAAAGGAGTTGGGATACGCTGAAAGAGACTCAAGTTGAAGGAGATCGTGCTTTTAAAGTCAAAACTCAGGCGTTAGGCGTTAAGAAGAGAACTAGACAACATGGACATGGCTGAGAATGAATCTATTGATGAGTACACCAAAAAGATGATTATGATTGTGGGTAAGATAAGGTTTCATGGAGCAAATGTGGACAACAAATATTTAATCGAAAAGTTGCTTGATCGGTGTCATCAAATTTTATGCCGAAAGATTAAATTCTACATTCTAAAGAAGCCGAACAATTTTAAAAAAACCAATTGATTAAATACTAAATTCTAAAGAAATAGAGCGATTAAAAACTATATTCTAGAGAATGTTGAAAGTTTAAAATACAACCGTTCTATTGTTTGGTAATTTGTTTTGGTTTTATATTCAGTGTTGTATGACAATTCTTTATGAAATAAAATACTATAGCATTGATTTCTTCTGATAGCTTTATTAAAAACGTAGCTACTGGCTTTGTGGGTCGGTCGGTATGGAGTTCTTTACCGTCTGCGTAATAAGGGCAACCAGATTGTGCGTAAAAGTAGGTTACACTTGTTCCATTTTATTATACAACTTTTTTAGGTGGTAAAGGTTACAAATTAAAATCTTGTACAGAGAGGAGCTCAACTTTTTCTTCCATGGGCGATGGCGATGACCCAAGGCGTGATAATGCTTCTTCATAAAAGTAACCAAAGCAAGTTTTATACTCAATTTTATTGTCCTGGATTTCGAAATCAGGGTGTTTCTGTTTTAGTTGGATTTTTTTCGAAATCTTATGTTTTTATTAACTATTTTATATTTTTAATAGGTTTGTATATTTATTACTGGCAAAGAGAATCAATGTTGTTTGGAAGAAACGAAATCTTCCTTCTTGTATCAGATATAATTAAAGATAATGATTCCAAATAAAATACCAAGTATGAATAAAATAAACGTAAACAGCACATAACACTTTACGTGGAAAACTTTTTCTGTGTAGGAAGTAAAAATCACGGTACTAATTTCGGAGTCCAACCAAAATATTCACTATCAGAAGAGGAGATACAAAACTATTCTCTAGATAAAACTAGAGCATACACCCCTCAAAGTATGACAACTTCATACACAAGATAGTAAACCGAAATAAATTAACTCACAAAAATATCTCAAAAAACGCAGTTAGAAGAAGCTGATAAAAAAAACACACTTAGAAGACTACAAATCAAAAACCTTTTGGTTAGATTGTAGAGGACAAATAGTCGAGTATTCTCACCAAAATTGAAGTCGATCGGACAACGAAAGATATTCCGATTCACAGCACAAAGTGCCGCCTCGAATCGTTTTTCTCTCAAAACTGCACTATAGAATATGATATTTATCTCAAAAGACACTGTATAAATTTATATTTATAAAGAAACAAAATCCTATGTGTTACCCTTATTGGGCCTTAGCCCATATGATAATTAGACTCCCACATAGGAAAAGCCCAACAAATCTCCCCCTCACGACTATGTGGGAGGATTCGTCATCCCGACGATTAATCTACAATGTTCAATCTTTCCTCTAGGCAATGCCTTTGTCATCATGTCAGACCTATTATCATCTATATGAACTTTATCAACCTCCATTTGTTTAGCATCAAGAATATCTCGAATCCAATGATATCTCACAGCAATATGTTTCTACTTTGAGTGAAACGACGAATTCTTCATGAGATGAATAACACTCTGATTATCACATAACAATACATACCTGTGTTGCTCAAATCCAAGTTCTCTCAAGAACTTCTACATCCATAGTAGCTCTTTACTCCCTTTTGTTACTGCAATAAATTCAGCTTCTATCGTTGAAAGGGCAACACACTTTTGTAATCTTTATTTCCAAGAAACAGCACCACCACAAAAGTTAATCAAATATCCATAAATAGACTTGCGAGTATCAACATCTCCAGCCAAATCTGAATCAGAATAATCCAACAACTCAAGTTTCTCCATCCCAAAACTGAGCTTTAAATTAGAGGTTCCTCGCAGATACCTCATAACCCATTTCACGGCTTTCCAATGCTCTCTACCCGGGTTTGACAAAAATATGCTCACAACACAAACAATATGAGCTAAATCAGGACGAGTACATACCATGGCATACATGAGACTTCCAACTGCAGATGCATATGGAATGTTAGCCATATCTCTCTTTTCTACATTAGTTGAAGGACATTGTTTCTTTCTTAACTTGAAATGACCGGAAAGTGGTGAGCTAACCACTTTAGCTTTGTCCATCTTAAAGTTCTGAAGAATTTTCTCGATGTATTTTTCTTGTGACAAGAACAACTACTTCGAATCTTTGTCTCTAGTAAGTCCAATTCTAAGAATCTGCTTTGCTAAGCCTAAATCTTTCATTGCAAAAGACTTACTTAAGTGTTTCTTCAAAGTATCATCAGTGTAAAGTAAAAGTACAATAAAATCAGCATCGACAAATTTCTTCACAAATACACAATTATCAAAAGAAGTCTTCTTGTAGTCCCGCTCCCCATAACTGACATGAACTTCTTATACCACTGTCTCGGAGCTTGCTTCAAACCATATAGACTCTTTTTTCAGTTTGCACACATAATCTTCTTTTCCTTCAATCATAAAATCTTCAGGTTGTTTCATAAAAATTTCTTCTTCCAAGTCACCATACAAAAATGCCGTTTTTACATCCATTTGCTCAATTTCCAAGTCTAGACTAGCTGCAATGCTTAGAACGACACAAATAGACGACATTTGTACAATTGGAGAAAATATTTCATCAAAATCAATACCTTTTTTTCTGACCAAAGCATTTGACTACCAATCTGTCTTTGTACCGAGGTTGTAGAGAACTAAGATCTTACTTCAACCTATACACCCACTTGTTACTCAAGGGTTTTCTCCCGTCAAGTAGCTTCACTAACTCAAATGTATGATTCTCGTGAATTGATTGCATCTCTACATTCATTGCTTCAATCTATTGATTTTTACACACACCACTAACAGCCTCATCATGACACTCAGACTCACCTGCATCTGTTAACAAAATAAAATTATCAAAAGGATATATAGTAGAGGGTTATTTATCTCTAGTAGGTCTCCGCGTTGGAACTTCAGGTTGTTCAACATCTTCTTCACTCTCTTGTTCATCCATAAAAATATTATCATGATCACATGTATAAAAAATATACGAACCTCTTGAATCAGATGAGTCACCATCTGAATTTTCTTCAACTTCTGTAGGATTGTGTGCAAGTGAAATATGCCCAAAATCTACCAAGTCATTCTCAGACATAGGGACTGAATTCTGACTCTTATCAATATCATGAACTATCTGATCTTTTATAAAAACAACATCTCTGCTCCTAATAAGCTTATTATTAATTGGATCATGAAATCTGTAGTCGAACTCATCAAGACCATATTCAATGAATACACACTCTCTTGTCTTCGAATTGAGTTTAACCCTCTTGTCTTTAGGAATATGCACATAAGATTTGCACCCAAAGACACGTAAATGGTCATAAGAAAAATCTTTACCTGTCCAAACTCTATTTTCAATATCTTCATCTAAAGGTACATAAGGACTAAAATTCAAGACATGTACCACTTTATTCAAAGCTTTGCCCCAAAAGTATTTAGGGAGTTGTGATTGTGAAAGAAGACATCTTACCCTTTCAATTAAAGTTCGATTTAGTCTCTCAGCTACACCATTAAACTGAGGGGTCTTGGGAGGTGTTTTTTGATGCCGAATACGTTGCTACCTAAAATAATCATCAAAAGGACCAATATATTCTCCCACATTATCACTTCTAGCACACTTCAATTGTTTCATAGTCTGTCTCCCAACTGAAGATTAAAACTGCTTAAGGACATCTAACACTTTATCTTTTGTTTTCAAAGTGTAAGCCCAAACATTCCAGGAATGATCATCAACAAAAGTAACAAATTACAAACAATCACTAAGTGTTCTCGTTTTGAAAGGACCACAAACATCAATATGTACAAAGTCAAGCAAACTTGGTTTTCTTGAAGGATTACAAACATTAGTATATAATATCCTTCATCATCTAACTTCCATGTAGAGATCAAATTCAATCGAAGATCAGGTATATGTTGAACACCATTCAGAATCAATCTTGCACCCATGCTTGTTTCTAGATAAACATCACCAATACCAACCACTTTAGACAAATTATTATTTTCCATCTTTGTAGAACCAAAGTCACCATAGGTGTAAGATGAGAAAAATTCTCTACGAGAAATGGCATGAATTGTAGCACCACTGTCAACTACCTAACCGTTTTTATTAGACACATAAATTCACAACAGCATCATCAATAACAACGAACTAGTTCTCTGAAATCGGAGCAACATGTTTCTCGTCACCACTGTCATCATAATTTTTCTCCTTGTTCTTTTCTTTTTTACCATTGTTGGATTTCCCAAAATTATTATTCTTTCTCTACTTAGGTAAAAATTTCTTAGTGTGCGGGATCTCATGACAGTAATAACACTCCCAATCTACAAATTTATTAGATTTGTTCCAACTCTTGCTTCTACTTTTACCTCTAGTTTTCCAACCGTAATTTTCATTTCTACCACGTTTCTTAATGACTAGAGTTTCTGAATGTGAAGAGAAGCCAACTATTTTTCTTCTCATATTTTTATTCAACACACTACTTTTAGCCATTGCCATTGAGATATTACCTTCATGAGCCGAATTTGAAAGAGACATTTGGAAAGTATCCCACGAGTCTAGCAGCGAACCAAGCAACCATAACGCCAAAAACTCATCATCAAATTTGATACCTATAGCAGCCAACTGATTAATCAAGCCTTGAAAGGTATTCAAGTGATCTGTAAGAGGTGATCCATCTTGATACGTCAAATACATAAACTTTTTGAAAAAAGTAACTTATTGTTTCGTGTCTTCCGAGCATATAACTCCTCGAGTCTACTTCACAAATTCCTTGCTTTTGTTTCGTCTGCAACATGATTCGACATATTATCATCAACCCATTGCCGAATAAAGCCACAAACTTGTCGATGAATAATTATCAATTATGCATCAAACTTATATTTTTAGGTTTTTCATCACAAAACATTGGTAAGTGAAACCATTTAACATATATAAGATCTTCCATCTTAGATTTCCATATATGATAATTCCAGCCATTCATCGTCACTATTCTGCTTGTACTCACTGCAATATTAAATTTAAGACAAGTACACAACTAGTGGCTCTGATACCACTTTCTCAAGAAATAAAAGCATAAATAAAATCTTCCTTCTTGTATCAAGTATGATTAGAGATAAGGATACCAAAAAAAATACCAAGTATGAATAAAATAAAAGCAAATACCATATAACACATTTTACATGGAAAACCTTCCTAGTGTATGAAGTAAAAACCACGGGACTAATTTTGGAGTCTAACCAAATATTCACTATCCGAAGACGGGTTATAAAACAATTCTATATAAAAAACTAGGGCATACACAACATAAAGTATGACAATTTCATACATAACCCCAATACACAAGATAGTGAACCGAAATCAGAAAACTTACTGAAATATCCCCAAAAACGCAATTAGAAGAAGCTAATAAACAAACGCAATTATAAGAATCCAAATAAAAAACCCTCTAGTTAGATTTTAGAGGACAAATAGACGAGCCGTCTCATAAAAATTGAAACCAATTGGAAAACGGGAGATATTCTGATTCAAAGCACAAAGTTCTGTCTCGAATCGTTATTTTTATCTCAAAACTGCACTATAGAATATGATGTTCATCTCAAAAGACACTTTATAAATTTATATTTATAAAAAAATGAAATCCTATGTGTTACCCTTATTGGGCCTTAGCCCATATGATAATTAGACTCACACATATGTATTACCCTATGTGTTACCCTTATTGTGTCATGTCATGTATTGTTCGCTTCGAAAGTAACCCTTCAACCATGGTCATAATTTCCCAGATGCTTAGGGTTCGTGTAGAATTATATTAGTGCGAAAATCAAGGTGGAGAAAGTAAAAAAAAACATTATGTCTTTTTGCGCTAAGAGTTCATCCTCTCCATAATAGTCTGTGGTATTTTGTAGTATCATACGGTAGTCATAACCACCCTCAATCCATATATATAGAAGGTTGTCCTAAAACAGGAAAACTTACTCCGGTCGAAGAAAATTTGGTGAAGAATTTGTCTATACGTGGTGTCACTCATTGTAACATTTTACACATCTTAAAATATATTAATCCTCATCACGGGGCTAACATACGTAACATTCATATCTAGAAAAAACACCGTACATTAGAAAAGTGCGGTCAATCAGAATGTCAATATTTGTTGGGTAAGATGAATAAGAAAAATTAAATTGAATGACATAGAACAGGAATTGGAGGGTCTCACATAATCACCTAATTATTTTTTACACACCCAACGTCTATCAATCTTCTTAGGACATTTATGGAGGTCCTTGTTATGGATAGTACATACAAGATGCCAATGTTCGAGATTTTTGGTGTTACGTCAACCAACATCACATTTGCGATCGCTTTCTTTTTCTTCAGTCACGAAAATATTGAAAATTACATCTAGGAATTAGAATGTTTGGGGTTTCTCATGGAGGAAAACCATTCCCCTTTACTTAATATCATGGTGACGGATTAGTGAATTGGAATTAATGAAAACAATTGACATTATATTTCTGAAACTGACCCACATGCTATGTAGATGTCACATAGACAAGAATATAATAATGAAGACTAAGAACTTTTTTACCGACGAAATGTATTACACGGATTTCAAGCATCTGGGAATACAATTTTTTATTCGGATACCGTAAGAAACTTGAACTCGATCATCGATTGTATGATATAAGAATACAAGGCATACCTCGGTGCCCTCGATTACACTCAAGCATGGCTCAAACCTCCTTACGGTGAAAATTTTCTTTATTCCTACACTCACAAGTTCAAAGAGTTCAACAAAAATAGAACGAATCGGTAAGTCAAAATAGTTATAATGTAATGCAGTTATTATACTATTTATGAATTTGAAATGAAAACTTGTTGTCGCGAATATTAGGACGAAGAGTTTACATTCCAACTTGAAATGTTACCTTGGGATAAGCTTGCTTCTATTTGATGCATTTTGGAGAAGATTTGATTCTTAACCAGAGATGCATCACACAAATATAAATGCATCGTTCGAAAAAAGTACGTTATTTTCTCAGTTTGAGTACGATGATTGAATATTCGAGGTTATTAAATGTTCCACTTCGAAATTTACTCTCAAACTATGAAAAATAAATATGGAAAGGCTAAACAAATAAGGAACAATAAATTGAAATGCGAATGTTATTAAAAGCACTCACGGTTGGCCATGCGCATGCAAGGTTGGTTTATTAGTAATGTAGCACCGTACAAGTATGTTCGACAAGAGGTGGACAACGTTAAGGATTATGAAGCACGACGTATATGATTAAATGATATTTATTCTTGATTTTATATTACTTTATACACTAATTTAATTGTAAGTTTTAAATAACTATAAATAAAAATAGTCACATTTGGTTATTTTTTATTTATTAGTGAAATTGGAGCAAAAGAAGCAAAAAGGAGTTAAGATTGCAGATAGAAGCTAAAATTAAAGAAGAAGATAAAATCCAAGGACTTGAAGATAATTAGAGAAAGAATAAAAACAAGAAAACAAAAAAATAAAAAATTAATTGAAGATCACCGTCTTAATATTTTAGTTTTCTAAAGAATACATTCTAATATTTTTATTCTTTAATTTGAAAGAATAATAAAATTCTATTATTTTATTTAATTATTATTATGATTTTTTAAGAAAAAAATAAAATTTTTGGTATTCTATGATTTTTTTTTAATCAAAGTCTTTTTTATTAAACTTCAAAACATACAGACCCTAGTTTGCAATTTTACAACAAATTGAATAATAATAAAAAATTCCATCGTCTTCAACCTTCCCTCTTCTGAAAAAATCCCAAATCACCAAACCCTAAATCAGACTCTTAAGTAACCAATGTCCAAGCTTTCTAACAACAAAATCGCCTTCAAAGTAGATGGAGCATCCTCTTCAGTAAACTCTATATTCCTTTGAACCTTTAGAACTTCCTTAGCCAACCAATCTGCACCATTATTCTCTTCTCTGTAAACATGTCTAACAACCATTCGAGAATCAATTAACCTCCTACAACAACTTATAAGAGGTTCAAGATACCAGATTGAACAACCATGAAGAAGAAGATTGACAACCACAGCTGAATCAACCTCTACGTCAACGTTCTTCATATTCAAAAGTCTGCAGAGCTTCAACCCGTCGAACAATGCACGACATTCTGCAATCAGAGGAGTGGCTTTACCGTAAAGCCTTCCAATACCCAGAATCAGACCACAATTGTTGTTTCTAATCAACGCACCACCACCAGCTTCATTCTCAAAGGTACAAGCCCCATCGATATTAATCTTGTATCTTCCATGTTTAGGACATTTCCATTTCAGAAACATAGGTTTATTCATAGCACTAATCTGATTCACACACCCCAGTTTAGTACCTTCTTTCACAAAACCAACCCAGTGCTTTTTAGTTAAGATCCTAGCCTGATCGAGACTCGTGATGATGTAGATAACATGCTGAATAATAGTAGCAGCATTAGTAGATATGTTGCTGATCTTTTTCTTATTCCTAGCAGCCCACATACACCAAACCAGAATAGCAGGAAGGATAGAATATATGTTACATTTACCCTTTGCAGACCAATACCATTGCATAATAACATGAGGCAGAGTCATATATGGTTGAATATCAACCTTGAATAAAGTACTGAAATGTATCCAAACAGACCAGACCTGAGAACATTGAACTAAGGCATGCTGAGTAGTTTCTACATTATCACAATTTACACACTTAGAAGCAATTTGAAAACCCTTAGCTTGCATCACTGAATCGGTAGGAAGCCAGTTGTGAAGAGCCCTCCAAAGGAAAAATGAACACTTTTTAGGAGTGATAGAATTCCATGTCATGTTATATATTCTTGATTTATTTCCTTTGCATCTTGTATGATTCCAGGTCTCTTTAAATCTAAACAAGCCATCTTTAGAAAGAGACCAACAAAGAACATCCTTCTTATTAGTTAAACTAATCTCTTTGATCTTAGAAATCTCAGAAGTTGTGACAGTAGTAATCAGTCTTTGCCAATCCCAGGAACCAGAAACCCAGAAATCCCTGACATAAACATTGCCACTGTCCCAGAGAAGTCTTCTAGCATTGTCACTGTCTATAATGATGAATGGTTTGTTTGAACACCATTTATCATACCAAAAGTTTATATCACCACAACCAGGCAACCAGAAAAGAGATTCCTCTGCACTTTCTCTAATCCCAATCATTCTAGCCCAAGTTTTCGACTTTCTACTAGGAGAAATAGCATGAGATGGGTGAATTCTATCTCTGCAATAAACTGACATCATGTATCTAGCCCAGAATGATTGCTGACTTCTGAAATTAAACCACAGCTTTAAAGCATAAACCCTCTGCACATCATTAAGACTTTTAAAATTTAAACCTCCTTCATTTAAAGGCTTACAAAGCTTCTCCCACTTAGCCCAACTAACAGCTTTTTTATCTTCTTTTGTCCCCCACAGGTACTTACTAAACAAGATTTCCAGTCTGTTAACAATACCAACAGGAAGCTTCGAATGCTGTAAAGTATAATTAGGAAAAGCTACCAAGATTGTCTGAATCAACAACATTCGACCAGCAAAGGAAAGGTGAAGTCTATCCCAGTCCATAATCCTGCATCTGACTTTATGAATTAAGTCTTCATAGTAAGCAATTCTAGTGTTAATTGTAATGGTAGCCCCCAAATATCTAAAAGGCAAGTTTGTATGCTTAATGTTCCAAATACTTTCAATAACAGAAACATGATGTAAAGGCATTTTATTTGAAACAATGATTTTTGACTTAGCTTGATTGATCTCCTGGCCAGAAAGTGTCTGATAATGATCCATTGTAGCCTTAATAGTCTTCATTGAATCCATGTCTCCACTCAAAAAGACCATGAAATCATCAGCAAAGGCCAGACAAGCCACATTCTGAGAACTTCTATTCTTAAAACGAAAATTAACATTATCATCAGAGACCTTCTTAACCATTCTAATCAAATATTCTTCTGCCATAATAAAAAGACTAGGGGAGAGTGGATCCCCTTGTCTTAAACCCTTAGTATTTGCAAAGAAACCCGTTAACTCACCATTAACCAAAACTGAAGACCAAACTTGAGTAACACAACTTCTAATAAGAGCAGAAACCTTATCATTAAACCCAAACTGATTAAGAATCCTAAAAAGAAAACCATGATTCAAATTGTCGAAAGCCTTTGTCATATCAGTCTTTATAATCACATTCCCTTTCTTTCTATTCATGTTGATATCAAAGCACAGCTCTTGGGCCATAAGAATTGAATCATGGATACACTTCCCTTTCACAAAACCACCCTGCTCATCAGAAATCAATTTAGGCAACACTTTAGCAATTCTATTGTTAAGAAGTTTACTGACAATTCTAGAGAAAACTGTAGTTAAACTAATAGGACGAAAGTCCATCCATCTACAAGGGTTCTCTACTTTAGGGATCAAACATATTGTTGTAGATTTCACCCCTTTAGGAAGAACACAGCCACTGAAAAAAGCACCCACAGCCTTGCATAAATCATCCCCAATAATATCCCAACAAAGCTTGTAAAACTCAGCATTATACCCATCAGGTCCAGCAGCAGAAGATGATCTCAAGGACTTTACAACCCCATGAATCTCCTCAACATCAGGGATACAGGCCAAGCTTTCATTATCCTCCTCAGTAATTAAAGTAGGAATAACATTCAACAGATCAAAATCACTCTCAATACTTATATCAGAAGCAAGTAATGACTTGAAATAATCCACAGCAGATCTACCTATATCCTCTTTAGCAGATAACCAACTGTCATTCAATTTAATTCTATCCACTCTGTTTTTCTTATTTCTTTTCTTAACAAAATTATGAAAAGCAGCAGTACTCCTATCAGCCTCTTTAAGCCATGAAACATGAGCTTTTTGTCTCCAATACATCTCTTCCCTATCTAAGAGCTTAGAATGATTCTGTTTAGCATCAATTAAGGCAGCCTTATTATCTTCACTATACTGAGTTTGAAGCTTCACTTCCATTATATTAATGTCCTCCTCAGATTTCTTAATGGCATCAAAAACATTACCAAAAGTGTTTTTATTCCAATTCCTCAAAGCAACTTTCAATCTTTGTTGCTTTAACCAAAAATACATTACAGGATTCCTAACACCATCCAAATCAGCAGACCAACTCTCAACAACCATCCTCAAAAAATCAGAATGCATACCCCACATATTAAGAAACTTAAAAGAAGACTTAACTCTATCCATACTAGACGAAAGCTTCACCACCATAGGGCAATGATCTGAACAATTACGGGCCAAATGAGAAACTGTAGTGACATCAAAATACTCTAACCATGATGAGCTATACATTACACGATCCAAACGCTTCCACTTTCGACCATTAGACCATGTAAATTGAGATCCACTATAGCCTGCATCAATGAGACCACAGTCCATTATAAAATTGTTAAATTCGTCCATAGCTCTTTGATTAATCATTGAACAACCAATCTGCTCATGAACATTAGAGACCACATTAAAGTCACCTAACACAATCCAATTCTGAAGAGACACATCCAATCTTCTAATAGAATCCCACAACATTAACCTCTGATCACGAATACACTTAGCATACACAATAGAAACATGAAACTCCTTTTTAGCAACAGAATGAACCACTTTAAGATGGAGCAGCTGATCAGTATCAAGAACTACCTGAACAGTATAATCCTGGTGCCAAAGCACCCAAATTTTATTATTCACATTGCAAGTAAAACCACTTAACTTTAACTTCTTTGCTAACACACTCAAGTTATCCACCTTAACCAAAGGCTCCTGGATTGCAACAAAACTGACTTTAAAAGAGATCAGCAAAGACTTTAACCTCTTAACAGTTTCTTTATTAGCCAGTCCCCTCGCATTCCAATTCAGCAAACTAATAGTCATAGATCAGATGGTGGCCTATGGGCTCTTTTGAGCTTCATGATTTTTGAAGAAACTGGCCATTTTCCTTCCCATAGTTTTGGCATCTTTAAAGTCTTTTGAGCATCTTTCTTTTTTAATCTTCCTTTATCCAATCTGTCTTTCACAGGAGAATTAGGTAAACTACCAATATGCTTTGGAGAACTTTGAGTATTATCACTCAAAACATCAAACATGTTTCTTCTTTCCAAGATCTTTAAAGCATCAATCATCTCTTCCTCTTCAATAGTATTATCAGCACTTTCACCCTCTATATTCAAAGACAAATTCTTATCAGATTCAATCTCCAACACCTCCTTAACCACCACAGACTTTAGCTGACCAAAACCACCTTTTCCAATAACAGCAGAACCTGTTTCTTGCTCACAAGATTTAACAAAATTCTCAGAGTTATTAATCTCATTAGAAGGTCGAGAGCTTGCATCAGATACACCCTCAAGAACCTTCTCCATATTGTTCCCCTCTTTTAAATCATTCTTCATACCTTCCCTTTCCAACAAAGTCTTCTTACAACGATCTTCCAAATGGCCAGAACCAACTGTATTCTTGCCACCATCATAAATCACCTGATTCCGATCTAAAGAGCAAGAAACCTGACCAGAAATCTTAGTATCTTCCTTCATCTGCACAAAATTTTCAGAATCCCCTTCTTGGGCCAACAACCATTTCTTACATTTATCAATGGAATGCCCGATATGCGCACAATGATTACAGTATTCAGGAATTTTATCATAAACCAGATGAATCAAATAACTTTCAGAGTCCCCAAAGTTAACCTTAACATTTTTAACCAACGGTTTGGAAACATCAATTTCAATCCAAGCTCTGCAGCAATTCTGTTGAACACGATTGATCGAAGGTACCCAAACCTTAAGAGGAGTACCTAAAACCTTTGATATTTCAGAGATCGTAGATCTGTTAAACAAAAACTCCTGTAAATTCGGAAAAGAAACCCACACCGGTGTAAATGGAGACTCTAAATTCGAATCGAAACCAGGCGTCCATTTCAAGAGTCGCATTGTTTTCTCTCCCAAGATCCAAACACTCTTAGACCAGAGTCTCATTAGATCATCCAACTCAGTAAATTCAATGAAAATGTGTCTGAAATCCCAGACAGAGAGACTGAAAGAACCTTTGAAACGAAACTGAGTTAAAAAATTTCGCAGAATAGCCATAGATGGCTTCCCAGAAGCAAACTTAGCCACCAAAGTATGCTTAGAAATCTTTATCAACTTTTTTTTATCCTCAACCTTAAACGTGATAACAGGGCATTCACTAGATTGAGTAACAGAAACATCAGCATGAACAAACTCTGCTTTTTTTGGTTTCAACATATCAGCGTATGAACCTTTATTAATCAACAAAGTATCAGAAATCTTATCTTTTTCCAAGTCTTCAAAAACCGGATTTTGAATAACATTACACTCAACAGCCTTTTCCTCACCATTAGTTCCTCTGTTTTTGACAAACTTTCCATCTGATCTTGATTCCATTATATTCCTAAGTATAGGAAATTCTTCATGCGAGATATTGATACTTTTACTCATCTTCCAAAGGGGAAAGAAGAATCAAAAGAGTTGAATCAAAAGAAAGGAAAATTTTTTAGGCTCTGTTCTTGAAGAACAGAGTTTCTTGGAGCCATTTACTGCCCAACTCTTGGTATTCTATGATTATAATATCTATAATTAAATTTAAAATGAAAATTAATTATTTTATTTTATTTAATAGATATTATAATTATACTCTCTATGTCCTTTATTATTAGGAGATTATGGTTGATTTAAAAACCCTAAAACATCAAACAAGAAGATATCTAGATATTCGTCAACACAAGAGACTATTTTTGTTTGATTTTATTTTATTGTAAAAACTATGAATAAAATTAGTATGAGCTAATCCCTTTTTATTAGAGGGTTAGAAAACCTCTATAAATATAATAACTATGTGATTTTTATTTTATTTTAAATTTTTATTCTTTAGTATTGATATTAAACTTAACACTTGCAATTACTTATGGGTTCAACTTCCCTATAATAGATTTATGACTCAGACCGAGAGGTAAAGTCTATATCTGAACTGTATCAGTGCCACTAGGTTGAATGAGTAGTACACTACGACCATGACCTATTGAAATCTGAACTAGATTCTTAGTTTGTGTGACTCAATTGTAGGAGGTAGGGGACTAGAGATACAACCACCAGTAAAATGGGTGAGTTGTGTGAGATCAAGAGCTAATCAACACACCCTAAAAAAGAATGATTTTAAAGAATGTAAGTTTAATTTACATTATATAAACTAGATAAAAACCATAGAAATTGTGTATACAAGTTTAATTAACTCCAAAATTGTTTTAATATAAATTATATTCAATTTAGTTAAGTGTTTTTATTTAATTTAATTTTAATAATAAACTCTTGATCTTCGGATTTAATTTTTATTATTTCTTTTTAATTAAATGAAAATTTTATTTTATTTTGGTTTAATTAAATTTTATTTACTATATTTTTTTAAACAAGTAGATTATTTTATTTTAGATCTAAAATAAAACGATTCCTCCATTGTGTTCGATACTATGAGTCTTAAATACTCTAAAACTACAGCGAAAATCGTACACTTGTGATTTTTCCTATCAAGTTTTTGCGTCGTTTCTGGGGAGGCAATCTAATTTTGTTTAAATCTATCTTTATATATATATATATATAATGGGTGAAAAAAGCCTTATTCCTTTCGATGCGGAAATAGAAAGAACTTTTCACCGGCAAAGAAGAGAGTTGCAAAAATTAAAAACAATGGCCAATATAAGAGAGAATTGAAACAATTTAGCAGTATAATAATCTCTTGATATGAGAAATATGAGTGACTTTACTAATCCATCACTTACTGGATTCATTCCAAGCATAGTGAAAACAACAGTAGGGAAACATATTTCGAGATCAAACCGACATTGATTAATATGATCCAGAATAATATGTTCACTGGAGAATCAGAACAGTGCCTCAACATACATCTAGCCAGTTTCCTGAAGCTCTATGATAATAAAGTAAAATTTAACATATTAGAATCTTTAAAATTTCCTAATGATGTTAATGCTTATGTGATTGATGTGGTAGAAGAATTTGCTGATAATTGTATGAATGAATTTGTTCCTCAAATTAGATGAAACTAAAATTTAAAGTAAAGAGGTAAGAGAATGTGTGATGGACTTAAATAAACTACCAGTTCAAACTTGAAATGTTCAGATTTTAAAGCTGAAATCACAAAAAGTCGACGCACATAATTTATTTATTGTTAAGAATTTTCTTTTAATGGCTAAATAGAAAATGATAAAGTGCCTTGGAATAATGTATTTGTTGGAGATAAGATCAACATAATCGATCAAGAGTGTCACTTGGTAAATATATTAGTGGGTACTCTTAAGATTGTAAATGTTAGCACTCTCGTTGGATAGTTACGTAGAAATGGAAGTTCACATATTATATTATAAATTTCTTGGAGATAATTGAGGTGTCTTATGTTTTCAGAACTAATATGAGTAGGTCAATTCGACGCTCAGTTGAAAATAATATATATGAGATTATACTATCTCTATCAAGTGTAACACGACGTATTATACGATATATGTATTGGTTTATAATACAAGTATGAAGGAGATATATATCATACTAGAGTGAGGTGAAATCTACATTACCTCATAAGATTTATTTAAATTTGAAATTAAAGATATAAAATTGAAAATATTTGTCGTCCCCAATCTAGGAGAGGACCCTAGGGAGACATTTTCAGAAGTTTTTAGAATTAATCCAACGAAAAAATCGTCTTATTATTCAATATAGACCAGAGGTGTTTCAGTGCATCCTTCTGATTCTAAAACTTTAGGTATATTATCTCAATGTCTCCATAAAGTGAGGGCAGTATGACGTTTGTCCATTCAATAGTGGCACCCCAAAATATTCATTTTATGGTCGTACCAAAATAAATGTATACAATATTAGAAGATTTTTTAAGAACCCTAGCAATGAATATAAACATGGATGACCATTCGATTAGGCCTAACAAAAATTTCCTTAATAAGTTATAATCTACCAACATATGATGGAAGTTTTGAAGTCAATGATCTTATTAGTGAATTTTTTTTTTCAGAAAAGATTCGGCACTCATTGTATGTCAGCCGACTAGTTATGAAAGGAACACAAAGATAACAAACACGAAGGGTTCGATTTTCAAATCCACAGAGGTTAGTTTGTGTAAGGTGATGCGCACTACTAAAGAAACAAAATTTTACAACCTGTTATTTAACCTGTTGCTAATTGATTATCAGGAGGAACAGAATTTGTAACAAATTTTAAACATAATCGATTTTAGCTCATGAAGTCACATATTGGGTTAATTTGGTTCAATACATGCCTTGTAAAGTATGCGCAATAAATGTATAAAATTCATGGTATTTTATAAAATAAGAAGTAAATATGCTTAAGCTTTTTAAAATAATGAGGTGAAATAACAAAAAATAAGCTAAACATTTGGTATTTATGCCCGACACCATCATTATCTAAAGAAATGTACCATTTTGAGAAAAAGTGAGTAATCATTATTCTATTACTACTTTTACAACTCATCTATCTAGAATTTACGTGCTACTCTCTCTAAGTATCTGTGTGACCTATAAAATATTTTTTTAAAACTTTTCTCCTCATATATTTTTGGCAATTATTAAGGACGACCGCAATGAGAGCTTAGACTAGCACCCGAATATATCATCCAAAACCACACAGTTATAAAGCTCAATTTTGAATCATTGAGTACCGAAACTTAGGAAACCTTTGTTGTTCCAAAAATTTATGTAATGATGAACGGGCAACAAAAGTATGACGAACAATGACAGTTTGACGAACACCAAAATTTGATGTTGATTGTATCCCAAATTTGGAAGATAAACTCCTCTTTTCCTCCAAGTTATAAGCTTATCCCTAATAAATTTTTATATACAAACACAGCCCACTTGGTATGGGAACTAGTCGTATAAATGGTATAATAGATATCTTTGATAGTAAATTTGACATTGCAACTTTTGACATTCCATCGATGTACATCTTCACAATCTGTATGGGAACTAGACGTATAAATGGTATAATAGATATCTTTAATAGTAAATTGTATGAATGAATTTGTTCCTCAAATTAGATGAAACTGAAATTTAAAGTGAAGAGGTAAGAGAATGCGTGATTGACTTAAATAAACTACTAGTTTAAACTTTAAATGTTCACATTTTAGAGCTGAAATCATAAAAAGTCGACACACATAAATTGAAGTTAAAATCTTTACCTTCACATTTGCATTATATATTTTTAGAAGAACCATATAGAGGAAAATTTTTAAGGGTGTTGAGGGAATACAAGGAAGCCACTCGATGTACATCTTCACAATCCCTCTCTTTGTCAACACAAAATACTAATAGAGGAAGTTTATAAGTCAATCATTCAACCTGAAAGGAGATTAAATCCAACAGCATAGGAGGTAGTGATGAAATAGATACTGAAACTCTTGGATGTAGGCACCATATATCCAATTTCAGACAGTACATGGGTGAGTTTGATACATATAGTCCCAAAACAATGAGCGATGACGGTGACCCAAAATGAAAAAGATTAGTTGATACCTACTAGAAAATTGACCGGATAAAGAGTATGTATTGACTATAGACGATTGAATAATGCGACACGTAAAGATAACTTTCCACTACCATTCATCGATCAAATGTTGGAACGATTAGCCGGACATGCCTTTTACTGTTTCCAAAATAATTACTCCGGGTACAACCATATCTCTATTCGACCAGAGGATCAAAAGAAGACTACTTTTACATGTCCGTATGTGACTTTCTCCTATAGGAGGATGCCTTTCAGGTTAAGTAACGCTCCTGCAACTTTTCAGTGATGCATGATGTCTATTTTTTCAGACATGATTGAAAAGTTCATAAAAATACTTATGGACGATTTTGGTGATTATTGTGATAATTGTTTAGCTAATATATCTCTTGTTTTATAATGATGTGTAGATACTGATCTTGTTCTCAATTGGGAGAAATTTCGTTTTATGGTACATGATGGAATTGTATTAGGACATCACATTTCAGAAAATGGTATAAAGGTTGATCAAGCTAAAGTTGAAGTCATCCAAAAATTACTACCTCCTGTTTTGGTAAAAGGAGTCTGTAGCTTTCTTAGCCAGGCAGGTTTTTATAGGCGATTCATTAAGGATTTTCTAAAAATCTCTAAACCTTTTTGTGATCTATTGATGAAAGACACTTAATTTTAATTTTTTACCGAGTGTTTAGATGCATTTAATTTGATAAAATCTAAGATGATAAATGCACTTGTTATTGTATTTCCTAATTGGACTTTACCATTTGAATTGATGTGTGATGATAGCATTTATGCGACAGGGGATGTACTTGGGCAGTGAAAAAATAATTTTTTTTATAGTATATATTATGCTAGCAGAATACTTACGGGTGCACAACTGAATTATCCAACAACTGGAAGAGAATTCCTAGCAATAGTTTTTGCACTAGATAAGTTTCAATCATATCTATTAGGTACAAAAGTGATAATACATATGGATCATGTTGCACTCAAGTATCTTTTAGATAAGAAAGATTCAAAACCACGGTTATTACGATAGGTGTTACTTTTTCATGAATGTAATCTTGAGATTCGAGATAAAAATGCTTCAGAGAATGTTATAGAAGACCATTTATCTCACTTGGAGGAAAATGAATACATTCAAGAGAGTAGGCCGATAAATGAGTATTTTCCTGATGAACAGTTGCTGGTAGTTAAAGTTGAACCTTGGTTTGTAGATATTGCATATTATCTTGTTGATAAAAAGATCCACCCAGACATGAATTATCAGCAGCGAGAAAACTTCTTTTGTGATCTTCAACAGTACTACTGGGATGATCCATACTTATACAAGAAATGTGGAGCTAAATTATTAGATGTTTGTATACCAGAGGAAAACATATTTAACATTCTACATCATTGTCACTCTTTAGAGGCTAGAGATCATTTTAACACAACAAAAATAGCAACAAAGGTTCTACAGTGTGGTTTCTTTTGGCCTACTTTATTCAAATATTCTAATAAGTATGTTAAAGGGTGTGATAGATGCCAAAGAGTGGGAAATATTTGTTGCAAAAATAAGATGTTGTTGAGAAATATTCTTGAGGTAGAGTTGTTCGACATATGGGGTATCGATTTTATGGGACCATTCCCATCATCCTTCAACAACAAGTATATCCTAGTTGCAGTTGATTATGTCTCCAAATCAGTTTAAGCAATTGTTTTACCCAAAAATGATGCGGGAGTGGTAATAAAATATTTCAAGACGAACATTTTCTCACGTTTCCGAACCCCAAGGACGATTATTAGTGATGGGGGATCACACTTTTGCCATCGCCAATTGAGTGCTCTGTTAGCAAAATATGAAGTTACCTACAAGGTATCTACACCATATTATACTCAGACCAGCGGACAAGTGGAGGTCTCAAATAGAGAGAGAGAGAGAGAGAGAGAGAGAGAGAGAGAGAGAGAGAGAGAGAGAGAGAGAGAGAGAGAGAGAGTTAAAAGAATATTAGAGAAAACAATAAGTGCTTCTAGAACAGATTGGTCTTCGAAACTCGATGATGCTTTGTGGGCATATAGAACATATTTCAAGATTCCAATTGGTATGTCTCCTTACAAACTTGTCTATGGAGAAGCTTGTCATATCTCTGTAAAGTTGGAACATCGATCATATTGGGCCACACAACTGTTAAATTTTGATATAGAAGTCGCTCAGCTGAAACGTTTGTTGCAGCTAAATGAGCTAGATGAGTTTCGTAATGAAGCATATGAGAACTCTAAGATCTACAAAGAAAATACAAAACTATGGCACGATAAAAAAAATGTTCCACGAAAATTCTACGTGGGGGAGAAAGTACTGCTCTATAATTCATGGTTAAGACTCTTTCCTAGAAAACTACGATACAGATGGTCTCAACCCTCTCAGATAACCGAAGTCTCTTCTCATGGAGCTATAGACGTATCACATCCAGAAAATGGGACTTTTAAGGTGAACGGTCACCGTCTCAAACCATACTTTGATGGGACTTTTAATGATCCAATATAATTTCTTCTTTCATTGGGAGGAAACCCAATGCAAGTTCTTTTTTCATTTTTTTTCTTTTATTCAGGTATTGTTATTTTCGACCAACGAAAAAAAAACTTTATTTTTAATTATTTTTATTATATTTTTGGGCGTGTTGACCATCTGTTTTTATATTTTGTTTTGGTGTTTCTATCATTTTTTTCTTTTCTTTTGTTTTACTTGTCATTTGGCGGAACCGACTAGCTTCTACAATTCAAACTCCAATCTTGTAAATTTCATCCCCAAATACGTTTATTAGGTACCATTGTTCCTTAATATATTTTTGTCCATTCTTACTATTGTGGACAATATTAGATTTTAAGTGTGGGGTAGTGGAAAATTATTGAACAAATATATCACAAAAAAAAATAATTTTTGTTTTTTTATCATTTTAAATTGTTTATTGTATATTTTAGGACCTCACAAATTAACTCAAACTTATGAAGTGACTTTTAGTTCAAAGAATTATTAATTGCACATTTAGATTTTTATTTGATTAGGTATTTAGATATTTCATTTACAAATTACTATAATTAATTATATTACAAATTTACTGATAGTATTTTTTTTTCTTACATGGAAATTAATTTAGTAATATAATAAATATTTTTTGAAAAAAAAAACAGTTGTCATTGCAAAAAAAATATAAAAAAATCGTATATTATTTATTGAATAAAAAAGCTTGCATAATTCTTATTGAGTGACCCGGTCTCTTCCTAATCTGGTCCAGATTCGCGTACAAAGGGAAAATATTTATCTTCTTAAATATGACTTGTCTTGTTTTGTAGTTTAATTAGTATGTGCGAGTAAATCCTTTGGGGTGCTTCAACTAGGGTCATTTATCTAAAACTAGTTAAATAGATTAATTAGAGAACTTAACTAGATATTGCACAAGTCACATGTAAATATATATATATATATATAATATTTATATAATTTATTTTCTAAGTTTATATGTTCTAGGGTTGCCTTATCACCTAATGACTTAACCTGCTTTTATATTTATAAAAAATTGAAAAAAAGAAAAAAAAGATTCAATTGACAACTATTAATAAGATAATTGACATGACTTTGGTTTATTAATGAAATGTTTTTAAAAAATATACAAGTAAATAGTATATAATGAAAGTTTATGTTTTTCAAGGCATGTTGAAGATTCTTTAGATTTCTTCCAATTTCTACTTTAGATTTTGTGGTTATGATTTTTTCACTTGATTCATTATCTTGTTTTGAAATTAAGAAACTTGGTCTTAATTTATACCATAGAATAATATAATCATATTTTTAATTATGATATTTTATTTATGCTCTCGATTAGCAAATTCATAAGAGTGGGGTAATTTAATCGAATCATATTTATCCTTGATTTTATATTACTTTTATACTAATTTTATTGTTAGTTTTAATTAATTATGAATACAAATACTATCATTTGGATTTTATTAGTGAAATTGGAGTAAAAGAAGCAAAAATGAGTCAAGATATCAGACAGAAGCTATAATTAAAGAAGAAGATAAAAACCAATGATTTGAAGATAGTTAGAGAAAGAATAAAAGCAAGAAAAACCAAAAAAAATTAATTGAAGATCACAATTTTAACATTTTAGTTTCCTAAAGAATAAATTATGATATTTTTATTATTTAATATAAAGAATAATAAAATTCTTTTATTTTATTTTATAAAGATTACTATTTTAATTTTAGAAAATAAAAATAAAATATTTGGTCTTCCATAATTAATTATAATATTTATAATTTAATTTAAAAGAAAATTAATCCTTTTATTTTATTTAATAGATATTACAATTATTTTATTCTTTATGAAATTATGGTTGATCTCATAACTATTCATTTAAATAAAAACCCTAATACATCAAACAACAGGAGATCCAAACGACCATCAACAATATTTTTCTTTCTCTTCTTCTCTAATTTTATTTTATTGTTAACACTATGAACAAGATTAACATAAGCTAGCTAATCCTTTTTTATTCTGGGGTTGGAAAACCTCTATAAATACAATAACTATGTGATTTTCATTATATTTTGAATTTTTATTTTATTTATATTATTTAGTATTGATATTAAACTTAACGTTTGCAAGTACTTATAGGTTCAATTTCCTGCTAATAGATTTATGAATGAGACCGAGATGTAAGGTTTATACAGTAACTGTATCAATGTCACTAGGTTGAATGAGTACTATGCTACGACCATACAACCACTCATACAAAACGGTTAGTTGTGCGAGATCAAGAGATAATCACATCACCTTGAAAGAGAATCTGATTTTAAAGAATGTAAGTTTAATTTGAGTTATATAAATTAAATAAAAAAACTATAGAAATTGTTTATACATGTTTAATTAAGTCTGAATTGTTTTAATATAAATCTCATTAAATTTAGCTAAGTATTTTTATTTAATTTTATTTTAATAACAAACTCTTGTCTTCAGATTTTATTTTTATTATTTATTTTTCATTTAATTTATTTTTCATTTAATTTTATTTTTGTTTAATTAAGTTTTATTTATTATATATTTATCTTTTTAAATAAGTAGATTATATTACTTTAGATCTAAAATAATAATATTCCTCAATTTTTTGGAATAACAACGACTAGTTCTCTAATATGTGGGTACGATCGCAAGCGTCGACTACAGATCATAAGGAAAATCTGTGAAGTACTTGATCGTTGAAGAACTGAAACCATTCCACTTTGAGAGAAAGCTAAGACTAAACATAAATATAGTAAATTTGCTAACAATGATTTAACTAAGAGAGAATTATTGAGCTTTGAAAAAAAGAGCTAGGCGATAGTGTGAAAACACCCTCGTACGTAAGTTATATATCCCCGGCTACAATCGAAAACATTGTTAGATCATTACTTAGCCAAACAAAAGTTACATCAAATGTAACGAATATTACTAAGACTCGTAATACTCATATGATTATCAAGCTACCAAAGGTAAAAATTCCAAATGATACGTCAATAGTTTTACAACACCTCCCAAAATATTTGTGTCGATTATATTCGATTGTAAAAATGTGGGCTCAGATGATTATTATAGTTTCAAAGACGTCACGCTCAAAATGTATTATGACAAAACGTATGGGCAGATGTTAGGACCGCACTAAAAAAGAAAAATTATTGGACCTACATTTTTACAACAAATTTTATGGTGGTTGTGAAAGGGTTTGATGCTGAACTACGTTGCCTAGATTGTTATACCCTGATCGTCCATTTAAGAAACTAGGTGAAAATTCTTGACATTTTTCAAGGATTGTTAATGGTTTTAAATGCATCGTGTATACAATTACTCACTATATTACATATATCTTTCTACCACTAAAAGTTGTTTCGCCCCCTATGAACAAACGAAAGAGATTGACATCGCTTAAGTTCATGACAATCACTATATCAGCGTATGAGTACCATTTTACCACTATAGTTATTATATTATTTCATACTAGTATACTAATTGATATTTTTCACAGGTTACCATATCTCCAGGTGGACCATTGTCGTTATTTTACCCATCGTATACCCAATACGTTTCAAACGAAGCTAAATGGTGGTTTCCTCCTTTGCAAAGAAGAATTTCGTCATTTATTGGTATCCAAACTCCAAAACCTCTTATTGCACGAGAGGCACAAGTAATATATTTAACGATTGATTAAAAGTACGAACAATTTTTTTATGCTAACTTTATATTAATCGTTTTTAAAGTTTACTTTATGCGACAATAACTTTGAAATATTTGTTAGTGACATCTCTTATTTTCATCTTCTCCTTTCTTATCTTACTTTATTATACAATATTGCGTAATTACCTAATAATCAAAGTAAATTGTTAACAAATGAAAAGGTTACATAGATAAAATTGTAAAACTTAAAAAACGACGACAATGATATACAAAACTGAACCTTAAATACATATAACATATTAAAATGAATCTGATATATAGATAAGATAACAAACCTGAACGTGAAACATAGATAAGATAACAAAGCATAAACTGAAATCAACTAGAAATTTTGATAAAAACATACATTCCGACCAACATTCTATATTTGGACGGCAAATTTCATTTCCACGCCTAATTTTCCGCTTCTTCGAAATCCTCTCTAAATGTTTTCTCATACATAGTTAACTCTCTCTTGGTTGTGATGTGGTTGGAAAATTATTCAGTTGGTGTTCAGTTATTTCATCGGTCATAAGACTATTGTAAAACTCGACCACAATTTCTCGTTTTTCTGGTCGAAGGTCGAAATCCGAGTGTGTTCTAAGAGGCCTTAAATATTTCCATCTTTTTTAAATCAATGGCATTCTGCGTAAAAGTTTTACTCCAATGTAATGGTCGAACCTCGTTACGTAGTAAAACTTATAGATCAAGTCATCCTAAAACTCGTCATATTCAGACCTTCCAACTAGCTTGGTTGCTTCTCTAACAAATTTATCATTAGTAGCATTCCACACAACTCCATTATTTAGTATTTAATGTTGTTTCTCATGTAGAATAAACCTCTTATTTATACAATCGTTAAGGATAACGTAATCTGATTGGAAAAATCATATAACGACATGTGTCAAATAAAGAATATTGCCATGTACATAATATTTAAAAAAACACTTGATTCCGAGATGGCAATAATAACATATTGTATGATTTCATCTCTGAATTCAATCCGTATTAATTACATTTTCCGACAAAAGGAATGTATCTAAATTTGAGATGCTAGCTTAGAATTAGATGCATTTTTTTAAAAAAAGCACCACATTCCGAGATAATGGCTCAAAATTAGATGTTTTTTATATAAAAATCGTATCTAATTCTGAGCCAACATCTCAGAATTAGATGTATTTCTTCTGCTGGAATAACTAATGGTGATTCAAAAACTTCTAGACAAACATGTCTAAGTGTTGTTTTATTTTAAACAAAAATGTTAAAGGTTTACTAAATATATAGTAACACAAAACATACATCATATGTAAATAAGAGTAATATTCGAAGAGTAATGTTTAAAATAAACCTCATTAGTTAAACCACATTTGATAACATACATTGTCCATAAAACATGTATCGCCATCAAAATAAACAAACATCATCCACAAAATGCAGTAACATAAAAAACAAAAACAAAACATAAAACATCACCATCCTAGATACGTTATGCTTATATGAATACAGTGTCTTAAAGCAACACGACACTCTTTACCCATCATATTATCCATACATTCATCCTACGTATCGATAATTTTAGCATAACCTCCAATAATATTATCCTGGTGAATTGAATGTTGTAGTACTTCCCTTATAGGAAAATCTTCTTCTCGAGGCGCAATTGGTACGATGTACCAAAGATAATAATCAATAAATCCATTATAATTTGGAACGAGCGTACTTATCCTGCTTTTTCGATAAGAGTTACTCTACGCACTGATTGTAACATGTGTTGGTACCGACTTCCCCATACATGCTGCTTAAAATCAATAATGGTATTTTCTAAACGGCCTCTCTTAGGGACTAGTTTTTACCATAAAACATTAACTAGTTCGGATATATCCAAACTGACGCGCAACTCTAAGCAGTTGATAAAACTCAATTTTGTTCATGAATTTTAATCCTCCCCATAAACCATGTTAGCTCTTGAACCTGTTTGAGCATACGTTAATACTTGTGCGATGGAAATACAACCTGTAACAAAAAATAATCGAAAACGATATATGAAAATATATTAGAAAATATGATAAATAGAATGAGTTTGAATATAAACCTATTGAATATATATCTAAGTGGTCCAGCGTCAATCTAAAAGAATCAAGTAGCCCTACAAACTCTTTTATCGAGTTTTTATGTTTTGGAGTTTCCCACATACGCATGTTCAGAATTTGGATACAAATCCCTCAACACGAGGTGGTTGAAATTGGGGGAAGTGGTCGAAAATCCAGCATTCTGGTAGTCAGACGAAACCGCTCACCGTTTTGGTTGAATGCTTGGAAGCCACATGCAATCCGCTATATAGCTCGACAAGAATATGCATTCCCTAGGAAAATATGTGTGCAACCAATATGCTTTCACATAGCAACCACTTTTGTCCTCAAATAAGCATGACCCAAAAGTCCAGTAAGAGGGTTAAGACGAAGCATGAAGTATACACCATCAAAAGGCTCATCTTATCATAACTATAGCGATCTTGTAGCCGACCTTACCTTTAATTATGATGAGATGCGCAACGTCACTACAGCACATGAGGATGCTCTAATGATTAACTTGGATATGGAGGAGTGATGGTCACTAGGGTAAAGTTTGGAAAATAAAATTTACAAAGCCAACCACGACCTGACCGAACTCGATAACCGGTCAAGTGGAAAAATCTATGTTGGTCAATTAGAAATAGGGGAAATGATGTATGTGGGTCGATTTCATATACCTAAACGTGTGCCCCAATGATGCATTCCTGATGCGTCGTATTTGTTGAGTTAGAATTGTGTTTTTAGTAAAAGTAATTAAAAGAGAGGGAGTTACATTGTAAAGAAATAAAGTAACTTTAGATATCTGTTTGAGATTGATCAAAACAGTCATGCTTTATTCATCACCTCACACCTTATTTATAGCTGTGTCGGACTTCTATAATTCAATCGGTTATATAAATGGGTCAACTGCAATGCATCCCCTTATATTTACAAATAGTCCAAATATCGTCGTATCAATATACAATTCATCATACATAACCTTAGTATTATTATATTAAGGCCCATAACATTTCATATCCTTATCGGAGGACCCTTAGTTTTTATAAAGGACAATGAATAAGAACAAGTAATCATCGTAAATCATGGTAGATATAAATTGTTAATTCTCAAATTCGAATTCATTTCAGATTAAACTTTCCTATCTCCTCAATATAATGATTTGTTTCAACATTTATAATCATCGAATAAATACATTTCAAATTGTTTCCTCAAATGTTAACCATTTATAATCTATTTAAAACTCCTACGTTCCATATTTGTCATCCTCAAATAAAATTTTACTCATCTTTACTTCAAATATGGTCAAAACGTTCTATTCAACCCTTTGTTTCCAGCTCCGAATATTTACACATAGAGTCTTTAACGAGCATTTTCGTAATGGTTATAAACGTTTAGAATAATCTGGTATGCATGCAAAAATCCACTAGGGCTGCCATTAGGTGTGACAACTAACAGGTGTCATGTTATTCCATTACAAGTAACCGTTGGGCATTCCTTCTTTCTACCCAATAGTGATCATCACCTCTCCAACTTCTTTCATTTTTTTCTCTTTCACATCTATTTCATAAATACTCCCCCACTCATTAATTATGTTTTACAAATACCTTCTAGTGAGGGAAGGTTCATATGAATATCTAATTTCTTTGCCACCTTCATAAAAAACATCTAATTCTTTGGTTGTCTTCATCTGAAAAACGTAATTTATTGGCTGTCTTCATCTGAAAAATTGAATTTCTTGGCTACCTTCAACAGATTGGACATCAAGTTACTGGTCTTTTTCTGTCTAAGATTTTGGACTCAAATCTCCTACCAGTTGCCTCATCTTTTGCTCTTATACCTTACAATAATCAGAGGTTCATTCATATCGAAGAGGCATCTGAAGAAGTTTCAATTGCACTGAGACTATTTTCCAAACTCGAAGAAACATCAAAAGCGTTGTGCACAAAAGTCGACTATGTTTGAAGCCACATGAAAATTATGGCCAAGGATATGGTTAGATGGAAGAAAGAAGCTGCAGGAGAAAATAAGATGATAGAAATATTTGGCAAGCATGCTTTTGAACAATTTCAAGTGTTCCAAGCTGACAGGCCGGAATTTATAAACAGGATCCATCCAACTCAAACGTCATCTTTGATCTATGCATGATAAAAAAACAGAAGAATTAAAGACTTCCCATCAGGATGAGATGGATGAATTTAAAGAAAAACATGCCAGGGAGATATCCGAGAAGCAGAAAATTTCTCTAAGAAAAGGTCTTTGAACAATAGCATGGAAGAAAACAAGAAGGTGGCTGACAAAAGGACTTCACTCAAAATAGTATTCGCTATAAAAGCTGCCAAAATACAATGTTGGCGATAAACCGTTGATGCGATTAAAAATATCCAAGAGCAAAAACGAATTACTTTGCTCCGTGAACTTCATGCAACATTCTTAAAAGAAAATTCATCAAGCTTTTGGGATTTAATCTCTATAGAGAATCGCCCTAGTGAAGCCTTTGACTATGTACCAACTGATTCCTCAGAAGAGACAGACTCGGAAGAATATGCGGATGCCACCGAGCAAGAAGGAAATTCATCTGAAGAGAACTCAAAAAAAAAAAATTAACTGTTGTTTTTGTTTATTTCATGAAGTCATCATTTGTCGATTAATCATTTTTGTGAATGCTTAACTACTTGGCATTCAAACACATGTTTTGGAAGATCAGATATTTACTTCAATGAACAAATACTTTCCTCTTTTCACATTTATTTACCAACTTTTACTTAATCATGACTACTTTTTTATTTCATAAACATGTTTTTATCTCCTCGAATTCCATTATATGTCATATATAAATTTGTAACATCTTAAATAAAAATAGTGCATTTAAATAACGTATAGCACTTCAAACACAACTAGTGAATTTAAAAAAAATAGCACCTCAAATATAAATTGTAAGTTTAGAGAATGTTAGCACTTCGAGTACAACCAGTGCGTTTAGAGAATGTTAACACCTCGAATATAATCAGTTACTCTTGGTCAACAGCTTCAAGGATGATTAATCTTTAACTAGTTAACAAGATAATATAAATACTTGTATTTAAAACAACCATTGGACATAAAAGAGTTATATTAACATCCTCGAATGTGTACATAACACCTCAATAAAACCTTCGTGGGCCAACAAGATAGAATTGAGTACATCAATTATTCAAAAGGTACCAAAAGAAAAAATTACTCCCAATATACCTTTAAATGTTCTATATTCCAAGGATGTTGAAGTAATCTGCCCTGCTTTTCAGAAACGCGATATGTACCTGGCTCATTTCATTACCTTATATGGATCTTCCCAATTTGTGGCTATTTTGCCAAGTCGATTGTCCTTTATATAAAAGAATACTTTCCACAAAGGTTTGTCACGTACTTTAAAATCCTTCTTTCTCACCTTCGAATTATAACGACCTATCATCAAAGTTTGATAATGAGTCAGATTCAAATGTGCCATAACTCGTTTCTCTTCAATCAAGTCTAGGTCTGTTATTTTTTCCTTTTCGCATAAGAAGGTAAAGTAAATTATGTAGGGCTAAAAAATCCATACCATATACCAAGACTGAGGTTCTTGAGTAGCCTCTCTAGGAGTCGTACGATAAGCCCACAACACCTTTTGCAAATAGTTAGGTCATTTCCCTGCATCGCCTGTTAATTTTTTCTTTAATCCCTCCAAAAATGACATATTAGTCACCGTCACTTGACCGTTTTCTTAGGGATGGAAAGGTGTAGAAAATATTATGTATTACCCCTCGAAGCGCAAATAGAAGTCATTTATTTGTTGTTAAATTGATGACCATTATCTATGGTGATTTTCTGAGGAACCCCAAAGCGGCAGCAAATATTATTCACAATGAACTTAATAACATCCTTGGGTTTTGTACCAGATAATGATTCAGCTTCAGCCCACTTCCAAAAGTAATCTACTGTCACTATAATAACATGACGCCCTCCAGAGGCCATATAAATAACTTCATAAATGGAAGTAAGCGGTACTGCTGGTTTCTGAATAGAATTGGCAAAGCATTGACAAGTATCACAACCTCGAACTAAAACTCTAACATCATTCATAACTGAAGGTTAATAATAACTTGCCAACAAAACCCTTCGCGTCAAAGACTTAAAACTCAGAGTGAGATGAACCTTCACCATCATGCAACTTAGATAAAATCCCATGAGATTATTTCTGACCCAAACAACGCAGCAATGGTCTACTTATATATTTTTTCTATAAGACTCCATCTAATACAACATAACCATGGGCCTTATACGTTAACATTTTAGCCAACTGTGTATCTTGAGCTAACGTACCTCTTAGTAAAAAATTAAGGATATCAGACCTCCAATCACTTTGAATTATGTTTGGCGTAACAAATACCTCCTTAACATATATACATTGTTCTAATTGTGTTAAAATCGAATGACTCACCTATAGCAGTATCTATGGATATCCCTCTGTATAAGAATTTATTGCCAAAGAATCAAAAACTGTATTATCGCATGGTTAATATGCTTTACAATCACTTTGTTAAAAGAGTCAAATTTCGAAGCTCGCGTATATATAAAATCAAACGATCTTTCTTGGCCTTGGATACGCTTGTCATATAATTTTCGACTAGCTGCGAATCTGTTTCCAAACGAACTGTTGTCGCTACGCAAATATTTGTGAGCCTTAAACCAACTAACTCTCCCTCATACTCAGCCTCATTATTCAAAGAATGAAAACCAAACGAATAGCCCTGTACATTTCCTCCCCATAAGGAGAAACTAATTGAAACCCCTGCACTAGATCCCAATATACTTGAACCACCGTTAGTTCAAATCACCCACATTGAAGTTTATGGTAAGACTTCTTTATCTATCCCCTCATCCAATCTTCTCAAAAATGATATTCAACCAGAAAATCATCTAAAGCTTGAGCTTTAATAGTTGTTCGAGGAGAAAAATTGATATCAAAATCTCTCAATTCTACTAACTATTTGGTCATTCTACCGGAAATTTCTGGACAATGTAACAAATGTTTTAGGGGGAAAAACGTCCGAACTAAAATGGCGTGAGCTTGAAAATAAGGACGCATCTTCCTAGCAGCCACGACTAAAGCCAAAGCCAATTTTTCAAGCTTCAAATATATTTTCTATGATGCCAATAAACGTTTACTAACATAATAGATTGGGTTTGAAACTCCCTTCTCTTTACATATCAAAATAGCGCTCACAAAAAAATCACACACTATTATGTATAAAACATTTGCTCTCTAATTCGAGGCTTAGACAAGATCTTCGGTGAGAACAAAATCTCTTTAATCTTTAAAAAAAATGTTCTACAATATGGTGTCCACTCAGGCTCTTTGGATCTTTATAACACTTGGAAAAATAGAAAAGCACTTGTCGGAAAATCTTAAAATAAATAGATTAAGAGCAACTAAGCTTCCTATCAAGATTTGCACCTCATTTATAGTTTGAGGAGATGTCATTGAAACCAAATCCTTCAACTGTTCAAGATCTGCCTCTATATATTATTCACTAATAATATACTTAAATATTTTATAATAGGACACTAAAAGTACATTATTCAGGATTTAGATTCAAACGAATGGATTTTATATTTAAAAAGGTCTGCTCTAAATCTTTAAGGTGTTCACCATCTGTCAGGATTTTAACCAACATATCATTAATGTATGCCTCCATATTCCTTTAAATCTGAGGAGCAAAAACCCTATTCACCAACCTTTGATCTATCGCTCAAGTATTCTTCAATCCAAACGGCATGACTATATAATAATGTAGTCCTCAATCAATAATGAATGTAGTACTTTCTTGATCTTATGGATCCATTTCAATCTGCTTATAACCTGAAAATCATCCGCAAAAGAGAGAATTTCATTCCCTGACGTTGAATAAGCCAACTGATCTATTTGAGGGATAGGAAATGGATCTTTACGACATACTCGATTCAACTCCATCAATTCAACACACATTTGCCACTTTCAATTCTTTTTTTACTAGCACTCAATTTGAAGTCCATAAAGGATATTGGGCCTCCCGAATATGTCTGATGTGAGAGAGACAATCCACTTTTTCCACAATAACCTTTGACTTTTCTATATGAAAAGGCTCGTCTCTTCTCGATAATAGGCTTAATCCTCAAATTTATAGCTAAGTTATGACATATTATTTAAATGGAACTCCTACTAAATCATCTATTTTCCAAGAGAAAACATCCAAATTATCAAACAAAAATTGTAACAACTAATAATGCAAAGTAGAAGATAACAATGTTCATATTCGTAAAATCTTTCCATTAGAAAAAAAAATACTTTTCAGTATCCTCACTCACTGTTAAATAACATGGGGTCTCCCTCATATCTTTTATTACCTCTTCATCTGAGGTTAACCCCCTTGGTTGATATTCAACCATCTAATCCTCGGAACTAGAACCTCTAACCCGGAGAGTTGTTGCATAACATTCTCTGACCCCTTCGTGGTCACTTCAAACCACTCCAACACGATCTCTAATGACATATTTTAAGCATTGATGAACTAATATCATACATTTTAGAAAGCTAAGAATTGTAGTTGGTTGGACATTCAACCACCATGAACAAGACTTGAACTATCTTTTTAAAATGACATTTCCTAAAAATAATTACCTTCAAATGCACCAATTACCTAAGTTGTTACCACTTTAAATCCAATTATAGTACAAAAAAACCGAAAAATTCAATGTGGATTACGCACCCTATCACACGTACACTTGAATAACACATTTTCCTGCCATACAAGTGAGTAAGAATTCTTCCCTCTACTTGAGTTGCTAAACTAACAACGAGCCTTTTCCTGGAACTATTAGTATTACCAAATATATAATCTCCCCCAAAGATTTCTAAAGATTCAAAATACTCACATAAGCTTCGCACTCGTCCTTCCTCTACTGGTTCATCCACAGCTAGAAAGATTAATCGATCTCGATATGTGTCCACATATTCTGAAGTTGCATCGAACTCGTTGCATTTAGTTTTTAGAATCATCAATGCACTTTCCTCCTTCAAATTTGGGTTAAAAGCTTGTTGTATCGACGTACTTCAAACTTTCGATCCACGACTTTCCCCGTTAACAAAAGCTATTAATTTTCCATTTTCTGTTAAAACCTATAACTCTTTATTTAAAGTTATACAATCAGCATTGTCGTGCCCAATATCATTATGACACTTGGAAAAAGAATTATTGTGCTTTTCTCTTGGTCTGTTTATTGGACCTAGATTTGTATACCTCGTATGACCTTTAAACTTCTCGTAAATAAAAGCAACATTCTCAATCAAGTCAACATAATATTATGGCCTTATCCACTGATTTGGACTTGGCTTATAATATTGATTATTTGTGAGTTGAAAAGGAACCCTTCATGTTCGAGGAGTTATATTGGTGTTTTTCCTCGGACAAAAAGGTGAATGATAGCTTGGATTTATAGATCATTGCCCCAAATTTAACTATACATAATTAGGTTCACCTCGAACTCTTGTAGACTCCTCCACTTTAATCTGATCTTCACTTGAGCCTAAACTCCATAAAGTTAATGCCCTATTTTTTGTTGTTTCGTTTGCCAAATCTTCTCGTACAAACCCTTGTTGAAATGCATACATAGAAACCAACTTTTCATAATTCCCTAACCCTGATTTAGTTACCACAAAAAAAAATTGTATAACCCTTCTATTTCTCTCCCACAACTTGCTTACATTGTAATATTGTATCTCTATTTGCTCGCACCTCTTTGCTTCCCTAAAAATATCGTCGGAAATATGTATAAAAGTCCATAAATTTGGTGATAGATCCTCTCAGAATCCTATTATACCACTTCAATGTAGTGCCCTTAAAGGTCTGAGAAAAAGCTATGCATAACAGTCTGTCATCATCTTCGAAGTTCATCATATAGTTGTTGATTGTTCAATGTGATCATCAAGATCTTGCATCCTATCAATATTTTCAACCTTAGAGATATTAAAACGGTTCAGAATAGTAATGGACCTAATCTCAACTGTTAAAGGAGAATTTCTCCAATATACTCATGTGATGTATTGTTCATCTCCTCTTGTTCCCATAATAACATACCAATTCTGGTAAGCTACCTTTTTGTATTGGTTGGATGTGTTTCCTCCATAACCTTCAATATTACTCATATAACGAGGTTCATTGTCTCTTTTTGGCATATATTCCTTACGCAATTTTTTATGCTGGCTTATTTCTCCTTTCGAAGATCCCCGATATTTTTAATGCTTAAAAAATCCTCCCTCAGATTCTGAGCTATCGAATTTACCATGACTAGATGTAATGTACCTATGTTTATATATCTTTTCTTTGCACAAAGTTTGATGTTATTTATCAGACTCAAAATACACTTTCTTTCGAACGCTTCGAATCTGATGAGCTATATACGATCAATCAGATTGATTTTTTAGCTCGTTTTTCTCCTCAACTTGTCACATATGAGATCTTATCCTACATGACTTAATCTGTTGTTCTCTTTGAACTCACTTCTCCTTCAATGTTGATATCTAATCCAACAACTTTTTCATTCGATCTTCAATGTCATAATGACCTTGTTGTACCAGAATTCGATCACCTTCTTTACTTTCTTCCTTATGTAAATCAAATATCAAAGTTTCAATAGATTTTCGAACCGTTGGATAAGCTTCATTTCCTGGTTCCATATATATCAAGAACGATATTACTACCTAAAAGTTCAATAATTTATGGGTTTTAACGTCATTCTCCCCACTTTGGTCCAATTTGTTGAGTTAGAATTGTATTTTTAGTAAAAGAGATAGAGTTAGATTGTAAAGAGAGAAAGTAACTTTAGGAATCAGTTTGAGATTGATCAAAAGAGTCGCCTTTTATGTATCACCTCACACCTTATTTATAGGTATGTCATACCTCTATAATTGAATCAGTTATATAAATGGGTAAATTACAATGCAGCCCCTTTAAATTTACAAGTAATCCAAATATCATCTTATCAATATACAATTCATCATACATAACCTTAGTATTATTACATTAAGAGCCCCCAATATATCATATCATTATCAGTATCGAGCAGTTAGTAGACTCGGCCTCCGATTGTGAATTTTTATCGTTCATGGACGCGTATTCATGATATAATCAGATTCATCTGCACCCAACAGTTGAGGAGTGTATGACGTTTCAAACTAAACGTGGACTTTACAACTACACCGTGATGCTTTTCAGCTTAAAAATGTAGGCTCTACCTACCAACCCCTCGTGAACCATATCTTTAAATACTAATTAAGACACAATATAGAAACATATATTGATAATTTGATCGTTAAAACTGATACGATTGATAAGAAATTGGAAGTTCTACAAAATATGTTTGGCATCTAGCGACAGTTCAGTCAAATGTTCTTTCGGGGTTCGATTCCCATCTTAGGAAAAGTGGAATCGATGCAAACTATACCAACCTACAAGTTTTAGTCTAGATGGCACCCCAAAAGAATATCAAATAGGTCAAATTCCTAAGGAGACGCCTCGCGGTACTATCCTGTTTCATATTGAGAGCTTGGAATAAAGCCAGCCTTTCTTCTAAGAACTCTGAAGTGCCAAATGTTTTGCATGGAATGATGATTGTAACAAGACTTTCGAACCATTAAAGAGCTATCTCATGTCGCCAGAAATATTGTCAACACCTGTGGCAAGTGAGCCTTTATTTTTATATTTATTTGTCTTTTTTATAGTTAGTGGGGTATTAGTAAGGGAGCCATAGGGCCTCCAACGCTCGATATATGACACCAGTAAAACCATGGTCAATGTAGAGACTCATGATCTTAAACTGGAAAAGTTAGCATTATGAATGGTAATTGTTGCAAGCAAGATGTGCCCTTACTTCCAGGGCATACCATCACCGTTCAAACTGTCATCCCCTTCAAAAATTTATTATAAAAACCATATATTTTTTGTCGCCTTACCAAATAGAGTGTTAAATTAGGAGAGTAGGATACTAAATTTAGGCTTTACAACGTAATTAGATAACAGTTCATTTTCAATTTCCTCATACAATTCTCCACGCCCCACGGTGATTCTACCTTAGCCGACCCCCCCGCTCGATCACTCGAACTTAGAGTGAATGGCCAAAACTGACAAGACCTTGAGCAGATCGAGAGGCGGCATTGGCCTTGTCCTAAGACCACCAACGGATGAGGAAATCCGCCAAACCATCCGCTTCAATTTCCCACTAACGAATAATGTGGTCCTTAGAGACATGAAGCTTGATCTGATATGTAGGGCTCGGCTACTCAAGATTATCTCCGGCTAACAGTTTTTAATGAACCAAGCCAATGGCATGTATGATGCACAAAATGAGGGAACCCGCAACTATCCAACAATATTGAAAGCACATTAGTATGAATTCCAGAAAGTTTGTTATGATGATGTGCCCCGTATCGATAACTCTGCAGTCGATACATTGGCTAAAAAGACTGGCTTGGGAAGTATACCTTTTTCCTCATGCAACAACTATAAACCACCAAAACCCCTATTCAGTGTGACACTATTTCCACGATCGACACGTGAATCGATTGGAGGTAACGTTTTTTGCTTTACCTATGTTCCGGCATGTTCCAACCAGATAAGGCCGCCGCTTGGGCACTGTAGCTACGCTCGGCCAAGTATTGCATCATAGAAGATCTTCTTTATAGAAAAAGTGCAACACGACCACTGCTCTGATGTCTAAGTCAAGAAGATGCTACCACAATTCTACTTGACTTGCACGTTGCGGAGGTCGGAGCACATTGTGGCCACCGCATCCTCATTAGGCTATTTGTCTTAGCTGGATATTATTGGCCCAAGCTAGGGAACAATGCCAAGCATATTGTAGAGTACTTCCATCATTGTAAGTAATTTGCTAACACCGGTAACCTACCAAGCGAGACGATATAATTTACTACAATAACCTACCCTTTTGACAAATGGGGAATCGGCATGGTCGGCTCGTTGCCGATAAATCATCCGTTTTTCATCGTGTCAGTGGATTACAAGAAGAGACCCTGTAAGATGGCGTCGATATCGTCCAACCAGAAATGATCGAGAAAAACCATCTCGATAGCCGAGCATAGACCAACCTATAATGCACTGAAATTTCCCCTTAAAAAATAACATAGCGGAACCAACCAGAAGCAACAAGCAGAACTGAGCGCTAATGGATATGCATATCTAATGCACATAGTAAGATGAGAATAGATCATCTAAAAAGACACAGAATAAAAGTAACAGGCAAAACGGGTAATAAAAATAAATATAGGATCAGATGGATGAGCACATTCATGTACCTTCTAGCGGTGTAGCTAATCCAGAGAATCAGGGTGCAAATATTGTTGAAACGGGAGCCTAGAGCACCCAGCTTGCGACGGTAGACGTTGCGGGGCATGTCGAGTCTGAGGTAGTAGCCGACAACCCCGTGGCCATTCTCACAATTCAACAGTAAGAGTACCAGTTACAGCAAATATAGTAAGAGAAACAAAAGGACGCCCCGACCAAGGGAGGAACCTAGCTGGATAACAACCAAAAGTCTAGTAAAAGAGCTAAGACGGAACATGAAGTACATGTCGTCGAGGGCTCATCTTAAGATAACTAAAGACCGTGTAGCTAACCTTACCTTTAATGATGATAACCAGTGTAAGGTCATTATATCACACGAGGATGTTATAATAGTTAACTTGGGTATTAGAGGAATTATGGTCATCAGGGTTTTAATCGACGGGGTCATTTTAGAAAATATAATTTACAAAGCCAACTGTGCTCGCATGTTTGAGGTATCATCTCAGAGTGTCAATGAGGTCGAGCTTATGGTTAAGGTGGATCATGGGGCTACCAAGAAGGAACCCAAGACATTATGCATGATCTTCTATGCCCCTTTTTTATCACGTTATTATTGGTAGACCATGGCTACATTGAATGGAGGTCAATCGGTGTACTTTTAGACAATACATCAAGTACTCGGTTGGGAACTAGATAGGTATTATACGGGAGATCCAGAAAAGAGCTAGAACTGGTTATCCAGTAACTGTTGACCCAACCAATCCTTTTTTATAGCAATTACCCGGCGAGGAGGAGCACGGTAAGGGTAGTACAAGCACCCCGCCACCCAATCCGATGGATAACCAAAGAGAGATTAAGTAACTCGATGTCGCTCGTGATGATACAACTAACGCACTTATGGTCGAGGGTCGTAGTTTGCGCATAAGTAACGAATTAAATCATGTTTTTAAAAATTTGATTATATATTTGTTAAAACGTAATTTAGAATTTTTAGCTTGGAATGCTAGTGATGTGTCGGGGATAGACCCATCTTTAGTTTTCCATGAATTAGCAATAGAAATATATGCTAAACCCGTATAAATTTTAACCATATTTACTATTTATTCCATAAAATACCCTAAATGCTACATATTTATTGAGCAAATTTTCAAATACTTATTTAAAGATAAATTAATCGAATATTATACCAATCTGGCACGCAGTTCAAGATGAATCTCATACTTATCAAGAAGAACTCTCATATGGTAGAAATTTTAAAAACATTATCTAACCTAAGCAACACAAGACGAAAATAAACCCCACCAAATGTTTTTTTATTACCTTTGGGAAATTCTGCAGATTCATCATTCACAAAGAAGGACTCAATATTGAACCAAACCATATCAGGACACTAAAGGAAAAGTACCTGACTCAAACCATAAAGGAGGTCCAAAGTTTGAATGGAAACGTAACCGCACTCAATAATTTCATCTTGTGATCAGCGGACATGTACCTTCCTTTCTTAAAAAAATTGAAATGGGCTGTGTAATTAGAATGGAATGAAGACTATAATTTTATATTTAAGAAGCTACAAACTTAGCTCATGTAACCTCTAATGAGGTAGAAATTAATTCAAAGGTTATTTAGGTAATTTTTTAGGAAACATATTAACTCTTAGGTAGAAGGTAGAGAGATAATTGAGATGTTATATTTATTTCTTATAGAGATAAAATTCTCATCTCGTAAATGATGATTGTTAGAGCGCTTATAAGCTAATTTTGGTCAGATAGACCAATCAGATCAGATCAGAAACATAGGTCAAGCCCATAGACTAAAGAAGCCAATTAACTACTTTTATCCTAATAATTATAGATATACCGAGCACACAACTGAATCAAACATATAGGGAACAATATAGGTATAAAATTTATCTTAGGTCTAAATTTCGCCCTCAAAGAAATCTGACCCCATGTTGTGTATCAAATTCAAACATTTCCGACCCCATCAACCTCAAATATTGATAGTCACTATAAAAGAAGAAATCCTTATGGCATACCTTGATGTATCTGCATGCACCATGAGCATTGGCCTGGTAGTAGAATAAGGAAAATTTCAGCATCGCACGTACTACGTTAGCAAAGCCCACTTAGGGGCTGAATTAAGGTAGTTTACCTCAGATAAAATGATGTTGTCTTTGGTAATGGTTGTCCAAAAACTAATAAGGTACTCTAAGCCCACAAAGTCCAAGTGCCAACAATCGTACCCATCCGATCAATTTTGAGAACGACAGACACCTCAGGTCGCCTAACCAAATTCGCTATTAAATTAGAGTAGTTCCACCTTAAATTTTTACCTAAGAGTGTTATAAAAGGATAGGTATTGGCCGAGTTTGTATATGAAGCGATGTAAAAAACATCCTCAAGAGAGGATAACAACAACACGAATTGGTTAATATATATATAAGCGGAGCGTTTACCGTAATAGAATTCGGAGAAAGAGTATACAGTGTAACCATAGAAGGGGAAATGTAATGTTAGCCATCACTTTTGATTTCAAAACCTCATATAACGACGCCTAACACGAGTCTGTGACAACAAAATTAAAGATAATTAAAGAGTTTACCTCGAGAAAAATCGTTCTATGAATTATTCTCAATTAGTTATTACATAGATCTTCGGAAAATACGAAACAAGAGAAGACCAAATGATCTGATATATTAGAACAAGAAAAACAACTAAGCGGTCAAATTGCCAAAAAAAAAATTAACAGACCGGACGAGAAGTTAAGATCGCGGCAGAGTACCTCACATTTAAAAGAAGTGTTAGATAAGTCCTTGAGAAATGGTAGTTTCAAAACCGATGGGCATCATGCCTTATCAAAGAGGAGGTTAAGGGTATTAGTGACATGTTTTGTCATAGCAGATGTAAAACTATTCCGCAGACGGTACCCGTAGATTCTCTTAAAATGTCTATTATTAACATAAGTTGAATATTTCTTCTTAAAATGTCTATTATCAACATAAGCTAAATATTTCTTCAAAGAAATCCAATTGGGAGCATATGGTGGCCACTTGGGGGCTTAAACTCTGGCCAAATACAATGCAAAAAACTTAGTCAAAACTTGTGCCAATTGTCAACGATGGGTAAAATTTCAACACCAACCGAGGCTTGAGCTACCATCAATGCTAGGAGCATGTCCATTTGATCAGTGGGGGTTGGAATAAGTTGGTATGTTGTAGGGCCTGCTCACTTCTCTCTCTCACATTTAGTAGTGTGGGCCCTACCTTTTGGTTTCTTAGAAGAAACATCTAAGCATTAAATGAAGGGTGACTTACAAGCAACCCCCTTTCATTTAATGCAAATGGATTTCTAGCAAGTAACCATTAGCTTCATTTGGAAGCATAAGTGGCTTCCTTTGTAACCTTTGTTTTGCTATAAATAGGACCATGAGTTGGTCTTGGATAGCACCACTTGAATCACTTGAAACACTTCACTAGAGTGTAATATTTATGTAATATTGTGTGTGACAAAATTTAGAGAGAAACACTTTGAGTGAGAGAGAAATACGGGTAGTGTTTAGGAGAATTTGTTTGAGTAATCTGTGAGATTACTATTCTCTTTGGGTATAATATTTGGGGTGAGAAAAGTGAGTGTATAACTCTTGAGTGTATGGAGTGAGACTCCAATCCTTGTAATATTTTTGAGTTATAGTGATTCTTATTTTTCTCCCGTGGACGTAGGCAAATTAGCTCAACCACGTTAAATTCTTTTTCTCTTGTTTGTTCTTATTTCCGCATTCGTGGGATTATTTTTCCCTACAACTGGTATCAGAGCCAACTTGCAGTTGCATATCCTTCTTCTTCGTACAAAAAATGGAGGAACGTACGAATATTGGTGGCAATTCCATGATCATACTCACGGAAACAAATTACTCCATTTGGAAAACCATGATGGAAGATTTGTTGTACTGTAAAGACTTGTTTGATCCTATTGAATTAAAAGGAGTCAAACAAGGTGCAACAAGTGAAGTAGATTGGAAGAAACTCAACCGTAAAGCTGTTAGTGTGATTCGACAGTGGGTTGAAATAAGGGCGATTCGCGACACCGCAAAAGAAACTGATGCTTTCAAATTATGGAAGCATTTAGAAGAAATGTATGAGCCCAAAAATGCTCAAAATAAAGCTTTCATCATAAGGAGACTTGTGAACCTGAAACTTTATGATGGGCAAAGTGAAACTGAACACTTGGCGAAAATTGACGAGATTCTTGACAATTTAACGAACATGGAGCTGGCCCTAGTTGAAGAAATTCAAGCGTTGATTTTGTTAAGTTCTTTGTCAGATAGCTTAAGAAACACTTGTGGTAGCTCTTAGCAATTCAGCACCACAAGGAAAGGTGACGTTAAGCATGGTAAAGGAAATTATCAAGAGAGAAGGAAAAAGAAGAGCGGAGCAAAGCTCTTTCAGCTACCCTCAAGGAAAAGCACTAGTCACGGAGAGAAGAAGAACTATAAACAAACATTTCTCCAGAGACAGGAGAAACAAAAGCAAGTTCAAAGGCAGATCAAAGTCAAGAGGCAACTTCACTTGCAACTACTGTCATAAACCTGGACATTTCAAAAAGGATTGTTGGAAGCTGAGAGAAAAGGAGACTAAGGAAAATAATGAAGACAATAGAGGAAATGCAGCTGTCATATCCAACGATGGTAAAACATACCTAATTTCTGACGATGGACATGTCAACCTCGCATGCCAAGACACATGGATGATTGATTCTGGAGCATCATTCCATGTAACAGCCGATAGAAGCATTTTGACCACTTACACATTTGGCAATGGAGTTTGGAAGCTTAAGAAAGGAAATCTGGTCGTGGCCATAGGTAAGAAGATTGATCGTTTGTATTATATGCAAACAAAACAATCAAGTGGAGTAGAAGTAAATGCGATCAAGTATGAAGACTCGGCGAATTTATGGCACGCCAGACTTGGTCATATAAGTGAGAAGGGACTTAAAATCCTCACGAAAGAAAATCTTCTACCGAATTTTTCAAATATTCCTTTAAAGCAATGCACTCATTGTTTGGCAGGAAAACAACACAGAGTCGCATTTCGAGCAGGACGACCACATAGAAAGAATAATATTCTTGATCTAATACATACAGATATATGTTCTATGGGTGACAAAAGTATCGGCGGATCATTATACTTTGTCAAATTCATTGACGACCATTCCAGAAAGGTGTGGGCTTATCCTTTGAAGACCAAAGATCAAGTGTTAGAAGTATTCAAGAAGTTTCATGCCAACGTTGAAAGGCAAACTGGAAAACTTTTGAAATGTATTTGATCTGACAATGGTGGTGATACATTGGACCATTTGAAGAATATTGCAGAGTTCATGGTATCGGGCTTGAGAGATCGGTACCCAAGACCCCGCAACATAATAGTGTTGCAGAAAGAATGAATAGAACTATTTGTAACAAGATCGTGTATATGCTCTCTCATTCAAGATTGTCAAAGTCCTTCTAGGGTGAAGCATTGATGACAGCGGTAGATCTTGTCAACTTATCCCCTTCAGTTCCTTTAGATGGTGCAATTCCCGAAAGAATATGGACCGGGAAAGACATAAGTTGCAAACACTTGAAGGTGTTTGGTTGTAACGCGTTCGTACATGTCCCTCGAGATGAAAGATCCAAGCTGGATGAGAAAACCAAAGAATGCATATTTCTTGGTTACGGACATGATGAGTTTGGTTATAGACTTTGGAATCCAAGAAGTAGAAAATTCGTTCGAAGTAGAGATGTTGTGTTCTTCGAAGACTAAACTCTTGGAGATATGATGAACGACGAGAATACAAAATCAGATGTCAACACTAAAATTGACTTAGTTCTAGATGCACCATTTCTAGTTGAGTATGAGGATCATGGCGAGGCTCCCGACCATGAAGAAACAGTTAACGTTGAAGGAAATCATACTGAAGAACCCCATTTGAGAAGATCCATTAGAGATCGTCGGCCTTCGACTAGATACCCAACAAATGAGTATGTGTTACTCACCGACGGGGGAGAACCTGAATATTTTGAAGAAGATGTGCTGCACATTCAAAAGAAGGAGTGGTGGAAAGCCATGAAAGAAGAGATGAAGTCATTGCATGAGAACCACACATACGATTTGGTAGAGTTACCAAAAGGAAAGAAAGCACTCAACAATAAATACGTGTGTAAGCTGAAGACTGAAGAAGGAAATCCACAACCAAGATACAAGACGCGGCTGGTTGTCAAAGGATTTGGTCAGAGAAAAGGTATTGATTTTGAAGAAATATTTTCACCTGTAGTAAAAATGTCATCTATTCGTGTTGTTCTTGGAATAGCTACTAGCTTGAATTTGGAAGTTGAACAACTTGATGTGAAAACTGCTTTTCTCCATGGTGATTTGGAAGAAGAAATTTACATGAAGCAACCTGAAGGGTTTGAGACTAAAGATAAAGAGCATTTGGTCTGCAAACTAAAGAAGAGTTTGTACGGTCTCAAACAAGCCCCACGACAGTGGTATAAAAGGTTCGATTCCTTCATGGTGGAACACAGGTATAATAAGACTTCATCTGACCATTGTGTTTTCATTAAGATATTTGATGAAAATAATTTTATCATCCTTATGCTCTACGTGGATGATATGTTGATTGTTGGTCGTGATATTGGAAAGATAGAGAAGTTGAAGATGGAGCTCAACAAATCTTTCGCAATGAAGAATTTGGGTCCCGTAAAGCAAATTCTTGGGATAAAAATCACTCGAGATAGGGTGAACAACAAATTATGGTTGTAACACAAAAAATATATTGAGAAGGTTTTAGAAAGATTCAGCATGAGCAAAGCGAAACCTGTTACTTCTCCACTTGCAGGGCATTTTAAACTTTCTTCCAAGAAATCACCTACAAAAGAAAGTGAGATGGAAAAAATGAATAAAATACCTTACTCTTTAGTTGTTGGCAGTTTGATGTATGCCATGGTTTGTACAAGACCTGATATTGCTCATGATGTCGGAGTCGTCAGCCGATTTTTATCTAATCCTGGAAAAGAGAATTGGGAAGCTGTAAAATGGATATTCAGGTATCTTCGAGGAACATCTCCATTATGTTTATGTTTTGGCAATGGTAAACCTATTCTTGAAGGCTACACGGATTCAGATATGGCTGGTGATGTTGATAGTAGGAAATCTATTTCGGGATATTTGATGACATTTTCAGGGGGGAGAAATTTTGTGGCAATCAAGATTACAGAAATGCGTTGCATTATCCACTACCGAGGCTGAATATATTGCCATTACTGAAGCTAGTAAAGAACTTTTATGGTTAAATAAGTTTCTTATAGAGTTGGGCCTCAATCAAGAAAACTATACTCTCCACTGCAATAGTCAAAACGCCATTCATCTTAGTAAAAATCCAAGTTTGCATTCGAGATCGAAACATATTGATGTTCGATACCATTGGATTCGTGAAACCTTAGAGTCAAACCAGCTGAGTATTGAGAAGATTCATACCGATGACAATGGATCAGATATGATGACAAAGGCACTGCCGAAACAAAATCTTGATGTGTGCATAGAGGTTTCCGGACTGGTAACACTCTCCTCCTGAGCAGGCGGGGGAGATTTGTAGGGCCTGCTCACTTCTCTCTCTCATATTTATTAGTGTGGGCCCTACCTTTTGGTTTCTTACAAGAAACAACTAAGCATAAAATGAAGGGTGACTTACAAGCAACCTCATTTCATTTAATGCAAATGAGTTTCTTGCAAGTGACCATTAGCTTCATTTGGAAGCATAAAGTGGCTTCCTTTGTAAGCTTTGTTTTGCTATAAATAGGACCATGAGTTGGTCTTGGATAGCATCACTTGAATCACTTGAAACACTTCACTAGAGTGTAATATTTATGTAATATTTTGTGTGACACAATTTAGAGAGAAACACTTTGAGTGAGAGAGAAATACGGGTAGTGTTTAGGAGAATTTGTTTGAGTAATCTGTGAGATTACTATTCTCTTTGGGTATAATATTTGGGGTGAGAAAAGTGAGTGTATAACTCTTGACTGTATGGAGTGAGACTCCAATCCTTGTAATATTTTTGAGTTATAGTGATTCTTATTTTTCTCCCGTGGACGTAGGCATATTAGCTCAACCACGTTAAATTTTTTTTCTCTTGTTTGTTCTTATTTCCGCATTCGTGGGATTATTTTTCCCTACATATGTCACCTCCTTAGTCGAGAAACGTGAGATATGTACTATTATCAATCGATTACTTCACCAAAAGGGTGGAGGTCGAAGCTCTAAACCAAACAAAAAGGATGCAAATTAGGAAATTCATATGAAATCACATAGTATGGTGCTTTGGAATACCCATGATCGTTATTTCCGATAATGGGCTGCAATTAGACAACAAATAAATGAAGGAATGTTTCCTTGAATTTGAGAGACATCACCAGTTTTCATCTCCCTACCATCCGCAAACAAACTTGAAATTATATGTTACTAATGGAAGTGAAATGGATAAGCTAAAGAAGAGCATGAGAAAAGCAAAAGAGAATCGGCCGAAAATGTTACCACAAATAGTCTGAACATACCAAAAAATGTCATAGAGTTCAACGGATGAAACATCATTTCATCTTACCTATGGAGCATAGGTTGTAGTCCCGGTAGAAATCGAGGCTCCAATCGCACGTATCCTATAATACAATCAAGGAACTAAAAAGTTAGGGAGATAGATAGATCTATACCTATTGGAAGAACGTCGGGCCAAAGCACACTTGAGGGTCGAGCGATGCTAGAATACAATGCTAAAATGTCAACCTATCAAATTCGAGGAACTAATACTGAGGCATGTCTTCCATCAAACGTATGAATAATGAAAGAAAACTAGCACCTACATAGGAAGGACCTTACTGAGTTGATTGAATGCAATTGATCTGTAACCTATCTGTTGGAAAATATGAACGACTGGAAAATTCAAAAACCATAGAACATAAGGCATACTAGAAAAATTATCGTACGCTGCTATGACATATATGAAATCATATAAACTTTAAAAATTGAAAATAGTATAGAAAAACATCAATCTTCTCTGATTGAATTTGCTTGGAAGGAACTGCAATTTAAGGTCGATATCAAGACGAGATAAATTTCATCACCTTATCCTCAAAGTTCAGGTCTCAACTTTACCCCCAAAGTTGGGGGTAAAAAACACCAGTCATCCTCCACGTTTGCCACTTGTAACAAGTTCGTCCCTTACCTTTGAGGCTGTAATAAAGGGGTCCTTATCGTTTTATTAAGTAGAATAAAACCATCCTTTTCGAGTCCAGTCCAACATTTGTCCCCATAATACCCTTTGACCAGCCACATCAGCGATCCACGTAGGATGCTGATGTGGCAACAGTAAAAAAAGTAAAATTAATTTTTAATTTAACCTATTTCTTTTATCCTTCTTTCAAACCTTAAACCCGACCCATTTAGATATTATAACCCGGTTAGCCCTAAACCCATCTCTAACCCAGCCCAGCCTCTAACCCTAGATCGACATCAAGAGTCTGTCTCGTTCTCATTCCCACCTAAACCCCTTCTATCAACCCTAATTTGTCATCTCCTTCTCTATCGTTCCAACCTAAACCAGAAGACTAACCCTTATCCCACTTTACGACTCGTCTCTCATCTCTGATCGATATCCTGAAGAGTCTGTCTCGTTCTCATTCCCACCTAAACCCCTTCTATCAACCCTAAATTTCATCTTCTTCTCTATCGTTCCAACCTAAACCAGAAGACTAACCCTCTTACAATACCCATACCCATTTACGCAGAGAAATAGGCATTGTGGGTATTTTAGGTGGGTTGATCCACCTCTTGATGATAAGTCAAAGATGGTTATTAATTGCATATTGAAGAAACTTGGGAGGTTGGAAGCTAAGTGTCGCTGGCAGAAGATTATAATTAGGGTTCTTTTTCTATGCTTGATTGTAGTAGGGTTAGTGTTTATGTATTTGTAATTTTCAAATTTCAGTTCAGAGACTCACATGTAGAATCTACTGTAATAGGGTACTGCAAAGTGTTGCTGTATTTTGTACTTGCTTCATAGGTAGAAGTCAAGAGAACAATATTTTGTAATCTTTTGCAATTTAATTTGAATCGACCTGTTATTTTTGTTGTTAATTTTTTTTATCGACCTGTTATTTATGTTGTTGAATTTGGGTTAGATGTTTGATTTCTGGATTTCGAGCTTCTGGGTTGGAGGTTTGATTTATGGAGTTCGAGCTTCTGGGTTGGATGTTTGATTTCTGGGTTATGGGTTATCGATGTGGAAATAATGAGTAAACAATAGGTTAGTTGGATGTTAGATTTCTGGGTTATCGATTTGGTTGTTAAACATGTGAGATTAAACTTGGATGTTTTACTAAACTAAGGATTTTGATTGAGGTAAGAGAGTTGGGGAAGAAATTAGGGTTTCGTTAGGAGAATTCGGAAAAGAGGAAGGGATTAGGGATTTGGAGTGAAATGGGGGTTTCGATTTGATTTCGGGTTAGTAGTTAGGGTTGGGCTGGGTTATTGGGTCAGGGTTGGTTCTTGGGTTAGAAGCTGAGCTGGGTTCTTGGGTTAGAAACTGAGCTGGGTTATTGGGTCAGGGTTGGTTCTTGGGTCGGGTTTAAGGTTTAAGGTTGTCACATCAGCATCCTACGTGGATCGCTGATGTGGTTGGTCAAAGGGTATTATGGGGACAAATGTTGGGCTGGACTCGAAAATGATGGTTTTATTCTACTTAATAAAACGATAAGGACCCCTTTATTACAACCTCAAAGATAAGGGACGAACTTGTTACAAGTGGCAAACGTGGAGAATGACGGATGTTTTCTATCCCCAAAATTGTTTGGCCATAAATTCAATTAATTTTTAAGTATGTTTTTCTCAAATGGAAGCGTTCATTTATATCTAAGCTTTTAACATTTTTTTCCTATAACCTTTTTCTATGTTCATCCGGTGTAATTTGATTGTAGATATAAATCTAAGTACGCCGAAAGACTTCTTGTTTTGTCATCCTTCATCCCGGAGAGGACACTAACTTCAAAGAATGAGATAATTTTATATTATTTATGCTCTGGCTGCAGGATTCTTCAGGGTGCAACTTCGTTGTTTATCGTTCTCGTGCTATGTATTCAAAATAAAAATACTCCAAACAGCACTCCAATTAATTTAGTAAATTTTTAATGTATTGCTCCGGAAGTGGTCGTTCTCCATATGGTAGACGAAACATGACACCTTCTTATTGTCATGAGAGATCTATGTGTATTTGGGGCGGCCAAATTTGGCTCAATCTCAACTCATTTTTGTCTTAGTTTTAGTTTCTCGCTTTTGGTTTCGTTTGTCACATCTTGACCCTATGTATTATAAGCTCAACATGGACTCGGCTTGGGTTTATGTATTATAGGCTCAACATGGGATCGGCCTCTTCTCATTCTTGGTCTCACCTTGGTTCCGCGTAAATCGCGATCTCAACTTAGTTTTCTTAGGACATCAGTTAATCCCTTTTTGGTTTGATCTGATCCAAGCCTAAGATCAAATCTAATTTTATTTATTCTTTCAAATTGTTTTATTTACCTAAATAAGAATTTATATAATATTAATTGTACAATCTCAATTTGGTTTCTACTAAACAAATTTCTACAATCATCTACTGTTTGAATAATTTAAATTGTAATACTACCGCTCTAACAAATTCTCGTATCCTTACAAACAATATAGTGTTCGGATGAGTCTAAACATATTCCTAGGTTCTCGTTTTTGTAAATATTATACTATTAAGGTGATTCTAAACATAGTCTAGACATTAAAAAAGTCCTCGAACTCTCATCCTCCCAACTAAAGATAATCCGATTCTTTAATTCACCAACTTTCTTACAACTTAAAAATTATTCATTCGAAGCCCAAAATTTTAATTCAGTTTGGAGAATCAAAATACTTCCCATGAGGTAACTACTATAAATTCTAAAATAGTTCAAATATATTTTAAAATGGTTCGTAATAGAAGTAATTTTGTCTCAACCTTTGAATAATTAACAAAAAAAAGCTTCAGACCATTTATGTAGAGTACTAGCACATAATCGGCCATAACAAGTATCAACACTTCGGCTAATACCAAAACTTTGAGGATTCTATCAGTATGACGTCATAGTTTTATCTTTTCTATTTGTTATATTTACATAAATAAAAATCCATGTAATATCAATGGTACGATCTCACTTTTGGCTTCTACCAAACTAAACCAAAAACATTATCCTGTGAAGGTCGACTCAAATATGAAGTCAGTAGACCTTAAGACTTACACAAGTTTCGCCCGCCATACAATTGCTTCGGGAGTTCGGCTCGCCATACAAATGTTTTGAGAAGGAAAATTCACATAATCAACCCAAAAAGGGTCAACGATAAAGTACCAAAATTGATTTTAGTGACTCAAATTCGATAAGATCCAACTCTTCCTCTATCCATTTTGGCTTGGTTTTAGTTGGGTTTGGCTCGACGAGGGCTTGGCTAGCTTTTTCCATAACCTTTTTTTTTATGTTTCATGTGGTGTAATAATGATTTAATTTTTTTAGACTTAATCATGAAATTGTTGAGATGAAAGCCAGTAAGAGAAGAGATTTGGATCAGACGGAGTTTGAGAAACAACTAAAAAAGAGAAAACAAAATTATAATTATGTTAGATATACGTGAAGGAAAAATTAAAAGTTCAATTAATTTTGTTGTGTTTTATCTATTTTGTCTAAAGACTATTTTATATTTTTAATATATGTTTTTCTCAGACTATGAATATTTATTGATTTTTTATTAATATTTATTGATTTTTGTTTATTTTTTAGATTTTTTCTTTATTGTTTGTATTTTATTTTTTAGAGCATTCTACAAACAAATTAGTTTTAAAAAAAATGTTTAGTTTTTAATCTACTAACAAATTTTTCATGTTTTTTAGTCAAATGATTATTACTTGTTTCATCATTTTTTTCTCTTATGCTATTTTCATTGCTTTCTCGTATATTTTGAATCACTCTTAAATTTATTTTCAAAAATCCTTCAGCTCTCTCGTATAGTTTTTGTCGAATCATATTAAGATAAGATAAGTATTCTGCAACCAAACCAATTTATTGTCCGATTATTTTTATCAGTCCAGCATTTCATTACCAGAATATATCATTCCAATTAAGATACTCTTATGGTGATCTAGAAAACGTTATCTTAGGTTGTGATTGTAATTTAATTGCTTTGGCATCATTTGTTGATAGTTTGGGTGTTTCAAGTGTTACTATTAAAGTTGAAGGTGATGTTGTTGTTGGTGATAATATTAAAGAAACTGCTGAAAGTATAGTTGAAGTTTTAAATGAAGATTTTATTTGTGGAGCTACTGGTGAAACTTCTGATGTTAATGCTATTAGTCGCAAGCATAAAGCACTTGCTAATGTTGGTTGGGTTAATGAAATTAGTGGTGTTGGCCAGGTGTTTCAAGATGGAGCAGTAGGTTTAAGATTAGCTGTTAGTCGGTTGGCTTTACAAAAAGATTTTTGTTTTAAATATTTGCATAACAATAAACAAAGAGTAACTATTTATTGCATGAAAAAAGATTCAAAGGGCTGTCCTTGGAGACTTTATGCTAAACAAGAGAGGTCTACTAGTTTTTTGTTATTAAGAAGTATGTTGAAACTCATACATGTGGGATTGGTTTTAGCAAAGAAAGTAGAAGGCATTTGTTATCTGATTTGATTGGAAATGAAATACGTGATTGTGTGAGGAGGAGAGTTGATGTTAAAGCTACAAGCGTGAAATCATTTTTAAAAAATGATTACGGTTTAGATATTTCTTACCGTGTTTCATGGCTTGCTCTAGAAAAAACTAGGAGGGTTGGATATGGAGATAGTTCAACTTCTTATAAACTTCCTAAGAATTATTTTAAAACATTGAAGGTTCTTGATAGCAGCAGTGAATAAATACTGGAGTATTCTTTGGAAAACAATGTGTTCAAGCGATGTTTCGTAGCATTTGGGTATTGCCTCTATGGTTTCAATTCGTCTCGTCGGGTTTTATTTGTTGATGAGACTTTTTTACGGGAAAATATAACGGAGTTTATCTATCGGCTATAGCCAAAGATGGTAACAATGGTAAGTTTTAATTATATTGGAATAGATGTTATATGTTAACTATGTTATATATGAATTCGCGAAAAACATGATTGGAGATGAATAACAAATAGATAGATGCGAAACGTGTTTAATAAATAACGTGATAGATGCGACATGTGTAATTTATGATTAATGTTCTAGATGTGAAATACATGTAGTATATGATAACGAGATAGATGCGAAACACATATAGTATATGATTAACGGGATAAATGCGAAACCTATCTATATCAGTAAGCGGTTGTTGTGAAACCTCTTGTAATGAGTCATTTATACTAATCTTTGTTCTATATATTGGTTGCAGGTATTTTCCCTGTTGCTTTTGGTATTGTTTCGTCTGAAGATACTGAGAATTGGGTATGGTTTTTGGAGATGTTGAAACCTCATATTTTGGATCGCGAAATGACATTTATTAGTGATCGGCATTTAGGTATTGAACTGTTGTATCTGTTATATTTCCAAATTGCCATCATGGATACTGTCTTTATCATTTTATGAATAATTTGAGGCATTGTTTAAGGGTTACACCGACGACATTTAAGGAGAGTATCGTAAAACTATTTAAAAGATGTGTATATGCTTCTAATCAGAATTTGTTTAATCAATATATGGATGAATTACTTAAGCATTGAGGTGAGAAGATTCAAAGTTTTTTCAAAACTTATCTCCTGAGAAATATGTTTGTGCTTTTTTCAAAGGCAAGAGGTATGGTTCCGTTACATCTACTCCAGCTGAATCTTTTAATAACCAAGTAAAACAATTTTGTGGTTTGCCTATACTGGAGTTAATTTATAGGATTAGAGTTTTAGAAATAAGTAAAATTTTAAGACGTTTTTGGTGATGTTGAAAGTTGGACTCGTGATTTGCATCTTGAATTTGATGAAAAGTTTAAAGCTAATGTTGAAGAAGGTCGTCCATGGATAGTTTATTCATATACTCATCTTTTGCATGAAGTGTTTTGTGATCCTGTTATGGTTGTTGATCTTAGTGTACGTCGTTGTTCTTTTGGCTTGTGGTAACATGAGTGTTTCCCTTGTTCTCATGTTGTAGCTGCGATATTTTATATAGATGCGGATCCTATGGAATATGTTGAGCCATACTATTTTGTAAGATCTTATAAGGCAACATATTCATATGGTATAGTTGCGTTTACTACTTTGGGTCAAGGATCTACTTCAACAACTTCTCCAGATCTCCTTCTTCCAGTTTTAAAAAGGAGAGTTGGACGACCTAAGAAGAAAATAATTCTATCTAAAATGGAATTAAGTATTCGTAAGATAATGTGTTCTTGTTGTCGTAGATCTGGTCATAACAGCCGAACATGTGTAAATATTTTGTAAAATGAATGTAATTTTTGATACATTTAGTTTTTTTAGCTGTGTTTGTCATAATGATAATAGATTGGGATCATTTCAATGGATGCTAGATGCGAAACATTTTGTTATATGGACCTGCTAGATGTGAAACGTGTAATAACCAACATGATGCGTTGTGATAGATGCGAGACACATTTTATAAGATTTACTGAAGTGGATGCCAAACGTTTGATAGATGCCAAACAGCTTACACACAAATAAACTGATTTAATAGTTGCAGAACCTTGGATAATTAAATATATTATACTGTGGTAGTTGCGAAAGGTTGTATTTTAGTACATTTTTTACATAAGCTAAACCAGCTCATACAATACGTTTTTGATTTAAGTGTGAAAATATGAATGCAAAAAAATTAAATAAAAGGATCTAGTTCATTATGAAACAGGTGGAATACATGTTAAGTTTAGTAAAACGAAATACAAACTTAAAGAAATTTAAAAACAGAGTCTCCATCTTCAAACTCTGTTTAACTAGACCCTTAGTCTTCTTGTTTGATTTGGGTCATCAAAAAACAAAAAAGATAAACTTCTTCTTACCCTTAGTTCAAACAACAACAACAAAAAGCAGACCCTTCACCTAACCATCAGTCAGAGTCATATTCGTTGTCTTGAGAGTCATCTTCCTCCGAATCTTCTTCGTTTTCTTCGTCTTCATCTTCTTCGTCTTTAGTGTCGTAATCGTCTTCCATCTAGTCCCGTTTCATCTTTCTTTTTAAGAGGAGAAAAATAGGATCCTCATGTGGCTCCTCTTCATCTTTTGAATAAGAATCTTTGGTATAAGTATCTTTAAAAAAAGAACCGAAAATTTCATCAGAATTATCGTCTGAAAGCTCGTCTGTCATTGTATGTTTTCACTCTTCCCTGGCCTCGGAGAATTGATATAACTATAACAGGGACCATCATCTCAAGAATAGTTAAAATATTGCATTTTTTCAAAGTAAGTTTTTAAGAAGTGAAAAGTTTTAGAAGATTTTTACTAGGAATAAAGGGAGTTTTTTGTGTTTGAGAACTAAAAGAGTGAAGTTATATTTTATAGAGGTAGCTAAAGTGTTATAAGAAGGTGAATAGTTTAAAGATTAAATAGAAATAATTTATTGTTTGATATTATTTAGATTTGCAATTAATGCAATGTAATAATTAGTATTAGTTGTCAAGTCATCTAAGTAAATATCAAATCAAAATAAAGCCACTAGGTTGATTTTTGAATTTTGAAGTTTATATGTGTGAGATTGGTAGATTATTTTAACTACCAGAATAGAAACAATTTAGCGAAAGAACAAAAAATAGAATAATTATACCAGAAAACAATAGAAAAATAATTAAGTAAATGTGAAACACTCATTAGAATAGGAAACCTAGATAAGAAACGTTGTGTAAAAGTCAAATGATAGATGTGACACGTGTTATTTACCTTTCTCTAGTAGATGCGGAATGACATGTGAAATATAAGGAACATATGATATGCTAGATGTGGGACAGTGTATTTAAATTTTTGATAGGTTAATTTATTAGGAATGTGAAAATACTACAAACTTCGATAGAAGTAATATATTTGGTTGATATTCGTGAGGTTTTGTAATTAATGCAGTGTAATGATGAGTATCTTAGACTTGTCAAATCATGTTAGAAAACATCAAATCAAACTAAAGTTACTAGTTTGATTTTTGAATTTTTGAACCTATATATGTGTGAGATTGGTTGAGTTTATAAACTACAGAAACATATTTACTTTAGCAAGTGGTAATTTGGATGAAAAATAATTAGTCTAGAAGGTAGGAAAGAGTTTCCAAGAGGAAAAATAAATTGATAGATGCGAAACATGCATTAGAATATTAAAGAGAAATATGAAACCTTATGTAAAAAATATATAGTAGATGCAAAACGTGTTATTGAAATTTATCTAGTAGATGCGGAATGGCATGTGAAATATAAGGAACATATGATATACTAGATGCGGGACAGTGTATTTAAATTTTTGATAGGTTAATTTATTAAGAAGGTGAAAATACTACAAGCTTTGACAGAAGTAATATCTTTGGTTGATATTTGTGAGATTTTGTAATTAATCTAGTGTAATGATGAGTATATTAGACTTGTCAAATCATGTAAGAAAATATCAAATCAAACTAAAGCTACTAGTTTGATTTTTTACTTTATATATATATATATATATATATATATATATATATATATATATATATATATATATATATATATATATATATATATATATATATGTGTGTGTGTGTGTGCGTGCGTGCGTGCGTGCGTGCGTGCGTGCGTGCGTGCGTGCGTGCGTGCGTGCGTGTGTGTGTGTGATTGATTGAGTTTATTAACTACAAAAACATATTTACTTTCTGTAAGTGATAATTGGATTAAAAATCATTAGAGCAGAAGATAAGAAAGAGTTTCCAAGAGAAAAAATAAAACGATAGATGTGAAACATACATTAGAATATAAACGATAGATGCGGAACTAGATAATTGCGAAACATATGTTATTACAATTTAGATAGATGTGAAATCTTAGATGTTAAACAGTTTTGTCATTGGGATATATTTTATAGTAGAAAAACTATACATGTAAAAAAATATGACAAACATCAAAAAAATTAGTAAAACAAATATTAGTAATCATCGTCCTAATATTTTTTAGTGTTCATGTCATTAAGAAACATGTAGAATATTTCTGCTCTTCTTAATGGTGCAATCGCATAAGTTTTGTGAAAGTTAAGTTTCCCATGCAAAATATAATATTTGAAGTAATCGCATACCATTATTCCGCAATCAAGTGATCCAGGTCTTTGTTTAGGAATCTTTACTCGACAAACTATCTTTATTAGTTCTTCTGATTGTAAAATGTTTTTGTTTTGGAGGTATGAAATCTGTAATTTAATTTAAAATATATATATAAATCAAGTGATATATATATATATATGTGTGTGTGTGTGTGTGTGTGTGTGTGTTCTATGAAATTATTATAAAAGAAAGACACTTACTAATCTTTCTGCAGTTTTTCTTGTTGGATCTGGACGTTTTGGTATTAGGTTTAAATTTACTGCTTTTTCATGTTCAACATCTATTACCAATAATGTCCAATGGTTAACATTCCCAGGTCTAGCTTCTGTTAAAAGTGGAACAAAGATTAAACCTTCTGTGATGCCTCGTAGCTTATCGTCAACATATAATTTTACATTTATATTTCGGTTCAGCAGATGCTACATTGGAGGAGTAATAATTATAAACATTTATGTTTATAAACTAACACATGTTGCAAAAGTATTTTATTCTTACCATTACGCTTCCAGATAAGTATGTTACTGGCATAAATTCTCTTTGACTACTTGCAACTTGTATTTGAAAGTTGTATATATATATATAACCATCAATTACATGTGTTGTCAAAAGTGGAAACCAGCAGTTTGTTAACATATGATTGGGGAAGCAATGGAAACAAAGTAAATTTAAATCTAACTTTTACCGTAGAGTCGATTTCATCTTCATCTTCTATCTCCATCAAAGTACTAACAACAATATTAGATCCTTGTATATCTGGACATGACCATACGGTTGGATCATAATTGTTTTCTCATTTTTCAATCAGTTCTAATTTGTAGTATTCCTTTGTGTCAATAGTAGCTGTTACTTTGTTCATAAATGGTCATTCTTTTCTGGTAATTTCCATGTTAGGTAGTTCTTTAGAGACTTGATGATGAGTAGGATCTAAAATTAGTTCAAATGAAGGATCTTCATCTAAATATTTATACAAAAATGGGAAAGAATTGAAACTGTAAGAGAAGATAGATGCGAAACATTCACAAATACAAAAGGTAGATGCGAAATATTCAGTAAATGAGAAAGCATGGAACCGTGCTGGATGCGAAACGTTCAAAAATATAATAGAGGGGAAATAAGGAAAAGCCAAGATAGATGCGAAACAATAAAAAAAAAATAGATGGGAAATAAGGGAAAGCCAAGATATATGTGAAACATTAAGAAATATAATAGATGGGAAATAAGGGAATATAAGATAGATGCAAAACATTCAAAAATATAATAGAGGAGAAATGAGGGAAATCCAAGATAGATGCGAAATATTAAGAAATATAATAGATGAGAAATAATAGAATATAAGATAGATGTGAAACCTTCAAAAATATAATAGAGGGGAAATGAGGGAAAGCCAAGATAGATGCGAAACATTAAGAAATATAATAGATGAGAAATAATGGAATATAAGATAGATGTGAAACCTTCAGAAATATAATAGAGGGGAAATGAGAGAAAACCAAGATAGATGCGAAACAAATAGAAATATAATAGATGGGAAATAATGGAATATAAGATAGATGTGAAACATTCAGAAAATGAGAAAGCATGAAAACTATGCTAGATGCGAAACAGTTAAGTATGATAGGTGGGAAAGTTTCACTTACTTTTTTCATTTGTATATCTTTTTCAATTCTTATAATTTCTTTCGCAATTGCTGGGTCTAAGTCATTGACTTGTGGCGTTTAGATTTCTTATACTATGACGCCTTTTCCTTAACAAAACAGAAAACTGCACATTACATGCGAAACATGAGTAAAAGTAATACCTAAAGAAGATAGATGTGAAACATATATCTTTAAATACAAAACCAACATTCACTTAAACACGAGAGGTAGATAAACATATATATACAGATAATATTACAGTATTTAAGTCAAAAAAGAAGATAATACACAACAATATATATATCTTTAAATACAAAAGTTTTTCAAAACATGTTTTTTTAATTCTGGGTTATCTGTATCACCTTTTTGTCCACAACATCATCCTTTGTCACTTTAGATTCTTTAGGAACATCATTTGCCACACCAGATACTTCAGCAACACTCTTGGCCCCTTTAAATACTTCAGCTACAATGCTTGACGCTTTAGATACTTCAGCAATTGATTCTTTAGCAATAGGAACAACATCATTAGTATTTTATCATGTTCTTCCATAATAGTATTGGGATTTTAATATTTTGTAACATTAACAAGAACTGAGGGATCATCTTTGTTTTCAAAACCAATTTCAGATACTTCAGAAACTTCAGATACTTTAGAAACTTCAGTAGTAATTTCAATTATGGATTGTCTTTCTTTTCAAACCCAACATCACTAATAATAATGGCATCAACTTGCTTTTCTACCCCAACTTCAATAGGAGTAGAATTCTCCTTTTCTACAGCAATAATATCTTGAGAAGTAACAATATCAACATTAATTGGAGAATCACTATTAACAGTGGTATTAACTTGGTTTTCCACCCTAACATTCTTGTTTTCAACAGCAAAAACATCCTCAGATGTAGTAGCAGCAACATGAAATTCAACATCACCAACATGGTCATTTTCATTAGTAAGAACAACATTATGATCCTGTTTTTCTAAATCATCTTTATTTTTTTCTTGTTGTGGAGGTGGGACCTCGTCTTCCACAACAATATTTGGTGTTTTTCTTATTTTATTTGGTGATTGGTGGCCTTGATCATTCAATCTCTTTTTTTAATAATTTTTTGGTTGTTGTTCAGTTGTTTCCATGTTTAGCTTCAACATAGGCAGTTTAAGTGTGTTTTGTAGTTCAACCTCAATGTCCATCTCTGCATAAGCTTTCATTTGTGTAATGATCTTCTCATTTTCTTCGAGTTTCTTTTTCAGTTCATTAATTTGTTATTGAAATTGCCACCGTTCCATTTCAGTTTTTTCTACTTTTTCAAATGTTGTTAAGTCAAATCTCTGGCTAGAGACTGGGTCAGTTTGTGACTTGGCTGCGTCTAGTGGTGGTGTTGTTGTTACTGCTGGGTGTGGGTGTGGGGCTGTGGTTGGAGCTGGGGCTGGGGCTATTATGTTAACTTTCTGCAAAATAATAAGCAATGTAAAAGATAGATGCGATACCTTTGACATCAGAAGATAAATAATACATACGAAATCTTAACATTCATAAACCTAGATGCGAAACCTTCAAGTCAAACCAAATGATAGATGCAGAACTTAAATAGAAAGGATAAATGCGGAACATAAAAGAAATGATAGATGTGGAATGAACACATATAATGATAGATGCGAAATGTGAAACAGAAAGATAGATGTAGAACCTTAACAGATTGATAGATGAGAAACGTTAATTCCAAGTAGATGTGAAACCTTCAGTAATCATGATGCTAGATGCGAAATATCTTAAGATAATATTGATGTTAGATGCGGAATGTATAGTAAATATGATAAAACACTAGATTTTTACCTTTTCTTTTGCTAGTAATTTCTTCAACCTTCTGTTTTCTATTTTGAGATGGTATAATTTGTCCGAAATGTTTATTTTAGATCTCTTTTCTATTGTCTTTTCAGGTTTCTTCAGATTCCTAAGAATCTGTGATGTTGTATTCACCTTTTTTGTAATAGGGGCATCAGTTGTATGTACAGTCTTTTTTTTGTTTAGAGGATGAGTTTCTATTGGTAAAGTTTTCTCTTTCATGTTCTGTACTGGTTTTCTGCGTCGTGTGGCAGTCTTTTTAGTTCTTGGAACTTTTTTGCATGGTTGAACTATGTATTAATCAAGTGCTTTTTTGCTATCAGTAGAATCTGTTACAGTTTGTTCTTGTAGTGTATCCTAATGCAAACCATCTTCATCTTCGTTGAGGTTTACTTGTTCAAATTCTATTGGAGGAACAATATCATTTTCTTGAGGAGCATCATTATTTTCTTCTTCTATTTGGAATTCTCCTCCAAATTCTTCTTCTTCTTCTGCCAGCTTCAATTCCTCTTCAAGAATCTATAAAATTGTTAATATATATATATATATATATATATATGTAAAATTTGAAACAGATTAAAAAACATATTGTAAATAAACCTGTTCATTTGTTATGTTTTTTATGGCTTCAACCAAATCTAAATATGTTTTGTGTTCAATACCCAACCATTTGAAACATATAGGTATCATGTCTTCAATTTCAATATCTTGACATAAAGTTGTGTGTTCCATGATGAATGGCTACATATTAACAATACTTTAGATATCATTTGTTGACTAAATATTTAATATGAAATAGAACGAAGAAAAATACTAACCAGTAAAAGGGCAACACAGCCAACTACTTTTCCAGGTTTAGTTTCATGACAAGCTATTATTGAATTCATCAATGTTTCCCGTATTGCTTCAGCCCAATTGTAGTTGTTTATTTTATCAAGGTGTTTAAGATAATAGACCACAGTCGAAGCTAGTACATCTGCAGATGTAGAGAATAATAAGGTAGAACAGGCTAGCAATATAAAGAGTATGACAACATCTTTTATTGCATCTTGTCCAGATGTTTTCACTACTATCTTTATTGCATCCTTCAAACAAGCAAAACCATTTCCTAAATTTGATAGATTCAAAAATTTAGTAATTATATTCAGATAGATGCGGAACCTATGTAAATGGTAAATGATAGATGCGAAACGAGAACTAATTTTAGTAGAAGCCGAACGTGGTTTAATTTGAAATAAGCCTAACATGATAGATGCGAAAGCTGTTTTAATCTTAGTAGATGCGGAACATGGTTCAATATGAAAGAGGCTTAACATAATAGATGTGATACCTAGTTTATATGAAGCAGATTATATAGATAGATGTGTTACTTTATGTAAAGCAGAAGTAGTAGATGAGAAACAACTTATGCAAGTATTAAAAAAGTCCAAAAATGTGAGAAAGATGGAATTTTCAAACCTTTATAAGTTTGTTAGTGATTGGTCTTGCTCTACTTTCATTAACTTTTCTTGATGTCTTCTCATAAAAATACTTCTTTATTATCCTTGATTTTTCTTCGTCTTCTAATTCTGAAAACTTAGGTTCAAAACTTTTTGCTTGAAGTGGCATATTTTCATTCTCATGTTTTAAACAAAAGATGATCTTTATATCATGGTTTGTAAGCTTTAAAAACTTTCCCCCAATTTAAATGCTTCTTTTTCGTCATCATATGCCATCGATATCTGCTCAATTACATCCCACTGCTTTTTGTATGTTGTCTTCTTTGTTCGAAGATCATAGGTTTTTTTTAAAATTGAGTAAAAGGGTGTCTTCTTTGCTGCTTCTATATGTTCTGGCCTCACTTTTGTCTCTTCCATCTGTTTTAACAGTGTAAAGAGGTCGGATCTGTAGAAATATGTTTTTGGTGCCATTTTTACATGTGAAAGCAATAAAAGAAAGAAATATATCAGATGTGATAGATGCGAATTGTAAGGAGATCTATAATCAAGGAATCTGGTTGATGCGAAACCTATAGAGATCAATAATATCAAAAATTTGCTAGATGCGAAACTCTACAAAAAACCTGCAAATATGGAGAAGATGATAGTTGTGAAACCTGTGTAAATATCAATGCACAGAAAATATTGATAAATGCGAAACCTAAGGAAATTTATAACCAGAAGACATTAGTAAATGAGAAACCTATATAAAAAACCTGTAATTACCTAAATTCTATCTGCGAAACCTATACAAAAGTAGTAACATTTAGTAAGGTTTCTGTAATTGAAATTACATTTTGATTAAGCAGTTTCTACAGCGTCTCTGTCTCGCTTTAGCGAGACACAAGTAAGCATTGTTTATCATTGGAAAAAAACTAGAAACAGTGTTTTTGAACCTTAGGTTTCAGTAATCGTAATTGTAATCGAACTGAATAATCGTAATCGTAAAACAGTTTTAAACTTACTGGTTCACCGTTGTTTGTCGTCGTTGATACTTTGATACTCTGATCGGATTCTTAATCCTAGTTTATAATGTTATCGGAGTCAAACAATGGAGTTGAATTCGTTGGAGTTGTAAGTCAAACATTTGTTTTTGAATTCGTCGGAGTCGATCGTAGTAGCTACCGTTGTTGTTTTGCCGAGATAGGTATCGTGTTGATTCGCCAGAGTCAATCAGAGTAGTTAGCGTAATGGTAATCGGTGTCGTCGGAGTATTTTTGGAAGAGAGAGAGAGAGGAAGTTAGAGAGAGAGAGAGATGGAGATGGAGAGGAGAGGTTACAGTGTTCAAAAACGGGTCTTTATATCGAGGGTATTTTTGAAATAAAAATTGTGAATTACTTTGGGTCTTTATTGGTAATAGGTTTGTAAAACGGGTCATTATTGGTATGTCTCTCTCTAATTAATGATACGAGGGAAGTGCGGTATACCACAATGCAATAGTTATTTAAATGTAGCCTTGGTTTTTGGAAGAAATGATATAGGATAAATAGATTTTTTCTATGTGAACCAATTTCTTATAACTTCTCAGATATCATGGGAAAAAATACAGTCGATGAGAAAGATGGTTAGCTAGTTTTGTCACTGTACAAAAGAGTATGTATTTGGGAGAGGTATCGAAACCTCATGCAATTTATTCATCTATTGTAAAATAAGATTCTATAATGGTCAAAAGGAAAATAAAAGAATATCGGTATAATGTATCAACACAATTGATTAAGAATGTCGATCGATGAATATATTAGTAGGTACAGTAATAATAATGTATCAACATAATTGATTAAGAATGTCGATTGGTGAATATATTAGTAGGTACAGTAATAATGTAAATGTTAATATTCAGGTTGAAGCATTCTTTGACTTATAAAGTTACTAAAAACATACATAAACTAAGGAGAAATTCCTAGAAGAAAACACAATTCATTGGACGAGGATCATGCCATCATTGGGTTGGCTACTGACATGCGACCTTGTAAGAGGTCGTAGTCATAGGTAGCGGGGTAGCTGATTTCCACATGATTAGAGTCATAATCACGAGATATTTTTTCAGTCTGATGGCAAATAAATCATATTCCAGAGCATGAGGGAGTTAGGATCAAATAAGAATATCTCTTAACACTTCATACTAATGATGAAAACCGGAAAACGCTTCTCATGTAAGAGGATCAAGACTAGTTACGAGGAGAATTTGAGGCATTGAGGTATCAAAGAGACGCCGAGGTGAATCTTATGGGTAACGTTCAACCAGAAAATCAAAATTCTGATGAGAAATAAGGTGATCCCTAATATAATTTAAGAAACTCCAAACGGACAGGTCTAAATTTTTTATAAAGCTTTGAAAAAAGAACATAAAATGATGGATTTTTTTAGTTCTTCGTTATCTGCTAAAGGTTCAACTTCGGAGTCCGAATTATTCTCGTCTTCTTTGAGCAGTGATCATTTTCATAAGAAGATAAATAGTTACCATGATAAGTTTCGGTAAAACAAATGTTCGAACCGACATCATATATCAAGCAAACAAGACTTTTAAAGTTAAAAAGCATAAAAATAAATAAAACAAATAAAATAAATCCTAGGAAAAAAGAAAGAGATCAATAGATCCTAGTATAGAGCATTTGGTGAGTGATCAATTCGTCTTCCAATCTGAACCATGTAAATTTTCCACCAAAATTATTTTTCGGATTATGCCTCGTCATTTACCCATACGGTTTGATATCTCAAAGATGAAAAAGTTTGATATGAGAAAATATATGGGTAACCACCTCGAACAATTGATAAATTTTGACGATAATGATAAGCTATTGTGTAAGGACCTTTCTCGAACCTTTAAGTACAATGCCTTAAAATGGTATAACACACTTCCGCAGGGTCAATAAAAAAATTTGACACTACTAAGAGTTTGCAAAGAAGTTAGAGGAAATTGAGATACGATAATCCAGTACTAAGAGTTTGTTGACAAAATATTGAAGGAGTATACCCATTATTTTGTAAAAACTAAAGTTCGCTTATTATACTACTTCAAACAAGTAGCGATAGCTGATTTTAGGCAAGGGTTTCTACGTTGGGAATTAACTGGCATTGTTACCAAAAAAGAATCATTGACATGGGAAGTTTTATTATCCTAAGTTGGGAAACAAATAAAAGTTGAAAAACAAAGACATTGAAGCTCCGCAGTTAGTATAAGACTAGCTCGTCAACCTTTCCACAACAATATAAGTTCGAAAGACTACTTGTTTTCTTCTAAAATCTGGAAAGCTGACTCGGATTGCCCTATGAGGTGATTTTCTTTTCGTTCTCCCATTAAATGTTGAAAAAGAGAAACTGCATCTTCCACACCTTGTCAGGATGCAACATATCATCTACCACCTTGTACTCATGACCCATGTTGTAAAAGTAAAAAGGCTTCTGAAGTAAACCAAGATTCAATAATAACCTAGCTTCAATTATATAAAACATTAGAGTAAACCAAGCAATTGGACTAACCTGGCTTGGGCATAGTCCCACCAAGGTAAAGTAGATAACAATTTTCAGGTTCATAAGAAACCGGAGACCTCAGTTCAGCACATCCGGATAGACAACTAACTCTCTCAAACCACAATTCATTAAAGTTTTTCTTCGATTTGGTAACCTTAACCTCCTTCACGAACCCCTTATTAACACGAATGGCATCCAACTCACTCTCTTGAAAGTAGTTATACAATATTTTGTTGAGGGCCAAAATATAGTTAGAACTAACGTCTGAAGATCATGTCGTATGCATCCGTCCAACGATGGGGAAAGTTTTTCACCCATTGTTTTTATGGCTTTAGCCTCGACAGCTTTACCACTATAGGCGTTTGAATATTCTTCCTAACAGACTTGGAAACCTCATCATTCTCTTCGGATCGAATAAATGTCGCCAAAGGAGATTCTTCAGTCAAATCTTCATCTTTATCTTCCAATTCCCTAGGATTTGATCCAGAGGGTTCTCTCCGGCGATGGACATTATTTATCTCTATTTATTTGTTGTGATGTAGAGTTAAGAGAAAATCGAGTGTGCTGGATGGTTTCCTTGTCCTCATAATATGGATGTGTGTGAACTTTAGCTGGTTTGACCAAGCTTGTAGGAGGGTTGTCTTCTATATCTGAACCCGTAGCTTTGAAGATGGAAGGGCTTCTACGACTAGTGGCCCATTGAGAGTGTGCTGGTCTAGTTGAACAATTTTTTTGAGGTAAACTATTGAGCGGTGAAAGAGGGTTCCTGTGGGATGTTGTGTCTGTTGTGTGGATAAACACCCCCCATAATCAATCATTTGAGTGACAGTTACAGTATCTTCGGATGTGGAGAACCCTGTAACTAATCTAGGTTTCTTTTTCTCATCAAATTTATTATAGAAACACCTTGAATCGATTAAATATATTCTTGTAGCGAACATACAAACAATTGAATATTATCTTAGATGAAATTTGAGGTGGCGAAAGTGTTGGAGAGAAGAAAAAATGCTACTAACCATTAGTGTTACAGTGGTAATAAGGCACAATTTGTCTCTTTGAAAGTAAATTTTATCTCTCTAAAAAATAAAATAATAAGAGAATAAGGTGGGATTTTATATAACGGACTATAGAAGATTGTCACTTTTAATTCCGAAGAAGTGGAAAAGACGCCAATGACTATAATCTCTAGGGGAGTGGAACCATTTCTAACTTTTGATATGCCTCACCTATGGCAAAGCGAGATCATGGGCCTAATAAAATGATGACATGTGTTCCAGGATGCGTCCGGACTAAATTCATGACAAAGATACATCAGATATATTAGAATGATACCACCAGATTTGTCTAAGCAGTTTAAAGGAAAACTTCGAAGGGCTACATCCGGAGGGATGATCAACCAATTATACGAAGACCTTGTTTGTTAACCCCTCCAAATATCTTTGAGAGGACTAAAAGAGCTATTTAATGAAGGTAGAAATATTCAAAAGACAAATCGGACTTAGGCCAATATTTGTCATGTATTTTTATATGTCATTCAAATGTAAATATTTTACCAATTACATTATTTTATTTTATCCTTGAGCTTAATGAGTTTTGAGCCTTCAGCTTAACACATGAGTTTGGTACGGCCCATTAAGCCCATTTAGAATAATTTATCCTAGAAAAGAGCTATTAGGGAACATTTAACAGGGATAAAAATATTAATGATAAAAATCAGCCCTTATATCTCAAGGCATGTACTTAAGCTTCTCAATTATCTCTATACTCACTACCTATAATTAATTTCTCCTTTCCACTTCACTAAATATCATCTCCAACAAAATTTATTCACATTACGGATAATATTTGAACCAACCTGAGCGGCCCCTCCATTTCTAACACATTTTTTAGGTCTTTTCTTCGGGAATCGTAGTTGGCTTCGTTACTTTATGACTAAGGGCCTTTTTCTTGTTTGGAAGTGAAACTTGAACATCAGGAGTTCTCAATAGTTTCATCATATTGGCCACACCAAGAGGTATCATCAGCTCGTCTCCTGAAATGGCACATTTATACATATATAATAAGTGGCTAATGACTAAATTCAATAGAGTGAAAGACTTATGAATTTACTCGACCAATTTTCCCTCGCTCATTGTGTGAACGTCTTTTGTAAAGTATTTTAATTTTGCTACCTTATTTATTGTTTCTGACATTTAGAGATCACTACATAAAATGTCTGAGTCATAATTCAGATACCCAGTAGGTTATAGAAAATGTGTAACAAATAGATAAAGAGGTAGATTTACCTGTACTCTTCCACCTCTGCAGAGTACGCCTTAGATTCTTCTTATTTAAATTAGGCTTACCCTTTTCCCAGTCTCCGTTGATAAAGAAAAAATATTGTTTCCACATATTTTCTGGCTCAAGAATTTTATTAACCACCTTATAGTCATTCCAGAGAATGATAAAGTAGAAGAGAAGACATAGATTCTTTGAGTGTGAAATAATCATAGTGAACTCTTCCATAACCATTGAAATTTTGGAAAGACGCAAGGCTATGATGCGAAACATCAAAATTAAAAAAAAAAAAAAGAGTTTTGGTTGACTTAACGGGAGATAAGTCCTACTAGATCAAAGTATCGAGCTATAACATGAACTATAGGAAACCGGAACCCCAAGTGTAGAGCATCCGAATATACTTCAAGCTCATTCCTCTTCGTAGAAGGTGGTGTCTCTCAAATCTCGAGGAGGCGTATCTTAATATATTCGAGGATTCCCAGCGTGTTGGGTTTTAAACCTTCTTCTTATTCTGAATGTAGGATTGTGTTAATTAGAGAAAACCAAGTTTCTTTTTTTAGATAACAGAGACAACAAAGTTTTGTGAAAGGGTTAATTTAATTTTACAAATATAATATCTTATATATTACATTGTAGAGTATTTGAAATATAAACGGGAAAAAACGGCTTCAAACTGCTGCGGTATCAATTTTTTCTCAACTGATCTTATATTTTAAAGCCTGTTTGACGTTGCTGCGTTTCCGAAATCTTGACTTTATAGTTAATCTTACATTTCTCTCCTTCAATTTTGTAATCACTCGATCATCTATCTCCCAATCGGACTTTTTATTTAACGTAACTATCAAAGTTTATATGTCCCTATTCTTCATTATATTCAATGTTTTTTCTTTGTTGTTAATCTGCAAACTTTTCTTTTCTGATTTTAAAGTAAATACCTCATCTACAAGAAAATTAGCTTCATCCCCCACTTGCTGAATTAAGTGAACATTTTCTTCTGTCTTGTACACTGAATTTGCAACAAAATGACCAAAGTTATTGTAGTTGTAACATCTGACATTTTTTATGTCAAAAGTGGAATTCTGTTTCTTCCCTCTCTCACATTTGTAGCTGGAAATATTTTTGCGTCGACCGTTACCCCTGTCTCGGCCGCTTCCATTACCTGGTTTTCTTCTTTTGTTATAATAACTTTCTTGATCACTGTTTTGTATATTTGTCTTTGCGTCAAATATTTTTTCAACACCTTGCTTATCCTCAAACTTTGCAATCTTATCTTCAAAGGTTTTTTAAGAACCTATGATTTCTTCCAGAGAGTTGGAGGAGATATCACCAAACTCTTCAATAGTCGTGGCCACTGGCATGAATTTTGATGACACCGATCTCAGCAATTTTTCGATCACATAACTGTTTTAAAAATTTGCTCCAAGAGACCTTCTCTTACTGACTATCATGGTTATCTTTTTGGTATACTCATCAACGGATTCATTCTCAGCCATGTCCATGTTGTCTGGTTCTCTTCTTAACGCCTGAGTTTTGACTTTAACAACAAGATCTGCTCCAACACGAGTTTCTTTCAATGCATCCCACACTCCTTTTGCGGTGTCTTTATCCAAAACTTGATATGATGGCTTCTCATTCAACCCTTGGTAGAGAACAGCGAGTGCAAGTTGGTCCGTTTGTATGTCAACCATTGACTCCACAACTTCCCAAACTCCCTGGATGCGCATGAGAATTTTCATCTGCATAGCCAATACTTGGTAGTTCGTATCACACAGTTTTGGGTACTCGAAGGATAGAGGATTTTTCCCTCGCGCCAGATCTACCTCCTGAGACTCATGTCTGCATGCTCCCACTGCCTCTCACCATATTAACTATCATCACGTCCTGGTATATGGGACATTGTGACTCTGATACCAAATGTTGGGTTTTAAATCTTCTGGTTATTCTGAATGTAGGAATGTGTTAAACAGAGAAAACAAAGTTTCTTATTTTTAGATAGAATAGACAACAAAGTTTTGTGAAAGGGTTAATTTAATTTTACAAATATAATATCTTATATACTACGTTGTAGAATAACTGAAATAAAAACGGAACAAAATGGCTTCAAACTGCTTTGGTATCAGTTTTTTCTCAATTGATCTTATCTTTCAAAACCTATTTATATTGTAAGTTTGATGTCCCTGAGATAAAACACCAGATGCAGATAAATAATATATATATATATATATATATATACACAGTGAGATAAACAGCAAATATGGAAATATAACTTTCATTTCATCTTCAAACAGCAATACACGGTCTCTTATATAGAGAAGAAAATAACTGTTGATCTTATCTTACTAACTATGTTATTAACTGATATATTAACATATGTTCTAGTTCAATGTTTATATAACATTCTCCCCCTAAACATTGAACTAGATTGCTGATATATTGCTTATTCGGCAAGATGATCTTCATCATGAAAGCCTATATGTCGTAGTAAATCGTTATGCAGAACAAAGTCACATATTTTTTACTTTGGAACTCGAGAGACTGCTTCAGAACTGTTTGGTGGATATGGTGTGTATAAATAAATATGGTGGGTAGAAGATTGCTGGAAATAATATGGTGGATAGAAATAAATATGGGTCATACTAGAGTGAGGTGAACTCTCGATTACCCCATCAGATTTATATAAAATTAAAACAAGAGATATAAGATTGAGAATTTTCTTTCGTCCCCATCTAGGAGAAGACTCTATAGGGATAAATTTTTAGAAATATACATTTTTTGATATTTTAGAATTAATCCAACCACACCAAATTGAAGTGGTTTTACTATTTAATATGGACCAGAGGTGCTTAAGTGCATCATCCTGATTCAAAAAATTTAGGTCTATCATCCCAATGCCACCATAAAATGAGGGGAGTATGACTTTTTTCCATTCAATAGTGGCACCCTAGATATTCCATTTATGGTCAGGCCAAAGTAAACATATACAATATTAAGAGAGTTCATTTAGAACACTATAAATGAGTACAAACATGAATGACCAATCGATTAGGCCTTACAGTAAAATTTTATGAATAAGTTGTAATCTACAAACGTATGATGGAAGTTTTGAAGCCCATGATCCTATACAGGAAATTATTTTTTCATAAAGGATTCGACACTCATTGTATGTTGGCCGACTAGTTATTGAAAGAACACTAAGATAACAAATAAGAAGGGTTTCATTTTCAAATCCAAAAATGTTAGTTAGTGTAAGGTGATACGCACTATTAGATAAACAACCTTTTACAACTCATCATATAATCTGTTGATAATCGATTAACATGAGCAACAGATTTTGTAATGAAATTTCAACAGATTCGAAATGTAGATCCACTCATTAAATGTTGGGCTAATTTGGTCAAATATATGTCTCGTAAAGTAGGTCCAATAAATGTGTAACATTGACGATATTTTATATAATAAAACTAAATATTCTTAAGGTTTGTAAAATAATAAGGTGAAATAGCAAAAAATAGATTAACCATGTGGTCTTTGGACCCACCACCATCACTATATAAAGCAATGTACCTTTTTTGAGAAAGAGTGAGTACTAACCATTCTAATATTACTTTTGCAACTTATCTATCTAGAATTTATGTGTTTCTATCTCTAAATATCTGTGTGACCTACATAATATTTTTAGAACATTTTTCTCATCATATATGTTTGGCAATCATTATTGGCGACCTCAATGAGAGCTTAGACTAGTACCCCAGATATATTATCCAAAACCACACAGTTACTAAGCTCGATTTTGAATCATTGATAGATGAGTACCGAAACTTATGCATATTTTTTTGTTGCAACAATTTATGCAATGACGGACGAGCAACAAAAATAGGTAGAACAATGGCATTTCGACGAACACCAAATTTGATGTTGATTGCTCCCAAATTTTGGGAGATAAATTCTAATTTTCCTCCAAGTTATGATTTTATCCCCAATAACTTGTGATATACCAACACAACCCACTCGGTACGGGAAGTAGACGTATAAATGGTATGATAGGTATCTTTAATAGTAAATTTTACATTCCCACTTTTGACATTCTGTTAATGTACATCTTCACAATCTGTATGTGGAGGGGATAATGAGATAATGAAGTTGTTAATATCCTAGCGAATATGGTGATTTCTTGCACTATCTAACCTAATTTGAGTAGCCCAATAACATTGTTTGTCCAAACAGATGTCAGAAATGTTAAGGTTACACTCAAACCTTGAATCACGAATAATATTTTTTCTTTAATGAAACATTATTGAGGTGAAGATAAGTAATATATTTTTCTATAACGAGGTGGATTTTCTATTACCGGTCGTCCATGATCAAGAAGGTGAAGAACAATAATTTATGCTCTATAAGTTTGTATTTTTTAATTTTTTTTAACTTTATCGAGTCACGCTAGATATAAGAGTTTTTACAACTTATTATGAACCACGTAGGTTGAGGAATACTGTCTAATTTTAGAATTTAGGTGTAGGATCCCAAAGGTGACCCCAAGTGTCCTTATGTCATTTAGAATTTTTAAGCTTCATTTCATGAATTGGTTGTATAAGACATCGACATAAGGAGATGTATCAGAGATGTTTGGATGTCTCCAATTCTGGAGGTTACCTCGTCGAGGAGGAAAAAACATTTATTAAATGATAATCCGTAATAAGGAAAACTCCAAGATACTTAACAGGGAGATAACAAACAACTTTACCAAGGATGTTGATCAAATTATTCTAGAGAGAGATGCTTACATTGGAGAAGAATATGTGGTTCAAATCATAAGATCACGCGTAAAGTAAAATTTAAACATAATGAGCTTGTAACACTTATAGTAGAATTTAAAATTCATGTCGTTACTTTTAATATTTTGGATATGACTTCCAGAATTGGGACAAAAAAGAAAGAAGAAGGCGGACCCCGTTAGTGAAAAATATTTTTTATGGAAATTTTAATGGGAGTATAACTTTTGATAGTAGAAAATAATTTCAACAAGGATATCAAGAACAAGGTGTTAACAAACATTATCAAAGACTTTATAACGTTTTTGTAAGGAATTCTGAACTCTTTTTCAATTCGTTTTGATAGTCCTGAGTTGTTCTTGGGAAATGAGGATGTTATCAGGCTTGTTACGCCTATGGACAAAGGCAAATTGTGATCTGTCGACTAGATAATAAATGAGTTTTTCATTCTGTTGGCTAGAATCTTGAAAATTAACGGGTCTCAAATCTATGGTAAAGGAATGAGTGTCAGATTTCAGGATAAGGGCGAGAAAGTTAATATTCCACAAGAGATCAAGGGATTTAGATTCGAAAAATCAGTAAACCTCTTACAGAAATAATCTCTCATAATATTGCATGATGATTTGAAAAACCAAGCATTGTAGTCATCCCTCCAAGGGCTTTGTTAGTCCAAATATCAGAGAGTGCGGTATTTTTTCCTCGTTAGAAATTCGACAGGTCATTTGGATTTTTTCTCTAGTTTGACTTTAGAGGTAATGAGAGACGAAACCCGAGATATATCCATGTAGCACATAGAACTATTGGGTCCTAAATAGATAAAGAATTAGTCTACCGAAGCTTTTACAACACCGTAGAGGGAGTTTTTGAATTCCCCTTAATGATACCAATATTTTATTATGTATAATTTGAGTTTTGAGACTTTCGTGAAAATTTTAGTATTATGGCCTTCAAGCTTAAGCCAAGAATCTGTAGATTTTTTATGTAAGAATGACTCATCCGCTTTACCAATTTATTTGGACGATTTATTTCAATCTTTTGTATGATTTTCTCCAACTATTTTCTGACAAAAAGCATCGTTCGAAAATCGAATATAATTGTTCGAAAATCGAATATAATTATCAATAAATTATCATTGATAAACTTTCTTGTTATTAGAATACATCTTCAAATTAAAATATAACGAGACGGAGTCTATATTATTTTAATAATGATGACATGGTTGTATATGAGAATCGTAAATATTAAAAAATATAATAATCTTGTATATCCACACATTTCAAAAACAATATGAGATATATCTCTAGAGTTGTAAAATATATGGTCGTATTAATGTATTATAATAATAAATTAATAATTTAAATAGAATTAATAATAAATAAATTAACTTCGACCTTTAGTTGCGATGGAGGGGGTAGTTGTTTCACCAAACCCCACTTCAACCTTCGCATAAGCACGGTAGTAGTAGGTTTTTTTTCCGTGTGAGAAAAGTATTCCATTAGACAAATGATCAAATTTCTGCTATTCTGGTATAAACTGTGGGAATGAAATAAGGTAAGAGAAAAAAAAGTTAGTGGGTTCAATTTGTTTTGGCAAAATATTTATTTCTTTTTAATTACCTTAATGCGTTTTCTAACAGATATTATTAAACAAATTATTATTATATTAAATATTACTTATTTTTATCAATTACTCTAATTTAAAAGTTATATAGGAGTATTTGTGTATAATAACCATATTTAATATATTTAAAAAAGGTTAATGAACTAAAGTTATATTTTATCAATCATTTTAATTAAAAAATATATAAAAAAATATTTATACATAGTATTAGTAGGTTTATTATTGGATTGACCGAAATAGAATGAAATTAAAAAAAATTGTTTCTAACTAACTGTACTAATACTTGTGAATATTTTTTCAAATATATTATAATTGAAAAAATCGAGTTTGTAACAAATATAATAAAAGGAATGAATGATGTAAGTGGATGTAACACTTGAAATATATTTGGTTGTTTGTAATGCTATGATTGGTGTTTGATGAAATTTTCAAAAACATATTTTTTTTATAACACCATGATTGGTGGAATTTTTTTGTAGTAGATATGCTTATACTTGATTAGGTTTTCGAAATGGTCAACGAAAAAAATATTATTAATACTTGGTCAGCCCTCTTTATATTATTTTCTGGTTCGGCCACTATTGACAATGGTATACTTTTAATCAAACAATAAATATATAATTTGTCTTTATTATTAGTTATGATTAGTGTCATTTTTAGAATTTAATCAACGAATCTGTTATTATAAACAAATGTATTTATATTTCTATATTATAGCCTTATCTGATTTTTGACTAAATGGATAATATTGATGTGCAAACTAATGATACCCTAAAATATAATTTCTATAAACTATTGACTAAGTTATTAACATGATAAAATTTAATGGTTTAAAAATAACATAATTGTATTATCGTAAAAAGTTATATACTGTCTATATCTTAGATTTCAGATTAACCAATTATAATGTTTATATCATTGATAACCTTGTTTTAAGGAAATCTTTAGTCTTTCAAATTCGTTTTGATGGCTTTGAGTTGTTTTTGGAAAATGAGGATGTTCTCCAGCTTGTTACGTCCATGGACAAAGGGAATTGTGAAATGTCGATTAGATAAGGAATGAATTTTTCATTCTGTTGGCTAGAATCTTGAAAATTAACGGGTCTCAAATTCGCGGTAAAGGAAAGGGTGTCATATTTCAGGACAACGGTGAGAAGGTTAGTATTCCACGAGAGATCAAGGGATTTAGATTCAAAAAATCAGTATACTTCTTACATAAATAATCTCTCATAATATTGCATGAAGATTTGAAAAATCCGGTATTGTAGTCATCCCGCGAAGAGATTTATTAGTGAAAATACCAAAGAGTGCGGTCTTTATTTTCTCCTTAGAAATCTGACAAGTTAGTTGGGTTGTTTTTCCTCGTTTAACTTTAGAGATAATGAAAGACGAAACTAGAGATACATCAATGTAGCCCTTAGAACTATTGGACACCAACTAGATAGAGAAGTAGTCTACGAAAGCTTTTGCAACACCTTATAGAGAGTTTTTGAGTTCACCTTGGTCATTAATGATACAAACATTTTATTATGTATAATTTGAGTTTTGAGACTGTTGTGAAAATTTTGGTATTATGGTCTTCAAGCTTAAGCCAAAAATCTCTATATTTTTTATGAAAGAATGACTGATGAAGATGGAATCCGATGTGGCTTCAATATCCTCGTAGACAAAAATAGGATCGAGGGGGTCAAGGGTTAATATTCGTTTGGCGGAAAAAATAAAATTTTGAGTATTGGATATGCAAGTTACACAAGTTGTGTTGGAGTTGTGTTAGTTTAAGAGATACAATATTTATAACGTGTGCAACATGCAAATACAATATAGTTGAAATTGAAATAAAACTGCTACATTAAAAATCTGCAAGGTTTTTAATACGAAAGTAAAGGTACCAAGATTTAGAGTGATCGTTGTGTGGTAAGAAGTGCAACAAAGACCATAGTACACAAATGACATAGAAAAATATTCATCATAGTCGTTGTTTAATAAAACATGATCAATTTTGGAAGCGACGAGATTACTAGGCTCATTTGTTAGAATTAATTATTTGCAATATTTTTGCGACATTGTTTTGGTTAGAATTACAATTTGCAATATTTGGTTAAAATTAATTATTTAGCTTCATAAAAATTTGGTTTGGACTCAATAACGGTTCTGAAACAAAAAACATACAAAACTGTAATTATCTCTTGATTTTTTCGCAAATACTAAGATACTACTAATAAAGTCCCAAACTGTAAATTCTTATTCCATAAAATAAGATACAAGGTTATTAGATAAAATCTTAGATGTAATTTTGGAAATATAAGGTTATATAGAGATTATGGACACTTAAATGACGACCAAATTTTGTAATAGTTGGAACTCAGATCGTATATCGAAAATCCAAAAAATCTCGCGATAAAAAAATCGATCTAAACGATATAGCTTGGACCTATAATATTGTAACGACATGTTTTTTTCACTTTAACATATTTTTATATATTTTAATTTATTTGGACAAACTTTTATTTATCTCATCATTTTTTTCAACTGCTTCTCTTTTGGCAATTGTTTGCTTTTAAATTGTTTGGACACACTTTTATTTATCTCATCATTACTGGTTTCTTCACCATTTTTATCATCTTTTATATTAACCTCTTCTGATCTTATTTCTATGATTGATCTTACTTTTATGAATCATTTGGACGATTTATTTCACTATTTTATGTGACTTTCTCCAACTATTTTATGACAAAAAACATTGTTCAAAAATCTAATATAACAATTTATCCTATAAATTTTATCATTGAAAAGCTTCTCCCTCGTTAAAATACATCTTCAAATAAAAATATAACAAAACATAGTCTATATTTCTTTAATAATGATGACATGGTCAGTAAATATTAAAAAATACAATAATCTTGTATATCCAAACATTTCAAAACCAACATGTGATACATCTCTAGAATTGTAAAATATATTTTAATAATAAAACTAATAATTTACATAAAATTAATAATAAATAAATTAACTCTAACCGTGGTATACTGTTAATCAAACAATAAACATATGATTTGTCTTTATTAGTTATGAACTTATGATTAGTGCCATTTTTAGAATTTAATTAACCACCTTGTTTTTATAAACAAATGTATTTATATTTTATGATTAGTTCCATTTTTAGAATTTAATTAACCATCCTGTTTTTATAAACAAATGTATTTATATTTTCATATTTATTATAGTCTTATTTGATTACTAAGTAAATGCATAATATTGATGTTAAAAGTAATAATATCCTAAAATATAATTATTTTGTCAAATAATTAATATAAACTATTCACTAACTATCACTAGTTTTATAACTTGACAAAGTAGTTTTATAACATGACAAAGTTCAGTGGTTTAAAAATAACATGGTTTGATGACAGTAAAATGCTATATACTTTCTATATCTTTTATTTCAGATTAATCAATTATTTTATAAAATAAAATAAAAAACTATAAACTATTCACTATCACTAGTTTTAAATTTAGTCGTTTAAAAATAACATAGTTAAAACTATAAACTATTCACTAACTATCACTGGTTTTAAATTTAGTCGTTTAAAAATAACATAGTTTTATGACTGTAAAAATTATGTCGATTAATTTGTGGTTAGGTTAAAATTAATTATTTGCAATATGCAACATGGTTAATTGCAAAATTACCAACGATAATTTCCTCCCCTTATTTGTGCTCCCTTGATCCTGGATTTAGGGCCGCCGTGTAATGGCTCAGCCCCTAATCCACATGGAGATCTTCACCACCGGTATTGGTACAATGGAAAGAAACCACTGGGTATCCAAGGTTTCTTCTCACCCTTGGAACCAGTGGTTTTCCATGTCTTCTGCCCTTCAATCCTCGTCCTCCTTAGAAATCCATTTCGCCTGTTGGTTTTGGGTTGATGACCAATGTAAAGGACAGTCTCTAGGCTCTTTTCATCCTGGCTTCAATCCTACAACAGCCAAGCAAACCAGTATTTTTCAATGTGATAGAAGACCAAAATCATTTAAAGCCCTTTCATCTATGAAAGGTTTTCTCAGTGGTATTCAAATTGACTATAACCAAACTATAGGATTTCTCTTTAGAAATTCTAGTTTAGTTAGTCTAACAGGTCTTCAATCCAACGGTCTTCTAATCTGTCTCTCTTTTCTATTTTTGGAAATAGGAAGTCTCCTTTTCCATGGTTCAATTTTCCCCAAACAAAAGACCCATTTCTAGCTTAACCTCTACCCCTCTATTACTCTAACCCTCAACCATCTCATCTTAAGCCTCCTCAGACAGTATCGACAGTATCAACCCTCTCTCATACTCTACCCCATCTCAGTCCCCAGGTCAGTCTGTACTCTCTCATTGACCAATCCTAGTCTCACTCATCTTTATTTGGCAAAAATCAGTCCCACTTTCAACCTCTATACAACTTTAAATCAAAATCTCATCCCTTATAAGCTCCCATGGTTTCTTGCCTATCAAGTCAAAACCTCCACATTAGCTAGCCTACCTCCTGTACCGTGGTATGTTCGTAACCCTAACACTTCCCTCCCTGATCCCTCTCACCTCAAATATAAACCCAGGCCTTCCTCCTTCTTCAAGACTCATCTTACCAATCACCAAAACAAAAAAACATTTTATTCTTCTAAAAATTCAAAAAACTTACTTGTCTCCAGAATTGATCCATCAGAATCCCTGAGACCTTCCAAGCCTCTGAAGTGTGCTGGTTCTTTCTCCCCCCTGAGAACACTAGGTTTCTCCTCAACCCTAGCTTCATTCCCTAGTCCAGTGGAGTCTAGCCAACCTCTCCAGCCTGTAACCTCCCTGAGCTCTCACCAATTCTGATATCGGACTCCCATGAGCGATTCGTAAAACACACTCTAGCCTTGGCTAGATCCCACATGGAATCAGGCCAAGGCCAGATTCTTTTCCAAGCAAACCCTCTGCTTGACGTAGACAATTTCCTTAACCTGGGAGAGACGTCCTCCGGCGACCCCAAGGTCATTTTCTCTCTTGCACCTCCAGTAGCCTGCCTCCCCCCCTTGACCTCCAGTCCTCTCCCCGGTTCGTCTAGCCTTCACCGGACCGTCTCTGGATTTTAGGAAAATCTCGTGGTGCCAATCGGCGAATTGCAGCACCCTCTATTGAAGTCTTCGATGCTGATTACCTCTCCGGCTCGTCGTCCCGGTCCGCCTCCCTCCTCCATCGGTGTCTGCCAAATCCCAGCCTGTTCCCCTGAGAACAAAGGACAATCCCCAATTCAACCCTACGCATCCCCATCATCTTCCTCGGCGCCTAGTTCTTCTGATTTCGGACGCGCCACCTCTCTTTCGCTGGTCTCAGTCGCCGGTAATATCGGCTTCTCGTCGCCAGAATTGGTAGCCAGGGTCTCTACTCTTTTTTTGCAGGATGAAGAAACCGCAAATGGCAGTTGCGATCTGCTCGCAGGAATCGCGATCGTCACCGGAGCAGAACCGGCAGGTTTAGGTGGTTTTGAACTTTTCGCAGGTACTGGGAACGCCACCGGAGCAGATCTTGCAGGAATAGAAGGCTTCGTTCTTCATTCAGGTATCGGGAAAGCCACCGGAGCAGATTTTGCAGGCTTTGGGGGCTTCAACCTTCCTGCAGGTACCGGGAACGCCACCAGAGCTGAACTGGCAGGAATAGAAGGCTTCGATCTTCATCTTGGTATCGGGAAAGCCACCGGAGCTGATTCGGCAGGTTTCGGAGGCATCGACCTTTCTGCAGGTACCGGGATCGCCACCGGAGCTGAATCGGAGGGTACACAGTCGCAGGGTCTGATGGTTAGGGTTTCTCACTGTGATCTACATCTTGTCTTTGATCGAAGAGGAGACAGGGAGTTACTTTCGGGTTCCCTTTCTGTCTCTGGATCGCATCCGGATCTGGGCCCAAAAGGCTCTTTACAAACCGGATCGGTTCCAGAGAAAGAGAAATTTAAAAGAGGAGCTGTTTTGGGCCTTTCAAGGGATTCGGGTTCCAAATGCAGTCTAGGCCCTTCGATCAGGCCTGGTCTGAATTTAATGAATTCAGGCCCTCTTAGAGCTTCTAATGCCCAGTCTGTTGATTTTTCTTCAAAAAGCCGTTCTTCAAAAAGTATAAGGCCGACCAAAATCTTAACAATTGAAAAGCCTTTGAATCATAAAGGAAAATGTCTTTAGGAGGAGGCTCTACTCTTGGCCACCATTCTCTCATCCGAAATTTTGGAAATGCGGGTAAAGGCCCAAAAGGGAGAAAATACAAGATGGCCCATGCTATTCCTCACTCCTTTCAATCGTCAAAGAATTTTTCTAGAGGTCTCGCTAGCTCCAATACACTCCCTAGATTTTCTCCCCTTCCCTCTTATGCTAGTGTTGTCTCGGGACACAGCGATAATCATTCCCCGTTAGCGATTGAGATCTGCCATATGGAAAAAGAGGGCAACGACTTTATCATGAATGACTCAGCGTTAGATTCCCCGGATTCTTGGAAGGCTTGCCTTTCGGGATATTTTCTCAATCAACCGTCCAATCTTGCTTTCCTAAAAGCAAATGTGGAATCGCTTTGGAAAAGATATGGACTTCTGGATTATAAGCCCCTCCCTGAAGGCTATTTTCTTTTCAAATTTGGATCCGAGGCGATGGCTAAAAAAGTTCTTGAGGAAGCTCCTTGGCATTTGAGTGGCAATTTAATAATTTTAAAGCTTTGGGAACCCCTAACCTCTCTCATCAAAGACCCTCACACTGAAATTCCGATTTGGGTTAAAGTTTTCAACATTCTTTATGAGCTTTGGACTGTGGAGGGATTCAGTAATATTGGTTTTGTCATTGGTACTCCTCTTTATGTAGACCGTCAGACGGAGAGAAAGGAAAAGCTCCGTTTTGCCCGCATTTGTATTATGATAAAGGCGGGACATCCTATTCGATATGAGCTCACCTTCAAGATTCGTGGCAAATCTATATCGGTTCAGTTTGAATATCAGGGCCTCCCTCCCCAATGCGAAAATTGCAAAGTCTTTGGGCATCCTACTCGCCTATGTAAAAGAGGTCCTATCAAGCTTCCTCCTTTTCCTATCTTGGCCTCGTCTTCTGAGGAAGACCCCTCTGAGATAGATCCTGAGTTAGATTCGGGTTTCCGGCTTCCATCCATCTCTGAAGATAAGAAGGTGGAGCACGGGGAAGAAGTGGACTCTCCCCCCAAAACGGCCTGCACGGATGAAGCAAAAGAAAAGGGTAACCATGTATTCTCCTCCGACAGGAGCATCGGCTGACTCACTGTAAGTTCTCTCTCTATGAATATTGCTGCTTGGAATGTTCGTGGGCTAAATGATCCGATTAGGCAAAAAGACGTCACTGACTTCATTATTAGGAATCATATCTCTTTAATAGTGCTTGTAGAAACTAAAGTCCAAGGCCATAATGTAGATTCAATTATTAGGTGTATGGCCCCTTATTGGCATGTCTTAACAAACCACTCTTCTCACCACTTAGGTAGAATTTGGATCATTTGGAACCCTAGTGTTATCTCAATCTCTAGGGTCTCTCAATCCCCTCAGTTCATTCATTGTAACGCTAAATGTCATAATTTTAAGGCTTCTTTCTAGTTAACTGCGATCTATGCTTTTAACGAAGCGTATGACCGCACTTCTCTTTGGATAGACCTGATAGGTTTATCAAAGATAGAAGCCCATCTCCCATGGGTCTCCATGGGAGATTTTAATGCTATCCGCCATCCGAGTAAGAGAATTGGATCCTCGGATTCCTGGTCCCAAGCCATTGATGACTTTAATGATTGTTGTTACCAATGCGAATTCAGCGATCTCAGATCATCGGGATATCCATTCACTTGGATTAATAAACAACCCTCTCATCCCATCTTATCCAAGCTAGATCGTGTTCTCGTCAACCCGGACTGGGATGACCTCTTCCCTATGTTCCATGTCCATTTTGGATATTTTCGCATTTCGGACCATGCTACTGTTTTGCTCAACCTTGGGTTCCCCCGTCCCAAGCGGAAAAAACCCTTTCGATACTTTAACATGTGGAAATCTCATCCCCATTTTATGGATATTGTTTCCACCAGTTGGAATAAGCCCATCTCCTCCTCTGGGATGAGTCTTGTATCCGATAAGCTAGCTCATCTTCAACATGAGTTAGCTCTTCTCAATCGTAAGGAGTTTAGTGACATCTCTTCCAGAGTCATCAATGCCCAAAAAAGGTTGTTCGACATCCCGGACGAACTAGCCTCTGACCCTCTTAATCCTCGATTTGTTAAATCTGAAATTGAGGCCTCTGGTCTTTTTATTTTTCTTAGTCGTGCAGAATAATCTTTCCTAAAATAAAAATCCAGAGAAAACTGGATCAAGCTGGGGGATAAAAACTCTTCCTTTTTTTACAAAAGCATCAAAGCCCGTATTTTTTCGCAACAAAATTATCTCGATTTCAAATGAGCTTGGCATCACCTCCTCCTCTCCCTCTACCGTCTCAAAAGTTTTTGTGAATTTCTTTGAATCCTACCTGGGTTCTAAGCATCCTGCTAACTACCCTGGTTTGGAAAATGTCTCATCCCTGATTTCCTCTAAAGTATCCAATACTGATAGAGATTTAATGATTCGAGAAATCACTTGTGCTGAAATAAAATCCACTCTTTTCAGTATTGATAGTGACAAATCCCCAGGCCCTGACGGTTATAACTCTGATTTTTTAAGTCTTCTTGGAGCATTGTGGGTCAGGACATCTGTAAGGGAGTTCAAAATTTCTTCCTCTCTGGGAATTTGGCTTCTTCTTGGAATGCCACTTCTATTGCTCTTATTCCCAAAACTGAATCGCCTTCTGTGCCGGCTGACTATCGACCCATTACTCTTTGCAATGTTGTCTATAAACTCATTTCAAAAATCCTGGCCAACAGAATTAAATCTTCCTTTTCTTACCTAATTGATTCCTCCCAATCGGCCTTTGTTCTTGGAAGGAATATTTCGGATAATATTCTTTTGTCTCAAGAGCTGCTTAGGGGATGTCAATCGAAAGGTAGAGGCAAAAGAATTGCTCTTAAAATCGATATTATGAAAGCCTTTGATAATGTTCGATGACATCTTATCCTCGACATTCTTGTGGTGATGAACTTCCCTGAGAAGATGATTACCTGGATTGTAAATTGTATTTCTTCTCCCTCTTACTCTATCCTTATTAATGGAGATCTTCATGGATCCTTCAAAGGGAAAAAAGGCCTTAGACAAGATGACGCCCTTTCCCCTCTCCTCTTTGTACTTGTTATGCAAGTGCTCTCCAGCATTCTCAGAAATAAAAGTCTTGATGGAAATTTTCAATTCCATTGGAAATGTCACAAGCAAAAAATTATTAATCTCTGCTTTGCTGATGATCTAATGACTTTTTGTCACGGCGACCCCCTTTCTCTTTACCTTATCAAAGATGCGGCTTTGAATAGTACGTCGTCCCTCGACTATCGCGTTTGGTGGCAGATAGTCCCTTGACTTTCAAATGTCCGTTGACAGTCCATGGACTATCGCATTTGGATAAAGTTAGTCCACCAGATCCTCTGAGCCATGAGAGGCTGCCACCTGTCACCATAGTCCCCATATTTTTGTATCACCACTAGTCCCTTGAGTTTAGTTATCCGTAATATTCTACATTTTAGGTTTGACCTAAACTCAAGGGACTAGTGGTGATACAAAAATTTGGGGACTATGGCGACACGTGGCAGCCTCTCATGGATCAGATGATCTGGTGGACTAACTTTATCCAAACGCGATAGTCCAAGGACTGTCAACGGACATTTGAAAGTCAAGGGACTATCTGCCACCAAACGCGATAGTCGAGGGATGATGTACTGTTCAATGCCTCAAAGATGCACTTGATGAGTTATTCTTCTACTCAGGCCTTAAAGTTAATCTGTTGAAAAGTCACATATTTTTCTCCGGAGTTGACGAGATCCTCAAATCCTCCCTGCTACAAATTCTGAATTTCCCGGAAGGCTCTCTCCCTGTGAAGTACCTTGGAGTCCCCCTTCTTACCGGTAGACTCTCTTACTCAGACTGTCGCCCCCTGCTCCACAAAATTACCTCCCGTATAGACTCTTGGACTTCTAAACACCTCTCTTATGCGGGAAGGCTCCAATTAATTAAATCGGTCCTTTTTGCGGGACAGGTTTACTGGTCTTCGATTTTTATCCTTCCTTCTAGGATCCTTAAAGAATTGAGTCAATATCTTAGAAGATTCCTTTGGTCCGGGTCTGTAATGAAAATCCACGGGGCCAAAGTGGCCTGGTCCACTATTGTCACTACTTATGATGAGGGCGGCCTTGGGATTCTAGATTTAAAAATCTGGAATCAGGCGGCCGTCCTAAAACATCTCTGTTCAATTGTGAGTAATAAGCATAAATCCATCTGGTGTGATTGGATTAAAACAGAAAAACTCAAAAATAAAAGTTTCTGGAATGTTCCTATGGGATCCTCTCCCTCCTGGATTTGGAGGAAAATCCTCCGTCTTCGTCCTCTTGCGTATAACTTCTACAGGGTGGCTATTGGAGATGGTCAAAACACTTCGTTCTGCCATGATCCGTGGCTTATCTCGCCGTCTTTAGCTCACTATTACGGCTCAGATATCATTATGGATTCTCAATTGGGAAATGATTTAATGGTCGCTGACATAATCAACAATGGAGAGTGGAACTGGCCGCTAACCTAAGACCGGCCCGAGCTCGTAGTCGCGCTAACCTCGAAGACATCAACAGTCTGATTCTTTCTCTTCCCCAACCAAATATCCTCTCCAACGATATTCCTTTATGGATTACTAAAGGAGGACGCTCCAAATTCTCAATCAAAGACACCTATAATGCCATTCGGGTGCCCAACCCAAAGATGGGTTGGGCAGGGTTAGTATGGAACAAATACAATATCCCGCGTCACTCTTTCATTTCTTGGCTAGCTATAAAGGGTAAGCTTGCCACTAGATACAAGCTCCTCAGTTGGGGTCTCAACACCCCGACTGAGTGCCCTTTTTGTAACTCTGTACCTGAAACTACAGCTCATGTTCTCTTTGAATGTAATTTCACTCAGAGTATATGGTCCCACACAAGCCGTAAGCTTGGATATTCGATCCATTCTTCTAACTGGCAATCTTGGATTAGTGAGGCTTGCAGTTGGTCTAACTTACCAGACCATTGTATTTGGAGATCTTGCTTCAACGCAATCATATAACACGCTTGGAAAGAACAGAACTCAAGAATTTTTGGATTCGTCCCAGCTACCGACGAAGAATGCGAACAACACCCATTTGCCGAGGGTAAATTTTTACAGATCGGGATCCGGCTGTCACCGGCCTTCAGGAAACAGTTGTTATCATTACTGCGGGAGAATTTAGACTTATTCGCGTGATGTTCGAGGGACGTGACCGGAGTCCCAGAGTCTTATGTCATTCACAAGCTAACTGTCAACAAAAATGTCAGACCCATCTCTCAAAAGCGCCGGGTTTTTTCCCCGGAAAAGGCAGAAATCATTCTATGAGAAGTCGAAAGAATGATCAGCATCGGTCACATTAAGGAGTCACGTTACCCGCTCTGGACCTCCAATCATTTCCTGGTAAAAAAGAAAAACGGGAAGTAGAGGATGTGCGTGGACTTCACCGACCTCAATCGGGCATGCCCGAAGGACCCCTTCCCGATGCCGAGGATTGACCAGTTGGTAGACTCAACATCGGGAAACAGACTGCTGTCGTTCATGGATGCGTACGCAGGCTACAACCAGATCAAATTGCACCCACCAGATCAGGATAGCACAACGTTTATAACGGGTCGAGGCTTGTATTGCTACAAGGTTATGCCGTTCGGGCTAAAAAATGCCGGAGCAACGTATCAGAGGCTGGTTAATAGGGAGGAATATGAAGGTCTACATCGATGACATGTTAGTAAAGAGCGGCACGGAGGAGGACCATCTCGCTGATTTACGGGAAACTTTTGATAACCTCAGGGGTATAAACCTCAAGCTCAACCCGGAAAAATGCTCCTTCGGGGTAAGGTCGGGCAAGTTCCTCGGGTTCTTTGTTAGCGAAAAAGGGACTGAAGCTGACCCGACCCAACTCCGAGCTCTTACCGACATGACCCCGCCTAAAAGCATCAAGGAAGTTCATATATTAACGGGGCGTGTTGCTGCTTTAAATCGGTTTATCTCTCGTTCGTCTGACAAGTGCGCTCTATTTTTTCAGGTCTTGAGAAATGCCAAGAATTTTATGTGGACACCAGAATGTAACGCAGCCTTTTTAGGAATTAAGCGTTATCTATCGTCCCCGAACCTCCTAACGAAGCCTCTAACGAGCGAGACTCTTTTTCTTTACATAGCGGTTACGGATTTTTCAGTAAGTACGGCCTTGATAAGCGAGTCGGGAACGGCCCATACAGCAGTCTACTTCGTGAGCAAAAGCTTACTGGATGGAGAAACGCGATATTTGAGGCTGGAGAAAATATGGCCGCATTTTTCGTGCTGCAGCCATATTTTCAAGCCCACCCCATTGTCGTCCGCACCTCGTTTCCGCTCAAGTACGTCCTTCAGCGACCAGACATGTCAGGGAGAATGTCTAAATGGTCGGTCGAGTTGGGCGATTTCGACATCAATTTCGAGCCTCGGACGGCCAAAAAAGGCCAAGTTCTGGCTGATTTTTTAGTAGAATTCCATTCTGAGCGCCCGGACCAAGACACACCATTTAGAGAAGCCGAACCAAATGAGTGGATCATCTGCACCGACGGGGGGGCAAACGTCAATGGCTGCGGAGCGGGCGTGCTGATAGTTACCCCAACATGCATAAGTATGCACCAGGCAATCCGATTCGGTTTCCCCACTTCTAACAACGAAGCCCGATATGAAGCCGCCCTGGCCGGTCTGCGACTAGCGCATGTATGTGGAGCTAGGCAATTACGCCTCATTAGTGATTCCCAACTTTTGATAAATCAAGGCTCATGAGCCTCGGGAAAGAGCATCTGGTCCAGTACCTAGCCGCATTAAGGGTGTTAGCCGCATCATTCGTCAAGATAACATATGAACATGTCCCGAGAAGCAAAAACATGGTGGCCGACTCTCTAGCATCGGCGTCTTGCTCAAGGAATTACCCCTGGGTAACCAAACAATAAAATCCATCCATCATAAAGAGGCAGGAGCTGGACAATCGACCCAAAATTGCTTGTCAGGTATCTTCGGCAACTGTTTCAGATTGGCGACGGGATATCATTGTCTTCCTAGCCGAAGGTCAACTACCAAACGATGGCGAATCGGCTCAAAAGGTGCGCAACAAGGCCCGATGCTACGTTTTATTAGGCGACATATTATACAAAAAATCGTTCAACCGACCCTTGTTGAGGTGTTTGGGGGTCAATGAGTCACAGATAATCGTGTCCGAATTACATGACGGAGAGGGCGCGGCTCATTATGGTTACAAGGCCCTAATAAGGAGAATTTTTCTCGCCGGATTTTATTGGCCGACGATAACGACGGACGCTCAGTAGATAGTAAAAACCTATGACACTTGTCAAAGATTCGCGAACGCGATAAACCTACCTGCGGCTCCTTTAGAGTCCATATCAGAAAGATTACCCTTCGACCGATGGGGAATCGATCTTGTGGGGCCATTACCAATGGCATCTGGTGGGAGACAAACAATTGTGGTGGTTGTGGATTACTTTTCCAAATGGGTTGAAGCCGAACCATTATCCGCCACTAAGATTAAAGACATCGTCAGATTTATTTGGTCCAATATCTGTTGTCGGTTCGGGGTACCCCAGAGGCTCACCATGGATAACGGACCCCAATTCGACAGCGGAGAGATGAAATATTTTTGCACAACTCACAGGATTAGGCAATGTTTCTCTACTCCATTCCACCCTCAAGCGAACGGGCAAGTCGAAGTCACCAACCGAACCATTCTGGACGGGCTCAAAAAGAACCTCGAAGGAAAGGCTGGCAAATGGCCGGACTATCTGCAAGAAGTGTTATGGGATTACCGAACTACTCCTAGAACGGCGACTAAGGAATCACCTTATGCTCTGGTATATGGTATGGACGCGGTCACTTTGGCAGAATCCATTTTTCCGTCTTTTAGGATCGGTACCTATGATGAAAACACAAATCAAGGCAACAGACAGTTAGCTCTCGACCTCATAGAAGAAAAACGGAATCGCGCTCAGCTGAATTCTTTACACTACCAGACTTTAATGAGGAGTCAGTATGCGTCTAAAGTACGACGTCGGGAATTCAAAGTCGGTGATAAGGTTTTGAGACGCGTTTTCCTGCACACCAAAGACAAAAGACTCGGCAAGCTCGCCCGAAGCTGGGAAGGACCATACGAAGTGATGGAGAAAATCAAGAGCGGGACATATCGTTTGGAAGACAAGCTCGGGCGTTCATTGAGGCTGTCATGGAACATTGAACATTTGAAATTGTATTTGGAGTAATTCTGCATTTTTGTAACTCTATGCGCATTATGTGTAAGAATCTCTTGGTCGGGGATGCACTCTTTCCTACCTCGGTGGCGCGAGAAGGTTTTAATGAGGCATCGATAACGCCCGACCCCCCTTTTTTAATCGAAATTTTTTTCCTTTCAATCTTTGAAGTATTACAAACAATTCTGTCAGCTGACGAGCTGATCGACGATTGTTTTTACTAATCTTGATTGATCAACAGAACCTTCATAGGTTTTTCAGTGTTCAAACTGATCTACATCTTAATTCCCGACCCTAAGGGAAATTTTCAATTTTACATTGACCAACAGAACCTTCATAGGTTTTTCAGTGTTCAAACTGATCTACATCTTAATTCTCGACCCTAAGGGAAATGTTCAATTTTATATTGATCGACAGAACCTTCATAGATTTTTCAGTGTTCAAACTGATCTACATCTTAATTCCCGACCCTAAGGGAAATTTTCAATTTAACATTGATCAACAGAACCTTCATAGGTTTTTTAGTGTTCAAACTGTTCTACATCGTAATTCCCGACCCTAAGGGAAATTTTCAATTTTACATTGATCAACAGAACCTTAATGGGTTTTTCAGTATTTTAACTGATCTACAATATCTCGCAACGATGAAGTGATGAGAGTAAAGCTTAGATAAAAACAAAATTAGCATTAATGGTTCGGGCGTTTCCATTACAATATTAATAGGTTTTGAGTGCCTAAACGGATACACATGTTACGTTCCGACCCTATGCAAAAAATAACAAATTATCTATAAAATTGCAATACTCTCTTTCTTTGATAAATCAGCAGCTTCCGATTGAAAGTCAGTTCATCTCAAAACTTGCTGATCAACTTAACGCCAAATTTTTTTTGGAGAACTGCTCAGAACGCTAAAGAGGCATGCCGTTGGATTGGGTACACACAACTGGTGAGGATAAAAGTAGCCTGAGGGTAGGCTGGTAATTTCAAGTGGAGTTTTAAGGTGGCGTGAGGGTGTTTCAGGGTGGTGTGAAGTTGTTTCAAGATATTTCAAGGTGGAGAGAGAATTGAGCAGCTTGGCAGCAGTAAATTTTTTGTTACCCATAGTTAATGCTGGTGGTTGGGTATTTATAGTATGTAGTTTGGGCCCTTATGGGCTTTCGGGTCAAGTTTAATGGACTCGGGTCATGTTTAAAGACCCATGAGTTTTAAGTAGATGAGCAGGTAGCTTAGTCAGATAGTGTTTAGGTATTTTAGTACTTTAGTTATAGTTCGAACTGCTTTAGATTTGCAGTATTCGAAGTCATCTGTCCGATTCAAAAGTCCTGTCCGAATTAAGCTCTTGGAGTGTGTCCGGTTTACGGAGAGATTTACCTTGCGATGCCCTTCCGGGGAGCACTCCGAATTCGGACTCATCAGGAGCCCCTTTTTTAGGTATTTGAACAAGTATCCTTGTCAAAGAACTGAAAAACAGTCCGATTCAGGAAGTGGTTTATCAATTCGGAGAGAGTTGAGAACAGAACCGGGCAGACCAAACGTTACGAATTCCAAACGGTTCTTGTCAGAGTTAATGGGACACGTGTCACTCTCTGGTTGGTCTCTTTAGCCGTTTTTTCTCCTTGAAAGTTGCACCACTTTCTCGAACAAGTTACCTCTTTAAATGCTATTAATGACATCAGCGTCGTCTTTTAATCATTGCCCAACTTTTCGGATTCTCCTAGGAATCAAACCCCTTTTTTACATTTACTATAAATTCTTTTCACCTTTCACAGTCTCACTATCTCTTTCACTTTTCCATTTCACCCAAAGCTTTATCTCTCTAAAACCTCAAAATTTCCTTAGTTGTTTATGTTCATAGCAAGAACAGCACTGATCAAGGGCGGTTGGCTTAATCTCTCAGAATTGGAGAAAGCTCAAAGGGTTGAAAAAGAGAAAAGACTTGCAGCAGGGCTTCCAGCGTCGCCTGTCGAGAAACCAGCCCCTTCAATCGAAGAATCTGACAGAGGTTCATCTTCTTCTAAAGGTACAAAACCTAGAAAACTCTTTCAATCAACGCTCTCCCCCATAGTATATGGCTCTTCAGTCCAAGAGTCGATCCCTATTGTTGAACCGGGGGTCACTGTCACAAGTGTTAGGAAAAAATCCACTTTCATTGCTATGGGGTCCGACTCCGACCATTCTCCAGATAAACTAATCATGAAAAGACCAAGTAGATTGGTTAAAGGGCTTCCTTCTAAAAGTACACCCTCAAAATCGGGGGCCAAAAATAGTGAATCAGGGTCCGGGGAAACTATTAGGACTCTCCGGGAAAGGCCGGTTGGTCCGGAGGCTAGCAGCCCACTACCTCCCAAAGAAACTTCAACCTCAGAAACTCAGACTGAGGTGAGAACTCAAAAACATACAAAGAGCCAACAGTCCGGAGGATCAGCTGTGCCAAGCTTCATCCCTCCCCGGGCTGTTTCTGCAGAAGCTCCCCCAACAATAATGGAGGAGAGGATGCAAGACTCCACTGAGGAGGTTAGGTTTGAGTCTGAGTCTTCCGGACAAGCTGAAACTGCTATAGTTTTTGCTAAGAAGGGCAAAGAGGACTTGTATCTGAGGCGTCCGGACCTGCCGGAGAGCCTCGAAGGGAGAGTAGGGCCGTGCTTTCACAAGGTAGAGTTCAAATATCTTTTATCTCTGTTGAAGACCAAGTATGCGTTCATTCATACTAGAGATCTGGGACGACTGCGTACTAAGTGGGGGATCCCTGAGAATGTAAAGATTCGAATTCCCATCGATCCAGAGACCCCGATGGACTGCAAAAGAAATGAGATAGTCTTCTTTACGGAGCTATTCAACTGGGGACTTAGGTTCCCACTGGACCCAGAGATAGTGCGCTATTTTCATTTGGTCAAGCTATGTCCAACACAGCTAAGCCCCAACGGTTGGTACACCTTGATGTCATGTATTATGGCGTCTAGGCTATCCAGAATTCCTCTTCCTATGGAAGAGTTTGCAGTTGTGGCTAACTTGTGCAAACACCATCAGTTCCCCTTTTACCATTTCAACATAGGGAACGATCTTAAAGCTGTTGACGATCTCCTGGAGTCGGAGAGCAAGTGGAGGAGCCAGTTCCTGTTCGTCAGTGGCTCATGGGAGAATGGCAAGAAAATTAAAACCGGGGAGAATCCTAGCCTACTTTGAAGTAGATGGAGGAGCGATCGTAAGTTTTTATTCTAAGTCTCTGTTCGAACCTCTCTTTCCTTTAAGTTTATACTAATTAGTTTTTCTTTTGTTTTGTCAGAGCTGCCAAAGGAGTTCGGGGACTATCTGAAGGCCGGACAGGTCACCTGTGGCAAGCTCAACGCTTGGGCCGTAGAGAACTGGGAGAACCGGTTTCATAAAGCCTTCACTCCTGAAAACCTAGCGAGGTCTCACCTGTGGAACACCACAGGTCGAAGAGACTTAACCTGGGAGGAGTTCTCCACCCCACCTGGTGAAGATGTCGTGCTGAGAAGGTCTCATGAACTGGATGGGAACCTCTTCCTTCCTGCCCGGGCCAAAGCCCCAAGTAAAATGAAGGGCAAGAAGAAGAAAGGCAGGAAAGCGGTAGAGGATACTGAGAAAGAGGCCCCAATGGATTCAGAGGTGCCAGCCCAGGCTCAAGTTGATGCAAACCTTCTACAAGTGGTAGAACAGGAGAGCGAGAAACAAGGAGTGAAGCCCCCAAAACCGTCAAGGGCTTCTAAACGGGCTCGTAAGCAAGCAAGTGACAGTGCTGACAGGGAAGTCAAAAAGAAAAAGACTTCCCAAGGAGAAGAGCTCGCTCTCCGGGATCCGGATCCCACTTTCCCAACCGACCCGACGTTAGCCGAAGAGATCCCAGGGAATCTTAATGAAGGGATTCCAATGGAATTCCATACTGATGAGGTCGAAAGCGGAGAGATTAACATGGATGAAGTGGACGTCACCGGTCTTGGTGAACTAGGTGATTATTTCCTTGGCCTGTCCAGAGACGAATTCGCAGGACCATATGTTCCCCCAAGTAGTTCCAACACTGTGAACTTCAATGGTAAGACTTTTATGGTTTCCAGTGAGAGGGACATCATAGCCCACTCTCTCCTCAGCAACGTGCAGCCAGTACTTACCTTGGAAAGGCAAGTCCGGAGTCAGGCAACCACCATCAAAGACCTCAAGTCTGAGAAGGAGAAGCTGTCTGATGACCTCAGGACTGCTGCCACTAAGGTTGATTTACTTAAGGAATCAAACGAACAGCTAAAGAAGAATCACAATGAAAGCAACACAAAAGTTGCTTCTTTAGAAGAGACCGTAAAAGATCTCCGGGCTAAGCTGTCCGGACTGGAGAAGGATTTGACAGCCTCAAGGGAAGAAACTGCAGCAAAGGAGAAGCTTGTCACCAATCTGACCACTGACAAACTTGCTTTAGAGAATGCAGTAAACCGGGCTGTTGAAGAGAAAGATGTTTTGGTGAAGGATCAAGAGGCCATGATAAAGGCCAAAATCAACGCTTATGCCAGGGAGATGTTACGGAGTGAAGAATTAATGATTGAAAAGGTGAAGTCCGATATGGTCCTCCTGTTTCACGAGAAGTTCCCGAAGAGGAGACTAGGGGACTTATGGCGCTATGTGGATGACGATGATCTCCCATACTGGAACATGGTTGATGAAGTGTACACCGATGTGTCCTCGTCTAGTGACGAAGAGGAAACCGGGGAGAGCCCAGGTGAGGAGGAGATTGACCCCAAAGGTAAGAAGATTGTCGAGGAGAAGAGCGACATCAAAGGCAAGAAAGCAGATGAGGGTGAGCCATCTTCAAAGGCTCAACCTTAATTTATAATTTGTTTTGTTTATCTTTTGTTTTGAACTAAAGTCCTTGGAAGGCCAAGGCATCTTTATTGTGATGGTGTCCGTATTATTCGGACAGATTTTTGTACTGCACCCAAACATGTTCAAAAAGTCCTTGGAAGGCCAAGGCAACTTTAAGTTGTTGAATGAATGCTTTTATTTTACTCAACCATCTTCTTCTTTTATTATTTGTCTCACTTTAGACAGCTAGAATTTAAGTAGCTTTAAGTTATTGTATTGTGAGAGTGTTTAGTTTCTCTGGCTAGTATTTAAGTAGCCTTTAGTCCTTTCAGTCTGGGTAGTATGACAAACAACAGAATTTTGCAAAAACTTAGAAAATTATTGAAGAAAGCATCAAGTTTTATTGAAAGCTCTCCGTGGCGCCGAAGAGAGGAAGCGGTATGCCCCCAAATATTTACATGGATGTTTAAACAAGTAAATATTTACATAAGCTTTACTCCAAGTACATTCGAAGGTGTTCAATATTCCAAGGGTGAGTTAAAACCCTGCCATCTCATTAGCCTGTCCGGAGAAGTTATGAACACGAAAGGAGGGGAGTGTCTTCTCTATGGGAGCTACTGCATCCATCCCATAGACCAAGGCAAAGGGGGATTCTCGTGTTGCAGCCCCAGGTGTTGTCCGGTAGGCCCACAGGACTTCTTGTAGATAACTAGGCCACTTTCCAGCAGCCCCTTCTAAGTTTTTCTTTAAGCCGGACAGTATTGTTCTATTAGCCACCTCAACTTGCCCATTGGCCTGTGGGTGGAAAGGTGAAGAAAAGCAATGCTGAATACCCCTTGAGGCACAGAAGCTCTCCATCTCTCTATTATCAAACTGCGGCCCATTGTCTGTTGTTATTTTCTGGGGGACACCAAATCTGCAACATATGTTGGACATAATGAATTTTATAACAGCTTTTGATGTTGTCCCTGCCAAGGGGGCTGCTTCTATCCACTTCGAGAAGTAGTCAATGGCTACTATTATGGTTTTACGCCCTCCGGACGCCACAGGGAGAGGCCCAACTAAGCCCAATCCCCAGCGAGCAAAAGGAATGGGCTCAGAAATTGATTCCAAAGGAATGGCTGGTACATGAATTTCATTGCTGTACCTCTGACATGGGTCACACCTCCTTACCAGCTCCTTAGCATCTTTCATAATTGATGGCCAATAATATCCGGAGAGAAGCACTCTTCTTGTCAAAGCTCTAAATCCACAATGGGCTGATCCCTCACCATCATGCAATTCAGAGAGAACCATTTGTGACTCATGATCCCCTAAACAGCGTAGGAGAGGTTTGCTATAGGACTTTTTGTACAAGACTTCTCTAATCATAATGAAACCACGAGCCCTGTATTTCAATGTTTTGGCTTGTGATTTATCCAAGGGCACGATGCCATCGGACAGATATTGCATTAGAGGAGACCTCCAGTCTTGAGGCCGGTTTACTTGTATTTCAAAGACTTCCTCTTTTTCACCTTCTTCAAGTTGAATCGAAGGGCTTTCAAGCACATGGATCCATGGGTAGGACTCCGTATATGCTATCGTTGCCAATGAGTCTGCTAATTCATTCTCTGCCCGGGTTATGTGCTCATAGACAACAGCTTTAAACTTTGACGCTTCATTTTTAAGGAGGAGCAAGTATTTGATCAATTGCTCCTTTCTGGCCTCTGACAGGCCTAGAGCATGGTGGACAAGCAATTGGGAGTCACTTAGTAGCTTGACCCTTTTTGCTCCACAGATGTACGCCAATTTTAACCCAGCTATAGCTGCTTCGTATTCGGACTCATTATTGGACGCCCTGAAAGCAAAACAAATAGCTTGGAACATGTTGTCCCCATAGGGGGAAGTGAGACATATTCCTACCCCAGATCCCATGGTACTGGACCCTTCGTCTGTTCGGACAATCCACACTTTTTTGTCTTTTGAATCAGCAGGTTGTTCTGAATCCCTATCAGAATGGAATTCGACCAGAAAATCAGCCACAGCTTGAGCTTTTACTGCTCTCCGAGAAGCAAAGTCTATGTCGAAGTCCCCCAACTCTACTGACCACTTTGTCATTCTGCTCGAGATGTCTGCTTTTTGAAGGACATTCTTTAAAGGGAAAGATGTCCGGACAACGATAGGATGAGCCTGGAAGTAGGGTCTCATTTTTCTTGCAGCTATTACCAAAGCCAAAGCTAGTTTTTCAAGTTTCAAGTAACGCCTCTCAGCATCAATCAAGCTTTTGCTGATGTAATACACTGGGTGAGGATACCCATCAACCTCTCTTACTAACACAGCACTGATGGCACAACTTGAAACAGCCAGATATACAAAAAGAGTCTCCCCATCGACTGCTTTAAACAAGGTCTTGGGAGAGGACAGATGCTTCTTGATTTCATTGAATGCCTCATCACACTGTGGTGTCCATTCAAACCCCTTTGCACCCTTCAAGGTTTGAAAGAAAGGAGCACATCTGTCCGAAGACCTGGCGATGAATCTGTTCAAAGCTGCCAACCTCCCCGTTAATCGCTGTACTTCTTTAATGTTTCGAGGAGGCTCCATTTCGAACAAAGCATTGAGTTGGTCTGGGTCGGGTTGTATTCCATGCTCACTTATGATATACCCTAAGAACTTCCCGGACTGCACTCCGAACACACACTTTTCAGGGTTTAACTTTAAATTCACTTTGGCCAAGTTGGCAAAAGTCTCTTGGAGGTCGGACAAGTGCAACTGCTCATCCACGCTTTTCACCATCATATCGTCAATGTAAACCTCCATATTTCTTCCAATTTGATCAGCAAATGCCTTATTGACCAACCTTTGATAAGTAGCCCCAGCATTTTTCAAACCAAAGGGCATCACCTTGTAACAGTGTAAGCCTCTATCAGTAACAAAAGTGGTATGCTCTTTATCTTTTGGATCCACTTGGATCTGATTGTACCCGGAGAATGCATCCATGAAGGAGAGTAGCTTGTTCCCTGAAGTAGAGTCTACTAACTGGTCTATCCGGGGAACCGGATACAAGTCTTTTGGACAAGCTCGATTGAGGTCTGTGAAGTCAATGCATATACGCCATTTACCATTCTTCTTTTTTACCAAGACAGGATTGGCAGTCCACAACGGGTACTAAGATTCTTTAATGTGCCCCATCTTTGTGAGTCTGTCAACCTCCTGTACAATGACATCAGCCTTTTCTTTTGAGAAAGCTCTCCTTTTTTGTACCACTGGTGCCACATCTCTCCGGACTGATAGGTGATGGGAAATCACCTCTGATGGAACTCCAGTAACATCAGCATTGCACCAAGCAAAAACATGCTGATGGTCTTTCAAGAATTTCAACATTCCTTCTTTCAACATTGGTGGCATTTTGGATCCTATCTTGACATTTTTTCCTTCTTCTAAACAGTGTGTTTCAACCTCCTCAACTGGGATCAACACTCCGGGGGTCTCTCTGGGGTCATCAATTTAACCCTCACCCCCAGAAAGGCCCTCAAAATGCTATTGGTCACTTATACGGACTGCCCCCAGCGTTCGTGGAGCCAAGGCTGTGGCATAACATTCTCTTGCAACTTTTTGGCTGCTCCGGACAACCCCAACCTGCCCCTGAACAGCATATTTTAGACACTGATGGACTGTCGAAGCCACTGCATGCATCCTAGAGAGCCATGATCTCCCTAGAATAGCATTGTAACAGGTGGGACAATCCACCACAATGAAGAGTATTCTAACCATTTTCTTGAAAGGGCCCCTGCCCAACAACACTTCTTCTTCAAACTCCCCGATCACATCGGCTGAGCTGCCCGTGAAGCCCACGATTGATCTGTCCGACTTTTGTATCACAGCTGGATTTCTCATTTTCTTGTAAGTGTTTAGAAAAAGGATATTGGCAGAGCTTCCAGTATCCACCAAAATTCTCCTTATCTCATTGCCCCCTATAGACGCTCCTATGACAACAGCATCCTCATGAGGGCCAGCAATATCTCTCAAATCATCCTCATCGAAAACTATGAATGGGAATGAGTTTGGAGATTGATAGGATGTCATGCCTCCTTCTAGCTGGGAGGCCAAATTATGAACATGTCTTTTTCTTGAAGAGGTGGTAGGAGCTGTCATAGTGTCCCCTCCGAAGATTGTCAGTGACTCGAAGAATTTAATGAGCCCGGAGACTGATCTAGAACGCTCCTCAATAGAACCCACTCCGTTTCTGGTTGGATCAGGATCCAAATACTCGGACTCCACGTCAAACCTTTCAACTATTACCATAGCCCCCTCCGGGGCAGCGTTGCTTGGACCAACCCTATGAGTGTTGTCATGCCTGTTGCCTCCTCTTCTTTTAACGTATGCACCCAACTTTCCTCTTTCAATCAAGTTCTGTACCTCTTGCTTCAGCGCTATGCAATCATCGGTGGTATGGCCAATATCATTATGGTATTGGCAAAAGGAATTATTTCGATGTTCTCTAGGAGACTGCAAAGTTGCCGGTCTCCGGTAGTGTACTTCATCTTTTGTTTTCTCGAAAATGGTTGCCACACTTTCTTTGAGCTCTACAAACCACTCCGGTTGGACCCACGGCCCTCTTTTGTTTCTAGACTGTTGACTTTGTGCAGGAGCAGCTGGTTGAGACTGAGTCTTTCCCCTTCCATGCCCCTGTCCGGTTTCTCTTGCTTTGTTCCCGGACTGGTTTTGATTTGGTGTTGGTGCCACCGGGGTGGATCTCACTTGTCTGTGCACCCTGGTCTTTTTCGTTTCATCAACATTTATTTGCTTGCCAACTTGGTTCAGCAATCCTCCCCAGGTCATGGCTTTCTTTCTGGTCACCAAATCGGCCAGGTTGCCTGGGTTCAAACCTTGTCTCAGGGATGCTATTGCTACCTGTTCAAAGCAATCAGCCAACCCATTCTTTGTGTTTACAAAACGACTTATGTACTCCTTTAACGACTCATTTGGCTCTTGGGCACAATGGATTATTGTGTCTCCATTGCCCTTCAGCTCCTTACTTCCCACAAACTGCCTTTGAAAGGCCACCCAAAAAGTATCAAAGTCTTTAATACAACCCTGAGGCAGGCTGTTGTACCATTTCAGAGCACTCCCCGTAAATGATTGGGAGAATGCCCTGCAGAGTAGTTTATCATCATCATCAAAGTTCATCATGAAGTTCTTGAATTGCTCCAGATGATTGTCCGGATCAGTACTGCCATCATACTTCTCCATCTTGGTGCTATCAAACATCTTGGGGAGGTTTCCGGATAGGATTTTAGAAGACAGTGGAGACTGCCTCCAATTCCTTCCACGACTGAACACGGTATCCTCATTAGGAGTTGCAAAGATACCTGGCTCATCATGGAAGGCAAAAGGATCCATCAGCATCTTGTCTGTATACCTCCGGTGGTGAGATGACCCTTTTCCTATATGCCTCTTCATTCTTCCATGGTGATCTCTTTTTCTGGAATACTTCTTAACTTGCTTTTGTTTCTTCTTGGTTCGTCCCTCATCACTGCTAGAGGACAAGGACTTTTCATTCCCCTCACTGTCCGAAGACTCTGAACTCGAGTCAGAACTCTCCACAGGTTTGGACCGGTGAGATTTTTTAGAGCTGGCATGCGTCTTCTTAGTGCTCTCATGAGTTTTGGAAACCCCATGCTCTCTTGGGTTATCGGTGTGGTGAGCAGCTGATGCTTTGGATTTCTCTTTCACGCCCATCTTGGCTTTTTCAGCCCTCAGAGCTTCTATCTCAAGTTTTAACCTGTCGCGCTCTTGGACAGTATACTCATCATTCTCTTCCACCACTTCGAGCAAAGCTGGTGGAAGCTCTGGATTATCCGGATTCATTCGGACAGAATTTCTTTACTTGGTTTTGAATACTGGATTCAGGCACCGTCGCCTCCCACTGTGGTCGCCAATTTGGTGAGGATAAAAGTAGCCTGAGGGTAGGCTGGTAATTTCAAGTGGAGTTTTAAGGTGGCCTGAGGGTGTTTCAGGGTGGTGTGAAGGTGTTTCAAGATATTTCAAGGTGGAGAGAGAATTGAGCAGCTTGGCAGCAGTAAAATTTTTGTTACCCATAGTTAATGCTGGTGGTTGGGTATTTATAGTATGTAGTTTGGTCCCTTATGGGCTTTCGGGTCAAGTTTAATGGACCCGGGTCATGCTTAAAGACCCATGAGTTTTAAGTAGATGAGCAGGTAGCTTAGTCAGATAGTGTTTAGGTATTTTAGTACTTTAGTCATAGTTCGAACTGCTTTAGATTTGCAGTATTCGAAGTCATCTGTCCGATTCAAAAGTCCTGTCCGAATTAAGCTCTTGGAGTCTGTCTGGTTTACGGAGAGATTTACCTTGGGATTCCCTTCCGGGGAGCACTCCGAATTCGGACTCATCAACAACTTATCCCACCTCCTCCTCGGACTCGGTCTCCTCATCTTCAGATTCTTTGTCCTTGCACTCCACGCCGTCCGGGCGGTCAGCCTCAGGAACATCCAGCAACATGGACCCAAGGGGCAGCTCGGGGAAGCGATCGTGAAAGGACAAGACATAGGCAGCCTTTGCCTTGGCCGTTTCTTTCTCCATATACTCCTGGAATTGGTTGGCGAACAAGGTATTAGCAGCCTTAAGGTCAGAAATTTCATCCCCCAACCTTTTGACGCTATCATCCCTCTCCCCCGAACAAGGGTCAAGTTGTTTTCGGCTGTCTTTAATTTCACTTCCACCAGCTTCTGAGCTTCGCACCCCTTCTCCACTTCCCCCTCAAGAACAACGACCTTCCCCTCCAGAGCAGCATTCTTAGCTTCCGCGTCCCCAAGTTTCTGATTAAGCTCCGCTGCCCGTCACTCCTTCATCGCCAAAAGAATAATCATATTGTACAGCGTTAGGGACAGCTCGTCCGTGATCCGAAGGGGAAAAGGGTGAGGGCTCCCAGGTGCGACAATACTGGCAGTGCGGTACCTCTCGAGGACGCCGCGACATCTTTCACCACTTCGCCATGACTCACATCCTCTGGCGGCACCACTATCGGATCGGTAACGATCGCACCTTTGACTCCCCCGAATTGCTCAAACAGCGCCGAGACGGTGGCATTCTCAGCAGACCCAGCTACGGCGGCAGCTCGAATGTCCTTCTTCGCCTGCTTCGGTTTTGCAGTTGGAGCACTATCTGCTTCCCCCATCCATTTCCGTTTTTGAATCTGCCCCTCGGGCTGACAGGCCTCATCATCCACCGCGACAGTTTGTCCTTGTCGACCCTCGACACCATTCCCACCGGCCTCGGTAACTGCAGGATCAATTTCCTCATCTAACTTGGGGCGTTTGCTAGGAGCTTTGTTACGCTTTGGCAGATATAAGTTAGCATCGGGCGCATGCGTCCTCCTGACAATGTCCACTAAGCTCGGGGAACCTAAGGACCCAGTTGAACAGCTCGATGAACATCACAAGCTCTCGCGAAATACAAGGCTATTTCAGGATCCAAGGGAACCTAAGGCCCCAGTTGAACAGGTCGGTGAAAATCACGAGCTCTTGCGAATGCACGTGCACTGGCGTCTCCCCAGACTCAGGAAATCGGACGTTAACACACGCCGGGAGGCCCCACCGGGCCAGGAGCTCCTCCCGCTCCTCAGTCGGGAAATAGAGGTACTTGCCCTCGTAAAGGGAAATAATGTCATCCTGAGGCAACCAGCAGAAGTAGCTGGTGGTAATAGCCGCCTCAATCTCCGCGGGAAGTGGCTCCTCGGGGGGACTGGTTTCACCACCAGTGAAAGTAATACCTTCGCCCGCGGCGTCAGTCTCTGGCTCTCCGGCATTATCTGCAGGGATCACATCGGGTTGATGAGAGTTAACCGCAGGGGGATCGGACGATGAAGTACCAGGGACTGCGACGTCAGAACTGCTCGCGGTCTGAGCAAGTTGCGCCTGCCGGTTAAGGCCCAGATAAGTGCATGCGGTGTTGGAGCCGGTCCGGTACCCCTGAATATCGTGGGTAAGCCTGACCACTTCAGAGGATTTTTTTCTCGCAGGTGAAGTAGTTGGAGAATCACCCATAGGAAGAAATTTAGTTTTGCCTCGCTTACGAAGAGGAAAAGGAGTCGGGGTGGTGTAAGAATTGACCGACGAGGGCGTCAGGCGGTTATTGCGAGGCTCCGGAGAAGGTAGTGGACTGCTACTTGAAGAGCTAATAGAATTACAGGGAGAACTCGCGTCGGACAAGACCGGTATAACCAAAGACTCAGCGGGAATTGGTTCAGGTAGAACAGGATCGTGAGGCAGAGGCACGGGTACAAAGGGTTGTGAAGCAAAACTCCAGATAAGTCCCGCGGCTCGATATTCTTCAGCACGATCGCCGATGTTAGCCCAATCTTGGAATCCGAACACTGGTTTTTTCTTGGTTTTTGGTTTTGGTTTGGGAAACTTATTTCTCATAAAACGAATTTTCCTTCACTAGACAAATCCGGACAGCAACTATTCTCTCTAAGAACGCATCTGAGAGTGAATTATGTTTGAGGGGTATTTATAGGCGACATCACTTAACCGTTGCGCGTATGGGGAATCCCAATCGACGAAAAGCAGCGGAAAGTCGAAAGGGTTTCTTGAGGAGCTGAACAAACAGGCACGCCTCGAGCAAACGGTCGACATGTGTCGCCCATAGCCAGACTAGTACAGTAGCCATGAGCCAGCTAATTCTGATGGCCCCGAATAACTGGTCAACACGTGTCGTCCCTAGCCAGGCTAATACGGTAGCCAGGTACTAGCTAGCCTTGGCAAAAGCACTAGATGGGCCACACTGACCCGACCCACTCCTCGACAGTCTGGACGCCGATCCAGGTCCACGATAAAGTCACCAGGGAGGACTGGAAGCAGGCCCAGGATAACAGCGTCGAAACCAGATAGCATCGGAATAACGTGATCGGACTTCAGCTGAATAAATATAAAAAGTCGGGCATCAGCAAAACCAAAACACGCAGCGACCGACCCATTCGATCTGAACATGCCATTCATCCCATGTTAGAGGCTAGGGGACGGAGACCATCAAATCTGATTCTGCAACAAGTCTTCATTCTCGTTGCTCTTGAAGACTGAGGGCTATTGATAAGGGAATAATTCGCCGGTACTAACGCTAAGGAGTTAATTGTAAATGAAATGAAATTAATATGTCTGTAAAGCGTTTGTCGCTTATTAGAGGGTAATTTGTAAACAAAGTATTTAAAGAAGCACCAAAAGTAAAATAATACAAGCCCACCAAGGATATTAATGGGTCCACCCTTCTCCACTATAAAAGGAGACTCATTATTCTTGGTAGGTGGGACATTCTGAATATAATATTCTCTTTCTACTTTCTCTCTCTACTTTTACACTCTAGTCGCATCAGGTCCAAAATCTAAGATTATTCTTAGTCATTTATTCTCTCATCAAGGTGAAATAGCAAAAAATAGACTAACCATGTGGTCTTTGGGCCCACCACCATCACTATATAAAGCAATGTAGCCTTTTTAAGAAAGAGTGAGTAATAATTAATATATTACTAGTTTTGCAACTTATCTATCTAGAATTTACTTGTTTTTCTCTCTAAATATCTGTGTAACCTACAAAATTATTTTTTTGGCAGTCATTAATGACAACCTCAATAAGAGCTTAGACTAGTACCCAAATATATTATCCAAAACCGCACAGTACTAAGCTCGATTTTGAATCATTGACATATGAGTACTAACACTTATGCATACTTTGTTGTTGCAAAAATTTATGCAATAACGGACGTGTAACAAAACTATTTAGAACAATGACATTTAGATGAACACCAAATTTGATGTTGATTGCATCCCAAATTTGGGAGATAACAAACAACATAACCAAAGATGTTGATTAAGTAATTGTAGAGAGAGAATCTTACCTTGGAGAAGAATATGTGGTTCTTATTGAGACTAACGTGAAGCCCAAGAGGTAATAGAATTCTTATAGACCATCTTTAATAAGCTTAAACGAATGAGTCTTGCAACGACATAAAATCATAAGATCACTCATAAAGTAGATTTTAAACATTATGAGCTTGTGGCACTTCTAGTAGAATTTAAAATTCATGTCGCTAATTTTAATATTTCAGATATGGCTTTCACAAGTAGGACAAAATATCAAGAAGAAGGCGGACGGACCCCTTGATGAAAACCTTTTTGTCGTGGAAATTTTTAGGGGGTGGGGTGTCACTCTTTATAGTGGAAACTAATGTCATCAAGGATATCAAGAACAAGGTGTTAAAAAATATTATCAAAGACTTTATAACGTTTTTTTAAGGAAATCTTTAATCTTTTTCAATTCGTTTTGATGGCCTTGAGTTGTTCTTGTGAAATGAGGATGTTATCAGGTTTGTTACGCTCATGGGCAAAGGCAAATCATCTCTCGACTAGATAAGGAATAAGTTTTTCATTATGTTGGTTAGAATTTTGAAAATTAACGAGTCTCCAATCTGTGGTAAAGGAAAGGGTGTCAGATTTCAGGATAAGGGCGAGAAATTTAATATTCCACGAGAGATCAAGGGATTTAGATTCGAAAAATCAGTAAACCTTTTACATAAATAATCTCTCATAATATTGTATGAAAATTTGAAAAATCCGGCACAGTAGTGATCCCGCCAAGGGCTTTGTTAGCGTAAATACCAAAGAGTGCGGTATTTTTTTCCTCGTGAGAAATCTGACGGGTCATTTGGGTTTTTTTTCTCTAGTTTGACTTTAGAGGTAATAAGAGATGAAACCCGACATATATCAATGTAGCCCTTAGAACTATTGGATCCTAAATAGATAGAGAAGTAGTCTACGAAAGATTTTGCAACACCGTAGAGGGAGTTTTTGAGTTCCCTTTGGTCATTAATGATACAAACATTTTATTATGTATGATTTGAATTTTGAGACTTTCATGAAAATTTTGGTATTATGGCCTTCAAGCTTAAGCCAAGAATCTGTAGATTTTTTATGAAAGAATGACTCGTCCACTATACCGATGAAGACGAAACTCGATGCGGCTTTAATCTCCTCATATGCAAAAAGAAGATTCAGGGGGCGAGGGATAATATCGGTTTGGCAGAGAAAATAATATTTTGAGTGTTGGATATGCGTGTTACACGGGTTGTTTTGAAGTCGTATCAGGTTAAAAAATACAATGTTTATAACGTTAGCAACATGCGAAATACGATGTAGTGGAAATTGGGATGGAATTGCTACATTTTAAAAATCTGAAAGATTTTTTAATACGAAAAAATAATACCAAGATTGAGGGTGATCGTAGTGTGGTAAAAAGTGCAACGATGACTATAATGGACGAAGATCATAGAAAAATATTCATTAGAATAGTTGTTCACTAAAACATGATTAATTTTGGAAGCGATGAGATTACTAGACTTATTGTTTGAACAAAAATACCGACAACCCAAAATATAACAATCATCGAATATGGAATAATACCAACATGTAAAATCGTCAATAAAAAAAATTCTAAATTAAATAATACAATTATTCTAATTTCTAATTTATTGATCACGTTAAAATCTCTAAAAACTTTTAGAAAACATTTTTAAAATAGTCATAGTTAGACTTAAAAACCATTTTAAAAATATTTTAAAAGAGTATATATATCAGAAAATTATAAAAAAAACACATTACAAAGAACTTTTTATTTATAACTATTTTAATAAAAAAATAAAAAAAGTGATTCAATTTGTAAAAGAAAACAAAAATAAGTCTATAGATGTAATCACGAGACGGATAGGTTTCAAGTATAAAACGTGTCTGCTGCCGCTGTAACAAGAACTATTTGAGGTGTCCGCTGCGGCTGTAACAAGAACCATTCGAAGTGTCCCCTTTCATTTCAAGTAGAGGTATTTTGCGTTTCTCCTTTCATTTTTCTCTAGTTCTTGCATCATCTATATCTCTCTTCATGGATTGTTTATTTAGGCCGATTATACATAACTCACATTATTGTATCAACTCTTTTCAGATCTGAGATGTAAATATATTGAATATTTTTATAATATATATTATATCTTATATAGATCAGTATATGAATTTACTAGTATATGAATTTATTTGTCAGGAAAAGATGGAGGAGAACAAGGAAATCAGTGGAGCTCCTTTACCGAATTCTGCAATGGTAATTTATTACATTGTACAAGTTTATCTAGTGTTCCATATAATTTATTTTAATGTTATTCAGATGATAATGTTTAAATTGTTTGCCCTTCTCGATCTGATTTTTAGTGATCTGGTAAATTTCATAGAAATTTTTAATCGGAAGAAATATGTATGTATAACTTTTGTGTTAATTGAAAATTAGTTAATTATTAATGTATAAAATTGAAATTCATCTCATAGAATTGAACTTTGAGTTTCTTGCTTTATATAATTGAATTATCACACAATTGAATTTTATTCTTAGATTTTGTAGGATAAGATAAGATTGAAATATGTTATTTCTCACTTATAAATTTTTGAAATTCATTTTTATTAATAAATTTGTGTGCTATTTTTATTTTGGAATATTTTATTCTTTTAAATGTTATAGTTTACTCGATTAAAATTTCAGGGACAAAGTTTTTCGAGCATTGGACAAAATAGTTTGTCTGATCAAATGTTTGGTGAACATCAACAGACGATAATTAGTCCAAATGAGTACGTTGCTGAACAGAATGGTACTCAGAAAACTTATTATGAGTAAGTCATATATTTAATTATTTTTGTAATAAATATTCTTGGCATGAAATCATAATATGGTAGGGATTAGCCTATTTATGGTATGTTAACTATATTTGGTAAAAGAAGTAAAAAATTAGTAAGTTTTATTTAGTTATTTTGATATATATATATATATATATTTATTATGGTAGGTGAATTATCTTGAAAAAAAAAAAAATATAAGTCATAACATTGTATTAATGAATTTCCTCCACTAACTTATTTAAGTTTTCACCCAACACAAAATATATTAAGCTATATTTTTCTTTTCTTTTATACAGAATTCCCCAAAGGTTTGAAAGAAATCCAACCTTCAATAATGAGTCTGTTTTATGCGTAGGTTCGAAGGAGCTAATCCTTATGGAGTAATCGGAGCTTCTTCTGTCAGTCTCAATCCCAAGTAAATAATTTTTATCTTTTTTTTATCATTTTATATTTTCTTTAAACAAACCAATAATACTAAAAAAATTGTTATTCTATATTTAGTTTCGATGCAAATTCAATTAACATATTAATTTAATATGACTATATAGTTTGATGAAGATTTGGCACTTTTTTCTTTTTCAGGTGGAAGGGTCCATTTATTTCAAATGTGAAAACTTTGTAAGCATTTCGTTTATATATAATTTTTTGTTATGTTTTATGTAATGTAATATTTATTTTTATTTTTTATCAATTTTAATAATTTAAAATAAATTTATATTATTTATTTAATATTTATATTTGTCCATAACCTTTTATTATTTTCAGACTCAATCAGAACATAGCTGCGATGAAAACTTGTAAAGGAAGAGATTTGGAGGAAAAAGAGTCGGAGTAAAAGCAACATGAAAGCTCAAAAGAAAGCCTATTCATTTTGCTACTTATTTGAGATTTACTCAAATTAGATTTATCATTTGAAATACTTTTGTTAAGGTGGGTTGTTTTTAAACATTACTTTTGTTAAGATGGTTTGTTTTAAACAGTATAAGAATTGGAGTGATGTTTTATAATTTATTGTGACCAAGATTATTATTTTGATAATTGAAAATCCTATCGATGCTTGTAAATTTATTATGACCAAGATTATTATTTTGTAGTTGGTGGTATATATATAATGGCCAAATAAACTACGGCTAATAATAGAATAAATGGTACTAATAGTTTTACTTTTATTAATGGGTTTGGCTTTTATTGCTCAGTTTTCATTACTGATAACATGAATTCAAGTGCATCATAATGTTAAATGAACATCTTTTTTCGAATGGACCTAACTATCCCTATCCCTGTGTATCTTTTTTGTTTAACATTAATTTGTTTTTTATTATTGATAAATAATGAGATATTTGTAATAATTATAATAAAAAATTTAATATTATATTACCTTTTCATTTATTAAATCAATTTAACTTGGTTTTGTTTTAGATAATAGTTATCATATTGAAGGATAATACTATTGAAAATTTATGATTATAAAAAATATAATTAATTTTATATTTTTGAAATTAATACTTATACTTTTTATTTAATATTAATTTAGTTTTTATAGCTAAATGTAGTACTATTTATTAAATGTAAGTTTAAAAATTATTTTTTATTAATAAAAAAAATGTAAATATCATATTACTAGTTTATTTTAACTTAGAACTATTAAATCAATCTGGATTGTTATCTTTTTGTTTATGTAACCGTTATTTCAATAATATTCAAAATCTACATTAAAAAAAGATCTTATTCACTTTTTATATTTTAAAAACTTATTTGTTCTAAAAGTGATTGTTAAATAATTTTGAAATTTTAAATTTGAAAAAATAGAAATTTAAAAAAAAAAATTAAAAAGTAATTTAAAAAAATGATTTTAAAAATCATTTAGAACCTGTTTTATTTTCATTTTTATTAAAAAATTGCAAATAAAACTAACCTAAAACTAATTGAATAAAAATGTATAAAATAGTAATATGTTTTTTTTATTATGATAAATTGATTTAAAAATGGAAATTTAATATATAGTATATAAATGATTAATTAAATAAATTCTTTTTATAATATTATTAATACATAATTGAAAACCTATCAATGCTTGTCAATTTATTATAAGATTATTATTTTGTAGTTGCCCAAATAAACTACAGCTAATAATAGAATAAATGGTACCTCTAGTTTTACTTATATTAATATGGTTCCATATCATTTTTCTTAATTGAAAAAGAAGCCACCTTGAACATTACATATTGAGTAGGAAAATATTTTAGGAAAATTAAAAGCTAACCAGTTATAAAATAGCTTGACAGGTAAACAACACAATGTTTAACAAAAAAAATACTTTAAATATATATAATAAGAATCATAATATATTTTAATATAATATTAAACATAATTTAAAATAATCTATTCTAGATACGAGCGAGAAAGTCCCAGACATATTTTATAATCATATATTTTATAAATGATGAGATAACTATAAATATTTAATATAATTCAAATTTAGATGAAAAAAATCCCTAGTAATAAGTTATTGTGGAAATGTACAAAAGAGGGATATCTGTGGATCTCAAAAGAGAAACTTAACCTCCAAATGTAAATATAGTAAATAAATGAAAATATTATGTGAACTATAAAATAATAGTGCAATAAAATTTGTAATAGATACTTAAGAGAAAGGGTGAGCCGCATAAACGTAACTAAAAACATACATAAACCAAAGATAAATTCCTAGTAAAAACACAAACGATGTGAAGTTTTAGTAACATAATTAAACATAGGATATAAAATGTTGAACAAAATATATAATATAAAACAATTGGATAGCAACATTATAAGCAAAGGATAAAATATTGATTAGACGACGAGCATGCCATTATTGGACTTGCTATTAACTTCAGAACTCGTGAGAGGTCGTAGTCACGGATAGTGGGGGAGTTGATTTCAACAGGATCAGAGTCATAATCACGAGATTTGTTATTGTCCTGATGGCAAATAGATTATACTTCAGAGAATGAGAGAGTTAGGATCGAAGAAGAATATCTCTTAACACTTCATACGAATGATGAAAACTAAAAAAGGCTTCTCATGTAAGAGGAGCAAGACTAGTTACGAGGAGAATTTGAGGCATTGAGTTATCGAAGAGAAGCTGAGGTGAATCTTATAGGTAAGCTTCAACCAGAAAATCAAAATTCTGATGGGAAAGAGGGTGATCCCTAATATAGTCTCAAGAAACACCAAACGAAAAAGTCTATAAAATTCATCCACTTTTAAAAAAGGAACATAGAATGAGGGATTTTTCTAGTTTTTTGTAATATAGTAAAGGTTCAATTCGGAGTCCGAAGTATCCTCGTCTTATTTGAGCAATGATCATTGTCATAAGAAGAGAAATAGTTACCATGAGAAGTGTCGGTAAAACAAATGTTCAAACCGACATCATAAATCAAGCAAAAAAGACTCTTCATGTAAAAAGAAGCACCAAAAGAATAAAGAAAAAATGGCAGAAAAAAAAAGAAAAGGATCAGGAGATCATAGTATAGAGCATCTAGTGAGTGATTAATTCGTCATCCAATCTAAACCATTTAAATTTGTCACATTCAATGAAGATCATCAGTTTAGTCAATGACATAATCAGAATCAGTCATATCTATCTACCGATATTATGTCTCATCATTTACCCATACCGTTTGATATCTCAAAGATGAAAAAGTTTGATATGAGAAAAGATCCGGGTAACCACCTCGAACAATTGATAAATTTTCACGATGATGATAAGCTATTGTGTAAGGACCTTTCTTAAATCTTTAAGTAGAATGCCTTAAAATGGTATAACACACTTCCGCAAGGTCAATAAAAAACTTTTGACATGTTCTGAATGGTTTTCGATGAATATTTTTGGGAAGCAAAGAGGTTAGAGAAAATTGAGATACGATAATCCACTACTAAGAGTTTATTGACAAAATCTTGAAGGAGTATACCCAACATTTTGTAAAAACTAAAGTTGGCTTATTATACTACTTCAAACAAGTAGCGATAGCTCCTTTTAGGCAAGGGTTTCCACGTTGGGAATTAACTGACATTGTTACCCAAAAGGAATCATTGACATATGAAGTTTTATTATCCTAAGTTGGGAAACAAATAAAAAGGGAAGAAACAAAGACATTGAAGCTCCGCAGTTAGAATAAGAGTAGCTCGTCAACCTTTCCACAACAATATAAGTTCAAAGGACTACTTGTTTTCTTCCAAAATCTAGTGAGCTGACTCAGATTACCCTAAGAAGTGATTTTCTTTTCGTTCTCCCATTAAATGTTGAAAAAGAGAAACTGCATCTTCCACACCTTGTCAGGCTGCAACATATCATCTACCACCTTGTACGCATGACCCATGTTGTAGAAGTAAAAAGGGTTCTGAGAATTTCGAGACAACCCAGCGATGGAAGAAAATTTTCCATCGATATCCAAATTTTTGATAACCTAGATTTCATGATACGTGATATTAGGGTAAACCAAGCATTTGGACTAACCTGACTTGGGCATAGTCCCACCAAGTTGAAGTAGTTAACAATTTCCAGGTTTATAAGAAACCGGAGGCCTCAGTTCAGCAAAGTTTGGCTTCGAGTTGGTAACCTTCACCTCCTTCGGGAATCCTTTATTATCACGAATGACATCCAACTCACTCCCTTGAAAGTAGTTATACAATATTTTGTTGAGGGCCAAAAGATAGTTAGAACTGAAGTTTCAAGATCATGTCGTAGCCCATTGTTTCCATGGTTGTAGCCTCGCTAGCTTTACCTTCGTTGGCCTTCGAAATATTTTTCCTACCAGACTTGGACACCTCAACGTTCTCTTCGGATCGAACAAATGTCGCCAAAGGAGATTCCTCAGTCAAATCTTCATCTTCATCTTCCAAGTCCCTAGGATTTGATCAAGAAGGTTCTCTCCGGTGGTGGATATTATTTCTCTCTATTTTGTTGTTGTGATGAGGAGTTAAGAGAAAATCGAGTGTGTTGGATGGTTTCCTTTTCCTCGTAAGATGGATGTTTGTGAACTTTAGCTGGTCTAACCAAGCTAGTAGGAGGGCTGTCTTCTATATTTGAACCCGTAGCTTTGAAGATGGAAGAGTTTCTACGAATAGTGGCCCATTGAGAGTGTTCTGGTTTAGTTGAACGACTTTGTGGGGTAAAATATTGAGCGGTGGAAGAGGGTTCTGGTGGGATGTTGTGTCTATTATGTGGATAAACACCCCCCATAATCAATCGTTTGAGTGACAGTTGCAGTGCCTTCGGATGCAGAGAAGCCTACAACTAATCTACCTTTCTTTTTCTCATCGGATTTATTAGAGAAACACATTGAATCGATTAAATATATAATGGTAGTGAACATACAAACAATTGAATATCATTTTAGATGAAATTTGAGGTGGTGAAAATGTTGGAGGGAAGAAAAAATGCTACTGACCATTAGCTTTACGGTGGTAATAAGGCACAATTTGTCTCTCTGAAAGTAAATTTTATCTCTATAAAAATTACAATAATGAGAGAATAAGCTTAGATTTTATATAAGGGGCTATAGAAGACTGTCACTTTTAATTCCAAATAAGTGGAAAAGTCGCCAATGATTATAATCTCTATGGGAGTGGAACCATTTCTTACTTTTGATATGCCTCACCTATGTCAAAGCGAGATCGTGGGCCTAATGAAATGATGGCATGTGTTCCACGATGCGTAGCTCAGATATATTAGAATGATACCACAAGATTTTTTAACCAGTTTAAAGCAAAACTTTGAAAGGCTACATCCAAAGGGATGATCAACCATTATACGAAGACCTTGTTTGTTAATCCCTCCAAATATCTTTGAGAGGTATTTAATGAAGACATAAATATTCGAAAGACAAATCGGACTTAGGCAAATATTTGTCATGTATTTTTATATGTCATTCAAATGTAAATATTTTACTATTACATTATTTTATTTTATCTTTGATCTTAATGGGTTTTGAACCTTCAGTTTGACACATGAGTTTGGTACTGGTCATTAATCCCATTTAGAATGCTTTATCCTAGATAGATCTATTAGGAAACATTTAAGGGGGATAAAAATATTTATGATAAAAATCAGCCCTTATCTCTCAAGGCATGTACTAAGCTTCTCAATTATCTCTATACTCACCACCTATAATAATTTCTCCTTTCCACTTCACTAAATATCATCTCGAACAAAATTTATTCACATTAGGGACAATATTTGAACCAACCTGAGTGGCCCCTCCACTTCTAAAACATTGTTTTAGGTCTTTTCTTCGGGGGAACACTCGTAGTTGCCTTCGTGACTTTATCACTAAGAGTCTTTTTCTTGTTCAGAAGTGAAACTTCAAAATCAGGGGTTCTCAATAGTTTCATCATATTGGCCACACCAAGAGGTATTATCAGCTCGTCTTACTAAATTCAATAGAGTGAAAGACTTATGAATTTACTCGACCAATTTGTCATCGCTCATTCTGGTGAACGTCTTTTGTACAGTATTTTAATGTTGCTACCTTATGTATTTTTCTGACATTTAGAGATCACGACATAAAATGTCTTAGTCATAATTTAGATACCCGTTAGGTTATAGAAAACGAGTAACAAATAGATAAAGAGGTAGATTTACCTGTACTCTTCCACCTCTGCAGAATATGCCTCAGATTCTTCTTATTTAAATGAGGCTTATCCTTTTCCAAGTCTCCGCTGATAAAGAAGAAATATTGTTTCCACATATTTTCTGCCTCAAGAAGTTTATTAAACACCTTATAGTCGTCCCAGAGAATGATAAAGTAGAAGAGAAGACATAGATTCTTTGAGTGTGAAATAATCATAGTGAACTCTTCCATAATCAGGGAAATTTTGGAAAGACGCAAGGCCATGATGCGGAACATCAAAATAAAAAAGAGTTTGGGCTGACTTGACTGGAGATAAGTCCCACTAGATCGAAGTATCGAGCTATAACATGATCTATAGGAAACCGGAACCCCCAGTTTAGAGCATTCGAATATACTGCAAGCTCATTCTTCTTCGCAGAATATGGTGTCTCTCTAATCTCGAGGAGGTGTATCATAATATATTCGAGGATTCTCAATGTGTTGGGTTTCAAACCTTCTACTTATTCTGAATATAGGAATGTGTTAAACATAGAAAACCAAGTTTCTTATTTTTAGATTACAGAGACAACAAAGTTTTATGAAAGGGTTAATTTAGTTTTACAAATATAATATCTTATATATTACATTGTAGAATATTTGAAATATAAATGGAAGAAAACGGCTTCAAACTGTTTCGGTATCAGTTTTTTTCTCAACTGATCTTATCTTTCAAAGCCCATTTGATGTTGCTACGTTTCCAAAATCTTGACTACATATTTAATCTTACATGTCTATCCCTCAATTTTGTAGTCACTCGATCATCCATCTCCCAATCGGACTCCGCATTTAACGTAACTATCAAAGTTTATATGTCCTCATTCTTCATTATATTCAATGTTTTGTTCTTCATTGTTAATCTGCAAACTTCTCTTTTTTGATTTTAAAGAACATACCTCCTCTACAAGAAAAGTAGCTGTATCCTTCACTTGCTGAATTAAGTGAACATTTTCTTCTGTCTTGTACACAAAATTTGTAGCAGAAAGACCAAAGTTATTATAGTTGTAACATCTGATATTTTTTATGTCAAAGATGGAATTTTGTTTATTCAGTCTCTCACCTTTGTAACTTGAATTATTTTTGTGTTGACCCTTAACCCTATCTCGACCGCTTCAATTTCCTGGTTTCTTCCTTTGTTACCACAACTTTCTTGATCATTGTTTTGCATATTTGTCTTTGCATACAATATTTTTTCAACAACTTCCTTATCCTCAAACTTTTTCATCTTATCTTCAAAGGTTTTTAAAGATCCTATGATTTCTTCTAGATATTTGGAGGAGATATCACTAGAATTTTCAATAATCGTGACCACTTGCACGAATTTTGATGACACCGATCTCAGTAATTTTTCGATGACATAACTGTTTTCAGCGTTTTCCCCAAGAGACCTTATCTTACAAACTATCATACTTATCTTTTTTGTGTACTAATCAATGCATTCATTCTCATCCATGTCCATGCTGTCTAGTTCTCTTAATGCCTGAGTTTTGACTTTAACAGCACGATCTGCTCCAACATAAGTCTCTTTCAACGCATCCCACACTTCTTTTGCGGTGTCTTTATCCACAATTTGATATGGTGTCTTCTCATTCAACCCTTGGTAGAGAACAACAAGTACAAGTTAGTCCATTGGTGTGTCAACGGTTGGCTCCACTACTTCCTAAACTTCCTGGATGCGCATGAGAATTTTCATCTGCACAACCAATACTTGGTAGTTCATATCACACAGTTTCGGGTACTGGAAGGATAGAGATTTCTCCATCGCGCCAGATCTACCTCGAGAGACTCTTGTCTGCATGCTCCCACTGCTTCCCACCACATTGGTGTAACTACCATCATATCCTGGAGTATGCGATATTTTGGCTCTGATACCAAATGTTAGGTTTTAAACCTTCTGGTTATTCTGAATGTAGGAATGTGTTAAATAGAGAAAACAAAGTTTCTTATTTTTATATAACATAGACAACAAAGTTTTGTGAAATTGTTAATTTTATTTTACAAATATAATATCTTATATGTTACATTGTAGAATAACTGAAATATAAACGGAAGAAAATGGCTTCAAACTGATTTGGTATCAGTTTTTTCTCAACTGGTCTTATCTTTCAAAACCTATTTATATTGTAGGTTTAATATCCCTGAGATAAAAATCGAGATACAGATAAATAATATATATATATATATATATATACACACTGAGATAAACAACAAGTATGGAAATGTAACTTTCATTTCATTTTCAAACAACAATACACGGTCTCTTATTTAGAGAAGAGAATAATGGTTTGATCTTATCTTACTAACTATTTTATTAACTCATATATTAACACATGTTCAAGTTCAATGTTAATCTAACATTCTTCCCCTAAACATTGAATTTGATTGTTGTCTTCTTCGTGTTTTGCATCCATCTGCAAACTTAATTCCTTCGGTGGATGCTTGTTAGGACATATTCTTTTCATAGGTGGGCCATTACATATGTTACATTATTTATTTCTTTTCTTTCTAATCTTCCTCTTTTCTAAAGAGTTCTTGAAGATCTTGTTGGCTCATCCTCTATTGACTACCTCTTGAATGATCTGCTTTCAGAGTCGTCTTTATTGCTGCGCCAATCCCTTTTGGCCATATTTTTGCAGTGTTGTGTAACATTTCTTTCAGCTCCACCTGTGTAATCTCTTGAACTGTCGTTTTAGCACATGTACGAATATCGTTTTGAAGCGATCTTCACCAACCCGAATCTCTATGAGTGCATTCTAAACCTTCTTTGTTGTATGCTTCTCCGCGATTGCCATTTTCCGTTTCAGCACATGTACGTGTGCCTTCTTGACGCGATTTTCACAAACCCACATCTCCTTGAGCGCATCCCAACCCCCCTGTGCCGTCTGCGTCTCCGTGATTACCATCATCATGTCATCTGGCATGACTTGAGAAATGGCTACCATGGTGCCTTGATCTATGTCATCGTTTGTCTCTTCACCTTCGATCACAGACAGTACTCCTAGCAAACGCAAGATTATCTTCATTATGACAACCTATATGTCGTAGTTCGTTTCACTTAATGCTAGATATTGGATTGGGATTGAGAATCCTCTTACTATCGATTTGATGACTGCAAGTGCCTTCGATTGGTCTCCTTCGATGTCGGACATTACTTTGACAATACGGGCTATGATACCAAATGTAAGTTTAAAGTCCCTGAGATAAAACATCAGATGCAGATAACATATATATATATATATATACATATATATATAATGAGATAAACATCAAGCGTAGAAATGTAACTTTCATTTCATTTTCAAACATCAATACACGGTCTCTTATATTTAAACATCGAGTTCTAGTAACTCGTTACGCAGACAAAAGTCATATATTTAAGAAGATATTTTATTCGATATGTCAACCTATCAATTTTTAAAAAACACAAGATTAAAGGCATATTTTTAGCTTTGGAACTCGAGAGACTACTTCAGAACTGTTTGGTGGATAGGGTGGGTATAAATATATATGGTGGGTAGAAGATTGCTGGAAATAAATATGGTGATTGGTGGATAGAAATAAATATGGGTTATACTAGAGTGAGGTGAACTCTCCATTACCGCATCAGATTTATATAAACTTGAAACAAGAGATATAAGATTAAGAATTTTCCTTCGTCCTCATCTAGGAGAGGACCCTATAGGGAGACATTTTTAGAAAATTTTATATTTTAATATTTTTAGAATTAATCCAACCCCGCCAAATTGAAGTAGTTTTACTATTTAATATGGACCAAAGGTGCTTAAGTTCATCCTCCTGATTCTGACAATTTAGGTCTATTATCCCAATGTCACCATAAAATGAGGAGAATATGACTTTTATTCATTCAATAGTGGCACCCGAGATATTCATGTTATGGTCGTGCCAAAGTAAACATATACAATATTAGGAGAGTTCCTTTAGAACCCTATAAATGAGTATAAACATGGATGACCAATAGATTAGGCCTAATAATAAAATTTTCTAAATAAGTTGTAATCTAAAAACGTATGATGGAAGTTTTGAAGTCCATGATCCGATATAGGAAATTATTTTTTCATAAAGGATTCGACACGCATTGTATGTTGGCTGACTAGTTATTAAATGAACACAATGATAACAAATAAGAAGGATTTCATTTTCAAATCCAAGAATGTTAGTTAGTGTAAGGTGATACGCACTACTAGATAAACAACATTTTACAACTCGTTATTTAATCTGTTGCTAATCGATTATCATGAGTAACTAATTTTGTAAGGAATTTTCAACAGATCCGAAACGTTGATCAAACCGGTAAAATTTTGGGCTAATTTGGTCAAATATATGTCTCGTAAAGTAAGTCCAATAAATGTGTAACATTGAGGATATTTTATATAATAAAACTAAATATTTTTAAGCTTAATAAAATAATGAGGTGAAATAGCAAAAAATAGATTAACCATGTGATCTTTGCACCCACCACCATCACTATAAAAGCAGTGTACCCTTTTTGAGAAATATTGAGTAATAATTATTCTATTACTACTTTTGCAACTTATCTATCTAGATTTTATGTTTTTCTCTCTCTAAATATTTGTGTGACCTACAAAATATTTTTAGACCATTTTTCTCATCGTATATTTTTGGCAGTCATTAGTGGCGACCACAATGAGAGCTTACACTAGTACCCGAATATATTATCCAAAACCACACAGTTACTAAGCTCGAGTTTGAATCATTAATAAATGAGTACCAAAACTTAGGTAGACTTTGTTGTTGCAACAATTTATGCAATGACGGACGAGCAACAACATTATAACAAACAATGGCAGTTCAACGAACACAAAATTTAATGTTGATTGCTCCCAAATTTTGGGAGATAACTCCCATTTTCCTCCAAGTTATGAGTTTATCCCCAAAAAGTTGTGATATACCAACACAACTCACTCGATACGGGAAGTAGATGTATAAATGGTATGATAGATATCTTTAATAGTAAATTTTGCATTCCTACTTTGGACATTCTGTTAATGTACATCTTCACAATTTGTATGTGGAGAGGGTAATGAGAGAATGAATTTGTTGATATCCTAGCGGATGTGGTGATTTCTTGCACTACCCAACCTAATTTGAGTAGCCCAATAACATTGTTTGTCCAAACAGATGTTTGAAATGTTGAGGTTACACTCAAACCTTGAATCACGAGTAATACTTTTTCTTTAATGAGACATTATTGAGGTGAATAGAAGTAACATATATTGTTATAACGAGGTATATTTTCTATTACCGGTTGTCCATGATCAAGAAGGTGAAGAACAATAAGTTATGCTCTATAAGTTTTTATTTTTGAATTTGTTTCTAACTTTATGGAGTCACGCTAGATGAAAGAGTTTTTACAACTTACTATGAACAACATATGTTGAGGAAGATTGTCTAATTTTAGAATTTAAGTGTAGAATCCCAAAGGTGACCCCAAGTATCCTTATGTCATTTAGAATTCAGAAGCTTCATTTCGTGAATTGGTTGTATAAGACATCGACATAATAAGTTCAAACCTACCGATGTATGAGAGATGTTTGGACGTCCCCAATTCTAGAGGATACCTTGTTGACAAGGGGGAAATATTTATTAAATGATAGTTTGTGATAAGGAAATGAGCTTGTAGCACTTATAGTAGAATTTAAAATTCATGTCACTACTTTTAATATTTCAGATATGACTTTCAAAATTAAGACAAAAAAGAAAGAAGAGGGCGGACCCCTTGATGAAAATATTTTTCATGGAAATTTTAATGGGGGGGTTATCACTCTTGATAGTAGAAAATAATTTCAACAAGGATTTCAAGAAAAAGATGTTTACAAACTTTATCAAAGACTTTATAACATTGTTTTAAGGAAATACTTAGTCCTTTCCGATTCGTTTTGATGGCCTTGAGTTGTTCTTGGAAAATGAGGATGTTCTCAGGCTTGTTACGCCAATGGACAAAGGAAAATTATGATGTGTCGACTAGATAAAGAATGAGTTTTTCATTCTGTTGGCTAGAATCTTGAAAGTTAACGGGTCTCAAATCTACGGTAAATGAAGGGCGAGAAAGTTAATATTCCACGAGAGATTAAGGGATTTAGATTCGAAAAATCAGTAAACTTCTTACATAAATAATCTCCCATAATATTGGATGAAGATTTGAAAAACCCGGTATTGTAGTCATCCACCACTGCATTTATTAGTGTAAATACCAAAGAGTGCGGTCTTTATTTCATCCTTACAAATCTCACATGTCAGTTAGGTTATTTTCCCTTGTTTAACTTTAGAGGTAATAAGAGATGAAACCCGAGATACATCAATGTAGCCCTTAGAACTACTGGATACCAAATAGATAGAGAAGTAGACTGCGAGAGCTTTTGCAACACCTTAGAGAGAGTTTTTGAGTTCACCTTGGTAATTAATGATACAAACATTTTATTATGTATAATTTGAGTTTTGAGACTGTTGTGAAACTTTTGGTATTATGGTCTTCAAGCTTAAGCCAGGAATCTCTATATTTGTTATGAAAGAATGACTCATTTGCTATACTGATGAAGAAAAATTCGATGTTGCTTCAATTTCCTCGTAGACAAAAAGAGGATCGAGAGGGTTGGGGGCTAATATTTGTTTGGCGGAAAAAATAAAATTTTGACTGTTGGATATGCGAGTTACACAAGCTGTGTCGGTCTTGTGTCGGTTTAAGAGATACAATATTTATAACGTGTGCACCATGAAAATACAATATAGTTGAAATTGAGATAAAACCGCTACATGTTAAAAATCTGCAAGGTTTTTTAATACAAAAGATACCAAGATTGAGGGTGATCGTTGTGTGGTATGGAGTGCAACGAAAACCATAATAGAGAAATGACATAGAAAAATATTCATCATAGTCGTTGTTTAATTAAACATGATCAATTTTAGAATCGACGAGATTACTAGGCTACTTGTTTGAACAAAAATACCGACAACCAAAAACAAGAAGATCACCGAGTTCAGAATAATACTAACAACATGTAAAATCATAAATAAAAGTGTCGAACTCTTCTGTTATAATAAAAAACATTAGTATTTTTCTACTCATTTCGACTAGAGGTATTTTTTGTCAAAAAATTAGTGCACTCTTTAATCCAAGTTACAAGAAGTAGACAGACTAAGTTCGCGCAAAGGACCAGCAAAGGACCCGCAAAGAAGCAGACATCTCCAAATCAATTCCCAACTATTAAATGACTAACTAGTGGAGTAGTGGGAGTTATATTAAGAAACCTGAAAGTCTCAAATTACTAAGAGACGTTAGTGGGTAGTGTGAATCATATTTTCTATAAATACTGAACCCTTTTGTTTCATTTCTTCAGGCAATAAAATCAGCTTTTGTGTGTTCTTATTGTTTCGGTTCCTGTGTCTGTTCAATTTGTTTTATGGTCTCTAGCAAGGTCTCTACATATCAAGTGTTTAATTTTAATACCCAGAGAAATCATGTCATGTGTTATTACTTTTAAATCAATATAAACTGATCCAATATACACAAAACCATTTTCAAAATGATGGTAAGCAGACAAGGAATGAAGTGGAGTAAAAAAACCACTCTAAACTGACATGTTTTAGATGTGGAAGGACTCGACATATAAATTCGGATTGTCGTGCAAAGCTTGTTTGTAACAAGTGTGGAAAATCAGGCCACATTAAACCGATTTTTTTTTTCGAAAATCGTCAAATCAGATGCAAATGCTGCACATGATGTTGAAGATAGCAATGAGAGACTGTGGGAAAAGTTGTTTCTTGATTGAGGTTGTCAATCACCCGGACAACATGGCTTCAGTTATTAATCATCCAGTTTCCTTTGGTGCATCAGCTATCCGCGGTGCACCGATTCCTGTACACTGGCCTTGTTTACTTGCATGCATCACACCAAAGAAGGTACAAAATGGTTCGGCTGTGTTTCCTGGTGTTAATAATAAGGTAGAGAAGCCACAAAGTGGTATCGTGACTGAAAATGGTCCGCATGAGAGCAAAAGCAAATCGTCCAAGGTTATGTTGAAGGTTTTACAGGGCTCTTATAAAAGCGGTATTACTACGACAACATGCCATAATGGTCAAGTTGAATCGAGTTTATCTGATTCGAATGTGGTATTAGTTCGTAAGCAGATAGAAGCGAAGGTCGACAAAGATCGTGTTGTTCCGAAACAAGCAGGAGGTGCTAGAAGAGCCATTGGAAGAGGATCATCATCTACACAGAAACAATCTAAGTTACCTCCTGTTTGTTTGAGAGTAGATCCCTTGCCGAAAAAGGGAAACAGTTCAAGGTCTCTTAGCCCTAGTCATAATAGGAAAAGTTCAGACAATAACAATAAATTGATAACAATAAGAAATAAGCTATCAGATGCAGAGGCAGCTATTATCATTCAATCTGTGTACCGTGGGTATGAAGTTAGAAGATGTGAATCATTGAAGAAGCTGAAGCAACCCTGCAGAATTCGTAAGCAGGTGGATGTCATCAAAACTCAGATGCATGCTCTTGGGTCTTCAACTGTTAAACAGAAGATGGAATGGTAGAAAATAATTATTGGAGAGACAATAATGAGCCTTCTATTACAACTCGGTCCAATTTAGGGTCTACATCCATCTCTCCGAGAAATTAGAAAATCCTTGGCAAATGAGCTTGTGAACCTTCAAGAGGCACTTGACTCTTTTAAGTTGTCTGAACCAGTGAACGAGGAGATGGAGATGTCCCCTTCTAAACCTGCAGATGTTAACAGTAAAGGTTCTTCTAGCTCTATGGGTACAAAAGACAACATCAATGAAAAATATAATGATATAATTAAGACAGATAAGAATGAATTTTCAGAACCTTCTTCTGCACACACATCCAAGTTGGAGGGAAGATGTCCAATCAAAGAAGCACTTGTGCGACACATGGGGTCTCCAATGGAAGGAGTTACTGAGGTATATGATAATGGAACAGTTAGCAGCTTGGACTTTAAGAGTATTTGCAACCCTTCAGTTGAAGAAACCACAACCATTGAAACTACAATGCAGATGGACACGATGACTTCAGTTCAGGTGGAGGTAAATTTGCAGGAGAAATCAAGATGTGAAGACACAGACGTTGTTGTTGGTGAGAATACATTGTTCCAACAGCCTGCTAATTTAGTCAAGCAAGAATCGCTTGGTGAGGGACAGACTGCTATCAAAAATAATGAACAAATGGATGGGAATCAGAAATTGATTGAGCATAATCAAAGTCTGATGAAGATGATGGAGAAGCTTATAGGAGCAGGGAAGGAGCAACTTGATGCAATATCAAGCCTCACCCATCGAGTGAATGATTTGGAGAAGAAACTATCGAAAATAAAGAAACTAAAAATGGAGTTATGTTCAGAAGCACTCGAAGAAACTGTTAAAGGTGAAGAAACTACCGGGACAGTGGTTTGGTATCCTGAGAAGGTGTATTTACAACTCAGGGATATAATAGAAAAACCCTATAAGCAAGTGAATAATTCTATTGACTCAATGTACTTGCCTTGTGGTATTATTAAAGATTCAAGAAGTGTTGTTGCTTTCAAAGTTGATGATAACAATACTGTTTATTTTGTTGAAGGGTTGTTCGGTATGATTTTGAGCTATGCCTCATATTTAGCAGACTTCCATTCCAAAATTCTGGTTAAGGATACTGTTGTTTCCGTTTCTCCTTATTTTGGACAAGCTGAACTTGGAGGTCAAAACTGGGAGTTGCGGCTGGTCGAGTACTTGGCAGATGAGTTTAATAAACAGGTTGCTGATGGTCTTACTAAGGCTCTTCCCAAATCAAAGTTCGAAGAGCTCAAAGAATCTCTCACTTAGTGCATTCTTTAATCCAAGTTACAAGAAACAGACAGACTAAGTTCCCGCAAAGGACCCGCAAAGAATCAGACAGCTCCAAATCAATTCTCAACTATTAAATGACTAACTAGTGGAGTAGTCAGAGTTATATTAAGAAGTCCGAAAGAGACGTTAGTGGGTAGTGTGAATCATATTTTCTATAAGTACTGAACACTTTTGTTTCATTTCTTCAAGTAATAAAATCAACTCTTGTGTGTTCTTACTGTTTCAGTTTCTGTGTCTGTTCAATTTGTTTCATTTTTTTTCTCATTTCAATTGGTTTGGTAGGATTGTGTGTTGTCATTTTATTTTTCGGTACATTTGTTGCATAAATATCTCTCATTTGGGCCGATTATATATAACTAAATCAACTCTTTTAAGATCTGAAATGTAAATATACTGAATACACTAAGGGGGAGTGTCAAAAATTTAGTGAACTCTTTAATCCAAGTTACAAAAAGCAGACCGACTAAGTTTCCGCAAAGGACCCGCAAAGAAGCAGACAGCTCTAAATCAAATCCCAACTATTAAATAACTAACTAGTAGAGTAGTCAGAGTTATATTAAGAAGCCTGAAAGTCTCAAATTAGTAAGAGACGTCAGTGGGTAGTGTGAATCATATTTTCTATAAATATTGAATGCTTTTGTTTTATTTCTTCAAGTAATACAATCAACTCTTGTGTGTTCTTACTGTTTCAATTTCTATATCTGTTCAATTTGTTTCATTTTTTTTCTCATTTCAATTGGTTTGGTCGGATGGTGTGTTGTCATTTTATTTTTTGGTATATTTGTTGCATTTATATCTCTTATTTGGGTCGATTATATATAACTAAATCAACTCTTTTAAGATCTGAAATGTAAATATATCGAATATTTTAATATTATATAGATCAATGATAGTCTATGTATTAACTAACTTAATCATAGATGTGTGAGGAAAATATTGAGGAGAACAATGAAAACTCGTAAAACTCATGTACAAAATTCTGCAATTGAATTTGTTTATAAACATAAGTTATCCGGTAATGTTTATACAATTTATTTTAATGGTTATTGGGATACCAATGATGTTTCATTCTTACGTAGGATAAGGTAAAATTGAGATATGGTATTTCTCACTTATAAATTTTTGAAATTAATTTTTATTTATAAATTCGTGTACTATTTTTGCCTTTAAATATTTTATTCGTTTAAATATTATAGTTTATTTGTTTAAAATTTTAGGGACAACATTTTTCTGAGGGCCGGACAAAATAATTTGTCAGATCAGATGCGTGAGAACATCATCATATGTTGATGAATCCAAATGAGTCCCTAGCTGATCAGAATAATACTCTGAAAACTTATCATGAGTCTATGTTCCTTAAAATCAAAATCCGATAGGGTGTTAGGTTATTTGTGATAGGTAAGTTTTATTTTTGCAGAAATAAGAGATTAGCATTTTTATTGAATTGTTTTACGTACATGTATTATGGTGGGTGAATTATGTTAATAAAAATAAAAAAAACATAAATAATAATTGTTTACTACGTTTTTATTTTATATATAATTCTCTTTTAATATTTTTAAGGGTAAAGTAACATTTAAGACTCAAAACCCAAACTATTATTCACTTGAGATCCATATTTTTTATTATTTTCCGAAAAAGATCCATTTTAGTTAAATAATTATCATTGAAGACCCACTAATTCCTTAAATACCCTTGTTCATTTATATAAAAGGCTTTTAGACCCATATTTTTCATTTTCCCCAATTTTCTTTCTCTCTATACGTGAATAGAACCGCTCTAATGTTAGGCGATTCTTTATTTGTTTTACTCAATTTTCTTGTTTTTCTTTTGTTTTCATATGTTTTTCGTGGTGTTTTTAGTTGATTTCGAAGTTTGATTTTGGATATATGTTTAGATAAGTGGATTTGTGTGTGGTTAGTCGAATTTTGATTTCGGAATACTAGAAGTACTCGAGATATGTTTTTGTTTCTGATATTTAGTATTTATCTGGTTTTTACGTTGCTAATGTAGTTTATTTGTTGTTTTTTTTTATAGTTTTTCGTCGATTATAGTCTGTTTTGAGTTTATGAGATTTTGGTGTCGAGTAAAATGGCTCAGGGAAGAAGATGTGAAACCTTTGTATCTGTACCTACTGAGAGTTACGAAACGTGTAATTCTTCTCGAATGGTAGATGCAAAAAACACGTTTTTTATAGATGCGAAACGTGTTTTGTTCTAATTTTGTTTTTGTAGTTCATAATATATCATGAATGGTACTAGTTTGTTCGTCTTAAGAAAATAAACCAACGGTATTTTCCGTTTTTTTTAACTTACGGTTTAAAAGATACAGAGGATTTTAAGGGTTTCGCGAAGAAGATGCGAAACCTTCTTCATTATGATAGATGTGAAACCTGTTTTGTTGTGCTAGATGCAAAACCTTCTTTATTTTGCTAGATGCGAAACCTTCTTTATTTTGACAGATGCAAAACCTTCTTTATTTTGACAGATGCGAAACCTTTTTATTTTGATAGATGCGAAACCTTCTTTATTTTGATAGATGTGAAACCTTCTTTATTTTGATAGATGCGGAACCTTCTTTATTTTGATAGATGCGAAACCAGCCACTAGATGCAAAACCATATAACTAAGAAACGTGTGTAAAATATAATTTTTTTAAAAAAAAATCAAAACATATCATGAATGGTACTAGTTTTGTTCGTCTCAAGAAAATAAAACCAATAATATTTTCGGACTCTTTTTCCGAGTTACGGTTTAAAAATTACGGACTTTTAAAAATTAAAAAAAAAACAAAAAAAAAGTTGATTAATCTATTCTATATAAAAAAGTATTTAAAATATAAAATCCCTTAAACTTTTTAGCTCTTTATCCATAATATGTTGTTGAATGGGTTTTTATGGATAAATCTCCCTATTTTTAAATACCACACATTTTCTTATTGATGAATTTCACCCTCTAATTTATTTGATTATTAACACAATCCAATATTTTAAGCCACATCTTTTTTTTCTTTGATACAGACTTCCTCAAAGGTTGAAAGAAATCCAACCTTCAACAATAATGAGCAGCAATCTACCTGGACAAGCTCTGGTCATTTGATGATTGGTTCTTATTTGGACTAAATTACAATTTTGTATTAAATTTGATATAATGTCAATTTAAACATTAGTACTGTTATTTGATACATTATAGTTTGTAACATCCCAAATATAATATTTTATAAATTTCATGCATATTTTTGCAATATGCAGGAAAGTGTTAAGACAACTTCTATCGGAGAACCAAGTGAACGATGGATATCAACTTCGTGAAAGTACCTATTCTTTAAATGTCTCTTAACTTTTTTTTTCTCTAAAATTATAAATTTTCATATTTGATGCATGTTAATGTTGTTTATTATATTGTAAATTAAATAATATTTATTTAAATATTTTAAAAATATAATCGTCTAATCTTATAGATACAAGATTACCTCAGATTTGTAGAAAATATCTCATGATTGGTTTTTTTTGAATCGTTCACGTAAACAATTAACATAGTTTGTTTTAGGTATTCCCACTATATTATAAAGTAATATTTAAAACCAAAATTTAGCTGATCAATTATCAAACATGTTTGTAAATGGGCAAAATATGATGGTGGCTATGGGAAATCAAATTTTAGTTTTTACTTTAGGTTTAAGACGTCGGACACTATACTAGTAGGTGCGTCTGTATCCTATACTAGGAACCATATCTGTACCAGTGATTGAGGATTTTAAGTCCCCTATTTTACCCCAGCTATTCTTATACCGATATTAGAAACCAGATTTGAACTGATGATTTGAAAAATTTCGATCTTCGGCATCAATGAATGAGTGAGTGAGGGTGTGCCCTTTAGCTTCGTTTACGATGTTCAGGACAACTAGGTGGCTTCATATATTGTTCTAATATCATTTTCAACAAAGGTTCAAGACTCGTCAAATAATCTAGGCATTATATAAGCCAATTATTTGATGTATAGAATTGATGTTGCAGAGAAACCGATTGGATTAGGTTCACTCAATCAAGAACTATTCTTTTTCTAGGTATGAATTTATCTATTAAAATAATGATGATAAATAGATAATAATAATAATAAAATAACAGTTTTTTGTTTTATGAGCCGGTTTGAAGGAGGTAACGCTCATAGAATAATAGGAAGTCCTTCGGTTAGTCTTAAATAATTACTTTTTATCTTCTTTTTACAATTTTATATTTTATTTGCTTATTACTTTTTATCTTCTCTTTGACAATTTCATATTTTATTTAAGCAAATCAATGATACTGAGAAGATTGTTATTTTATATTTAATTTGGACGCAAATTCAATTAACATTTAAGTACTATATAGTCTGATGGTAATATTATTGTTTTTTTCTTCGCAGACAGAATGGTCCATTTATATCAACCGTATAATTTTTGTTATGTTTTATGCGATGTAATATATGTTTTAATTTTTTTATCAATCTTGATAGTTTTTAAATAAATTTTATATTATGTATTTAATATTTATATTTGTCAGCAATAATGATTTATCATTTTCAAGCTCAGTCAAAATATTGCAAAACTAGTAAAAAAAGAGATTTAGACTAAAACGGGTTGGAGTAACAAAAATATCAAAACATAAAAAACGAAAACAAAATTATAAATATGTTTGAGATTAGTGATTCAAAAATTGGGTGTTCAATCATTTTTGTTATGTTTTATCTATTTTGTTGAAAGACTTTTATATATTTAATACGTGTTTTTAGACAACAAATTTTTATTGATACTTGTTTATTTTTTTAAATTTTTTATGTATCATTCTGACTTTCTAATAAATTAGACTATAAACAAATTATAGGTGAGTATGAAATTTGTTGTGAAATTTTTAAATTAATTTTTTTTCGAGTTAGATAATAAAATTTAATAATCTAACTATGGTTTTTTATTCTAGAATTTATTAGAATACATAATATAATATAATAAAAAGAATTGAAGTATGAGGAAGCCCGCAAATTGTCCATTTAGATAAAGATGAATGAGAAAGGACAACCACATCCATACAATGACCGAAAAATAACTATAAACTATCCCAATACACGATATAGAAAAACAAAAGAAAACAAGTTCACAATAAAGGGTTTCAGTTCCTTAAATGCCTTGTTTTTGCCTACAAATGACGCATTTAGGAGGACCCAGTAGGAAGAACCAGCTGCGACCTGAACGTACATCTTTTGATGATTTTGGTTTTCAATCTCGTTCACTTGACACAAACAAATTCGAAGTGAGTTAACCGGATTCAAACCCAAAAACTTCAATTCTGGTACGAGATATGACCAACATGGCCAACCGGTCTTAAACAACAAGTATTTTAAAGTGTTTTCTATATTTTAAATTAAGTGACATTTATTTATACAAATTTTTAAAATGTTATCGTCCAATATTATAGGAATAAAATTATCCGAGATAGATAAAAAATACCTCTTCAAATCAAATGATAGGAGAAAATCAAATTACCTTGTAGAATTCGAATCCAAACTGTGAAGAATGTGTAACCAGTGGATTCATGACTGCTGGGTTCTTGGTATGAACAAGAGATAGAGAGGAGAGAATGGAGTCTAGGGTTTCTTCAGACAACCCTCAAGTGTGTCGAGTTGGTTTCAAGGGAGTTATTAGTTTGGGCCTTGGATCAGGTCGGTCTGCTGGTTTACTTAGGCCCATGTCGAGTCCAGCATACCATGGACTTTATCATACGTATGATGTTATGTTGGACTAGTTACTCTTATTAAAACACCCATTGATTAAAATAGAGAGTGTGAAAAAATGTGTAACAAACTCTCCTAGCTGGCAAAACAGACTAACAAATTAGATTCCCTCTTCTACTATAAAGATGTACTACTGGTTACAATTTGAATTAAGAGAATTAGTTACACAATTTTAAATCTTATCTTTCTCTTCAATCTTCAACTTGGTATCGGAGCCTTCTAGGCCTTCAATGACGAATTCGGATTCACCTACGCTAAGCAATGAGTAACTAGGCTCAATTCTTCCTGGTTGTTTCTCCACAGCAACCAAGAATGTCTACCTGCAAACAATCAGCAACAACAACAATCAAATCAGACTTGATAGAAATAACTATCTTCTATGGAGAACAATGTTTTTACCTATTGTTAAAGGAAACAAACTAGGAGGCTTCATCACAGGGGACAAGCCATGTCCTCCTAAGTTTACTAATGATTCTGAAGGAAACATGGTTGAAAATACTGACTATGAAGACTGGATCGTTAAGGATCAACTTCTACTTTGATGGCTGTATTCTACTATGACTTCTGAGATGGCTACTCAACTTATGCAAGAAATTACTTCTAAAGAGTTATGGGATGCTGCTAACAAACTTTCTGGCTCACAAACAAGAGCCAGAATCACCTACTACAAGTCAGAATTTCAGAGGACACGAAAAGGTACCTCTACCATGAATGATTATCTAAGTAAAATGAAGAGTATAGCTGATAATCTTGTGTTGGCTGGTTGTGGTGTGTTTGTTGATGATCTTGTGACTCAAGTCCTTGCTGGTTTGGACTCTGAGTATACTCCTATTGTGGTGAGTCTAGCAGATAAGGAGTCAGTTGGTTGGCTAGATCTAAGAACTAGTCTGCTCACATTTGAGAGCAGACTAGATAAGCTTTTGAGTTTACAAAAAAATGATCTAAATTTGGCTTCTGCTAACTTCACTCAAAAGACAGAATATAAACCACAAAACAACAGCAACAATCAAAGAGGTTCTTATGGACAATACAGGGGTTCTTACAGAAACAATAGAGGAAGAAATAGTTACTCTAACAATGGAAGAGGAAGGAACAATTTCTTTAGAGGGAGAGGGGGACGTTTCTCCCGAAATAAACCTACTTGACAAATATGCAATAGGTTTGGACATTCAAATCCAGTCTGTTACTATAGAGATGATCCATCTGTTATGGGATCTACCTCATCTCAACAAGCTAAAGGAGATGGAGATCATTCTGCCTATCTAACTACTCAAGACTCTACTAGAGACTCTGCTTGGAATGCTAACTCTGGTGCTAGTCACCATGTAACTGGGAATTCAGCTGTGTTGACTCAGAAGACTGAGTATGCAAGTAACAAGGGTATCATGGTTGGTAGTGGTCACAGGTTGCCAATACAATATATTGGGAACTCTAGTTTGCAATCCTTCACTAAAACACCTATTTACCTAAAAAATGTTCTACATGTACCTAAAATAAACAAGAACTTGTTATCTGTCTCACAACTTACTAATCATAACAGGGTTTTTGTTGAATTTCATGATGGTTTTTGTCTTGTGAAGGACAAGGTGTCAGGGACAGTGCTTCTCAAAGGGACTACTGAGAATGGGTTGTACAGAATGAAGAGTTTTCCTAAGTCACAAGCATTGGAGGATCATCCTATCTTCACAAAGCCTAGGTCTTAAGTCACTGATGTATTTTCTTCTACTTCTTTGTCTGTTGGTCTTTCTAATTCCCTAAAAGATGGATGGTATATGAAGTTTGGCCATCCATCACAGCATGTTCTAAACACTGTTCTTAAGGCTTGTAATCTTTCTTCTATTTTATAAGATGAGTGTAGCTTTTGTGAAGCCTGTCAGCTTGGTAAATCTCATGTTCTACCCTATCATGTGTCTCACTCTTATGCTAAAAGTGTGCTAGATCTCATACATGCAGATGTATGGGGTCCATCTCTCATTCCTTCCACTCAGGGTCACAGATACTATGTCATTTTCCTAGATGAACATACTAGGTTTACCTGGTTTTATCCTATTAAGCATAAAAGTCAAGTTGCTGGTGTGTTCAAAATGTTCAAATGTCTAGTTGAGAAGTAGTTTGATAAGTCTATAAAGGTGGTTCAGTGTGATGGTGGAGGGAAATACTTACCCTTGTCCACTATGGCTCAGGAACATGGTTTTATTCTGAGAAAGTCCTGTCCTTATACATCAGCTCAGAATGGCAGAGCTGAACGTAAACATCGACATCTTGTAGAGACAGGATTGACTCTCTTAGCTCAAGCCAGTCTGCCCTACAAGTTTTAGGTTCAAGCATTTGAAACTGCTATCTATCTTATAAACAGACTCCCTACACCAATCTTGTCTAACAAGTCACCATATGAGTTATTGTATCACAAAGTTCCAAACTACCTAGTTCTGAAAACTTTTAGGTGTGCATGTTTCCCATGTCTCAGGTCCTATCAGACTCATAAGTTTCAGTTTCATACTACAAAGTGTGTCTTTTGGGGGTTTAGTCAATCTAACAAAGGTTACATTTGTCTCAGTTCTATGGGCAAGGTCTATATTTCTCGAAATGTGGTTTTTAATGAGGCAGATTTCCCTTTTCAAGGGGATTTTCTACACAGTTCACACTCTGAGTCTCTAAATAGTAGTCCCCTAGAGATGTGGCTTCCTTGTTTACCTACAGGGCTTGTGACTAAAGACAACTCTTCTACTTCTACTACCTCTCTTGGTGTCTCTCATGAAGTCAGTCCTCTACATCAATCTCCCTCACAAGGTAATACTCTAAATTCATCTAATCCTGGTATTGATACTTGTTCTGTACCTGTCACTCAGACTAGCCCTAGCTCACCACTTACTCAGCCAAATTCTTCTCCATATACACACACCTCTAGTCCTATTTTATCTACTCACAGAGATGACTCAAATAATTCCCTAAATCTTGACTGTTCTAATCCAAAAATCTCTATCTGTCTGCCCTTTTCTAATCCTTCTCTCAAACCACTGTCTGTTTCCCATACTCATCATATGCAAACTAGGTCTCAAGATGGGACTCGTATACCTAAAGTCCCTTATGTGGGCTCCCTAACTACTACTGACATATCTACCTTGGAACCTACTACTTATTATAAGGCTGTTCTTAGTCCACACTGGGTCACTGCTATGGAGGCTGAATATGAGGCCCTTATGTTAATAAAACTTGGTCTTTGGTTCCATGGAGTCCTAATGAGAATGTTGTAGGTTGCAAATGGGTTTACAAGGTAAAACGTCACATGGATGGTTCTATTCAGAGGTAGAACGCTAGACTTGTTGCCAAGGGGTTTCATCAAACCCCTGGCATCGATGTTTCAGAAACATTCAGTCCTGTAATCAAACCATCTACAGTCAGGCTAGTTCTTACTTTGGCAGTGTCTAAAGAATGGGAGGTCCGACAGCTAAACATTAACAATGCATTCCTAAATGGGTTTCTTACTGAGGATGTATATATGGCTCAACCAGAAGGGTTTCAGGATCCTGCAAAGCCTACACATGTGTGCAAGCTCCACAAGGCCCTGTATGGTCTCAAACAGGCTCCAAGAGCTTGGTATTCTAGATTGAAGGATACATTACTTCAGTGGGATTTCAAAAACTCTAGGGCTGATTGTTCTCTGTTCTATTTCGTCTCTAAACCTATTGTGATTCTAATATTGGTCTATGTTGATGACATTCTTGTCACAGGCACACAGTCAGTATGCTTGCAGGGTTTTGTTCACAAACTTAATGCTATGTTCTCTCTTAAAGACATGGGGCCAATCCATCTATTCCTTGGAATAGAGGTTCATCGTGACCCCTCATGCATCTATCTAACTCATCATCAGTATATTAGAAACTTACTGATTTCGCAGGGACTTTCTCAGGCCAAGCCATGTCCAACCCCCATTGCTGCTGGTGTCCATCTCTCGAGCACCTCAGGGACTTCTCTTGCTGACCCTACACCATACAGAAGTTTATTAGGCACTTTACAGTATTTAACGCACACTCGACCTGATATTGCCTTTGCTGTCAATAAGCTAAGCCAATATCAGCAAGTACCTACTACTCTACATCTATAAAGTCTAAAGAGGCTGCTTCGTTACTTATCTAAATCTAGCTGGGTTGGTCTTCATATCAAACCCAGCTGCAATCTTCAACTCCAGGGTTTCTATGATGCTGATTGGGCGTCTTCTCCAGATGATAGAAGAAGTGTTGGTGCGTACTGCGTTCACCTTGGAGACTCTCTGGTTTCGTGGTCCTCCAAGAAGCAGAACGTCGTTGCTCGATCTTCGACTGAGTCTGAATACAGGGCCTTGGCGAATTTGTCGGCAGAATTGATGTGGCTGCGCTCTATTCTTACTGAAATCGACTTCCCAGTCACACCTCCTTCCGTCATCTGGTGTGACAACTTGGGAGCGAGTTCGCTTGCATGTAACCCTGTCTTCCACGCGAGGACGAAGCATATCGAACTCAATATCCACTTCATCCATGATCAGGTTCTGCAGGGCTCCCTTCAGGTTCAATTTGTCCCCTCTCACAATCAAATTGCTGACTGCCTCACAAAGCCACTAACTCACCATCGGTTTTCTTTCCTCCGGGACAAACTCGGGCTCACTGAGTCGCCCCTTCGTTTGCGGGTGGATGTGAAGAATGTGTAACCAGTGGATTCATGGCTGCTGGGTTCTTGGTATGAACAAGAGATAGAGAGGAGATAATGGAGTCTAGGGTTTCTTCAGACAACCCTCAAGTGTGTCGAGTTGGTTTCAAGGGAGTTATTAGTTTGGGCCTTGGATCAGGTCGGTCTGGTGGTTTACTTAGGCCCATGTCGAGTCCAGCATACCATGGACTTCATCATACGTCTGATGTTATGTTGGACTAGTTACTCTTATTAAAACACCCATTGATTAAAATAGAGAGTGTGACAAAATGTGTAACAAACTCTCCTAGCTGGCAAAACAGACTAACAAATTAGATTCCCTCTTCTACTATAAAGATGTACTACTGGTTACAATTTGAATTAAGAGAATTAGTTACACAATTCTAAATCTTATCTTTCTCATCAATCTTCAACTCAAACCACTTCTACTAAAAACGCAAAACTATAAAAGATGCTGAATTTCCCAATCAGGTCTAAATTTTTACCTTTACTATAAATATTTTCCTATTATTTCTTTAAATTATTTTAACTCTATTATATAAATATACATGATGTGATAAATATATTTAGCGCTTAATATTAAGATTGTGATAATATTTGTTAGTTATTTTATATTCAGATTCAATATTAGATGAAATAACATTTAATCTTAATTTACAAATGAGTTTATTTTGTAATTTATTTAGTTTCAGTGTATATTAAACATTCTTCTTATATATTGAAAAAATAAATAAAAAGGCGGGTACATGGATCATCCAGGACATGGAGAAAAGCAAACTCCCTTGGCAAAGTTTTCTTCTCGGAACATATTAGCAGATGATACTACATAGGTAAAGGGGAGCTAATTTTAAAGACATAGAGTTTCAGTATCTTACAAATTCTAAATTATGAATTTGTCTATAAAATAAGTAGCTACGAGAAAATAACAAAAATAGACCAATGCTACTCTTGTAATATCAATATCGTTCATTTATAGGAATTAATATTTATTTTGAAAGAAAGTTTGGTCGGTGAAAGGTTTCGACTCACGTATGAAGTTAGTAGATCTCGTGGAGTTACACAAGTCAAATTATAATTGGTTTGGTAGTTCGGTTTGTCGTACAAATGTTTTGGCATAAAAAGTTCATAGAATCAACCAACAAAATGTTCAACAATAAACTAGCAAAATGGACTTCAAGGATTTGGATCGGACAAGATTCAACTTTTTTTTAGCTCTTCCCCATTCTAGTTTGGATTGGTTTCGGCTACACCTAAGTTTGATTTTGCCACGCTTCAGCTCAATTGGGCTTCAACCAAAGTCCGCTCGGTTCGGTTTTAGGTCGGTTCGGGCCGAACCTTACTTCTAATGGGTTTAGTGATGACGCAGCGGAAATTGAAGAAGAAGCAACGATAGATGAAACCTTAATTCAAGAGTAAGATGATGAAACCCTAATGTAAGGGTAACAAAAATTGAAATTTTCAGAGATAAAAATATATTATTCCAAAAACTTAAAATAACTTAAGGCATATGAGACTTTATATAAGAGCTTCTCAAAACCCTAAATTATAATACAAAGAAATAAAATAAATATTTTAAAATAAAATAAAATAAAATAAAATAAAATAAAATAAAATAAAATCAAAATATAATTAGATTCAATTTAAATACATAACATATTTGAATAAAATAAAATAAAATTAAAAAGGCTTTATAAAATAAAATTAAAAAGGCTTTTTTTTGGACTTTATAGGCTACATTGACAATAATTCGTCCTCGAATTCACACCACCATCGCCATCAAGAACCCAAATTATTTATTTTATTTTGTTCAATCGTTATATTGAGAATTATAACTGTTGACCTTATCGGAATAAGATAAATTCTTCTCGAGTGTTCCTTATTCGAAGTCACATTGAAGCCATCCGGTTGATGAAAAAAAAAAATTCGAAAACATTTTCATAGCCTCAAGACAACATCCCTATGTCCAGTTGATGAAAAACGATGGTTTTGAAAACTTTTTCATAGCATGAGACAACATCTCGATAAGCAATTTTTACCTTGATTCGACGATTAGTAGCCAATTTAAACCCCTTCGGTAACCGGTCAATACGATCGTCATTGAAACGGTTGGTATGCCCCTTCATACTCAAACTATCTTCCCGATCTTCATGACCATGCGTGTTATTCTCTTCTTTAAACCTTGAATCAGAATAGTCAAGTTTTAGAAACATGCTTCCTCATAGCAGGAACTGAGGCTCTGATAACAAACTGATGACGCAGCGGAAATAGAAGAAGAAGAAACTATAGATGAAACCCTGATTCAAAAGTAACATGATGAAACCCTAATCTAAGGGTAACAGAAATTAAAATTTTCAGAAATAAAAATATATTATTCCAAAAACTTAAAATAACTTAAGGCATATGAGGCTTTATACAGGAGCTTCTCAAAACCCTAAATTATAATACAAGGAAATAAAATAAACATTTTAAAATCAAATCAAATAACATAAAATCAAATCTAAATATAATTAGATTCAATTTAAATACATAAGATATTTGAATAAAATTAAATTAAATTAAAAAGGTTTTTTTTGGACTTTATGGGCTACATTGACAAGAATTCGTCCTCGAATTCACAGCACCATCACCATCAAGAATTCAAATTATTTATTTTATTTTATTCAATTCAAATTATTTATTTTATTTTATTCAATCGTTACATTGAGAATTATAATTGTTGACCTTATCGGAATAAGATAAATTATTCTCGAGTGTTCCTTATTCGAAGTTACATTGAAGCTATCCGGTTGATGAAAAAAATAATTTTGAAAACATTTTCATAGCCTGAAGACAACATCCCTATGTGCAGTTGATGAAAACAGATTGTTTTGAAAACTTTTTCATAGCATGAGACAACATCTCGATAAGCAATTTTTACCTTGATCCGACGATTGGTAGCCAATATAAACTCCTTCGGTAACCGGTCAATACGATCATCATTGAAACGGTTGGTATGCCCCCTCATAATCAAACGATCTTCCCGATCTTCATGATCATGTGTGTTATTCTCTTCTTTAAACCTTGAATTAGAATAGTCAAGCTTTAGAAACATGCTTTCTCATAGCAGGAACTGAGGCTCTTATACCAAACTGATGACGCAGCGGAAATAGAAGAAGAAGAAACGATAGATGAAACCCTAATTCAAGAGTAACATGATAAACCCTAATCTAAGGGTAACAAAAATTGAAATTTTGAGAGATAAAAATATATTATTCCAAAAACTTAAAATAACTTAAGGCATATAGGAAATAAAATAAATATTTTAAAATCAAATAAAATAAAATTATATCAAATCTTAATATAATTAGATTCGATTTAAATACATAAGATATTTAAATAAAATAAAATAAAATTAAAAAGGCTTTTTATTTGGACTTTCTAGGCTACATCATCCTCTCGTGGTTGACAAGAATTTGTCCTCGAATTCACAACACCATCACCATCAAGAATCCAAATTATTTATTTTATTTTTTTCAATCGTTACATTGGGAATTATAATTGTTGACCTTATCGGAATAAGATACATTCTTCTCGAGTGTTCCTTATTCGAAGTCACATTGAAGCTATCTGGTTGATGAAAAAAATAATTTCGAAAACCTTTTCATAGCCTGAAGACAACATCCCTATGTCCATGATGAAAAAATATGGTTTTGAAAACTTTTTCATATTATGAGACAGCATCTCGATAAACAACTTTTACCTTGATTCGACGATTGGTAGCCAATTTAAACTCCTTCGGTAACCGGTCAATACGATCGTCATTGAAACAGTTGGTATGCCCCATCATACTCAAACGATCTTCCCGATCTTCATGGCCATGTGTGTTGTTCTCTTCTTTAAACCCTGAAACAGAATAGTCAGACTTTAGAAACATGCTTCCCCATAGCAGGAACTGAGGCTCTGATACCAAACTGATGACGCAGCGGAAATAGAAGAAGAAGCAACAATAGATAAAACCCTAATTCAAGAGTAACATGATGAAACCCTAATCTAAGGGTAACAAAAATTGAAATTTTCAGAGATAAAAATATAATATTCCAAAAACTTAAAATAACTTAAGGCATATGAGGCTTTATATAAGAGCTTCTCAAAACTCAAAATTATAATACAAGGAAATAAAATAAATATTTTAAAATAAAATAAAATCAAATCTTAATATAATTAGATTCGGTTTAAATGCATAAGATATTTGAATAAAATTAAATTAAATTAAAAAGGCTTTTGTTTGGATTTTATGGGCTACATCATCTATATGGTAGCGGCAAGCTACGAGATAGAATAGATGGCGGCAAACACAAAGAGAAGAAGACGAAACAAGGATATATAAACCCTAACCCTAAGTTGGAGTATAAGAGACTAAGAGCAAATTCTCAATTTTTTTTCAGCCGTAAGAGGGGTATTTTGGTCTTTTTACTTCCCACCTCGGATAATTTGTGCTTAAAAAGTAAAATAAGGTATAAGATGCTTTATATAGCACTACCCAAAACCATAATTCCAAATAAGGAAAATTACATAAATGTTTTAAAATAAAATAAATAAATAAAATTAACGCTAAAATATTAAAACTGGTTTTGAGATGCTTTTCATGTCGAATTTGGGTATCAAACTTTGTGAAAAAGTCACATTTTTTATCGGACGGGCTCGTCGAAATATTCGATTTGAGTACCTATTTGACCCAATTCCAATACCTGGGAGAGAAACCAGTCTGTTCGCAGTTTTCGTTACATCATCCTTCCCCGGTTGGGAAGAATTCAACCTCGAATTCGGAACGCTAAAATATTGACAGGACTGCAATAACATTGGTGTGTTCACCGCTGATTTCAACCGGTACCAGCACAAGGGTGTGAGATGTGAGAATCTGAATGTTGCAGCTCTTGTCAAGAAGTAGTTTCTCACATTTGTCCATCTTTGCCATGCCATCGGCATTACTGTGGTCAACGATAACAAGATATAATCATCCACTTGTTCTATGTCAGTCTTTTCAACCCATTTACTAAGCACAACAACACTCTTGCGCGTGTAAAAAGTTGTTTTCTTTCCAGTTACAGACTGTGCTTGTTGTATCACATCAAAACCCTTACAGAAAGGAACAATTCCTCTTTGTTGAATAGTATATGGCTTCTCAAGTTCTGCAGAGTATATTTCTACCAACAGATTCAAAACATTGCAATCTTCTACTTTTAACTTTTTATTGTTTCTTTTATTTCCCCAACCATCACCCAGAACTCCTCCAGGTTCTATTACAAAACCTAACCTTTTATCCATTAAAACACTAATCTTTTATTCTAGCAATCTCTTCATAATATCAAATACAAAAATATCATCTTGTATTTTCACAATAAGATAATATGCATCCACAGAGAACCAAAACAAGGGTTCCATTATAGGATAACCAAAAATACCTGGAAGACGCATCTCCACGATAAAAGCTATTGCTTCACAACACTTCTTCAACAAAATCTCTGGAATGATGTAGTATGAAGTCTCAGATAATTTCTTGATCTACAAGTTTCTCCTCAACGTTAATTAGATCTTCATTATCCCATTCTTTAACATCAACGCTCTTCTCTTTAATCTCATCGTAGTAGACATCATAAATTGGATCTCCTAATTCCGACCAACTTTCATCAGAAATTTCACCCTGGTAGTCAGCCTCATACTCAGCAAAGAGTGGATGGTCGGGTATCGGCGAACCCTCCTTGTCACCAATAGCTACTTGATGGATCTCCTTCCCCTTTGGTTTTTCCAAATTGTAGCTTTGGCTGTGGTTAGATCCTGTGAAAAAAACTTCCGCCTTTGAATTTATTGTTGGAGTTTGAAATCCGGTGGTGGTCAACCTTTCAATTTCTTTTATCGCTTTCTTCATTTGATGTCGCAGCGAATTTATCCATTCATCTATCTGCGATCGGAACTAATCGAATTCATCACGTTCGACCAATTCGGCGAACGGTAGAGTGGACTTCCCCCGCAAGGATCTCTTTGGCGGCATACCTTCGTTACCCACGCCGTAGGAGCTCTGTCACTCTGATACCAATATGGTAGCGTCAAGCTACGAGATAGAACAGATGACAGCAAACACAAAGAGAAGAAGACGAAACAAGGATATATAAACACTAACCCTAAGTTAGAGTATAAGAGACTAAGAGAAAATTCTCAATTTTTATTCATCAAAGTTTGACGGTAAAATAAGGTATAAGATGCTTTATATAGCACTACCCAAAACCCAATTCCAAATAAAAAAAATTACATAAATGTTTTAAAATAAAATGAATAAATAAAATTAACGCTAAAATATTAAAACCGGTTTTCAGAAGCTTTTCAGGTTTAATTTGGGTATCAAACTTTGTGACAAAGTCACATTTTTGAAATCGGACGGGCTCATCGAAATCTTCGATTTGAATACCTGTTTAACCCAATTCCGATACCTGAAAGAAAAAACAGTCTGTTCACAATTTTTACTACATCATTTAGCCTCATAACCACTTTCTTTGGACTTAATAATGGTTTGAAAAAATAATAATTTAAGACTATAATCATTTCTCGATTTTTTCGCAGACACTAAAATACTAGTACTAATGTCACAAATTATAAGTTCTTATTCTATGAAATCCAAAGTTATTAAATAAAATCTTAAAAGCAATTCTAGTGAGCTAAGACTATCCGACTCTTATTACAAGCGACAACCATATTTTATAACAGTTGGAATTCAAAGCTTAGCATTCCAAAGCTTAGCTCCAAAATCTGTAAAAACTCAGTGAAAAAAAAATCGATCTAAAAAATATAGTTTAGACCTATAATATTGAAACGACATGTTTTTGTTTTTCACCTTTTTAGCGAACTACTAATCTTTTAGCAATTATTTTTATACCTTTTAGTTTATTTGGACAAATTTTTATTTATCTTATCATTTTTTGTTTTTTAGCTGCTTTACCAATTGTTTTTTTATAGTTTTTAATTTGTTTGGATATTTTTATTTATTTCGTTATTTCTGATTTTCTTCACCATTTTTATCATTATTTATGTTAACGGCTCCTGATCTTATTTCTATGATTTATTTGGACGAATTATTTTCTTTTATATGACTTTCTCCAGCTATTTTCTGAAATTTTTACGCATAGTGTTAGTAGGTTTATTATTGGATTGACGGAAATAGAATGAAATTAAAAATAATTTTTTTAACTGATTGTACTAATCCTTGTGAATACTTTTTCAAACGTATTATAATTAAAAAAATCGAGTTTGTAAGAAATATAATAAAATGAATGAATAATGTAGATAGATGTAACATTTGAAATATATTTGGTTGTTTGTAATGCTATGATCGGTGTTTGATAAAAAATGTTTGATTTTTTTTATAACACCATGATTGGTGGAAAGAAAAATCGTAATAGATATAATTTTAGTTGATCAGTTTTCCGAAATGGTTAACGAAAAAAATGTTATTAATACTTGGTAAACCCCTATATTATTTTTGTGTCAATGATGACAATGGTATATTTTTATTCAAACAATAAATATATCATTTGTTTTTATTATTAATTATGATTAGTGCGATTTTTAGAATTTAATCGATCGTTATTATAAACAAATGTATTTATATTTCTATATTTATTATAGCCTTATTTTCATTTCTGACTAAATGGATAATATTGATGTGTAAACTAATAATACTCTAAAATATAATTATTTTGTCAAAAGAATTATTTTTTATAAACTATTCAGTAACTATCACTAGCTTATAACCTGGCAAAATTTAATGATTTAAAAATAACACAGTTTTATTATTGTAAAAAGATATATACTGTCTATATCTTTTGTTTCGGATTAACCAATTATTTTGTCAAAAAGAATAATTCTATAAACTATTAAATAACTATCATCAGTCTTATAACATGAGAAAATTTAATGGTTTAAATATAACAGTTTTTAGATGGTTAAAAACTACATTCCGTCTACATATGTTTTTTATTTGATATGGTTAATCTGTACGTTAATTTGTGATTTGGTTAGAATTAATTATTTCTAATATTTTTACGATATTGTTAATTGCAATTAATAAATTCATATCACAGGTTTTTTTTAAGTGTTTTAACCTCCATAGTTCTAAACATCCCATCCAATAATAAATACTAAAACAATAGCGGTATACAATTTTATTTTATGTATATTTGTTTGTATATGTTTTTCTAATTTTAATTTTAATTCTCAAATAGATTTTTGATAGTTTTATAAAAAAAATCAATAAATATTCTAGTAAATTTAGAATATATACATAAACTTAAATAAAACTAAACTAAAACTCGAAAGCCTATCGACTTGCTATTTATTTCAGATTTACTCAATTTTAATATTCATTTCCAACTTTTGTTAAAGTGGTTTGTTTGAAACATTATAGGAACTCGAGGGTTGTTTATAACACAATTAACAAAAATTTAATATATAATTGAAAATTCTATCCACGTTTGTGAATTTATTATGACCTTATCTTTAGGTGGACCATGGACATACTAGAGTTATTATATTATTCCATATTAGTATACTAATTGAATTTTTAACTACTTACCAGATCTTCGGGTAGACCATTGTCTTTAGTTTACCCATAGTATATCCAATACATTTCCAAAGAAACTAATGGGTGGTTTTCTCTTTTGCAACGAAGGATTTCGTCATTTGTTGGTATCCAAACTCCAAAACCTCCGACTACCGGAGAACCAGAAGTAGTGGATTTAACGATTGATTAAAACTGGGAACCAATTTTTTATGTTAACTTCATATTAAGCGTTTTTAACGTTTACTTATATGATAATAAATTCGAAATGTTTGTTAGTGACACCTCTAATTTTCAACTTTCTCTTTCTTATCTTACTTTATTTTACAATACTACGTAATTTTCTAATAATTAAACTTGTTAACAAATGAAAAGGTTACATAGATAACATTGTAAAACTTAAACAAGTACGACAATAATAAACAAAACTCACCTGAAATTTAGATAACATGACAAACCTGAACCTGAAACATTGAGTAAGATAACAAAGTGTAAATTGAAATCAACTACAAATTTTGATAAAAACATTTGTTTTGACCAACATTCTTTATTTGGACTAATATGATCTAATATATGTCTCGTAAAGTAGGTCCAATAAATATGTAACATTGAGGGTATTTTATATAACAAAACTAAATATACTTAAGCTTAGTAAAATAATAAGGTGAAATAGAAAAAAATAGACTAACCATGTGGTCTATAGGCCCACCAACATCATTATATAAACCAATGTATCCTTTTTGAGAAAGAGTGAGTAATAATTGTTCTATTACTACTTTTGCAACTTATCTATCTAGAATTTACGTGTTTCTCTCTCGAAATATCTGTGTGACGTACAAAATATTTTTAGAACACTTTTCTCATCATATATGTTTAATAGTCATTAGTGGCGACCTCAGTGAGAGCTTAGACTAGTACCTAGATATATTATCCAAAACCACACAGTTACTAAGCTCGATTTTGAATCATTGACATATGAGTACCGAAACTTATGTATACTTTGTTGTTGCAACAATTTATGCAATGATGGACGGGTAACAAAAATATGTAGAACAATGGCATTTCGATGAACACCAAATTTGATAGTGATTGCATCCTAAATTTGGGAGATAATAAACAACATAACCATTGATGTTGATCAAGTCATTTTAAAGAGAGATGCTTACCTTGGAAAAGAAGATATGGTTCTTATTGAGACTCACTTGGAGCCCAAGAGATAATAAAATTCATAAAGACCATCTTTAATAAGCTTAAACGAATGAGTCTTGCAACGACAGGAAGTCATAAGATCACTAGTACAGTAGAATTTAAACATAATGAGCTTGTGGCACTTCTAGTAGAATTTTAAATTCATGTCGCTACTTTTAAAATTTCAGATATGACTTTCAGAAGTTGGACAAAAAAGAAAGAAGAAGGCAGACCCCTTGATGAAAACCTTTTTGTCATGAAATTTTTTTAGGGGAGGGGTGTCACTCTTGATAGTAGAAACTAATGTCTACAAGGATATCAAGAAAAGGTGTTATTAACAAACATTATCAAAGACTTTATAGCGTTTTTTGTAAGGAAATCTTTACTCTTTTTTAATTCGTTTTGATACTCTTGATTTGTTCCGGGGAAATGAGGATGTTATCAGGCTTGTTACGCCCATGGACAAAGGCAAATTGTGATCTGTCGACTAGATAATGAATGAGTTTTTCATTATGTTGGCTAGAATCTTGAAAATTAACGGGTCTCAAATCTGTGGTAAATGAAGGGGTGTCAGATTTCAGGATAAGGGCGAGAAAGTTAATATTCCACAAGAGATCAAGGGATTTAGAGTCGAAAAATCAGTAAACCTCTTACAGAAATAATCTCCCATAATATTGCATGAAGATTTGAAAAACCACGCATTGTAGTCATCCCTCAAAGGGCTTTGTTAGTCTAAATACCAAAGAGTGCGGTATTTTTCTCCTCGATAGAAATCTGACAGGTCATTTGGGTTTTTTCTCTAGTTTGACTTTAGAGATAATGAGAGACGAAACCCGAGATATATCCGTGTAGCCCTTAGAACTATTGGACCCTAAATAGATAGAGAATTAGTATATGGAAGCTTTTGCAACACCGTAGAGAGAGTTTTTGAGTTTCCCTTGGTCATTAATGATACAAACATTTTATTATGTATAATTTGAGTTTTGAGACTGTCGTGAAAATTTTGGTATTATGGCCTTTAAGCTTAAGACAAAAATCTGTAGATTTTTTATGTAAGAATGACTCATCTGATATACCGATGAAGATGAAATTCGATGTGGCTTTAATCTCCTCATAGACAAAAAGAAGATTCAGTGGGTCGAGGCTAATATCGGTTTTACAAAGAAAATAATATTTTGAGTGTTGGATATGCGAGTTACACCGGTCAGTTTAAAAAATACAATGTTTATAACGTGGGCAACATGCAGCTACGATGTATTGGAAATTGGGATGGAATCGCTACATGTTGAAAATCTGAAAGGTTTTTTAATACGCAAAAATGATACCAAGATTGAGGGTGATCGTAGTGTGGTCAGAAGTGCAACGATGAGCATAATGGACGAAGATCATAGAAAAATATTCATTAGAATTGTTGTTCACTAGAACATGATTAATTTTGGAAGCGATGAGATTACTAGACTACTTGTTTGAACAAAAATTCCGACAACCCAAAATATAACAATCATCGAACGTCAATAAAAAAATTCTAAAATAAATAATACAATCATTTTAATTTATTGATCACGATTAAAATCTCTAAAATAGAAAACGTTTTAAAATAGTCATACTAAAACTAAAAAATTAGAATAGGAAAAAATAAATTTAGGAAGACTGTATATCATATAATTATAAAAATAAACGCATTACAACGAATGAAAAGTAACAATCCTTTTATGTACAACTATTTTAATAGAAAAATAAAAAAAGTGATTCAATATGTAAAATAAAACAAAAATAAGTCTTTAGATGTAGTCCCGAATTGTTTCAAGTATAAAACGTGCCCGCTGCTCTAACAAGATGTCAAGAACCATTTCTATTTCCCGTTGATTTCAAGTAGAGGTATTTTTCTTTTTATTTCAATTCATTTGCTCCGTTTTTGTGTTCTCCTTTTATTTTTCTCTATTTCTTGCATCTATCTCTTTCTTCATGTATTGTTTATTTAGGCCGATTGTATATACCTACGTGGACATTATTGTATCAACTCTTTTCAGATCTGAAATGTAAATATATTGAATATTTTTATAATATATATTATATAGATCAGTAATAGTATATGAATTAACTAGTATAATCATGGATTTGTGAGGAAAAAATGAAGGAGAACAACGAAATCAGTGAAGCTTCTTCACCAAATTCTGCAATAGTAATTTATTACTAGTATTCATATAATTTATTTTATTTAGTTTATCTAGTGTTTCATATAATTTATTTTAATGGTTATTCGGATGATAATGTTTCAGATGAATGAAAAAGAATTGCTTGCCAATTTGGATCTTATTTTTAGTGATTCGGTAAATTTCATAGAAATTTTTAATTAGAAGACATATGTATATATAACTTTTGTGTTAATTGAAAATTAGTTAATTATGTATGTATAATTCTCTATTATAAAATTGAAATTCCTCTTATAGAATTGGAATTTCAGTTTCTTGCTTTATATAATTCAATTATCACAAAATTCAATTTCATCTTTATGCTTTGTAGTATAAGGTAAAACTGAAATATGGTACTTCTCACTTATAAATTTTTGAAATTCATTTTTACTAATAAATTTGTGTGCTATTTTTATTTTGAAATATTTTATTCTTTTAAATGTTATAGTTTACTCAAATTTTAATATTTTGAAGCACCGGGCAAAATAGTTTGTCTGAGCAGAATCATACTAAGAAATCTTATCATGAGTAAGTCATACATGTACATTTAATATTTTTGCAATAAATATTTTTGGCATGGAATCAAAATATGCTAGGGTTAGGCTATTTATGGTATGGTGACTATATTTGGTAAAAGAAGTAAAAAGTTAGTATTTTTATTCAGTTTTATATATATATATATATATAATGGTAGGTGAATTATCTCGAAAAATAGAAAAATATATAATTCTCTATTACTTTTAAAAAAACATTATATTAAGTGCTAAAAATAATCATAATATTTTGAAATACCACAAAAAATTTTATTAACGAATTTTCTAGATATGAATTTTTTCTAATGTTTATTTTGAAACTTATTTATTTTTTCACCCAACACAATATATTAAGCCATATATTTTTATTTTCTTTTATACAGAATTCCCAAAAGGGTCTAAAGAAATTCAACCTTCAACAATAATGACCAGCAAGCTCCCTTAACTAACTTTTTACCTCATATTCCATCTCAATCAGAGCTGTTACTTTTTCTAGATATGAATTTATTTATTAAAATATTAATAAGAATAATAATAAAATAACAGCGGTTTGTTTTATCCGTAGGTTTGAAGGAGGTAACACTCATGGAATAATTGGAACTCTTTCGGTTAGTGTTGATCCCAAGTAATTAACTTTTTATCTTTTCTTTACCGGTTTATATTTCCTTTAAGCAAATCAATGATATTAAAAAAAATTTGTTTTTTTATATTTAGTTTCTATGCAAATTCAATTAACATTTAATATGACTATATAGTTTGATGAAGATTTGGTACTTTTTTTCTTTTTCACATGGAAGGGTCCATTTATTTCAAATGTCAAAACTTTGTAAGCATTTAGTTTATATAATTTTTTGTTATGTTTTATGCGGTGTAATATATCTTTTTTTATATATTTTATTATCAATTCTAAAATTTCAAAATAAATTTTATGTTATTTACTTAATATTTACACTGTCCATAATTTCTTTTCAGATTGAATCAGAATATTGCTGCGATGAAAGCTCGTAAAAGAAGAGATTTGGAGCAAAGAGAGTCGGAGTAAAAGCACACAAGCTTAAAAGAAAGGAGAATAAAATTATTATTTTGTTGGAGATCTTTTACTCAAAAATCTAATGTTCATTTATTTTGTTATGTTTAATCTATTTTGTCAAAACACCATTTTATATTTTTAATATGTGTTTTTAGATCATAAATGTTTATTGATTGTTGTTTATGTTTTAGATTTTTTCTGAAACATTCATTTTCTAATAGATTAGTTTATAAACAAACTATAGGTGAGTATGAAATTTGGTATAAAATTCTTAAATTAGTTTTTTTCGAGTTAGATAATAAATTTAATAGTTTAATTATGATTTTTTATTGTGAAATTTTAATGGAATACATAATATAATATGATAAAAAAAATGAAGTATGAAAAAGCGAGTAATTTAATTTTATATATTAAAAAATTGCGTTCATATTTAACTGAAAACTTGGTCAACTGAAAACTTGGTTATATAATAATTTAGTTTATGAGATTGGTTCATCTATGCAGAAGTCAAGGTGATCCGTAATTTGGTTGCAGATATTAATCTAGCAGGCCGAGAGACTTACTGTTCTATCATTCATCGTTCCGAAGAGACCACTAACTTCGAAGAATGACATGATGTTATATCTTTTATGCTAGAAACAGCTGCTGCTGGATCCTTACAAATACAACCCTATCTTTTAGGGTTCTCGTGCTAATCATTCAAAATAAAAAGACGCAAAGCAACACTTGAATCAGATTTCATTTACTAGGTTGTTCATTTAGTAGGTTGTGAAAGTATTGCTTTCATTGTGATCGTTTTCGATATGGTAGGAGAAGGATGACACCTTGTTATTGTCATTAGAGATCCATGCGTATTTGATACTCCTCCGCAGCGATATGAGAAATCCAACCGTCCCAATAATCAAAAGCCTCACTAATTCGTCAGTTAAATGGACGATAAATATCTTCAATCCACCTCAGTTTATGCCAAATTTGGCTCACCTCAAATAATTTTTATCGCATTTTGTTTTGTTCTCAACTCAGTTTAGCCCCACTTTAGCTTGCTCGGCCACGTCATAGCACGATTTAATGCATTCTAAGGTCCAGATGGACTTGGCATCAACTGATCAGGCCCTAAGAGCAAATATAATTTTTTTTATCTTTTCTATTTGTTATATTTACATAAATAAAAATGGATGTAATATTAATTGTACGATCTCAATTTGGCTTCTAATAAACTAAATCAAAAAGATTATCTAGAGCTTTCATAATTTAAAACCTAATACTCACACTCTAAGAAATTATTGCATCCTTACAAACAATATAGTATTCATCTAAACGTAGTTCTAAACACTCAACTCAACGAAACCTTCGTTCTTGTAGATATTCTATTGTTCTCGTGATTCTAAACGTAGTTCTAGACATTAAAAAATCCACCAACTTTCATCCTCACCGCTGAAAATAGTCCGAGTTCTTAATTCACTAATACTCTATAGAATTAAAAAATATTCATTTGAAGCGCCAAAATTTTAATTCGGTCCGGAGAACCAAAGTACTTCCCGTGAGATAAGCTACGATAAATTCTAACATAGTTCAAATAGCTAAAACATATGGTTTATAATAGAATGAATTTTGTCTCATCCCAAGAATAATTAACTAGAAAATACTCCATACCATTTCTGTAGTCTACTAGCACTTAGACTCGGCCAGGGCAAGTATCAAACTGTTGGAAATATGGGGTTCGGTCCGCATATTCCACCTCCGTATATAAGTACGGAATACAACACAACCGATCTCAACACTAGTATGATATTGTCCGCTTTGGCACCCGAAGGCCCTCACGGCTTTGCATTTGGTCCACTACCAAAAGGCCTCATACTAGTTAAGGTATGTTCTTACTTATATACCACTGATCCTTCCCATGTTTAACCGATGTGGGATGTGGGACTTTGTTCGCCACCCTAACAAATCCTCCTCTCGAACAAAGTACACTTAGCCTCCTCTCAATTGACTTTAATCCGTTTACTCTAATTAGAGATTGCTCCACCTGAGCAATAGAGATTTTTACAGCAGATCTACTGCTCTCGACCATCCTTCCTTGTTCCTTGGCTCCACTATCCACTCCAATCAAGTACTACTGCTTGATGAGTCATGGACGCTCCGAACTAGGATCTCTAGAGCAGATCACATTGAGCATAGCTACTGATTCATCATGTTCGACCTCCGAGAATTTCACCACCATCGCATTCCGTCTCGGCCTGACGCTCTGATACCACGTGTTGGGAATATGGGGTTTCGGTCTGCATATTCCACCTCCGTATATAAGTAAGAACACAACTGATCTCAACACTAGTATGATATTGTCCGCTTTAGCACCCGAAGGCCCTCACGGATTTGCATTTGGTCCACTACCAAAAGGCCTCATACTAGTTGAGATATGTTGTGTTCTTACTTATATACGGAGACGGAATATGCGGACCGGACCCCCATATTCCCAACACGTGGTATCAGAGCCAGATCGGTAGCGATCCAAAGGAAATCAGATTTGAGTGGGAGCAATGGCTACAGACAAAGGAAAGGTGAGACTCAAAAAATTCGATGGTGTAGATTTTGGGTTCTGGAAGATGCAGATTGAAGATTATCTGTACCAGAAAAAGCTTTATCAACTCCTCTTAGAAAAGAAACCAGAGGGTATGAAAAATGAAGAATGGACCCTTCTTGATAGACAAGCTCTTGGAGTCATCCGATTGACACTATCCCGCAATGTTGCTTTTAACATCATAAAGAAAACAACCACAGCGGGTCTTATGAAGGCTCTCTCCAGTATGTATGAGAAGCCATCAGTGTCTAACAAATTTCACTTAATGAGGCGTTTATTCAATTTGCGAATGATGGAAGGCACTTCGGTAGCTCGACACCTCAATGAACTCAATACAATCACAACCTAGTTGAGTTCAGTTGAAATTGATTTTGATGAAGAAATACGAGCATTGATACTGTTGTCTTCACTACCAGACGGTTGGAATGCTACTGTCACTCCGGTGAGTAGCTCGTTAGGAAGCAATAAGTTGAAATTTGATGATGTTCGTGACCTGGTTCCCAGTGAAGAGATTCACAGGAGAGAATCAGGTGAGTCATCAATCTCCTCAGTCTTACATACAGAATCGAGAGGAAGAAATTCAACCAGAGTATATGGACGCGGTAAATCGAACTACCGAGGAAAATCAAGAGATTGGAGGTCCAAGTCTAGGAATCCTAATAATTCCCAAGGGTTGAGAAACATCGAGTGTTGGAATTGTGGGAAGACCTGACACTCTAAATTTCAGTTCAAGAGAGAACCAAAGGACTAGGAGAAGAAGACAGAGGCAAATATCACTTTAGAAGGAGACGATGCTTTAATATTCTATTTAGAAATAGGGAAGAGTCTTGGGTATTAGACTCTGGAGCATCGTTTCACGCGACTTCGAAGAAAGAATTCTTCGAGAGGTATGTCCCTGGTAACCTTGGAAAAGTATATCTTGGTGATGATCAACCTTGTGATATTATTGGTAAAGGTACTGTGAAGATTAAATTGAATGGGTCTGTATAGGAACTGAAAGATGTCAGACATATGCCCAGTATGAGAAAGAACTTAATCTCAGTAAGACAGGCTAGTGAAGGCTATAGTACGATCTTCCATGGTGACAATTGGAAAATTTCAAAGGGAGCAATGACAGTTGCTCGCGGAAAGAAGAGTGGTACTCTTTACAAGATAGCAGAGATGAGCTGTTCAATTGCAATAGCAGCAGGAAACGAAAATCCAAATGTTTGGCACCAAAGGCTTGGCCATATGAGTGTGAAGGGTATGAAAATTATGTACTCGAATGGGAAGCTTCCAGGTCTAAAGTCAGTCGATATAGACATGTGTGAATATTTCATACTTGGAAAACAGAAAATGGTCAGTTTTCAGACGAGTGGTAGAACCCCAAAGAAAGAAAGGCTGGAGCTTGTTCACTCTTACGTTTGGGGGCTAACAACTATTTCACCTATAGGAGGGAAACACTATTTCGTGACCTTTATCGATGATCATTCTTGAAAGGTATGGGTTTATTTTCTGAAGCATAAATCTGAAGTGTTTGATGTTTTTAGTAGATGGAAATCTATGGTTGAGAATGAGACAGGTTTGAAGATTAAAAAGCTGAGAACTGATAATGGTGGTGAATATGAGGACACCAAATTCAAGAACTTTTGCTATGAGCATGGTATCAGGATGGAGAGAACCGTTCCAGGTACACCTCAACACAATGACATTGTCGAACGTATGAACAGAACGTTGGTAGAAAGAGCCAGAAGCATTCGAATACATTCTGGGTTACCGAAGTAGTTCTGGGCAGAAGCAATCAACACATCGGCTTACCTGGTTAACCGAGGCCCGTCGATTCCCTTAGAACATCGAATACCCGAGGAGGTATAAAGTGGTAAGGATATAAAATTATCACATCTAAGAGTTTTTGGTGGTACATCATATGTTCATATAAGTGATCAAGGCAGGAACAAGCTTGATCCGAAATCGAAAAAATGTTTCATGATCGGCTATGGTGAAGATGAGTTTGGTTATCGTGTTTGGGATGAGGAGAACAGGAAGATGATACGACGCAGAGATGTGATCTTCAATGAAACAGTGATGTACAAGGACAGACATAAAACTGATGTAAATGACTCAAAGCCGTATGAATCAGTATTTGCAGATATCGAGGGAGTCTCAGATAGTCAAGAAATAGAGCCGATCAGATTAACCCCTCAACAAGGAGAGTTCGTTGGACAGACCGATCGACAGCAATCCGATACCCTACAACCGACCGAGGCAATTCCTTTTTTGCGAAGATCTTCCCAACCCCATGTACCCAACATGGGATACTTGAACTATCTGTTACTTACCGATGGAGGGGAACCTGAATGCTATGATGAAGCTTGCCAGACCAGTGATGCTAGTAAGTGGGAGTTTGCCATGGAAAATGAGATGAAGTCACCAATGGGTAAGAAGGCACTTCATAACAAATGGGTGTATCGGTTGAAAGATGAGCATGATGGCTCTAAGAGATACAAAGCACGACTAGTTGTCAAAGGTTTCCAGCAAAAGTAAGGAATTGATTACACCGATATTTTTGCTCCAGTTGTGAAGCTCAATACTATTAGATCAGTGTTGAATATTGTTGCCATTGAAGAACTTTATCTTGAACAGTTAGATGTGCAGACTTCATTTCTTCACGGGGATTTGGATGAGGAGATATACATGTATCAACCAGAAGGTTTCTTAAAAGAAGGGAAAAAAAACATGGTATGCAGACTTAAGAAAAGTTTGTATGGTTTAAAACAAGCTCCAAGACGGATGAAGAAAAAGACTTCACAGCTAAGGTTCCTTACGCCTCAGCTATTGGAAGTTTGATGTATGCAATGGTTTGTACGAGACCAGACATTAGTTATGCAGTGGGAGTTGTGAGTAGGTTTATGTCAAACCTATGGAAAATTCATTGGGAAGCTGTCAAATGGATTTTGAGGTACATACTAGGTACCATAGAAAAGTGTTTATACTTTGGTAAGGGTGAGTTAAAGGTACAAGGCTACCTAGATGCAGATTTTGGAGGTGAAGTTGATCACCGGAAAAGCACTACCGGTTATATATTTACTGTTGGAACTACAGTTGTTAGTTGGATGTCAAAGTTACAGAAAATTATCACTTTATCAACTACAGAGGCTGAGTATGTAGCAGTGACCGAAGCCAGTAAAGAGATGATATGGCTTCAAGGTTTGTTAACCGAGTTAGGATTCAAACAGAAGAACAACGTTCTGCATAGTGATAGTCAAAGTGCTATTCAATTGGCGAAGAATTCAACATTTCATTCAAGAACCAAGCACATCAGTCTTCGTTATCATTTCATTATATCTTTATTGGAAGATGAGGTGCTAATACTGGAAAAGATCCAAGGAAGCAAGAATCCAGCTGATATGTTGACAAAGACAGTAGCCATTGAAAAACTGAAGTTGTGTTCAGCTTCAGTTGGTCTGCAAGAGTAATAAGATTAGAAAGATCTGCTGCATAGATCAAGGTGTGAAGACAGGTTGAAACCAGTCTTCAAGTGGGAGATTGTTAGTTTTTTCTGAACTTATCTGCATTTCCAATGAAGCCAGTGCTTGCCATCACTTGAGTAAAATGCATCATAACCTTCAAGTAGAATGTGTTATTTTGATATAATAATCCAGCATTATTCAACATGTTATTATTGGATAGAAAAGATGCTACATGAAAAGACAGTGGAGATGAGGCAAGTGCTAAACACATTAAAGAGAACTGGAGTGAATTGAAAAGACAGTGTAATTTTAAGGGGTCATAAATTACACATTAAGGACGGTAATATTTTTCCCTTTTTTAAGTGTTACCGTCTCTACAAAACCAGTATTAGAGTTTTTGTGTATTCACTAAAAAAAACGGCAGAGTCACCGTGTTCTCTCTAATAAAATCGATTTGCAGCAGGTCCGTAGACGTAGGCATAATTTGCTAAACTCCGTTAACAATTGTGTCTCACCCTAACACAAACATTTTCGCTCGTACCAAAAATTTAACTATTCTACGAGTACGACGTCATAATTTTATCGTGTTCTGCATTCTTCAAAAGGACTACGATCACTGCCCTATCTATATTGGTAAGGAGAATCAATTTTTAAAGACAAATTTTTTTACTATCTTATCAATCTAAATCTGTTTGTGAATCTCGCATATCAGATAAGTAGCTACGAAAATATAAAAAAAAAAAAAACAAATTATACTCATGCTTGTCATAGTTTTCGCTAAAAGAATATATATTTTTTTGAAAAAAAAGGTTTGATCGGTGAAGGGTTCTGACTCAAGTACGAAGTCAATAGACCTTAAAACTTACAAAAAATTCGCTCGCCATGCAATTAGCCTGGTAGCTCGACTCGCCGTACAAATGTTTTGGCATGGGAAATACAAATCAAAAGATTCAACGATAAAGTACCGAAATCAATTTTAGTGACTCAAATTCGACAACATTCAACTCTTCTTTTTATGAAATTTTGCTTGGTCTTAGCTCGGTTTGCCTCGACCAGGGTTGGCTCAACTCGAATCCTAAGCTTGGTTTTATCACGCCTCTATTAGATTGGGCTTCAACTAAAGTCAGTTCGTTTCGGTCTTATCGCGGCTCGGTTAGCACCTTTCATAGAATGGGTTTAGCCTTATCACAACTTGGTTTGGACTCAGTAGCAGTTCGAAAAAAAAATGTTCAAAGCTATAATCATCTCTTGATGTTTTCCCAATAACTAAATTACTAATAACAAAATCACAAAGTCTAAGTTTTATCCATAAAATCCAAGCTTATTAGATAAAATTTTGAGTGAAATTTTGGCGAGATAAAAAATGATATAAAAAACTATGAAACTTATTATAAGAAACAATCACATTTTGTAACTACAGGAACTTAGGTCTTAAATCTGACGAACTTTTTGACTAAAAAATATAACTTTGAGCTATGAAATTGAAGTGAACACCCTTTTTGCTTTTAAGAAAATTGCTTCTCTTTTAGCAATTGTTTTATACCTTTCAATTTATCAACCCACTTTTTTATACACGTTTTTTATCTCATTCATTACTTCTCTGTTCTTTTTAATATTTTTTATTAATCACTTATCTTATTTTTATGATTTATTTTGAAAGATTTATTTTATTTCCATATAATTTTGTTAAACTATTTAAAAAATAATAATCATATAAAAATTGAATATCATTATTCTCTAATAAAGTTTATTATTGATAAATCTTTCATATATCAAAATACATCTTCGAACATAAATATTAACCGGTAATTTGTAATATTTTGATAATGATGACATGTTAGATATTTTAGTGTAATTGGATCGACTAGTCGACTGATTTAATCATGATAAATTATCAAACAAGTCGTAGAGTGCGGAGTGCACACTTGTTAGATTATATCATGATTAACAGGGTGAAGGGGCGTAGCCCCTTGCAGGGTTACTTTTGATAAGGTAGCATTTCGTCAATAGTAATAATAAGGAGCCAATTGTGAATAAAAGGAAGTTAAAATGTCTATTAGAGTATTTATCATTTAATAGAGGATAATTTTTAAAACAAAGTATATTGTGAAGGACTAAAAGGGAAATAAAGTAAGCACACCAAAGACATAGATGGGTCCACCTTTCCATACTATAAAAGGAGACCCATTATTTTTGGTAGGTGGGACATTCTTGGAATATAATACTCTCTTTCTACTTTCTTTATCTAGAATATTCTCCCTAGGTCCAAGATCCAACATTATTTACTTTAAGTCATTTATTCTCTCATCAACTTTTATTTTGCTTAAATCGGTTATTGTTGGAAGTAAACAAAATTTTGAAATTGGAAATTTGACCGTTTTATTCAAATTTTAAATTTGAAGGCGTTTTATTACAAATCCCGTTTAAAGACCTTAACTACCCTAACTGCCAACTTGGTTGGATTGATAAAAGATGGTTCTGTTGAAAAAGTATAAACACATCAATTCATACTCTCTGTTCAAATATAACATCTTTGATTTTATCCAATTGAATTTTTTTGGAGAACCCCAAAAATATTTCAATAAGAAATTGTTTACAAGACTTCAGAGATTATCCGGAATCAAAAGACTGTTTTCTAGAAATTATTGAAATATTCTGGTCTTGTTGATGAATATAGAGATGACGAACGGAGGAGAATCAGCGAAAGAGATGACAAGAAAATTCGCTAAACTTGACTAGTTTGAAGGACGTGATTTCAGAAGCTGGCAGAAAAAGATGCATTTTCTGTTGACTACCCTCAAGGTTGTGTATGTCCTGAGTATCTCCTGTCCCGAGATCATGGAGAATGAGACATTGGAACAAACAAGGAGGCGCAGCAAGTGGGAGGATGATGAATACATTTGTCGTGACCACATATTAAACGGTATGTCTGATACTTTGTTTGATGTATACCAAAATGTCGAGTCTGCAAAAGAGTTATGGGATTCTATTGAATCGAAATACACGGCAGAAGATGCTTCTAGTAGAAAGTTCCTGGTTATTAATTTCATCAATTACAAAATGGTTGACTGTAGACCTGTAATGGAACAATATAATGAACTACTAAGAATTCTGGGTCAGTTCGTTCAACACAATATGAAAATGGACGAATGTATTTCGGTGTCTTCTGTTATTGACAAATTTCCTCCTTATGGAAGGACTTTAAACACACATTGAAACACACCAAAGAAGAAATGACTTTACTCGAACTTGGTATTCATTTTAAAATTGAAGAGTCTCTAAGGGCTCAAGATGAAATAAGTAATCCTAAGAGTAAAAACCAAGTGGGAAACTTATCTGTAAATATGGCTGAAAGCAGCGGATTCTTTAAGAATAGAAATACAGATAAAGGGAATAAATGAAAGTTTAAAGACAACAATAAAAAAAATATTTCCAACAAAAAGCCTAAAATTGCATGCTGGAAATGTGGCAAACCTGGTCACTTTAGAAGGGATTGTCGAGTTGGAAAAGGAAAAAATAATGTTGGTCCAAGTGGGAACAATGCTAGATCAAATGGAAACATTGCTGGTTCAAGTGGATTTAAGGATCCTAAAAAGAAACAAGGTCAGAATTTAATTCAGAATTTTAATTCTGGTCAGAATTATATATCTCTAATATCTGAGGCATCTTATGTGCAAGATGACGACGTTGCTTGGTGGATTGATTCGGGAGCAACCAGTCATGTATGTAAAGATCTTCGATGGTTCAATAACTTTCAACCAATTGAAGATGGACTTCACTTAAGATGGGAAATGTTAAAGGACTAGGAAATGTTAAATTACTATTTACTTCTGGAAAATACATATTATTAAATAATGTATTGTATGTTTTTGGGATTCGAAAGAATATTTTGTCTGGTCTTGTTTTAAACAATTGTGGTTTGAAACAAGTGTAAGAAATTGGCATATATGTATTGTCAAAACATGGTATTTTTATAGGATTCAAATATTTGTGTAATGGTATGTTTATGTTAAATATTAATGTTTGGTTCCAAAATGATTCTGTTTGTATGACTTCTACTAGTATGTGTAGAAATTTGAATAAAACTGAATTATGGCATGCTAGATTATGACATGTTCATTATGGAAGAATAAAAGACATGTCGAAAATGAGCCTTATTCCTCATGTTGATGCAAACAATGAAAAATGTAAAACTTGCATGTTAACTAAGATAACTAGAAAACCTTTCAATAATGTTAACCGAGTTTCCAAAATATTGGAACTAGTACACAGTGACTTATATGATTTCCATGCTACACCTTCGTTAGGAAATAAAAAGTATGTTATTACTTTTAGTGATGATGCATCTAGATATTACTACATATATTTGTTGCATGCTAAAAATGAAGCTCTTGACAAGTTTAAAATATATAAGGAAGAAGTAGAGCTACATAAGAATGATTTGATTAAAAATCTACGTACGGACAGAGGAGATGAATATTATGATCCTATATATTTTCAGTCTATAGGTATAATTCATCAAACCACAGCTCCTTATACACCATAACAAAATGGTATAGCTGAGAGGAAGAATAGGACTTTGAAAGAAATGGTCAATTCCATATTGTCCTATTCGGGTTTGAGTGAAGTATGGAAATGTAACTTTCATTTTATCTTCAAACATCAATACACAAGAAGAAAATAATAGTTTGATCTTATCTTACTAACTATTTTAATATTTGATATATAAACACGTGTTCAAGTTCAATGCTTATCTAACATACCCCTCATTTTTTGAACGTCCTCTGCAAAGTAATAGATATATTTTCCATTGTATAAGGCAATTAGATATCGAGTCTCCATGCAATGAATATAACTCCCATCACTTCAGATATCTCCGTAGGACACATAATAAGTTTCAGTATTTTTTTAGTTGTTTCAGTCTTTTTTGAGCTGTTTTGCTTGATAGTCATTTCCTTGCCCTCTCTATTAATATCAATAACCTCGTCCAAAGTCTTAATCTTACCTCGTCCTGGTTTGCAGTTTAGACGTCGGGCTCATCGCCCTGTTTCATTAGTGCCCTAGAAGTAAATTTTTTACCACGGACCCCAAAAGATCTCTAAAGTACTATTAGTTGTGCAGAAAAAATCGTATGGACTCCTACAGGAACTTCCTTTCCGGATGTAACCGATCCTTTCAGTGGATTATTATTGTTTGGAGATATTTTGGCACGCTTCGAAGTCTGAAGTTCAGTGCTTGGGAGTTAGTCTTTTGTATTTTTCATTTGAGGTATTATTAAAAGGTGATTCGGAGTTCTTGCCCCATTGATATAAAGCAAGGTTTATGAATATTTTTTCTCAGAGTGAGATAGTCCAGAGGGGCGAAAATTATCTGGTAACCATGGTGCCTACTTATGTCGTTCCATTGTTAGGTAATTTGTATAGTTTTTATATTCAGTTGTATTATATGACATTTTCTTTATGAAATAAAATACTATAGCATTGATTTCTTCTGATGGATCTATTAAAAACCTATCTGAGTGCTCATGGTACTGATTTTGTGGGTTTGTTGGTGTAGACTTCTTTACGGTCCACGTAATAATTGTTCAGGTGGATTTATCATTATTGTGTTATGATTATTGTAGTAATAAGCTCCCTAAAACAAAGAAGCAGATATATATAGATAGAAAAGAAGTGCAGAAATATTAACTTCATTTCAGATATCAATACAGTGGTTTGTTTCTTATATAGAAAATATAGACAATTGTTTGATATTATCTAATTAACTACTCTAATAACTGATATTAAACACGTCCTAAGTTCAATATTTATCCAACATTCTCCTAAATTTAATTAGTGTCTTCTTCTTGCACTACCTTGTCTACTTGCTTTAACACTGGATTCTTTTGTATTGCCTGACTCAGAATACAAGTTTTCGCCATTAAATTGTCGGTTCATCTTCAATTTGCGTTGTCACAAGGTTGGCTCTTTCGTTACCACGTCATCCCATGTGACGTCCTCCTCTACTATTGCTGCTAGAACCTTCATTTCTCTTTTCCTTAGGAATTCTTGCTTCTGACTCGGCCTGGGTAAATAATAACTGTTCTCCACCGTCTTGTGAGTGTAATCTTCCTTTAAACCCTTCTTCAAAATTTCAGAGGTGGCCGATTGCTTCGGAAACTGACATGTTCTCAATATCACCAAACTGTTCGATCGATTCCGATAATTTGGAGAAATTGATATGGAACAGCACTCAAGAGTTTTTCAATAACTTCATTGTCGTCGAGTTTTGTACCGAGTGAACGGATCTTATTATCCTTTTTGAGAAAGTAAAACTGTGGTACTTCTTCATTCATCAAATGCAACGTACAAAAGAAATAAATAGGCAATAAACGAGGTGGAGGTTACAAAATAGGATCCACTAATCCCACTTCTCTCTTCACTTAATGCCCGTTACGTAACTCCTACACCCACGTAAAACTCTAAGACTCAGTCTAATACTAACGGTTACTATAACTTAAATAAATAAAACATGTTTAGATTAAATACATAAAATGCAACATGTCCCCCCCTAATCTCAACATGTTTTTCAAACCTCGACTTCAGCTTCCCGAGCTCGCAGTAAGATCCTCAACCCCTATTGCCTTCCTCATTTCTTCAAATTTAACCTTCCCCAATGCCTTAGTTAAGATGTCTGCCCTCTGTTCTTGAGTCACCACGTGCTTAATGATCAACTCACCCCTTTCAATACACTCTCGAATAAAATGAAACCGTACGTCGATATGTTTGCTCCTCCCGTGTAGTACCGGATTCTTCATTAACTCGATGGCTGACCTGTTATCTATGTGGAGTATCACTGGTCCAACTGATTGTCCCGAGATTTCCTTTAGTAGTCCACGAAGCCATATGCTCTGACAAGCTGCTGTCGTGGCGGCCATGTACTCTGCCTCGCACGAAGATAGAGCAACCACTTTCTGTTTCTGCGATGTTCAAGATATTAAGCTCCTGTTAAGGTAGAAACACATGCCCCCAGTACTTCTCCTGTCGATAACATCTCCAGTAAGATCACTATCTGTAAACCCATACAACATCCTACTACTCTTCTCGTTTGCATAAACCAGCCCATACTCAATTGTCCCTCGAATGTACCTCAAGATATGTTTCACAGCTTGTTGGTGCTTCACTGTGGGTTTCTCCATGAATCTGCTCACCACTCCCACAGCGTATGAAATATCTGGACAAGTGTGAGTTAGATATCGCAGACTTCCAACGATACATCTGTACTCAGTGGCATCAACAATTACTCCTTCTTCATCTCTGTCCAACTGTAACTTATGCTCCATAGGAAATTTGGACGCGTTACAATTCATCATTCCAGATTTTTCCAGTAACTTCTTGGCATATGATGACTGCTTCAGTGTAGTACGCATCTCTCCTTGGTTTACTTCTATTCCAAGATAAAACGACAATAAACCCAGATCACTCATCTCAACCGTTTGTTCATTTGCTGCTTGAATCCTTCGATTTCCTGCTTGTCTGAACCTGTCACCAATAAATCGTCAACATACACACCCACTATGAGTATACTCCCTTCTTTGTACTTCATGTACACCGCTTGCTCGTGTAAGCATCTCTCAATTCCCAACTCTTTCAAGCATCTGTCTAGCTTCGCATTCCACGCTCTAGGAGCTTGACGCAGCCCGTACAAAGCCTTCACCAGTCTATACACCATCTGTTCCTGTCCTTTCTTGACGAACCCCTCAGGTTGGATGACATAAACTTCTTCAATGAGCTCTCCGTTTAAAAACACTGATTTTACATCAAGATGATAAACTTCCCAACCTTCTTTCGCTGAAAGTGCTAGCAAGAGTCGAACCGTGTCAAGTCGTGCTACGGGAGCGAAAACTTCATCATAATCTATTCCTTTCCTTTGAACGTATCCCTTTGCGACGAGCCGTGCCTTATGTTTCACCACATTCCCATCTGGGTCCTTTTTTAACTTATATACCCACTTCAAACCTATTGCTTTATGCCCAGGTGGTAAACTTGTGAGTACCCAGGTTTCGTTCTTCTCTATTGTCTCGAACTCCGTCTTCATAGCATCTTGCCAATCCTTCTCTTTTATGGCTTCGAAATATGACGTTGGTTCCTCAGCCTTTAATAACATCAGCTCATCAATCAGCTCAATGACCTCAGTGTCATTATAAATATCTGCCAAAGGCCTGAACCTCTTAGGTTCACTGCTCGTGGTAGATGATGTTCCAACAGTTTCAGCTGTTTTGGTCATCGTAGTTTGTTGTGACGATGCCGATGACTGTGAAGTCATGGATTGCAGAGGAGTTGTGGGTTCATAATCTGCATCCACACTGTCCCCAGTTTCCGTGTTCTCGGTTACCTCAACATAGCTCCCAGGGAAAGTTACTTCACCACCTGTTTCTTGTTCCCATGACCAGAAGGCTTCCTCTTGAAATACCACGTCCCTACTGACGTGTACAGTCCCTGTTTGTGGGTCAAATAAATGACTCCCTTTTGTTCCCGGCTCCTTACCGAGATACACCACCCTCTTACTACGATCATCCAGTTTCTTGACATGTATCGAAGGTATCTTCATAAATGCAATACACCCAAACACTCTTAAGTGTGTCAGGTCCGGCTTAGTCCCACTCCATGCTTCATATGGTGTTCTTCCGTTTAAACTTCGAGTTGGTAGTCGATTGAGAACATAGATCGAATGACGCACCGCTTCACCCCAGAGATACGCAGGTAGGTTTGCTCCTCTTAGAAAACTTCTTGCCATAGCAGCCACAGTCCTATTCCTTCGTTCCACCACCCCGTTTTGCTGCGGAGTGTATGGTGCTGTGTAATGCCTCAAAATACCAGCCTTCTCACAATACAAGGTGAATTCCTTGGAACAAAATTCACCGCCTCTATCTGTCCTCAAGATCTTTATGTTTTTCTCGCTCCCCTTTTCAACTAAAGCTTTAAATTTTTTAAACATCTCGAAAGCATTACTTTTCTCCTTTAACATGTAGACCCACATTTTCTTACTGAAATCATCAACAAATAGAAGGAAATAACGATTACCTCCAGTTGTCGTTGGTGTGATAGGGCCACAAATATCAGCATGAATTATCTCGAGTGCTTTCCTCGACACAGAGCTAGTTTGATGTGGGAAGGATTTTCTGGATTGCTTCGTCATTAAACAACCTTCGCACCTGTTAAGTGGTTGAGTCATGCTTGGAATCCCGTATGCCATCTTCTCTCGCGACATTAATTCCAAAGCTTGGAAATTTACGTGCCCAAGACGAGCATGCCACAACCAAGTATCTTCTTCGGCCTTGTTAAACAAACATGTTGCTCTACTTTCTTCAAGACTGATCTTATATAGTCGATTCTCTGTCCTTTTCACCTTCATCAATAGTCTTCCACTCGCCTCGTGAATCCACAAATAATCCCCATCAAGTACGACTTTATTCCTTGCCTCAGAAAGTTGTCCCAAGCTTATAATATTATTACAGAGATTTGGGATATAGTATACCTCTTCAAGCATCCTTTCTTCACCATTCTTGCACTGGAACGCCACTGTTCCCTTTCCCTTGATACACACGGTCGATCCATCGCCAAACTTCACTTTCCCGGAGACACGCTCATCCAAGCTTTTGAATTTTCCACGCTGCCCAGTCATGTGATTGCTGGCGCCGTTATCCAAGTACCACACCTGTGACTCCTTTTGTTCACCTGCGTTTGTTCGTAGCTTTGGAACCACTCCATCCTCCTTCAGAAGCATAGATTCGATATCCATTTGTCCGACCTCAACAACCAACAAGGTTGGCTCATCTTCTTGAATTTTCGAGAGATTTGCTTCTCTCGTCATGTCTTTCTCCTTCCTTGGTTTACGACAGTCCGCAGCAAAGTTTCCCAGTGCTTGACAGTTAAAGCACCTCACTCTACTTCTGTCTCGTACTCCACAAGTACTTCCTCCACCTCGAGTCCCTTCTCTATTGGTTTTCCTTAACCATTCTTCTCGAGTCAACAAAAGCTGCCCCTCGCCGCTTTCTTTCTTCCTCCACTCATCTTCTGTCAGCAGCAATTGTCCCTGGTGTTTCTCCGTTGTCCCTCGCAATCTTTCCTCGTGGGCTTTCAAAGAACCAACGACTTCTTCTACCGACATCTCTTCCAGATCTCCGAATTTCTCAATAGCAGATGCAATCTGTAAGAATTTTGTGGGAACCGCTCTGAGAAGTTTCTTAACCACATATGTCTCTTCCACTTTCTCTCCCAACACTCGAATATTGGTAACCAGGCTGTTCAGCTTCAGATAGAATTCGTCTAATGGCTCATCGTCTTTCATGCTTAGAGCTTCGAATTCGCTCTTGAGGGTCTGGGCTCTAGCTGCTTTTACCTTGTCTGCTCCCAGGTACATGGTTTTGACAGCCTTCCACGCATCCTTGGCCGTCTTCTTTTCTGCAAGTGACATCAGGACATCTTCTGGAACTCCCTGGTAAATAACAGCGAGTGCCTTTTTGTCGACCTTGTCTTCCACAGGAGCTTTAGGGTCCTTGGGTTCGATTGCCTCCCACACTCCGTGGGCTTGCATGAATACCGTCATTTTGAGAGCCCATGCAGTGTAGTTGGTTTTGCTCAACATCGGGTAGCTGAGACCAAAGGAGCTTTTGCTTGTCGTCTCCATTTGAAGTTATGAACACCTCCTGAAACTCTGATACCAAGTATTATCCTTTTTGAGAAAGTAAAACTGTGGTACTTCTTCATTTATCAAATGCAACGTACAAAAGAAATAAATAGGCAATAAACGAGGTGGAGGTTACAAAATAGGATCCACTAATCCCACTTCTCTCTTCACTTAATGCCCGTTACGTAACTCCTACACCCACGTAAAACTCTAAGACTCAGTCTAATACTAACGGTTACTATAACTTAAATAAATAAAACATGTTTAGATCAAATACATAAAATGCAACAGATTTCACCTACCAGTATGGTAAGATTCATCGTAAAGCCGTTTATTGTCTCGGAATCCTCCATGTGTAACTTATTCAGTTGCCGTTTCAGCACCAGTACACGTGCCTTCTTGACACGATCTTCGCCAACGCGCATCTCCCTGAATCCGTCCCAAGCCTCCTTTGCCGTCTGCTTCTTCGCGATTACCATCATCACATCATCTGGCATGACTTGAGAAATGACTACCATGGCGCCGTGATCTTTGACGACGTCTGTGTATTCACATTCGATCACTGACCATACTCCTCGCGAACTCAAGATTATATTCATATTGACAACCCATGCTATAGTTCGTTTCGCTTAACGTGAGGTATTGGATCGGGACTCAGACTCCCCTTGTTGTCAGTTTGATTACTGCAATTTCCTTTGATTGATCTCCTTTAATGTCATCCATTTCTTTGACCACACAGGCTCTGATACCAAATGTAGTAACAAGATCCCTAAAATAAAGAAGCAGATATAGATACAAACAAATATATATAGACAAACAAAAACTGCGGAAATGTTAACTTCATTTCAGATATCAATACAGGGGTCTCTTTCTTATATAGAAAATATAGACAACTATTCGATCTTATCTAAATAACTACCCTAATAACGTCATAAGTTCAATGTTTATCCAATAATGATTATGGACCTAGTGAGTCTTACACGGGAGATTAAAAGGCAACCAGATTGTGCTTAGAAGCAGGTTACACTTGTTCCATTTTATTATATAACTTTTTTAGGTGGTAAGGGTTATAAAGGTAATATCTTGTACAAATCTATGGGCTGTGGCGCAAGGCGCGATAATGTGATATGTCAAATTTTATTGTCCTGCATTTCGAAATTAGGGTGTTTATGCTTTTGTTGGAAAGTTTTCGACTTCTTAGGTTTTTATCAAGTATTTTATCTTTTCAACAGGTTTGTATATTTATTTCAGGCCAAGAGAATCAATGTCGTCCGGTAGAAACAACTTGAGTTCGTGGATAGCTGTGGCTTTTGTGTCGTGTCCTATATTTTTCACTTTGTAAGTAACACTTCAACCATGGTCATGGTTTCCCAAGATGCTTGGGTTCCTGTAGTATTATATTAGCGCGAAAATTGAAGTGGAGAAAGTCAAGAACAAAAGAAAAATTGTGTTTTGCTTTAAGAGCTCATCAACTCAACAATACTCTATGGTATTTGGTAGTTTCATGCTATGCTGTAGGCATAACCACATTCCATCCAAATATTTAGAAGGTTGTCTTCAAGTAAGAAAACTTACTCTGGAGGAAGAGGATTTGGTGAAGAATTTATTTATTTGTGGTGCCACTCGTCGTAATATTTTACCTGTCTTAAAATATATTAATCCTCGTAACGTGTCTAACATGTGTAACATTTATAATGGTAGACAACAACACCGTACATTACAAAACTGCGGCCAATCAAAACTTCAATATTTGTTGGGTAAGGTGAATGAGAAAAATTAAATTGAATGTCATAGAACGGAAATTGAAGGGTCTCAAATAATCACCTAATTATTTTTTACGCACCCGACGTCTATCGATTTTCATAGGACATTTCTGGAGGTCCTTGTGATGGATAGTACGTACAGGACGACGAATACAAGATATCATTGTTCGAGATTGTTGGTGTTACGTCAACCAACATCAGATCTGCGATCACTTTCATTTTCTTGAGTCACAAAAATGTTGAAAAATAAATGTAGACATTGGAACGTTTGTTCATTTAGGCATTGGAACGTTTATGGTGACAGATAGGGAGTTGGAATTAAAGAAAAAAATTGACATTATATTTCCGAAAGTGACACGCATACTATATAGATTGCACCTTGGAAAAAATATCGTAATAAAGACTAAGAAATTTTTTAACAACGAATATGTATTACACGGATTTCAAGTGTCTTGGAATAAATACAATTGTTTATTCAGACACCGTAAGGAAGTTGAACTCCAACGTCAATGGTAAGAAAAATGAATACAAGGCATACCACAAAGCCCTCAATTACACTTAAACATGGCTCAAACCTCCTTACGGTGAAAAGTTTCTTTATGCCTATATTAACAAGCTCAAACATTTCAGCAAAACACAACGAATCGGTAAGTCAAAATAATTATAATACAGTGTAATTATTATACTATTTATTCATTTTAAATAAAAAAAAATTTGTCACGAATATTAGGGCAGAGCGTTCGCGTTCCAACTTGAAATGTTATGTGGGATGGGTTTGCTTCTATTTGATGCATTTTGGAGAATATTTGATTCTTTACTAGAGGATGCAACACACGAATATAAATGCATCGCTCGAAAGCTAAACACTAAAGCTATATAGAGAAAATGTGCTAAAATGATTCAATAAAGAGGGAATTATTAGGATTCGAATATGCAGAGCTATGCGGTAGTGCGAAAACACCATTGTACGTAAGTCATATTTCCGCAGCTATAATAAAAAACATTGTTAGATCATCACTTAGCCAAACAAAAACTACACCAAATGTTCCAAAGATTACTAAGACTCATAATACTCATAAGATTATCAATCCTCCAAAGGTAAAAATTCCATATGATACGTTTTAATAGTTTTACAACACCTCCCCAAATATTTGGGTCCATTCATATCTGGTTGCAAGAGTGTGGGTTCAGACGAACATTATGGAATTAGAGCCGTCATGCTCAAAATTTATTATGCCAAAAAATATGGGCGCATGTTAGGACCACACTAAAAGAATAAATCTTATCGGACCTACCTTTGTACGAATGTTTTTACGATGGTCGTGAAAGGGTTTGATGCTAAACTATGTTTCCTATATTGGTATGCCCTAATTGCCCATTTAAGAAAATAAATGATAATTCTTCACATTTGTCCAATGATTGTTAATGTTTTTAAATGCATGGTATATACAATTTCTAACAATATTACATATACGTTTCTATCTCCTGTGTTCTGCTCCTATGAACAAACGAAAAGATATTGACATCGCTCACGTTCACGAAAATCACTATATGAGCGTACGAGTACCTTTTATAACTAGATTTATTATATTATTCCATACTAGTATACTAATTTACTTTTTAACTGGTTCCCATATCTTCGGGCGGACCATTGCCTTTAGTTTACCCATCGTATATACAATACATTTCCAAAGAAGCTAATGGGTGGGTTCCTTCTTTACAAAAAAAGAATTTCGTCATTTATTGGTATCCAAATTCCAAAACCTCCGACTACACGAGAACCACAAGTAATGGATTTAACGATTGATTAAAACTGGGAACCAATTTTTTATGTTAACTTCATATTAAGCGTTTTTAACGTTTACTTTATGTGAAATTAAATTCGAAATGTTTGTTAGTGACACCTCTAACTTTCAAATTCCCCTTTCTTATCTTACTTTATTCTATAATAATATGTAATTTTCTAACAATTAAGCTTCTTAACAAATGAAAATGTTACATAGATAACATTGTAAAACTTAAACAATTACGACAATAATAAACAAAAATCACCTGAAATATAGATAACATAACAAACTTGAACTTGAAACAGAGATAAGATAACAAAGTGTAAATTGGAATCAATTACAAATTTTGATAAACACATACGCTTTGACCAACATTCTTTATTTGGACTGTAAATTCCTCGCCCTCTGTTATGCTTCTTTAAAATCCCCTATAAAGGCTTTCTCATGCATAGTTACCTCTCTATTGGTTGTGATGTGGTCAGGAACGTTATTCAATTGATCTTTAGTTATTATATCGGTCATAAGCCTATTGTACAACTCGACCGCAGCTTCTCGTTCTTCTAGTCGTAGGTCGAAAACCATGTGTGTTTTAATAGGCCTTAAATATTTCCACCTTTATTTAATCTCTGGCATACCACGTAAAATTTTTGCTCCCATGTAGCGGTCATCCAAAAACTCGCCATATTCTGCCCCTTCAACTAGCTTGGTTGTTTTTTTAAGATATTCATCTTCAATATTCCACACCAAGTCCATTATTTAGTATTTAATATTTTTTCCTCATGTAGAATGAACCGCTTATTTACACAATATCTAAGGATAACATTATATGATGGGACGAATCAGATAACGTAATCCATAAGATCCACTAAAATATGGACACATATGTTATCCCAAGTATAATCATGTTTCTTATCCAAACATGTGAATATTGACAAGTACATAACATTTAAAGAAATATTTGAATTCCCAGTGAGAAAATCACTTAATTCGTAGATGGGGAGAATAACATATTACGTTATGAATTTCAGAATTCAGTCCATATTGATTACATTTTCAAACATAAGAAATGCATCTAATTCTCATATACTAACTCAGAATTAGATGTGTTTTATTAAAACAGAATATAATTTCAAGATGTGATAGTGAGGCTGCCTTGGCCAATGTGATAGTGAGGCTGCCTTGGCCAATGTTTATAGACAAGTTTACAACAGCAAAGGCAATATCCGGCCTAGTGCTAGTCATGGCATACATAAGACACCCGATGGCTCTCGAGTATTCAAGTTGAGATACAACAATACCTTTATTAGGTAGAAGCTTAAGACTAGGATCTATAGGTGTGCTTACCGGAGAACAATCTTTAAAATTAAATTTATTTAATATCTTCTCAATATAGTGAGATTGAGAAATCGATATACTATTGTTCTTTCGCTTGATTCTTATACCAAGAATCATTTCAGCTGCCCCCAAATCCTTCATCTCAAAGTTAGATGATAAAAACTTCTTCGTTTCATTAACCTGATTTTGGTCAGTACCAAAAATCAACATATCATCCACATATAGACAAATCATAACTCCTTTACCAGAATTATCAAATTTGCTATATACACACGTGTCTGCTTGGTTAAGAATAAATCCATTAGACAATATCACATTATCAAATTTTTGATGCCAATCTTTTGGTGCTTGTTTCAAACCATACAAAGACTTTTTCAACTTGCATACCTTGTTTTCACAACCAGGCATCACAAACCCTTCCGGTTGTTTCATATAAATCTCCTCATCCAAATCACCATTTAAGAATGCTGTTTTAACATCCATTTGATGAATTACAAGATTGTATATAGATGCAAGTGCAATCAACAATCTAATAGTGGAAATCCTAGCAACCGGAGCATAAGTATCAAAGAAATCAATGCCTTCCCTTTGTCTAAATCCATGGATAACCAATCTAGCTTTATACCTTTCAATAGTACCATCTACTTTCATTTTTCGTTTAAATATCCATCTATTTCCCAATGATTTGCACCCAGGAGGTAAATCAGCCAACTCCCATGTATTATTATGCATGATAGACTCTATTTCATCCTGGATAGCTTCTTTCCAGAATGCAGCATCCCTTGATGCCATAGCATCACTAAAAGTCCTTGGATCATCTTCAATAACAAAACAGTATTGATATTGATAGTCAATCTTATCTCTTGACCCTTCAACTAAATATAGTTGAAAATCAGATCCGTACGACTTAGCTTTTCTGGCTCTAGTACTTCTCCTTGGTTCAGAAGGTCCAGGTACACAATTGGTACCACTTGATATATTTTCAATTTCACTTGAGTTCCTATTCAAAGAGTTTTGAATCAAATCTCTATGTCTAGGTATAGAAGTAAATCTCTCTTCATCAAATATTGCATCTCTTGACTCGATAACTGTGTTCACCGACACATAGTCATTAGATTCTAACACATAGAACCTATATGCAATGGAATGCTCAGCATACCCAATGAAGATACAATCTATACCTCTTTCACCCAAATTTTTCCTTTTAGGTTCAGTGAGTCTTACAACAGCTCTACAACCCCAAACTCTCAGATAATTTAGTGTTGGAGGCTTCTTAAACCAAAGCTCATACGGGGTCATCTTATTCCTTTTAGTAGGAACACGATTTAATAAATAACAGGCTGTTAACATAGCCTCACCCCAGAATCCTTCACTCAAACCCGAATAGGACAACATGGAATTAACCATTACTTTCAAAGTCCTATTCTACCTTTCAGCTATAAGATTTTGTTGTGGTGTATAAGGAGCCGTGGTTTGATGAATTATACCCGTAGACTGAAAATATATAGGATCATAATATTCACCTCCTCTATCCGTTCGTAGATTTTTAATCAAATCATTCTTATGTAGCTCAACTTCTTCTTTATAGATTTTAAACTTATCAAGAGCTTCATTTTTAGCATGCAACAAATAAATGTAGCAATATCTAGATGCATCATCAATAAAAGTAATAACATACTTTTTATTTCCTAATGAAGGTGTAGCATGGAAATCACATAAATCACTATGTACTAGTTCCAATATTTTGGAAACTCGGTTAACATTATTGAAAGGTTTTCTAGTTATCTTAGTTAACATGCAAGTTTTACATTTTTCATTATTTGCATCAACAGGAGGAATAAGGCTCATTTTAGACATGTCTTTTATTCTTTCATAATGAACATGTCCTAATCTAGCATGCCATAATTCTGTTTTATTTATATTTCTACACACACTAGTAGAAGTCATGCAAACAGAATCATTTTCGAACGAAACATTAATATTTAACATAAACATACCATTACATAAATATCTGAATCCCATAAATACACCATGTTTTGACAAAACATATTTGCCACTTTCGTACACTTGTTTGAAACCACAATTGTTTAAAACAACTCCAGACAAAAGATTCTTTCGAATCCCAGGAACATACAATACATTGTTCAATAATATGTACTTTCCAGAAGTAAATAGTAATTTAACATTTCCTAGTCCTTTGATTGGTTCGGTAGCAACATTTCCCATCTTAAGTGAAGGTCCATCTTCAATCGGTTGAAAATTACTAAACCATCGAAGATCTTTACATACATGACTTGTTGCTCCCGAATCAACCCACCAAGCAAAATCATCATCCTGCACATAAAATGCTTCAGATATTAGAGATATATAATTTTGACCAGAATTAGAATTCTGAAATAAAATCTGACCTTGTTGCTTATCAGGATCCTTAGATCCACTTGAACCAGCATTGTGTCCACTTGAACCAGCATTGTTCCCACTTTGACCAACATTATTTTTGCCTTTTCCAACTCCACAATCCCTTCTAAAGTGACCAGGTTTGCCACATTTCCAGCATGTTATTTTAGGCTTTTTGCTGTTGAAATTACTGTTTTTGTTGTTTCCTTTAAACTTTCGTTTATTCCCCTTATCTGTATTTCCATTCTTAAAGAATCCACTGCTTTCAGCCATATTTACAGATGAGTTTCCCACTTGGTTTTTACCCTTGGGATTACTTAATTCATCTTGAGCCCTTAGAGACTCTTCAATATTAAAATGACTACCAAGTTCGACTAGAGTCATTTCTTCCTTGTTGTGTTTCAGTGTGTGTTTAAAATCCTTCCACGAAGGAGGCAATTTGTCAATAACAGAAGAAACTGAAATACATTCGTCCATTTTCATATTGTGTTGAACAAATTGACCCAGAATTCTTAGTAGTTCATTATACTGTTCCATTACAGGTCTAGAGTCAACCATTTTGTAATTTATAAAATTACTAACCAGGAACTTCCTACTAGAAGCATCTTCTGCCATGTATTTTGATTATATAGAATCCCATAATTCTTTTGCAGATTTGACATTTTGGTATACATCAAACAAAGTATCAGACATACCGTTTAATATATGGCCTCGGCAAATGTAGTCATCATTCTCCCACTTGCTGCGCCTCCTCGTTTGTTCCAATGTTTCATTCTCAGTGATCTCTGGCCAGGGGGTACTCAAGACATACACAACCTTGAGTGTAGTCAACAGAAAATGCATCTTTTTCTGCCATCGTCTGAAATCATGTCCTTCGAACTTGTCTAACTTAGCGAATTTACTTGTCATCTCCTTCGCAGATTCTCCTCCGTTCGTCATCTCTATCTTCATCAACAAGACCAGAATATTTCAATAAAATGTAGAAAATAGTGTTTCGTTTCCGGATAATCTCTGAAGTCTTGTAAACAATTTCTTATTGAAATATTTTTGGGGTTCTCCAAAAATTTCAATTGGATAAAATCAGAGATATATACTTTGAACAGAGAGGATGAAAATGATATATTCTTCTTTTCAACAGAACCCATATTTATAAATTCGACCAACCAAAAACAGTTTGGAAGTTAGGGCAGTTAGGGTATCTTAATTGTTTTTGTAATAAAACGGCTATAATTTCAAATTTGAATAAAACGGTCAAATTTTCAATTTCGAAATTCTATTGACTTGGAACAATAGCCGATTTTCACTTACGAACTGATTGTACTTATCTCGTTACCTCATTTGATAAGAGTTCCACTCTAATAAAGGGGTTAAACACTTTTTCTCTTGAACTCATTTGTACTTGAATTTTCTCTCTCTAAAAACTCTCTAACTCTGTCTCTCTCTAAAAAAACTCTTATAACAATTTACTAAGGTGAAATCTTAACTTATCAAAATGTAACTAGTTTGGATATATCCAAACTTACGCACAAATCTGACCGGTTGATACAACTCAGTTTTGTTCATGAATTTTAATCCACCCGTAAACCATGCTAGCTCTTGAACCAGTTTGAAGATGCGTAAATACTCGTACAGATGGAATATAACATTTAAGAAAAAATAATTGAAAATAACATATGAAAATATATTTAAAAATATGATATATAGAATGAGTAAGAATATAAACGTACATTATAGATATCAAAGCGATCAAGCATCAATCTAAACAAATCAAGTAGCCTTAAGAAATATTTTGTCGATTTGTTAGGTTTGGGCGTTACCCACATACGCATGCCTGGCATTTGGAAACAAATCATTCTAAATGAGGTGGTTGAAGTTGGGTGAAGTTGTCGAAAATCCAGCATTTTGGTGGTTGGACAAATTCGATCATCGTCTTGCTTGAATCTTTAGGAGACACACGCAACCCGATATATAACTCGACAAAAATATGCATTCCTCACACATATATGTATGCAAGCAATCCACTTTCATATAGTAACCATTTTTCCACAAATAGGCATGACCCAAATTGATAGGGTACATAGGCCTTCGCGCATCATTGATAATCAATCCTCCTTATTTGACCATTTACATGTGAAAAATGCTCATTGGTGAATCGATTTTTTAGACAAGTCAACCTTAGACCGATACCTTTGTATGCTTTAAGATCCGCTGAAGCTTCCGCATAGAAATCCTCGAAAACGTCTTGTATCAATTTTGTATGTTCCTCGTGATCATTAATTATACACACCTCTAACAATCTACCGCATATTGATAAACCAGTAGTTATGGCTACATCGTCAAGAGTGACTGTCATCTCACCAAACACAAAGTGAAACGATGTAGTCTCAGGATGTGACCGTAAAAAACAACTACCAAAAGTATGTTCGTACTCCAATGATGAATGGCGTCTGAGAATGGCCTAAAAAGTATGGACTCGACAACCTGACGAACATTGTTCTGGTCTGTCAGCTTCCAACTATTGACCGCATTTCCAGTGGAAAAAATCTACAAAGGAAGACCCTCTCTTTGGTGATACAATTAATGATACATTAATATCAAGAAATTGTAATTATATACAAACTAAATTATAACAAAGAAACAAAAATTCGTACTCATCCATGGTAAACATGATACGCCATATGCTTTGTAAAACCTTTGTAACGTCGTATGTGAGAAAATTGTGTAAGAAATACCTCATTCTTTCCTAGAACCCCGTCGATTATATCTCACGGATTGAGACATAGGTTCAGGACGCGCAACATCAAGTGGTTGCGGTTCCTCAACAATATATGGCTCATGATCTGCATTTATCGCAGATGATGAGGACCCTAGACTAATGCTTTTTAGTAGTTTTGTGTCCCATTCTAAAACATTAAAAAAATATAAGTACTATTATTAATATCATTTTAAGAAAAATCACATATAAGTTTTGTTAACAAACGTATGTATTTTCGAGTGGCTATCTCAGAATTACCTTTTTTATATAAATAACATATAATTTTGAGACAGCCACTCACTATTACATACTTTTTAAAAAAATTATGTGATTCATTGTTAGGATCTCGGAATCACATGCAATGTTTAAACAAACTTAATAAACACACACTAATCATACCAAAAAACACCATTGTTAGCAACTTGAAACATATCAACTAACATACACTATATAGCAGCATTTACACATCAAACCAAAACACCACAATTACCAACTTCAAACCTATCAAGAAATAGACACTATATAGCAACATAAACACATCAAGCTAAGACACTATATACATCAATATAACATGTAATAGATGATCTAGAATACATGAAACCAAGAAAATATATACATCAACTAGTAAACATCATATATCAACATATATATACAATACACTATATACATAAACATAACATGTAATAAAGGGGTATGGTTTACATCGATACAAGACACTATATACATAATACCAAGATAGAGTATACATCAACTAACATATATTATATAGCAAGTACTGTAAATAAACAAGGTAACTCCCGAATGAGACATCAACATAAAATGTAATAGATAATAAAATTCTTGAAATAAGAAAAAATATAAACCTTCATAAGAGGTTTTACTAGATTTCTTTGAGGCTGGAATAAATCTGAAGTGAAGAGCACCTGAATTAGCGACAAAGATAAATCATAGAGTTTACAAGTTATATAGTTCTTTAAACAGAGGGCAAGTTTACAATTCTTAAATGGTAACAAGATCTACAAGTTAATCACTTAGTAAACAAGTTTACAATTCTTAACTATATCAAGTTATAACAGTTTATTAAATTATTCAATTTACAGAAAAAACCAAGATTTATTTGTAAACAAAATCAACCTTATATACCAAGGTAGATTTGCTCGAAAAAGATTTCAAATGTGCTTGCGATTAGGAACCTGAAATGAAAACAAACAAAAATCGCGAATAAACAAAAATCAAACCAATTAACACAATGAAATGAGCTTGTAATTCGTAATAAACAAAAAAGAACCAAAAACTAAACCCAATCAACACAAGAAAAAATATTTAAACCATAAATCGATATTATTAAACTACTAAATCGATATGTAGGAGCTTGATAAACAATTAACGGGTATTTTTTGCATATAGAGTTTATGGAACTCGATTTTTCCTACATATCGAGTTCTAGTAACTCGTTATGCAGAAAAAAGTCATAGATTTAAAAAGAGATTTTATTCAATATTCCAACCCATAGATTGTTTTGAAAAACACAATACTAACGACATATTTTTAGTTTTGGAACTCGAGAGATTGCTTCAAAATTGTTTGGGGATATGGTGGGTATCAATAAATATGGTGGGTAGAAGATTGCTGGAAATAAATATGGTTAATAGAAATAAATATGGGTCATATTAATGTGAGGTGAACTCTCCATTACCCCATCAGATTTATATAAACTTGAAACAAGAGATTTAAGATTGAGAATTTTCCTTCGTCTCCATCTAGGAGAGGACCCTATAGGGAGATACTTTTAGAAATTTTTATTTTTCAATATTTTTAGAATTAATCCAACCACACCAAATTGAAGTAGTTTTACTATTCACTATGGACCAGAGGTGCTTAAGTGCGACTCCTAATTCTAAAAATCTTGTTCTATTATCCCAATGTCCCCATAAAACGAAGGCAATATGACTTTTTTCCATTCAATAGTAGCACCCGAGATATTCATTTTATGGTCGAGCCAAAGTAAACATATACTAAATTTGGAGAGTTCCTTTAATACCCTATAAATGAGTATAAACATGGATGACCAGTCGATTAGGCATGACAATAAAATTTCCTCAATAAGTTGTAATCTACCAACGTATGATAGAAGTTTTGAAGTCCATGATCATATACTAGAAATTATTTTTTCATAAAAAATTCGACACTCATTGTATGTTGGCCGACTAGTTATTAAAGGAACACAAAGATAACAAATAAGAAAGGTTCTATTTTCAAATCCAAGAATGCTAGTTAGTGTAACGTGATGCGCACTACTAGATAAAAACTTTTTACAACCCGTCATATAATCTGTTGATAATCTATTATTATGAGCAACTGATTTTGTAATGAATTTTCAACAGATCCAAAACATGGATCAAACCGGTAAAATGTTGGGCTCATTTAGTTCAATATATGTTTTGTAAAGTAGGTCCAATAAATGTGTAACATTGAAGGTATTTTATATAATAAAAATAAATAGTCTTAAGCTTAGTAAAATAATGAGGTGAAATATGAAAAATAGACTAACCATGTGGTCTTTGGGCCCACCACCATCACTACATAAAACAATGTACCCTTTTGAGAAATAGTGAGTAATAATTATTATATTACTACTTTTGAAACTTATCTATCTAGAATTTATGTCTTTCTCTCTGAATATCTGTGTAACCTACAAAATATTTTTTAAACACTTTTCTCATCATGTATGTTTGGCAGTCATTAGTGGCGATCTTAATGAGAGCTTAGAATATTAACCAAATATATCATCCAAAACCACACAGTTACTAAGCTCTATTTTGAATCATTGACAAATGAGTACCGAAACTTAGGCATACTTTGTTATTGCAGAAATTTATGCAATGACGGACGAGAAACAAAAATATGTAGAACAATGGCATTTTGACGAACACCAAATTTGATGTTGATTGCATCCTAAATTTTGGGAGATAACAAACAACATAACCAAGGATGTTGATCAAGTCATTGTAGAGAGAGATGCTTACCATAGAGAAGAAGATGCGGTTCTTATCGAGACTCACGTGGAGCCGGAGAGGTAATAAAATTCATAAAGACCATCTTTAATAAGCTTAAACGAATGAGTCTTGCCACGACAGAATATCATAAGATCACTCGTAGAGTAGAATTTAAACATAATGAGCTTGTGGCACTTCTAGTAGAATTTAAAATTTATGTCGCTACTTTTAATATTTCAAATATGACTTTCAGAAGTAGGACAAAAAAAAATAAGGCGGACCCCTTGATGAAAACATTTTTGTCGTGGATTTTTTTTTTTGGGGGGGGGGGGGTTGTCGCTCTTTATAGTGGAAACTAATGTTAACAAGGATATCAAGAAGAAGGTGTTAACAAAAATTGTCAAAGACTTTACAACGTTGTTTTTAAGGAAATCTTTAGTCTTTTTCAATTCGTTTTGATGGCTTTGAGTTGTTCTTGGGAAATGAGTATGTTATCAAATATGTTACTCCCATGAATAAAAGTAAATTTAACCTGTCGACATGATTACTGAGTTTTTCATTATCTTGGCTAGAATATGGAAAATTAATGGGTCTCAAATCTAAGGTAAAGGGAGGGGTGTCAGATTTTAGGATAAGAGCGAGAAAGTTAATATTCCACGAGATATCAAGGGATTTAGATTTGATAAATTAGTAAACCTCTTACATAAATAATGTCCCATAATATTGCATAAATATTTGTAAAACCCAATATTGTAGTCATCTTGCCAAGGGCTTTGTTAGTGTAAATACCAAAGAGTGTAGTATTTTTTTCCTTGTTAGAAATCTAACAGGTCATTTGGGTTTTTTTTTCTAGTTTGACTTTAAAGGTAATGAGAGACGAAAGACGGATATATGAATGTGGCCCTTAGAACTATTAGACCCTAAATAGATAGAGAAATAGTCTATGAAAGCGTTTGCAACACCTTAGAGGGGGTTTATGAGTTCCCCTTGGTCATTAATGATACAAACAATGTTATTATGTATAATTTGATATTTGAGACTTTCGTGAAAATTTTGGTATTATGCCCTTCAAGCTTAAGCCAAGAATCTGTAAATTTTTTATGTAAGAACGACTTAAGCTTGAAGCTTGAAGGGCATGATACATAAAAAGAATATGAAAGAATGACTTAAACCGATGAAGATGAAATTCGATGCGGATTTAATCTCCTCATATGAAAAAAGAAGATTCAGGGGGACGAGAGCTAATATCGGTTTCTCAGAGGAAATAATATTTCGAGTTTTAGATATGCGAGTTACACGAATTATTTTGCGGTCTTCTCAGTTTAAAAAATAAAATGTTTAAATGTAGTGGAAATTGGGATGGAGTTTCTAAAAACAATTTTAAAAAATATTTTGAAAATAGTCCTAATAAAACTAAAAATTAAGACATGAAAATATAAATTTGCGAAAACTATATATGATAGAATTATAAAAATAAATGTATTATAAAAAATGAAAAGTGACTATCTTTTTATTTATACTATTTTAATAAAAAAAATAAAAGAGTGATTCAATATGTAAAAGTAAACAAAAATAACTCTTTTAGATGTAATCACGGGACGGATGGGGTTTCAAGTATAAAACGATTCTATGTAACAAGAACCATTTGTATTTCCTTTCATTTCAAGAAGAGGTATTTTTTTATTATTTTAATCCGTTTGCTCCGATTTTGTGCTGTTCTTTCATTTTTCTTTTTCTTTTCATCTGTCTCATTTAGTGGATTGTTTATTTAGGTCGATTATACATAAATGCATCTCGCTTCATGGATTGTTTATTTAGGTCGATTATATATAACTGCATCAACATTATTATATCAACTCTTTTCAGATTTAAGAGGTAAATATATTGAATATTTTTATAATATACTCCCTCCGTCTCTTATTATATGTCGTTTTAGCAAAAAATATTTGTCCCACAATAATTCTCGTTTCCAAGTTTCGAGGTAGCATTGATGGTTGTTTACCATTTATATCCATTCTCATATTAATTATTTGCTCTAGTCTTTTCATTGTACATATTAATTGAGAAGGTTATTTATGGCAACTAAACTTACTTTTTACAATTTCAAAACTAATAATGACATTTCTTAATTAATGTGCCTCAACCTATAACGTCATCTATAAAGGGAGTATATTATATAGATCAATAATAGTATATGAATTAACTAGTATAATTATGGATTTGTCATAAAAAGATGGAGGAGAACCATCAAATTAGTGAAGTTCCTTTACCAAATTCTGCAATGATAATTTATTAAATCGTAAATATAGTCTATCTAGTGTTCCATCGGTCCCTAAGTTTAAATTCTTTAGATGGATGAAAATACTTATACTTTATCTAATACAATTCTAGCAAGTGATCCGATTCAATCTCACGAAGATTGTTTTTCAAAATGGCCTCCAGATTTGAAGTCAGTTCAACATAATATTTCTTTTTCTTATTTAGGGTACTTTCTTTTTCTTGACAAAAGAGCTTGTCCCAACTTCTAGGTGAGAAGATTCATGAGCCAACCTGGAAGTTCCGTTAGGAGGAACAACTCCGATAGGTTGAGTTTCAACATGGATTATACTTCATTCTTCTTGGTTATTATCCTCGTCAATCAAGTGTTTTTCTTTCCACTCTAGAATGGATTTGACCGATAAAACTATGATATTTTTTGTTCAAACAACCTTTGATGAATGATTCCGAGGAGTGACCACAGGATTCATTTGAGGAGTACCTTGTTGTGTGTTCTGGAGAGTAGGAACAGAAGACACGAGTTTTATCTTGTTAGATCTTTTAATTGTTGGCTCCACAGATTTCTTCCTCTTCGATCTGTCACCTTTAGCTTTCTCAGTTACTTGATGTTTATCATCTATCAGAAGAAACATAGAAATATTGCTAGAGTCTTTAGAAAGACCAAGGTAACTTTTGGTACGCCTCGAACAAGTCTGATCGGGGGCTGAATAATAAGAAGATATGATGGAATGTTAGTACCTGAAGTTTTTGCCAACTCGGAATGCTTCTTTATAGGAAGCCACTGACCTAAATACGTTGTTTGAAGAATTTCCAAGGCACGAGACTCCTCTTTTATACCAACGGTTTTCCTTTTTTTAAGCTTTGTTTGCAATTTTGAACCACTCCCAAAGTTTATATCTCTCAAGACCTTCGAATTCCTTAGGCATGAAAGGTCAAAGTAAACGTCTACTATAGCAATATGTTTCTCTTACTAAACTAAAATTTTCTTTATGTCTCTATAGATGGAAAATTCAAGTAACTTTGAAGTTGTGAGCGGATTCACATATTTATAGATAAAGTGTGGGCTTCTACATTTTATGAAGGCCCAGTAGGTGAAAAGGTTTGTTTAGATAACGGGTACCTAGAAAAATGAAGAATTTTTGGGATAGCTATTTTACCTATAATTCAAATCACACATGTATCGAGAAGTGTAAAGGGTTTCGGACAAGTCTCTTCACATACATAATATTCTGGAAAGCATGTTTGTATAAGGAAGCAACTGACACATACATTAAATTACATCACCAATCTAAAATATTTTTGACATAGAGATAGAGCATAGCATGTGTGTCGACCGTTAGGAACCACCTCGATACATGGCCTAAAACAGATGACGCATGAGTATGAAGTCATCATTACTTATTATGAGGTCAATAGTTCGACCATTTACATGTGGAAAAAAATTCAGTGAGGTGCAAAAGAAGAATAATTCGATGAGAACCCAGTGGAAGGATTATTCGAGGAGACATACCCGAGAAAAATATCCGCTTCTATGAATTAGTCTTTGTTCGAACATCTTTGCAAGGACTGGGAGGGGCTAATGATAAAGGGAGGAAATATTGTGTGGAATAAGTAAAATTACACAAATAAAGGAGTTAAATTTATGTAATAAAGTATTGGGTATAAATTTGATAATTAAGTATTGTTAAGGGTATCGTGTGTAATAATTAATATTTATGTTTATGATTAGTAAAGTGGTGGGGTGTAAAGACTAACATAAGAAATGGTAAATGTGTAAATTAAGGATTTATTATTTGTACTATATAAAGGACCAACTCTTTTTGGGAAATGGGTCTAATCATTAATTAATTATTATCACATTATCTATTTATCTCTTTCTCTCTTTACTTATCTTGTTTCTCTCTCTAAAATAATCTCATACAAACATTTTTGTGACAAATAACTCTCGTACGAGCATTGTTGTGACTAATAACTTCACTAACAAATCTTGATAATTATCATGGTAATGTGAATATAGAGACAGATTCTGAGATTCATGTTAATGTTCTATCTACGGGTAGTTATCATAAGCCTCTTGAACCTATATTTATTTATTACAGATATTTAATCTCTTCCTCTATGGTCGTTTCTTGCATTAATTGGGTCTAAATCATACTGCAGATTGGTTAGCCAAACGGTCCTTAAACTGTAAAATGAAAATAAATTTAACAATAAACAAGTTTCTTATGAGCTGAATGCCATAACTTTCCTTGAAAGTGTTGGCCTTGGTTACATTAGAGACAACATATAAATTATTTTAGTGTGTTTCATGTTACTGCAGGAATCGTGAGAAGAATTATTGCATAGATTTTTATTTATTTTATATCAGGTCTCTAAATTGGATTCATCAAATGGCTGTGTCTGTGTAAAATGTTTACATGGTTAGTTGTCTATTTGTTCACATAGTGTTGAATGGAGCTCCAAAGGTGGGTGAATATCTATGAATTTTGAATTATTCAAATATCGTCCTTGCAGTTTGGCCTCTCTCTGGATTTTTAAGCTTAAGATTCAGTTTTTTAGCATCTATGTACTCTATTGAGGTCTTCAATCTTTAGATCATCTTTAAGTTTAAGACTATCTTCATCAGCTACCATGTCAAGTTGAAATCTCAGTCTCTAATTTTTTTCTCTCAGTTTCAAGCTTTGGGGTCTAATCTTCTCTTGCATTTCCTCGAGCACCCTGCAAGCCTAATCTCTAAAGCTTTCAGGCTGAATTTCGCAAGCTCTGTTTTCACTTTCTAGATTCACCCCTGCTGCACTTTTAGTTTTGTTTTGTTCCTCTCGATGATTCCAGCTTCAGAATGGATCTGAAGCTCCCATGGCCTATCTATTTCAAAGCTTCAAATCTCTACTTGTGTATGGAAAAATTGACGATTCATTTCAATCCTTGTTCCATACAAGCTGTAGAGGTTGAAGCCTTATCTCCCTTCTGTCGAAGAAACTCTTCTCCATCTAAAATTTTGTTTTGGTGCTTTTTTGCACACTTTGATTCGCTCTATCTTGAAGTCTTTCATAGATCGTATTATTTTCAAAATTCAGGCGGGACGGTTTGCCATTAGTTTTATTTATTTGGCGCTAGATTATTTGTAATCAAATAAGGATTTGTATCCTAAAAAAACTATAGTTACTCCTAAAAAAATAAAAATAAATCTTATTAGATCATCAAAATGACTAGCTTTGATGTATGAATGGATGATAATACTAAAATATGCTAGTGGAAGAGTATCTAAATTGAAACCATATTGTAAAAAATTCAGTCTATCTCTCTCTTGTGATATTCTTTTAGATGTAATAATTTTGGTTTTTTTTTATTTATAATTTGATAAGAAACATATTGGTAATGTTGCAAGAAGTGTCCTAGTCTGCTGATACTTGATGAAGAGCCATTTGCGAAGACATTGAAATCATCCTCAAATGTTAGACAAGGTTTTGAAGTTCAAATCCTAATAGCATATCTCATTTCTTGCATTATATTGACTATATATATATATATATATATATATATATATATTAGATATCTTATGAAATATTCCTCAACAATGATGAAAATACTTGGGGATAGAGCATCCCATTGTCTTACACCATTGGAGGACTTGAAGTATCCCTTAAGTTCTTTATTAATTATAATCGAGAATGTGATTGAATGGGAGGTCCTTCAATATTAGTATTCCAATTTAGGTCCATACTAAGAAATTGAGGGTGTAATACCAACATATTTTGAAATTTGAAAGCTTATTTTATTTTCATTGTTCCAATAAATAATGAGACGCGTATATGAGTATGATCAGACTCAATCCTCGTCAAATGTTTGACTTTAGTTTCATCAAAATAGCTTGACCAATCAGAATTATACAGGGCTCTATCAAGCATTTTTCATTTCTTGTTGTATGTCCATGTGTATTTAGACCTTATATATATATATATATATATATATATATATATATATATATATATATATATATATATATATCATTGTTAAATTGATCTAGAACTTTCAAAACATAGGATAAATGAGGACATCTGCTCTTAGACATTGTAGATAACATGCAGATCTCCAACCACAAGCCATTCCATTGAGTTATTAGTTAAGTCTATCAAACTTTTCCAAACTTTAGTTCTTTTGGACCATATGCAGTTAACATAGGCTATGGTTATAAAAAATTGTTTATCCAATAAATTATGTTTAATTTTAGCATTAAACGGTGGATCATTCTCAATAATGTTTACACTAAAATCTTCTTTCCAAATTTACTATATTTTGTTATTATAATTAGCAACACTATCTTCTTTATTAATTGATTTAAATATATAAAATTATTTACATATGCATATTACATAATTTTAAGTTATATATAAGAAATCAATGTGCTCGTGTATTTGGTATTTTTATAAAACTTAATCAATTAATTGTTGGTTTTAAAAACGATAATTACGATAATCGTTTTGATAAGTTCAAATTAACGATAACCAGTTGGATTTTAGGTTTACTAATAATTAGAATCTAATTTTTAAAAATAATTCTCCTAGAAACATAAACATATAACAAAACTTCAATGAATCATTAGTTATTTTTAACTTTCAAAACTCCATATCTTACACACACAAACACGTAATTTGCAACTAAACATCAGTTGTATTTCGTTGTCAATTTACACGTAATTTAAAAAAAATTGATAGATCTAGTCTGGTTCGTCTTGAAAGAACAAAACCAATTATATTTTTAAATGTTTTTCTAGAACTACGTTTTAAAGGATGAGTATTTATAAAAATACAAAAAATAAAAACCTGATTAAAAATATTTTAAACTACCGACTTATTATCTTTACCATATGATTTTTCATATTTTATCAAATATTTTATTATTATTGATGAATAAATTTGATACTAGAAGATAGTTAGTAAATTATTTTTTGAAAATGGTTTTTTCTTTTATTATTTAAATACAAATGATACTCATCCCGCGATGTAAAAGTTTATTACAGTAATTTGTTTCTGCCTTTTGTTCTATAGGCCGTAAAAGGAATTCAAAAAAGTCTATTGGATCTGACTCGTTAAATTTTTTGGCGAATAGATTTTATGGCCGATTAATTCTTCAGATTTTTTCTCTCGACGATGAAGATTTCACTTCCGATTTCGATAATGATAATGACAACTGGATTCGAGACTGTGATGGGGAGCCATTGGATCTGGGAGACTGTGATGGGGAGCCATTGGATCTTGGATTCAACGACGAAGATGGGAAAAACGGCCATGGTATTAATGGCGAAAACAATGTATCCGATACAAAACAGAAGAGTGATCAAGGCGGTTCTATGGCAAAGTTTAGTAATAGTGTGAGGACGAGTTCAGCTTGTTATCGTTAGTGTCTGCTATGAATCAAGTTCATAGCTAGTACCGGACTAGAACACAATCAATAGTATAACCTTTTATGTACCAGCGAAGGAATCGTATATCTAGGAAACTTTAATGTAATATATATGCTTCTTACCTACTTTTATGTAATTTAAATGCTTCTTACCTCATTTAATATTAAGCCCCAGCTAGCCGAGTTGGTTGAGTATGACATTCTTATAACCAAAAGGTCATGAGTTCGAGTCCCTCTACATACTCTTTTTTGGCTGAGTCTGTCACCTACCTCTTTTTCATAAAGTATTGATTACATATATTCTATTTCCAGCCAATAAAATAGTAAACTTTTTGCACAAGTTATTAATTCCACCAATCAATTTTTTTCTTTTATTCTTTTAAAATCATTTTTACTTTTCTTAATACCCGTGCAACAACCTTTAAACGACTAATATTATGTAAGGTACGGAATATTATAAAAGCTTAATAAGGGTAAATCAGATTTACTAACCTGAAATAATAGAATCAATAAAGACGCTAAAACTGACCAAAACTGAAACTACTGCCAAAATTGATTTCAAGGGAAAGAGAATAGAAACTGTTATCAAATCAGACCTTTGAAATCCTTTGAGATCCAACTGAGATATTGACAATGGAAAGACGACATATGCTTTTGAATCCCATTCAGCGGACACAAAGATGACTTCCGATACTGTTTGAGGTTGATCAAGAAGAAGTAAATAGATTTAGCAGAAAGTATTTCATAATGGAGAGACTCAATCAAAAATAATAGATGACTCAAAAATAAGAGGTGGACATGAAATTCAAACAACTTTATGCAAATGATTTGATCATAGTTAAAAAGGAAGAACTACGTCTTCAAATAAAGATTCATGAAAGCACAACATGTAATTTGCAACAAGTGTTGAAATTTTCTTTTTGACTCAACTTATTTCCACCGTTGTATCATGTGTCCTCTAATACTTTTAGTAACCAAATTCAACCTTAAATATCTACAAAATTTTATATTTACAAACAAAACCATCGACAACATTAATCCATTAGAAGAAGGATTAAAATATGTTTTATTGTATATTTGCTAAAATATATGATATACTCAGTCTCGTTTTTTAGTTAAATGTCTGCATGTGTTTTATCTTTGTTTGATTGTGGCATTGGAAATGAGAGAGATAAGTGATATTATTATATATACTACTCTTGATGAGGTTTGCTTCATTTGGTGATTTTTTTTTTCCACTAAGATTTTCAAGGTCTTTCTTTCATTTGATGAGTTTCATGTCTTTTGTAAAAAAAAATTATACCGTTTCTTGCTGTTGTGTTAAGTGAGTTGTAATCTATTTACGTTTAAGTAATACAAAAGTTTTGGCTAACCTAGTTTGCTGATTTTGTCCAATTTTTGAAGCTTTTATTTCATGTATTTGTTAATTCCACCTTGATTGTAAAATGTAATAGAAAATTGATTACTAAGAAATATTTTGTTATATTTTTTTTTATTGCTTGAAATCTGGTATAGAATTGTTGGGCTACCTAGTAAATAAAGCATTGGACCATTGATGTTTATTACTTCATAAGATTACATTGTTAGGTTTGAGCTTGAAAATATGTTTTTGTATTGTCTGGATAAGAAAAAGATCATTATCCTTTAGTCAAATTATCGTTACCATCCCTATCATTTGCCTACGATCCTATATTCAGGTTTTAAAAATTTTGTGCATTTTTATACAACTTGATTCATAATAGAGTTGACAGGCGAAGTGTTAGAGTTATTCTACTATAGAATAATATAAGCCACTAAATAGTAAAATATATAATTAATGATTGAGTTTTGGCCAATGATGGTGTCTATATTTATCAATCTTCGAAGCCTGTTTGATAGGTTTGTTTTTTTAATCCTTTATAAAGTAATACTCTAAACCTGTCAACTAACTCCAATATAGAAAAAGTAAAATATTGTTTGATTTGATGATTAAAAGACTCAGATGGAGTCGAAGCCATAGAACCATACCTCTTGCTTTTAAAAAAAGCACAAACATATTTATTTGAAGGTAAATTTTCACAAAAACTAACAACGTTGTGACCTTCTTGTTATCCATATATTGAATGTACAAACTCTAGATGGAAGCATACACACTTCTTTTAAACATGTGAACCATCTTATCCTTAAATATTGTTAACGTACCACTCTAAGAGTACCTCACATTATTTATAAGATGATATATAAAGTATACATGATAGTAATATGGAGATAAAGCAGGTACAACACTAACAATACCCAGATGGCGATCACTAATAAATGTCATTTGCTTTTCCAAAACATGGGGTTTTAACATCTCCAAAAACCATAACCAATTTTTAGTATCTTTATCCCCAACTGTATAAAATGCAACATAAAAGATGCTTGAAAAAAAGATATGGAAAATATATTATAAATCATTGTTATATATGTTAATTATACCACCAGGTTTTGCATCTATCATATTGATTATGTAAAATTTCACATTTTCATACTGATTATCTCTAATTCTGCATCTTTCATAAACAGTTTCGCATCTATCATATTTGGTATATGCATGGTTTCGCATTTGTAGATATAACATAAGAAAAGTAACAGGTTTTTTCAATATAAAATATTACATAACAAAAAATCAACATTGTTACCATCTTTAGTTATGTGAAATAGCAATACCCCTTTATATTTCCTCATTAACAAGTTTCATCTGTAAATAAAACTCGACGACAAGAAATAAAATCATGGAGACATTAACCAAATGCTACCAAACAACGCTTGAAGGCATTGGTTTCCAAAGTATACTTTACTATGTAATCACTACTGCTCTGAAAAATCTTCAATGTTTTGAAATTACTCTTAAGTAGTGTTTGAATATTCAGTGTATTAAGTTTCCTTGTATAGGCCTCTAAGTTCTCTATATATTGAGAGCCTAACTATTGAGTTAACATCTCTAATGCATCAATAAAACAAAAAGGAATATTTTCTAATAAACACAAAACCCTAGCCGCTTCCTGCGGCTACTTCTCTCTTTGTTTTTTAACATGGTATCAGAGCACATGTGTTTCTAGGAATTTTGAACATCTTCAACAAAGATGGCTGGCAATAAAGTCGTGGTCAGTCAATTCTCTGATGAATTAACAATGCAGATTGCTGCCATTCTGAGAAATGGTCTCGGAACACAACAACAAACAACTAACCCCGAGAATTTATCCCTAGGGATTAAACTCGGTGGTGACAACTATGCCCTATGGGCAAACCTGATGAGGAAAAAAATTGGGGGAAGGGGAGATTTTCTCACATTACAGGGGAGCCAACACCTCAATCCAAAACTGGCAAAACATACACAAGGTGGGAACAAGCTGATCAATGTGTTTTCACATGGATTATCCATAATCTTGAATCCATCTTGGTGAATAATGTCTCGCAATATCCCACTGCAAAAGCCCTATGGGATGGGTTAGCCACCACATACAGTTCTGGCACAGATTCGTTACAAGTGTTTGACCTTCATAAGAGGGCTAATTCATTAAGACAAGGGTCTGATACACCAGAAGACTTGTCGAACAAACTGCAGAACATTTGGATGTCTATAGATATGCGAGATCTGAACCCTATGAAAGACCTAGAAGACATTAAAATCTACAATAAGAAGACTCAAGAACAAAGACTCTAACAATTGCTAATGACGATTAATGACAAGCTGGAACCAGTCAACAGAGATATCCTAAAAAAGGATCCTCTTCCTTCTGTGGAAACAGCATATGCTACAATACGAAGGGAAGTGGCCCGGCTTAATACACTAAAATCAAGTTCTTCTCATAGTGACTCGATTAAAATTGGAATGGGTTTGGCTGCTAAAGATTCTGCACAAAGCTTTAAATTCTGATCCAAAGAGAAAGAAGATAAATCCAAGTTGTATTGCACTCATTGTGGGATGAATAAACACACTAAAGAGACATGTTTCCAGCTGGTTGGCTATCCAGAATGGTGGGAGGACAGTCATAAGGAGAAAAATAACCAGCGTTTCAGATCTAATGTCCAACGGGCTTCGTCTACAAGTGGCGGTGAAGATCCGACTATAAATGAGCAAGGAAGTGGTACTGGTTTTGGAGGAATGGCGACGAAATCCTATGAAAAACTTGGAGGTAAAGGGTTTGAGAAATCAATGAATTGGATCTTTGATTGTGGGGCTACAGACACCATGTCTTATGATCCTAAAGACTTTGGTGACATGTCATCTCCAAAGAATTCCCATATTGAAACTGCTAGTGGAGAAATTTGTGAAGTCAAAGAGGGAGGTTCAATTATTATTTCGGAAAAAATGGGAATTAAAAACTGCCTCTACATTCCTTCACTATCCTTAAAGTTATTATATGTTAGTCAAGTGACAAAACAACTCAACTGTGTGGTTCTTATGTATCCATCTTTTTTCATTTTACAGGACACTCGTATGAAGGAGATCATTGGGCGTGGTACTGAACAAGGAGGTCTCTATTATGTTGATGGGGTAGTTCATAAGGGACATGCCATGCTTGCTCACGGAACAACCGAAAGGCAACTTTGTTTATGGCACCGGCGACTTGGTCATCAAGTGTGTATTCGTTGGGTATGGTGTCCATCAAATGGGTTATCGTTGTTACAATTCGGTTACTCGTCGAATCCATGTCACCATGGACTGTGACTTCTTAGAATCCGATTATTGTTTTGACCACCAATCTCATGCTCCAGGGGAGAAAGTAAGTGAATCACTCGATTGGTTGCTATATGAAAGTTACTTTGAGGATGTGCCAACATAGTCGGTAGATAGCGCCACCGAACACGCCTCTTCCAACATAAAGGAGACTGACGAGGCAGTTCTTACCACCAATGATTCTCCCGAAGACAATGTCCAACAAGAAATAAATTCCATGGATACTACCAGGGAATCAGCCGTAGAAAATGTCTATCAAGAGGCAATGAATACCGAAATGGAAGCTCTAAAAAGGAATGGTACATGGGAGAATTTTGTGTTACCACAAAGGAAGTTAGCAGTCGGGTGTAGATGGGTGTTTAATATAAAATATAAATCTGATGGCACCATTGAGCGATACAAGGCAAGATTGGTTACTAAAGGATATACATAAACAAATAGTATAGACTACTCTGAAACGTTATCTCCGGTTGCAAAGATTAACACTATCAGAGTTTTACTTTCAATAGCCGCGAATAAAGATTGGCATCTTCATCAATTTGATGTAAAGAATGCTTTCTTACATGGAGAGTTGGAAGAAGAGGTATATATGGAACCCCCACCAGGGTTCTCTGATGGTTTTCAAGAAAATTAGGTATGTAAACTGAAAAAGGAATTATATGGGCTCAAACAGTCTCCTCGTGTTTGGTTTGGGAGATTTACAATGACAATGAAGAAGTATAGCTACAAACAGAGGAATGAGGATCATACATTGTTTTACAAAAAGAGAGGAGAATTAGTCACTTATCTTATAATATATGTCGACGATATGATTATAACGGGGAATGACGAAGAAGAAATTAGCTCTCTTAGGAAAAACCTCTTCAAGGAGTTCGAAATGAAAGACCTTGGGGGATTGAAGTATTTCCTAGGAATCGAGGTTCTTGGGTCAAGATGATGGATTTATATCTCCCAATGGAAATATATATTGGATTTATTAGCTGAGGTTGGCATGGTGGATTGCAAACCAAATGACTCTCCTATGGTTGTGAATCACAAACTAAAGATAATTGAAGGGGCCAGACCAGCGAGTAAAGAAAGGTACCAAAGGTTGGTGGGAAAATTGATTTACCTGGCTCACACTCGACCCGACATTGCATACGCGGTGAGAGTAGTTAGCCAGTTCATGTATCATCCTCAGGAACACCATATGGAGGAAATAATAAGGATTATTCGATATCTCAAAAGCACACCAGGAAGAAGCATAATTTTTAAGAAAAATGGACATCTTGATGTTGAAGTATTCACAGATGCTGATTGGGGAGGGAATCCTAACGACAAACGATCGACTGCTGGCTACTTCACTCTTCTTGGAGGTAACTTGGTGACTTGGAGGAGTAAGAAACAGAAAGTAGTATCACTGTCAAGTGCTGAATCAGAATTTAGAGGAATCGTTAAGGGGATTACCAAGATACTTTGGTTAAAGAAGATAATGAAAGAAATCAGATCCCCTCTGAAGTGTCCAACTCATTTAATGTGCGATAATAAAGCTGCGATTAATATTTCAGAGAACCCGGTACAACACGATAGAACAAATCACGTTTAAATAGATAGGCACTTCATAATAGAAAAGATTGAAGATGGGACAGTCAAACTTCCGTTTGTTAGATCCGAAGATCAACTGGCAGACATCGTGACAAAAGCGGTTGCTGCAAGAACATTCGAATGAGTTTTATTCAAGTTGGGTATTGGTGATCCCACTACACAACTTGAGGGGTATTGTTAGAATATTCAGTGTATTAAGTTTCCGTGTACAGGCCTCTAAGTTCTCTATATATTGAGAGCCTTATTATTGAGTTAACATCTCTAATGCATCAATAAAACAAAAAGGAACATTTTCTAATAAACATAAAACCCTAGCCGCTTCCTGCGGCTACTTCTCTCTTTGTTTTTTAACAAGTAGTTTATATAAAAATCTAAAAAATCCTCATTAAACTTGAGCATTTTAAATAAACTTTAAATAAACTTTGAGCATTTTATAACAACAACATGACTTTCAATATTAATAGTAACAGTTGAAACACTCAAATGCTTATTTATTAATACCAAAGAAATTAAATATTCATCACAACCTAATATAACGGTTTTAGGTCACCACGATAATATCTTAATCTGAATTTAGCCCGAACCAACACATCGTATCTACTGAAAAAAAATTTAATCATATTTTCAAATTCATCAAATAGACGAAGGTCACAGATTATTAGTTTTCCATTTAGTTACAAAATACATTTCGACTTCTAGATGTCGCGGATATGTATTTGAAAACAAAAGTCTTAGGTGGAGAATAGTTTAAATGGGTCTTAGATGGGTCTTAAATGGTAAATATAGGAGTTAAATGTGTCTTTCTTAGAGATACATGAAAACAAAAGTCTTAGGTGGAGAATAGTTTAATTTTTGGGTCTTAATCGGTACCAAACCCTTTTTTAAAATTATAAATTTTCAAATAATAGTTCATATTTTTTTATAAATATCACTGATTTTGTTTTTTTTACACCAACAAAACTAGATTAAATTAGACTCATGAACGATTGTTTTTTATCATAATTGTTTTTTATTCCGGGAGACCATTAAACGCATGTTTTGCATTTCGTAATTTTTTAAATCCTTATCTCGTATTTCACATTTATCTATGTTTAGACGTTTGTATTTACAAAAAAAATCTTACTTTAACCTTTGTTTCGTATTTTTCATTTCATTTAAACTTTATTTCATAATTCATATTTATCTATGTTCAGACTTAAACTAAAAAAAAAAACTTTACATTTACTCTTGGTTTTATGTTTTTTTTCAAAACTCAATTTTTTTAAAAATAAACCATAATCCTTATTCAAATCTATCTTAAACTCCAACAACAATAAAAAGATATTAACGAAACCACAATAACACTCTATTTTCTATTCGAAACAATATTCCTTTTTTTTTACAATTTTTAGCATTCCATTTAAACCTCATTACACTTCCATTCAATAACATGAACCAGGCTCTCTATCTTCCTCTTGGTAGCATTTTTATTATTTTTATTAAAGTTCAAATCTGCCCAATTCAAAAAACCTGCAAACCAATTTTTTTTCGTTCAGACGATTTTAAAAATAAGTTTAAAACAAATTATAACTAAATATAATTCATTGGATAAATACAAATTAGCCCTAGGAATTGGCTAAATCATTCATAAAAATACTATAAATAGTATAATTTAAGTTTATCCAATATTCATTTTAAGTTGACCCATTTTTTTTCAAATGTAGCCTTACCCCAAAACTCTAAATCTACCAAATTTACCCAAATATTCTCCTAAGTCTACCCAATGACATTTTCAGTCTCTAACTTCATCTTCAACCTCTCTATCTGTAGATTAAACTCAAGAACACCAAATCTCTAAAACTTAAACTATCAACACTACCTCATTATATCAAAACCAAAAAAATGTAAGTTTTCTTCTTGTTTTATGTATAATTTCGTTCTTTCTATTTTGTTTATTTTTGATAGATTTCTACTTAGATATCTTAGTTCTAGTCTTTTAGGTGAGTTTAGTTGATTTTGAGTTAATTTGTACGGTTGATTTATAGTTGCATATTGTTATTTTTATTATTTGAGTTACGAAACATTGTATCGAAGAATAAGAGTTTGGGTTCACTCATGTACTTGGACACAGACGGTGTATTGAGTTCCCACCTACGGTATGAGTGAACCACACTGCCAGCACAGAGGGTCGGTGGCTTGATAGTGCTGATAATCTTTTCTTATTTTTGAATTCTTCAGATACGTGGCAAAAATACCAGAACCCATCGTCGGATACATAATGTCCAGGCTACCGGTGAAACCTCTTTGCAGATTCAAGGGTGTAACAAAACCATGACATTTTATGATATCTAATTCAAGGTTTGCTAAACTCCTTTTAAAACAAGGATCTTTGTTTGATAAACTTATTTGGAATCATAGTGGTACAATAGAGTGTTTTGATTATAATTTATTTCATTTTGGCCATGGATTGGCGCTTAGATTTTTAAGATATACAACCAATGCTAATTTTGAATTGCTACTATCGTGCAACAGTTTAGTTTATGATTTTAGAATCACTCCCGATGAAGTTAGCCTGTGCTTATGGAACCCATGTACTTTTGTTTGTAAAGAATTACCAAGAATGCAGATATCTAAGAAAATAATGTTTTTTTATGATTCAAAGAATCAAATAGTTGAATTGTGCCTCTACTTGCATAAGTCGAGACTATCTTGGAAGTTCATAACCTATATTGATAAAGCACCCGATTCTATTGGATTACATTGTAATGAAGTTATTTTTTGGGTGAATATTAATTTTATGGTAGCCACCGAAAGTTTCAAGCACGTGCCACTACCAGAGGAGTTGGAACCTATAAAGATGCAATTATTAATTTTACAATGACTACATGGAGGAATCTATGTCTTATTCATGTTGGAGAGTGTATGAATATGGTCTGAATGGATGTTGAAGTAATCTATTTTCCATATATGTTTCTGGTCCATATAGACGTCCGATATGCTTTACCAATGTAACGAACTTATGATGATGTCAGCACGTTACTTCTTTTTGGTGAAGTTTGATCCTAACTATAATAATATGTCTCATTCTCTATCTGCAGTATGCGACGGTGGAAATTTGGTGGTTTGCATGGAGACTTTAATCTAACCTTAGTATATTTTTATGTTTAATTTTGTACCTCTAAACTTATAATGTATAATGACAAGTTTAATTTTCACTTTTTATGTTTTTTTGTTTTATTTTGTATCTCTAAAATTATAATATGTAATAAAAACTTTAAACACCTAAGTAAGTTTTATATATGTTGTATCAAAATATTTTGGGAATATTCTTTTTTCATTTTGGAAGTACCGCACCGACGTCGTGCTAGCATGTCCATACCGGCGGGTTAGTAGTCCACCTCCAGCGGGAAATAAAAGAGTCAACAGTTCTCTATGACGCTAACGGTATACACTATGGACACCACCGATCGCGTACACTAAACTGGCAGTGGATTTTATTTAGAAAATGTGTATATGGATTTGAATTCATGTTACTCCTACTATCAGTGTTCTGTTAGCCATACCGTCAGTGTTTGTGTATGCTACCCGCCTAAACACGTTCACCTTTCGGCATAGATTTACCAACCAGCTATAATCTCCTAATTTGACTTGTCGTTATCTCTTATGGTTTCATACACTTTGTGCGAAAATATGTGTAAGGTTAAAACTCAACTCTTCTCGAATGACCTCTAATAACTCCATGTTGCAAATCGAGCAAAGTATGAACCTTTAACCAAAACAACTCAAAATTACCTTTGCTCGTACCAAGGGTCCTCTTAAGCGTGAAATGAGAACTTTTCACGTGGTTGTAGTTTGGTTACCCAAATGCAAGAACTTGTTAGTTTTCTACGTAATAAACTTATCACCATATGGCCCAACCTACTCTCCATGTATTCAATTTCTTTTGGATATTCTTTGAACTCCCGAAGCATTTTGGCCTGATAGGTATTGTACGATGATATGGAAATAGGATTTTGAGGATTAAATTGTAAATAATGTAAATTTAAGTATTTAATTGTAAGTAATGTTAGTTTTGTCCTTAATTTGTAACTGATGTAAATTTTGGAGGATATTTGTAACTATGTGTAATTAGTAAGGACTAAACAGCAATTAGCCCACTTTTTGTAACAGATTTCAGTTTGAGACTAAGTCTTGGATCCTCTATATAAAGGACCAGACTACTCTAATAAAGGGGTTGGACACTTTTTACTTTGAATCTCATTCGTACTTGTGTTTTCTCTCTCTAAAAACTCTCTAGCTCTTTCTCTCTCTAGATTTCTCTCTTGACAATTAACTAAAGCAAAATTATAACTCATCAAATTGGCGAATTCACTAGGGACTATAAAATCGGTGCTTTTATTTTGTTCGAAATATTGATACAATCTAGTTCTATTCTCTGATTAAAATACATACGATGAATCCTGAAAACAATCCTACACTTCAGTCAGCGATGGATTCTGAGAAAACTGATGGAAATAGAACTGATTGATCATCTCCGATCCGAGCTTAATCTGATATCGAGGCGCGAATGAATCAGCTTTTAGATAAAAGTAATACATTGAATGAGAAATATGAACGGAGGGAACAAGAGATACTCTCAGCAAGCCTCAGACCCGAGGTGAGACAGAAAGTAGAAAAGACCGAGGTGGAAGGTCAGTCAGATCGATCTTTTGATGATCGATGCGCTAAGTCTGAGCACAAAAAACACGTTTTGTGGCTCTTAAAGAATGATATTCGTCTCGAAAGGACAGAAAGGATAAACAGAAATTAGTGACTTCTAGTGACGAGGAGGTCGAAAGTTCAACCTCAGGTTTTAGGAGGCACAGAGGTTCTTCAAAAGGAGAACCAGATAGAGATTATTCGAGGAAGTATAAAAATGAAAGTAAATCTAAGAATGCTCCTCGTTCAACTTGGCATAAAGGAAATCCTTCGAATCAGTATGGTGAAACTCATAGGAACCTATATGTCACAATGGGAACTGATGATCAGTTCGTTCAAGGTGTTGGCTGAAGAAATTATCCATTGACAGATGAGATTCAATCCATGGCGCTTCCGAAGCGTTTTGACATTTCGAAAGTGGAAAAGTTCGATGGGATGCAGGATCCCGATGATCACATCGAACAATTTAAGAATTATATAATGAATTTCGAAGATGACGACCGACTTGTGTGTCGTGCATTTTCACAGACTTTCAAGGTAACAACTCTTAAGTGGTACAATAGGATTCTGAGGGGGTCGATATCAAATTTCAGAGATTTCTATACTGCTTTTTGAAGGAAGCTTATGGGACGCAAAGAGATGAGAGAAAATGGTGATACGAGTATTCAGTGCAAGCAGGCACCGGGATAAAAGTTGAAAGACTATACAAAGAGATTTGTGTTGACCAAAGCTAGTTTGGACAACTGTGAGGAAAATGTGGCGATGACAGCTTTTCGCCAAAGATTATTGCTAGAGGATCTGGCTAATGAGACGACAAAAAGAAGGGCCTTGACTTTTGGAGCTTTGATGGATCAAGTTGAGGATCAGATCAAAGTGGAGGAATCGAGTAGAGTCTGAGGCAGACCAGTCAGCACTCCAAAATATTCGGGATAGACAACCAATAATAAGGGGCAGCCTTCGAATGGTAATAATAATGGCAATGGCAATCAGCAGTCGAGGCAGAAGAACAATAATTTGCCTCCTCAGAGTAGTGGTTATTCAAATCACGCTCCATCTAACACTTACAACAGGCATATACCAAATACATGGGTCAAGCCAGAGTACTATGCTGATCTGACAGAGAATGTGTCTATCATCTAGGATAAGACTAAGAGTTTTGTAAATTTTAGGAAGTTGGCTCTCATCGGCAGACTAAGGGAGGAGAGGAATAATAAATTTTGCATATATCATGATGATATTGGACATGATACAAATTATGTTATTGCTCCGAAGAAAGAAATCCAATATTTGATTGAGAATGGAAAGCTTCTGACTTACGTGAAGTCACATGGAACTGCATCGAAAAATAATGGTGCCTCGACTTCGAAGGCTGCATCGCCAGCTGAAAATTTGATGATTATGGATTCATAGGCTAAACTATTCAATGCTTCTTCTGAGTATGTTGAAAAGGATCCGAACATATTGATTTTGATGACGATGGAAGAATATGTGGAAAAGGGACGTGTTCGGGAGCTATTCAAGTTTTTTGAGTCTTTGACTATTTTTGGAGGTGATTCAATGACTGGGAACTCAGATAGTTCCAGAAAAAGGCATGTGGTCAATTTGACAACTCAAAATGAAGGGAGGATGTCTACGCACATGTATTAGAAGAAAGATATTCCCTTTATTTTGTTTGATGAAGACGATCTGAGACGTACAACAGGACCACACGAAGATGTTGTGGTGATTGGAGCTGAGGTGGCTAGCGTCGAAATTCGACGTGTGCTGATTAATACTGGAAGTTCTGCCAATTTCCTTTTTAAATCCACCTATGGTAGAATGACAAACCCACCTCTGATTTCTCAATCGGATCGAACGATTATTGGATTTACGGGTGTAACAGCTCGTGTTGTTGGAGAATTCAAAACTTAGGCGAGTTTGGGAAAATGACCATTTAATAAAAAAGTCCAGGTACTCTTTGTGGTGGTGGACTGTCCCACAAGTTATAATGCTATTGTTGGAAAATCGTGGCTTTCAAAAATATTTGGGGTGGTGTGTCCCCTTCATCAGTGCTTTAAGTATGTGGTTGGAGACAGAGTTGAGGTTATTCGAAGCGATCTGAAGGTTGCCAGGGAATTCTATGCCACTGCACTTCGAATCCCGGGATATGGCAGTGGAGATTTAATGCGTGAATAGCAATTAGAAAGGACACCCTTAGATTTGGAAGAAAGGGTAGACGATAACCCCGAGGTCTTTAATGGTGAGTGAAGAGGTAGAGGAGTTTAGTTTTTCGGAAGGAAAGGTGCTTCAAATCAGAACTTTATTGACCCTTTTTGTATGTCAACAATTTTTTGATTTTTTATCTCAAAATTTGGATGGCTTCTCTTGAAGGACGGAAGATGTAACAGGAATACCTATTGAGGTAATTTGACACAGCTTGGCGATAGATCTGAAGGTCAAGCCGGTAATTCAGAAAAGAAGAGAGTTTTCCTCGGAAAAAGCAGAAGCGATTGTTGCTCAAGTGGATCGATTGTCTAAGGTCGGACACATAAGGGAGTCGCAGTATCATTTATGGACGGAAAATCTGGTGGTAGTCAAAAAGAAGAATGGGAAATAGAGGATGTGTGTGGATTGTACAAATTTGAAAAGAGCTTGTCCCAAAGATCTATTTCTTGTTCCTCGAATAGATCAATTGATTGATTCTACTTCAGGCAACAAAATTTTAACTTTTATGGATGTTTTTGCAGGGTATAATAAGATCCAAATAGATCCAAAAGATCAAGAGTGCGCAACTTTTATAACTCATAGAGGCTTGCGTTGTTGTAGAGTGATGCCCTTCGGATTGAAGAATGTTGGAGCTACTTATCAGAGATTTATGAATAAAGCTTTTGCTACGCAGATCGTAAGAAATATAGAGGTATATATAGACGACATAGTAGTAAAAATCTCAAATGATTAAGTGCATCTTGATGATTTAGAGGAAGTCGTTTTGAATTTAAGAGCGATCAGGTTGAAATTAATCCTGAGAAGTGCAGCTTCGGAGTTCAATCGGGGAAGGTTTTGGGTTTTATCATCAGTGAAAAAGGAATAGAAGCTGACCCAGAACAATAGAAGCTTTGATAACAAGGAATAGAAGTGCACCTCGGTCAATCAAAGAAGTTCAAATTTTGAGAGGAAGGTTAGCAGCACTTAATCGATTTATTTCAAGATTTTTTGATAAATGCTTTCCTTTCTTTCAAGTGTAATGAGGGCCCAGTAGGTTCGAATGGACATCGAAATGTGAAGCAGCTTTCACAAACATCAAAATTTTGTTGTCATCACTAGAAACTTTGTCAAAGCCTCGAAATGGGAAGAAATTATTTTTTATATCGCGGTATTAGAGTTTGCACTAAGCACATTGTTAATTAGCGAGAATTCAGGAGTTCCGAAGCCGGTGTATTACATTAGTAAAATTTTTGTGGCAACAGAAAAGAGGTATACGAAATTAGAGAAGTTGGTATTAGCATTGGTGATTGTTGCTAGAAAGATGCGCCCGTATTTTCAAGCTCATACTATTGAAGTCTGAACTTCATTCCCCTTGAAAAATGTTTTACAACGAACTGATATTTTGGGGAGGATGACCAAATGGTCAGTGGAGTTGGGGGATTATAATATGTTTTTACACCTCGAACAACAATAAAGGCGCAAGCATTGGCAGATTTTTGTGTTGAATTCCACTCAAGCCGATCAAATGAGGAAGAAACTTAAAACGTCATACTTGTTGATTTGAGGTGGGTTGTTCGAACAAATGGGGTATCTAGTGTTTCAGCATGTAGTGTTGGGTTCAGTTAATAGCTCTGATGGGAGAAAAAATGATTCAATCTATTAAATTTGGTTTTCATGCTTCTAACAATGAAGCTGAATATGAAGGTGCTTTGGCAGGTTTGAGATTGAAAAACATTTGCGGGGCAACTTCTGTACGTTTGGAAACAGATTCTCAGTTATTGGCAGATCGGGTATCTGATTTTCCGAAGCAAGGAAGGATCGTTTGATTTTATATCTTCAGAAACTTCGGAATTTAATGCTTCTGTTTCACAACGTTTTTGTGGAATATATTGGGAGAAGAAGTAATATGGTGTTTGATTTTTTAGCAAATGTTTCTTACAAGGAAGAATATCCCGTTGGTGCGCTTATGATACACTGCCAGTATAATATCACACCGTCGGTAGACAATAACACGGTTGGGAGCGACCCAATCTACTGGCTGTCAAGATACGTAGCATCGTTGGTGGGGTATATAAAATTATTAATATAATAACCTAGTCCACGAGCGGTGTACAATATCCCCATCAGGAGTGTGCACTTTCCATGTTGGTAGTGCAGTAGACCATAACCGCCGGTGTACTGCACGAACACCAAACTTACCCAATATAGAGGTGAAGTAAAGTATATTAACAGCCTGTGTACTGCATGAACACCTAGCTTACCCAGTACACTAGCAGTGTAAATTATCCACGTCGGTGATGCACTTCATCCTAACCAACGACGTGCTGCACGAATAAAGTTTCCGAATCTCAAGACTCCTAAGATTTTTGTGAGCTAACTCTATTCTAATATAATAAAAACAATATATTAGCTCATTTGTAGTTTCAAATTCATCATTAAGCTTTAAAGGTTCCATTTGTTTGCTTCTTTTGATAATTTGAGGTGTTAGGGATGTTGTTTTTTAAATTTGAAGGTTTTTTTTCAAAATTAATTTTTAGATTTTGTTCAAAACATTGAAGAAAGTATATAAATAGAAAGTTGTTGTTGGTTGATTTGGTGTTTAAAGGTAGGAAGCAAACTTCACCCAAAACCAATTCAAGTTAATTTTTTTTAGTTTTGGTCAACGGGGCAAAAGGGTAAAAGACTAGAAAAAAGAAAAAAATCTTTTTTGGAACTACTTATAGTTTTGAGGTTAATATTAGAACATATTAAACACGGATTAACATTAGAATATATTTAAAAAGTGTAAATTTGCCTTCACTGCATATATGAAAGGAGAAATAAATAGACAAAAGCTTTCAAGAATTACTCAATAAAAAGCTTAAAGAGGCTAAACACAATATGAAAAAAAGAAATGTTGTTTATAAGTCTTTGTTTATGACCAGTAAATCTTAATATTTAACTCATTATGATGATTAAATTCCTAAGTTGGAATATTTGTGGTATAAGAAACAAAGCCTCTTTAAGAAGGCTTAAGTCTATCATAAAACATGAGAATATCAATATCCTTGCAATTCAAGACTCTTTTATTAAACTTATTCATTTGACCTCTATTGCCAATAAGCTTGGTTTTAGTAACTTCAATTCTAATTCTAGTAACAAAATTTGGCTTCTTTGGGAGGATACTTTCAGCATAAACATCACTCTAAACCATCCACACTTTTGCACACTCAAATTACCTATATCTACCTGAATAAAGTCTTTCATCTTACCATAGTTTATGCTAAGTGTCAAAAACTCAATAGATTTTATATTTGGTACACATTCAAAACCATCTCAACATGTGTTAAAAAGTGGCTTGCCATTGGAGACTTCAACACTATTACCTTTACTGATGAGCAAATTGGTTGCTTAACCTACTGCCACAATAGTGCTGATGATTTTAATGAGACTATACTTGATTGTCTATTGGAGGACGTTGGTTACTTTGGTACTAAGTTAACACTGCGACTACTTCATCAACACTTATGTCATTCACTTAGCCAAGACCTGCTCTAATAACACACCTCTCTGTGTCTCTATATTTAATGATAATTACCAAACTAAATCTAGTTTTAAATTTCTAAACATGTGAACTTTAAATACTGATTTCTTATACATTATGGAAGCTAATTGGTATCTTGATATACATGGATACTATCTTCACATCTTCTGGAATAAGCTTAAAAGATGAAAAAGTGTTCTTAAGAGCTGGAATAATCTGACTTTTGGAAACGTTTTCGACAAAATTGCTAAAGCTGAAGAAAGTGTTAAAATCATGGAAAACGTTGTTGGAAAATGTAAATGTTGACAACATCAACAATTTAATATAAAAGCTAATTCAATGATCGACGAGGATCTTGCTAAAGAGTAGTCCTATTGGTACCATAAAACATACTCAAACTGGCTTAAGGATGAAGATAGGAACACGAAAACCTATCACAACTAAGTAAAGAAGAAGAGGAGGAGAAACAGAATCGTAAGTATAAAAGAAGTATCTAACTGCGTAACTAATGAGCTCCAAATCAACAATTATACTGGGTCTTATTTTAAGGATACTCTTTCGAAAAATCCTTATCCTAATTATGAAGCTGAATCTAATCTCTTAAACAACTTTATCATTAACTATATTCCTAATGTGATTAATAAAGAAGATACCATCTATTTAATGAAGCATCATAATGAATATGAGATATTAAATGTTATCAAAAGCATGAATCATTCTAGTGCATCACGACTAAATGGTTTTAACATGTTTTTTTACACCATTTGTTGGCATATCATAAAAAAGAAATCTGTGTGCAGCTATTGTCTCATTCTTCAAGGGTCGGGATCTTTATCAAAGCATTCTTGAAACTTATTTTTGTCTCATCCCTAAGTCATATCCTAAAACATGGAAGGATTATAGGCCAATTACCCTTTGTTCTCTCTAAAATAAAATAATTTCAAAATTATTTAATAGCACGTTGGAAGTTGTTTTTCTTAAAATCATATATGAAGCTCAAGGAGCTTATATTTCTAAATGATCTATTCAGGAAAATATTATGTTAGTTAAAGAGTTGATTTTGTATCCCAACAATAAAACTAAAGCAATGAACATTCTGATCAAAGTGGATATGGCTAAAGCCTTTGACATAATATTCCATACCTTCATGAAAAAAGTACTTTTGACCTTTGGCTTTAACTCTTGTTTTCTAGATCTTATTGACATGATTATTAGAAACATAGATTCCTTTATTATGATCAATAGTAAGGTTGTAGGTTTGTTCAAAACTAAAAGAGGTTTAAGACAAGGAGACCCCTTATCTCCCAGTATTTTCATAATCGTTAAGGAGGTTCTAATTAGAGGGTTGAGTAATCTGTTTGAAAATAACAAAACTATGAAATTCAGTTCTAGAAGCTCTATCATAATTCTTTGTGTTACTTTTGCAAACGACCTGCTAATATTTACTAATTTAAACTCTTCTATTTTTATGCTTAGTAGTTTCTTGCAGGGCTATCAGTATGCTTCTAGTCACCTTGGTAATAAATAGAAGATTGAAATCATGACTTCAAACAGTTTTCCATGTACCAGACTCTCTGCCCTCTCCACAACAACTAGTTTCAACAATGATTATCTTCCAACATTTTATTTTTGAATCAACCTCAATACAAATAGTAAGTCCACAAATTTGACTCTCAACTCAACAAAATGAGGACTAAAATATCTGAACGGGAAGGAAATGTTCTTTCATATGGGGGAAGACTCACTCTTATCAATATTGTTTTGATAGCCATTCTTACCAACTGGATTTAAAGTTTTACCTTACTTAAAGGCATTATTGACAGAATCAATAAGTTATTTAACAAATTTGTATAGGCTCCACTTACGAGACTACTAAAATTAATTGGTCCAATTGGACTAAAAATTGCAAGCCTTTTAATGAATGTGGGTTAAATGTTAGAAATCTCAAAGATATCAATGACTTATTTTCTTCCAATTTCTGGTTAAGATTTCGGCAAAACAAGACTCTTTGGGCTAGATATATTCATACTATCTACTTCAAAAATATCTAGACCTTGCATGTAAACTATAACACAAAGGTTTGCTCTCAAGTTTGGAGAATGTTAGCTAATATGAAGAACATTGTTTAGCCTAAAGTCAAATGGGATATTGGAAGAGGGGACATCAATTTTTGGCTTGATAACCGGTTTAGGCACTCTCCTCTAAAAACGTTAGATGACCACAATGCCAACAAATGTTATAGACGTGATAAGGTAAGAACCTTTAGGATCAAAACAGCTAGAACAAGTTTAAGCTTTGAAGTTTTGTCTCTCATAATAATATGAGACTACATTGACCAGATCTCAATAAGAGAAAATGTTGAGGACTCTTTCTAATTGTTGGCTTCTAATGATGGAAATTATATTACTAAAAACAATAAGAGGTGGGCCACTGATCAACGGAACCAATAAGAAATTTTTGGGAATGTGGAGAATGTTTCCCTTGCCTCAGCTTATTTTGATGTTTATGAGAACGATTTCATAATAGATTGCTTCGTGCTGCTCTCTCCTTGAGAGAAAATCCAATCGAAAGGATCGTTATAAGAATGAAGTTATCCAAAAGAGGACCAATGTGAAGAAGCCTGGGGGAGAACTTGCCCTTGAGAAGAAGAATTCCACTAAGCGTTTGGAAATTTTTTGGGAACTTGAAGCTTAATTGAAGAAAGAAAAATAAGAATTTGACAAAGAGCGAGAACAATTTGTCACTAAAGACATTGAACGAAATGCCTTTGTTGATCGTCTTTTTTATTTTTGTGCTCAAAACAAAACGTACATTGAAAATATTGTCCAATAGATTGAAAAAACTTATTGCAGATAAGTAATCTCGTAAGGAAGACACTAAAAGATACACAAATATATGATCGAAAAAATGAGATACGTATATGAGTATGATTAGACCTAGTCCTTGTCATATGTTTGACTTTATTTTCTTCAAAATAGTTTGACCAATCATCATTATAAAGGACTCTATCAAGCCTTTTCCATTTCTTGAAGTTTGTCGATATGTATTTAGACCCTATATAACATGTATCCTCCATATTACAATCAAGAATATCATTGTTGAATTGATCTAGACCTTTCAAACATAGGGTAAAGGAGGACATCTGCTCTTGGGAATTATAGATAACATTGAGATCTCCAACCACAAACCATTCCATTAATTTATTAGTGAAGTCTCTCAAACTTTTCCTAAGTTTAGTTCTTTTGGTCCTTATGCAGTTAGCATAGACTGTGGTTGTAAAAAATAGTTTATCCAATAAATTATGTTTAACTTTAACATGAAGCGGTTAATCATGATTCTCAGTAATGTCTACACTAAAATCTTCCTTCTAAAATTACTATATTTTGTTATTATAGTTAGAAACAATATCTTCTTTATTAAGTGATTTAAACATATAAAATTTATTTATATGTGATATGCAAATATTACATAATTTTAAGTTATATATAAGAAATCAATTAAACCTTCTTTATCTAATTTGTGCTCGTGTAGTTGGTATTTTTGTAAAAATTAATCAATTAATTTTGGTTTTAAAAAGGATAAATCCTATATGGTCATTTCTTACATTAATCGGGTCCAAAATAAGGCTGCCGATTGGTTAGCCAAACGGACCCTAAAGTGTAAAATGAAAATAAATTTAACAATAAGAAAGTTTCTTATCAGCTGAATACCATAAATTTCCTTGAAAGTGTTGGTATTGGTTATATTAGAGACAACATATAAATCATTTTAGTCTATTTCATGTTGCTGCAGAATTCTTGACAAACATTATTACCTAGCTTTTTTATATTAGTCTCTAAATTGGATTCATCAAATTGTTGCGTATGTGTAAAATGTTTACCTGGTTAGCATTCCATTTGTTCCCACAGTGCTGAGTGGAGCTCTAAAAGTGGATGAATATTTGTGAATGTTGAATTATTCAAATATCTTCCTTACAATTTGTCCTCTCTCTAGATTTTTAATCTTAAGATTCAACTTTTTACCATCTATGTATACTATTGAGGACTTCAATCTCTGGATCATCTTTAAGCTTAAGACTATCTTCATCAGCAGCCATGTCAAGTTGAGATCTCAATCTTTCATTCTTGGCTCTCAGTTTCAAGCTTCGGGGTCTAATCTTTGCTTACATTTCCTTGAGCACCCCGCAAGCCTAATCTTTAAAGCTTCCAAGCTGAATTTTGCAAGCTCTGTTTTCTCTTTCTAGGTTCACTGCAGCTGCATTTTCAGTTTTGTTTTGTTTCTCTCTATGATTCCAGTTTCAGAATGGCTCTAAATCTCTCATGGCCTATCTATTTCAAAGCTTCAATCATTGTTCCACACAAGCTGTAGAGGCTGAGGCCCTGTCCTCTTCCTATTGAAGAAGCTCTTCTCCGTCTAAAATTTTGTTTTGGATGGTTTCTTGCAAGCTTTTATTCGCTCTATCTTGAATCTTTCCTAGATCTTCTTCTTTTCAAAATTCAAGCGGGAGTGTTTGCCATTAGTTTCATTTATTTCGCGCTAGATTATTTGTAGTCAAATAAGGATTTCTCTCTTAAAAAAACTATAGTTACTCCTAAGAAAATAAAAATAAATATTATTTCTTATTTTTGTTATTAAATCATAAAAATGACTAGCTTTGATGTTTGAATGAATGGTAATACCAATATATGTTAATGGAAGAGTATCTAAATTGAAACCATATTGTAAAGAATTCAGTCTCGTTCTCTATTGTTATATTCTATTCGAAGTAACGATTTTGGTTTTGTCCTTATTTATGATTTGGCAAGAAACATGTTGGTAATGTTGCAGGAAGTGTCCTAGTCTGTTGATACTTGATGAAAAATCTATTTGTGAAGACATTGAAATCATCCTCAAATATTAAACAAGGTATAAAAGTTGAACTCCTAATAGCATATCTCATTTCCTGCATTATATTGAATATATTTTTAGATCTCTTATGAAATATTCCTCTGCAATGATAAAAATACTTGGGGATACAGCATCCGATTTTCTTATGCCATTAGAGGACTTGAAATATCCCTTAAGCTCTCTATTAATTATAATCGAGAATCTGATTGAATTAATAGATTTAGTCATTTAGTCTATGAACCTTAAATTAAATCCAAATAGTTTCATCAATTTTAAAATGAACTTGATAGAAAGCATATCAAAGGCTTTAGACATATCTATTTTGATTAGGATATTAGTGCTTCTTACTTTTTTTATTAAGGCATGAGTCATTTCTTGGGCTAAAAGTATGTTTTCGTGTATGTTTCTACCATAAACAAAACACCCTATCCGTCAGAGATAATCTTTGGAAGCATAAATAAAATTATGTGATAAATTATTTTGGATATCATTTTGTTAAGAATATAATAAAGATTAATAGGCATATAGTCTTTCCAAGTTTATGGATCATTAACCTTAAGGATTAAGCTTATTATAGTTGCAAATATTTCATTACGGATATGTTGGCCATCAACAAAAGAACTTAATTACATCACAAAAGTCATTAGATATTATATTCGAGCAAGATTCGAAAAACTTTCCGTTAAAGCCATGTATACTAGTTACACTTGTTGGATTAAGACCTTTAATTATGTCACGGATTTCGGTTTCAGTAGGTAACCTTATTAGTATATTATTATCCTCATCACTGGTAACCTTAGGTAATCTTATTTTTGTAATTCCATATTTTACTTGGATATTTAGGAGCATCTAAAATAGATTTGAAATAGTTAACAAGAGAGTCACCTATAAGTCCTTGATCATCAATCCATGAGTTTCCTTCCATGATTCATTTAACCATGTTCTTTATTCTTTTCCTTTTAACAAATTGATGAATGGTAGCAATATTTTTATCCCCATCCTTAAGCCGATTTGTCTTGCTTTGTTTGCTCCCAATATGCTTCTTCCCTAGCAGAAGATGAATATGGTTTGCCTGGGCTTTGTATAACCTTACTTTAACTTCAAATTTCCTTGATTTTTTAAAAACAAATTCCAAGAATTTTACTTATTCCTCTGACTATAAGATAGCATAAAAAATATTTCCAAAATAGTTCGAGTTCCAAGACTTTAGCTTGTGTTTTAATCTCTTGAGTTTGTTCTAAAAATGGATTATGGAAGGCCCTTCCATATTAGTAATCCGATTTAGGTCCATACTAAGAAATTGAGGGTGTAATACCCACATATTTTGAAATTTGAAAGCTTATTTTATTTTCTTTGTTCCAATAAATAATGAGATGCGTATATGAATATGATAAGACCCAATCCTCTTCATATGTTTGACTTTAATTTCATCAAAATAGTTTGACCAATCAGAATTATACACGGCTTTATCCAGCCTTTTCCATTTCGTATTGTTTGTCCATGTGTATTCAGACTCTATATATATATATATATATCCTACATATTGGAATCAATAATATCATTGTTAAATTGATCTAGAACTTTCAAACATAGGATAAATGAGGACATCTGCTCTTGGGCATTATGGATCCCAAACTATAACCACAAGCTATTCTATTGAGTTGTTAGTTAAGTCTCTCAAACTTTTCCAGAGTTTAGTTCTTTTGGACTTTGTCCATTTAACATAGGCTATCGTTATAAAAAAATCGTTTATCCAATAAATTGTGTTTAACTTTAACATGAAACGGTTGATCATAATTCTCAATAATGTCTACACTAAAATCTTCCATCCAAAATTACTATATTTTGTTATTATAGTTAGCAACACTATCTTCTTTATTAAGTGATTTAAATATATACTTATATGTGATATGCAAATATTACGTAATTTTAAGTTATATATAATTTGTGCTCGTGTATGTGGTATTTTTATAAAAATTAATCAATTAATTTTGGTTTTAAAAACGGTAAATTACCGATAATCATTTTGATAAGTTCAAATTAATGATAATCACTTGGATTTTAGGTTTACTAATAATTAGAGCCTAAATTTTTCAAACAATACTCTTAAAAATACAAACATATAAAATCTTCAATGAATCATTGGTTATTTTTAACTTTCAAAACTTCATATCTTACAAACACAAACACGTAATTTGTAACTAAACATGAGTTGTTTTTTCGTTGTCAATTTACACGTAATTTCAAAATATATATTTGATAGATCTAGTATGGTTCGTCTTAAAAAACCCAATAATATTTTTAGATATTTTTCTAAAACTACGTTTTAAACGATGAGTATTTAAAAAATATAAAAAAGTAAAAACAGAATTAAAAATATTTCTTAAACTATCGACTTATTATCCTTACCATATGATTTTCGTATTTTATCTACTATTAAATTACTATTGATGAATAAATTTGATATCAGAAGATAGTTAATAAATTATTTTTTGAAAATGGTATTTCTTATTTTTTTTTAATATTTAAATACAAATGATATTCGTTGGGCGATGTAAAAGTTTATTACAAAAATTTGTTTATGACTTTCTTTCAATAGGTCGTCATAAGAAATCAAATAAAATTTATTGAATCTGACTCGTTAAATATTCGCTCGTATGTTTTAAGTATTTATATACTTTTTACTAAAAATTAATTGTCTTTACTGATGAACTTTTGTAATTACAAGGATCTAATTGCAAATTTACAGAAAACTAGGTTTGAACACAAAGAAGCGAATATAGTCGTTGACTTAAAAAATACATACTAAACTTGGAAGATGAAGTAAAGCCAAAAATAACGAAAACAACAAGATTATTGAAGCAGCGAGGAAGACGAAGCCAAATCAAACACTCGTTAATCTAACATACCCAATGTCCAAACTTTCAGAAACGTAATCGTTTTCAGCAAATTAGGAACATTGCCTTGATTAAAATCCATCTCCTTACCCTACTTTAAGGCATGCTTTTGAATCCCGTTAGTCCGAAATTTTATTCGCAAAAAATATGGTTGATGTTCATGGAAAGATCGATGAGGTTCTTGCATCAGTTCAAAGCTCCAAATACCTGTAGATTTTCCGAATATCAGAAGATTCACCAGAATTTCAGAGTCATATCGATAACCAAATTAACCATATAAGGCTTTGATAGAGTCGAAGTCCATCGAAGAGGACTTTACATTCGACAATCAGAAGAGTAGTAAGCCTTACCGTAAAGTCTATCAAATCCATTGATGATCGTTCATTCACGGTTACGAACTAGCCCACCACCACTTGTTTTACCAGTGAGATCATATACTTACCATATATTTTAAGTATTTATAGATATACGGACTAATTAATTTTTGCTTTAATATACATTCTTTTATTATTTAAATTCAAATAATTATGATACGGGGACGGCCTGGCCTTCTACATAATCCATAATCCATGGCATTTATCTAAAGGTTTTATTACAGCAATTTGTTTCTGACTTTCGTTCTATAGGCCGTTAGAGGAATTCAAATAAAGTGTTACGTGCAGATGACATCGGACACCTTAGCTTAGCTGTACTTCACTATTCTTTCTCGCTATAAACTCCCCATCTGATTTATAAATATCGGAACCAAAATCTTACCCTCACTCGCTAATCAGTAATCACTATCAACTTTCTCTCTACTAAAACTAACACTGTTTTTCTTTTCTCTGTCTAAACGAAGCCGATAAGCGAGACGAAGAAGGTCCTCTGGCTGTTATGTGGGATTACATCGGGACGGAGAGTTGCTGCGATCTCCTCGGTAACGGCCGCGGCTTTGGTTCGAATCAATACAAACCGTGGGGGACGGTGACGGAGAAGAAAGAAAAGTCGAAACCGAAACAAATTCCACCGCCGATTTCATTCTTCGCGCAGACGGAGAATCACCCCTCACACACACCGTGGGTACTAATATAGGGAAAAAATTCCAGAGATAAACAGCAATGCAGACAACCTTAACAGACAGACAAATATATATTTATAGAGATAAACAAGAAGTGCGGAAATGTTAACTTCATTCCAAATATCAATACAACGGTCTGTATCTAAATAACTACCCTAATAACTGATATTAGGGACGTCATAAACTAGACAATACGTATTCAAACCAATTAGTTTAGATTACTTCCAACATTCTCCCCTGTAAGCTAAAATCCAACCTGCAGGTTCTTCATGCCCACTAAATCTCGCATATTTTCGAACTTGACATTGGTCATCGCTTTATTTTAAACGTCTGCACGCTGCTCCCCTGTACTTATGTGCTTGACAATAATCTCCCCACGCTCTACACATTCGCGAATGAAATGATAGCGGATATCAATATGTTTACTTCTTCCGTGGAAAACTGGATTTTTTCCCAAATAAATCGCAGAACGGTTGTCTATATATATCATGACTGTAGAGTGCTTTACATCGGTTATTTGACTAAGTAACTTGCTCAACCACACACCTTGACATGCTGCCGCTGTAGCAGCCATGAATTCAGCTTCGCATGAAGAAAATGCCACACACCGCTACTTTTGTGAGACCCAAGTAATTAAACTCTCATTTAAGTAGAGAGCCATGCCACCTCTGCTTTTTATATTCTCAAGATTACCAGCTAGGTCGCTATCTGAGTAGCCGGACAATAAATAATTTCCAAACCCACTTAAATATACTAACCCAAAGTTGATAGTTCATTTCACGTAACGCAAGATACGTTTAACTAATTCATATGCAATTCAGTAGGTCTTTTCATGTACCTGCTAACTACACCAACAGAGTAAGAAATATCCGGACGAGTATGAACCAAATACCTCAACCCACCAATTAAGCTCTTAAATTTCATCCAGTTTACTGCCTTCCCCTTTTCATCTTTATCAATCTGTATTTTTGGCTCCATAGGATACTTTACGGCATTGCACGACCCCATACCAGCTTTGTCAAGTAACTTCTTGGCATAACTTGCTTGTTTAAGGTCAATATATCCCTGCCCCTGACTGACTTCGATGCCCAGATAGTAAGATAATCTCTTGAGGTCACTCATCTCAAATTCTGCACTCATTTGCCTCTTAAACTTACTTATGTTTGCGACACTAGTCCCTGTGACCAATAGATCATCCACGTATACTCCAATAATCAGAACTTCATTACCTTCCCTCCTTGTATATAATGCATGTTCATATGGGCACTTAGTGAAGCCCAACTCTTCAAGACACTTACTTAACATGGCATACCAAGCCCGTGGCGCATGCCTTAACCCATATAGAGCCTTCACCAACTTATAGACAACGTGTTCCTTACCCTTTTTTACAAAACCCTCAGGTTTACACATATAGACAACTTCTTGTAAATCCCCGTTAAGAAATGTGGATTTTACATCCAAGTAATGCACTTCCCAGTCATTCTTGGCGACAAGCGCTAACAATAATCTTACCGTTTCTAAGCGAGCAATTGGGGCAAAGATCTCTTCAAAGTCTATTACATGTTGTTGAACATAGCCCTTTGCTACAACTCTGGCTTTGTGCTTGATAATATGTCTATTTGTATCCCTCTTTAGTTTGTAGACCCATTTCAGGCCTATGGCTTTATGCCCAGGTGGTAGCTCTACCAATTTCCATGTATTGTTATTTTCTATAGCAGCAATTTCACTTTTCATAGCTTCCACCCATGCATGCTCTGTCATAGCTTGTTCGTAATTACTAGGCTCGTCAACACCTAAAAGAAAAAGCTCATCTTCTAACTCTACTTCAACTGTTTCATCATAAATATCACTGAGTAGACGAAATTTTCTGGGCTGTTCACTCCCACTACTCTCACTGCTACTGCTTGAGTCTACAGAATGTGCGCCACTACTCAGGTCCTCAACATCTGTTTGTGATCCCATAGAATCAATGCTTTCATTCTTCGGTGTAAATGGTTCTTCTTCAACTGAACCATCAACCACCTCTTTTGTACGTATATCGAGCACATTGAAGTTACGAGGGTGTACAAAGCCTTCTTCTTGCTGTTTCTCCCATTCACATCCCCGAGCCTCATCAAATATGACGTCTTTGCTTATAAGAATTCGCCCGTTGACTGGATCGTAAAGTCTACATGCCTTTGTGATGGGCTCCCTACCCAGATACACTACTATTTTACTGCATCGTCAAGCTTCTGGATGTGTACACTAGGAACCTTCATTTGTGCTACACAACCAAATATTCGAATATGTCCAATATTTGGTTTATTTTCAGTCATTACCTCATATGGCGTCTTTCCTGATAAAGCTCGAGTAGGTAGGAGATTTAGTATGTAACAGCATGACGAGCAGCTTCTCCCTAAAAGCTAGAAGGTAGTTGTTTTTCTTTCAGAAAACTGCGTATCATTGCTACTACTGTTCTATTTCTTCTTTCGACAACCCCATTCTGCTGGGGTAAGTAAGGAGCAGTGAAATGCCTATTAATCCCTGTGTCTTCACAGTAAGAATTAAACAACTTTGAAGTGAATTCACCTCCTCTGTCCGTTTTCAAAACTTTTATTTGCTTCTCTGTAATATTTTCTACCAAAGCTCAAAATTTCTTGAATGCCTCTAGTGCTTCGTCTTTTCTTGCAAGCATATATATCCACATTACCCTGCTGAAATCATCGACTAGTATAAAGAAGTATTTATTTCCTCTTGTTGTAAGAGAAATAGGCCCACACAAGTCTCCATGTACCAACTCAAGCATTTCTTTTGCGTGGAAATTAGCGTGACCAAGAAATAGCTTCCTCGTCTGTTTTGACAATAGACAGCCAATGTAGACTTATTTTGGTTGAATAATCTCTGTTAGGCCATACACCATCCCGTTCTTTGATAACAATACCATAGCTTGAAAATTAACATGCCCAAGGCGTGAATGCCATCGCCATGATAAATTCTCCATTTTCAAAAATAAGCACATAGATTTACTTGTTTCAGAAATAACCATAAACAATCTATTAGCTAATCTTTTAACCTTCACAAGGAGACGTATCTTGTCATCGTATATTGATAAGTATTCACCACTAAGTACCACCTTATTTCCAGTTTCTGATAACTGACCAAGACTCAGTATATTATTACGTAGACTGGGAATATAATATACCTCTTTGAAGACCAGTTCCTCCCTGTTTTTGCATTTGAACGTCACAGAGCCCTTTCCTTTGATTTCCACTGTAGAACCATCACCAAATCTAACACGCCCAGTTACCCCTTCATCCAATTTTTTAAACTTCGAGCGTTGTCCCGTCATGTGGTTACTAGCGTCATTGTCTAGATACCACACGTTTCAATCAGCTTTTGTACCTCCATATTTGTTTAGTTTTAATACCACATTGTTCTCGCTCAATAATAACTCGTTGTCTTTATCTTCTCTGTCTTCTGCCATCAGAAGTGCAGGTTTCTCATCTTGTACTGCCATATCTTCTGCCATCAGAAGTGCAGGGTCCTCATCTTGTACTACCAAATTTACCTCTTGCTTTTGCTCTCTACGTGGCTTTCTACACTTAGCTGCGTAGTGCCCGTAAAAACTGCAATTCCAACATCTTACTTTAGTCCTGTCGCGCACTTCACGTCCACCTTGGTAATTGAAAGTACCTCGATTCCTCTGGTTATCGGTTCCTCCTCAATTTTTCCTTTTCATCCACTCCTCTCTAGTGAATAAAAGCTTCCCCTCTTTGTCTTCTCGTTTATTTCATTCTTCCTCCGTCAGCATCAACTGCCCTCCAGTGTTCTCTGTTTGGCCACAAAGCCTCTCTTCATGTGCCTTTACAGACCCAATTGTCTCTTCAACTGACATCACATCTAGGTCTCCAAAGTGTTCTATTGCTGATGTGATTTGTAACAACTTGGAAGGTACTGCTCTAAGTAGTTTTTTCACGGCATAGGTATCTTCAATGGTTTCTCCCAAGGCACGAATATTAGTCACCAACCAATTTAATCTCAAAGAGAAGTCGTCAATCATCTCTGTATCCCTCATGTTTAGATTCTCAAACTCTGCTTTAGTATCCGCACTCTTGCTTTCTTGACACGCTCTGCTCCTAAACACATTATTTCTATCGCTGTCCATGCATCCTTCGCTGTTTTCTTGTCTGCCAGTGATAGTAGAATGTCTTCAAGGATAGCCTGGAATATTGTAGCCATTGCCACCTTATCTGTTTTTCTGTCAACCCTTGCATCTGGGTCAATAGGGTCAATTGGTCCCGAGATCCCATGAGCTTGCATGAAAACTCTAATCTTTAGTGACCAAGCCGTATAATTACTCTTTGTTAACATTGGGTAACGTAATCACAGTGATCCTTCTTTCTAGCCTCCAGTGTGATTGCATAGGCTCTGATACCAAATATAGGGAAAAATTACATAGATTAACAACAATGCAGATAACCTTAACAGACAGACAAATATATATTTATAGAGATAAGCAAGAAGTGCAGAAATGTTAACTTTATTCCAAACATCAATACAAGGGTCTGTTTTCTTATATAGAAAATACAGACAAACTGTTCGGTCTTATTTAAATAACTACCCTAATAACTGATATTAGACATGTAAAAAACTAGACAATACATATTCAGACCAACTAGTTTAGATCACTTCCAACAGCTACAAAGATATTACACTAACGACAGACGGCTAATATTGAGAGAGGAGCCAGTCGTGCATCACGAGTACTTTCTAGCGAATAGATCCAATAGCTGATTGACTCTTAAGATTGTTTCTCTCTACGATAAAGGTTTTGATTTCGATAATGATAACGACAACTGAATTCAAGACTGTGGTGGGGAGCCATTGGATCTTCGATTCAACAATTAGGACGGGAAAGACGGCGACGATATTAATGGCGAATACAATGTATCTGATACAAAACAGAAGAGTGCCAATGACGGTTCTATGGAAAAGTTTAGTAATAGTGTGAGGACGATTTTAGCTTGTTATCGTTAGTGTCTACTATGAATCAAGTTCATAGCTAGTACTTGACTAGAACACAATCTATTTTCTATTGATCTAGTATAACGTTTTATTTACTAGCGAAGGAATCGTATATCCATGAAATTTTTTATGTAATTTATATGCTTCTTACCTTTTTAATAATCAAGCCTCACGTAATCTAACAATATTATTATGCAAGAGTATATTTATATTTTGGTTAAATATAAATATAATTTTTATATTTTATAGTTTTGATTTTTTTAACAAATAATATATGATCAGAATATTATTCTATATTTAAGATACTAGGAGAAAAATCATAAAAATTATACTCAATTTTCAAAAATACATATTTTTTTATTCAAATCATATTGCTTTTATTGAAAGAATTTGAAATAATAATGACTTGATTGGAAATACCAACAAAGTTAAAGGAAAAACAATAATTAGAATATTACAACTCTTGAATTGCCGCTTTAGGGTAAAATAACTCCAAACTAGTACTCAGGAAGAAGAACCAGACATAAAAAAATTTATTTGTACCAAGATGGAAAATTTGGGACAATTAGCATTAGATTGAAGAGAGAGAAAAATCAAGAGAACTAGAATCATTGGCTAGATGTATAGGATTTTAAGTATCCAATCGCAGACTCTCGAGAAGACTGATTGCTCTGAAGTAATTAGGAGCTTCATCAGGATTGAAATCCACATTCTTTACGTCTTTTAAAAGTTTGTTTGGATAACCAATCTGCAGCTTTGTTCTGGTCTCGGTAGATATGAGATATGTTTATAGAAGATACAATCAGTTTCCTGCAGATATTGATATAAGGTCTAAGAACTAGGTAGTTTTCCCATGAAAAAGAAGCTCAACAAGAATTTTTCAATCTATTTCTACATCAAAGTTATAGATATCCCTTGAATGACAAATTTGGAGACCATACATCAAAGCTCTGCACTCAGCTATGATGGGAATATTTTTACCATAAAGCCTTCCAAAGCCCAGAAGAATGTTTCCTTTGTGACCCCTTACCAGTCCACCACTGGAGTCTCCACTAGCTTCACAAGCTCCATCAGTATTCAGCTTGTAACGATTTATTTTTGAATTTTTCTATTTGAGGAATAAAGAGGCTCTAAGGTTAGAGAGATGATTCACACATCTCAGGTTGAATGCCGTCTTGTAATTCATACTCTAATGATCCCTCTTGAGAAGCTTGGCATTATCCAAACCTAAGAGAATAAACAATACATGGTATATTATAGATTTGATGTTAGGGTTCTCATTGTGATGTTTCTTTTTATTTTAAGATGCCCAGATTACCAAAACGATTATTGGCTGTAAAATAGTGTGAATATGACATGTTTTGGAGGTGGACTAGTACCATGTTCTTATGAGATGAGGGAGAACCATATTTGGGGTAATTTAAATCTTAAAGAATGAACTAAAAACATTCCACACTGCCCAGGAATTTGAACACTGAACCAGGATATGGTTTTTTGATTCTGAGATGTTGCAGAATTGAAATTTGAAGGCCAGCTGAAAGTGTTTCCTTTGAAGAGTAGTATCAGAAGGGATCCAGTTGCAGAGGGCACGCCAAAGTAAGAACGAACATTTCCTTGGGGTTACAGAGTTCCAGGTTTTCGAAAACATATTAGATTTATCGCCCTTAGATTATATGGCATAACATGTATCTTTTGAGTTGAAAGATCCATAAGGAGACAGTGACAGTAGTATGATATCAGCGTTGAAGTTTAACAAAAATGATTGATTTTAGTGACTTCGGTAGATGAGACGTAGTACTTAAGAGGCTAAAAAGCACCCGTGGTCCCCCATGTTTACCACTTGTATCAACCTGATCCCCTTCCTTCAATCATGCATAGAACGCATCCTCGTCCTTTTTTAAATTTGCATTTTTAGTCCCCGCACATGTGAAGCTTGTGAGCTTGACACGTGGCATCAGTTTTTGTTGCAAGTATGGTCCTCAAATTTTTCTTCCAAAATTGCCCCTTCTCGTTCCATGTCAGCTGCCCCCTCAGCTATACCATTTACCTTAAGTTTTTACCGTTTAACTAAAAAACTTACCATTTACCCTAACTTAACCCAAACCCGAAACCCAATATAACCCAGCCCAGCCCTTAACAATATAACTCGATATAACCCGACCCCTTTCCCTTTACCCAAATCAATCCGACCCGTCCTCGTTCTCCTTCTCTCTTCTCTCTCTTCTCTCTCTTTTCTCTCTCCATGGTTTCTATCATCTTCTGTACTGATCTCTCTCTCACTGTATTAAAGCTAAAAAATGAAACAACAAGACCAAACCCTAAATCAATTATCACAAACTCTTCCTTTAATATCGGTTACAAACCCTACCCCAAACCTTATCAGTAATCTCGATTCAGTTCCAGATGCTTTTATCGGTAACCCTAACTTCGAGCAGTTCCTCTCTTGATTAATTGACTGTGATATTTGTATACAGTTGACATTTTCCAGCACTGACAAAAATTTATAAGTGCTAAATTCGTGGTACGAGGTTAGCAAACTGAAGCAGGACTCACTGTATGACCTCTACTCGAATGTTCTTGATACAATTAGCGGTGGAGTATTATAAATCATTTTTTATCTTTCGTTTGTATCTCCTTGTGCTAATTGAAAATGCATTTGTAACCACCAAGTAGTTTATGATCAAAGCTTAAGAGCTAAAATAAGAATATAAATTAAAAATCAAAGAAGATCATACCTTTGGGATCAGATCGAGGAATTTAACCTCTTTAGAGTATTTACATCAAGATTCAGACAGTCAAGAAGCTAGTATAAGACATTAACTTAATTTGATACAACATTAACAGGAAAACTGGTTCTGCTATTACGAAATTATCGAATTTATATAAAGTTGCTGATACAGCAAAGAATTGTCACTAACAATGTACAGAAGATGATAGAAACCACGGAGAGAGAAAAGAGAGGAAAGAGAGAGAAGAGAGAAGGAGAACGACAACGGGTCAGATTGATTTGGGTAAAGGGAAACGGGTCGGGTTATATCGGGTTATATTGTTACGGGCTGGGCTGGGTTATATTGGGTTTCGGGGTTTGGGTTAAGTTAGGGTAAATGGTAAGTTTTTTAGTTAAACGGTAAAAACTTAAGGTAAATTGTAAAGCTGAGAGGGCAGATGAGATGGAACGAGAAGGGGCAATTTTGGAAGAAAAATTAGAGGACCATTCTTGCAACAAAAACGGATGCCACGTGTCAAGCTCACAAGCTTCACATGTGCGAGGGGACTAAAAATGCAAATTAAAAAAAGGATGAGGATGCATTCTATGCATGATTGAAGGAAGGGGACCAGGTTGATACAAGTGGTAAACATGGGGGACCACGGGTGCTTTTTAGCCTACTTAAGATTATCAAGATCCCATTCCCCGTTGATCCAGAATCTGTTCACACTAACTCTTTCAGCATTCCACACCCAACTTCTTTCATCGGATTCGTTGAAGTAAGAACAAACATTCCCTTGGGTTACAGAGTTTCAGGTTTTCGAAAACAAATTAGATTTATTGCCCTTAGATCGAATGTCATTCCATGTATCTTTTGAGTTCATAGATACATCAGGAGACAGAGACCAGAGTATGGTATCAGGGTTAAAGTTTAAAAAAAAATTCCTGATTTTAGTCATTTCAGTAGATGAGACGTAGTACTTAAGACTATCAAGATCCCATTCCCCGTTGATCCAGAATCTGTTCACACTAACTCTTTCAACATTCCACACCCAACTTCTTTCATCGGATTCGTTGAAGTAAGAACAAACATTTCCTTAGGGTTACAGAGTTCCAGGTTTTCGAAAACAAATTAGATTTATTGCCCTTAGATCGAATGTCATTCCACGTATCTTTTGAGTTCATAGATCCATCAGGAGACAGAGACCAGAGTATGGTATCAGGGTTGAAGTTTAAAGAAATTTTCATGATTTTAGTCATTTCAGTAGAGGAGACGTAGTACTTAAGACTATCAAGATCCCATTCCCCGTTAATCCAGAATCTATTCACACTAACTCTTTCAGCATTCTACACTCAACTCTTGTCATCAGATTCGTTGAAGTAGATGAAGGGATTCTTTGAGCACCATGGATCGAGCCGAAAGTCCAAGTTGCCTTGTTCAGGATTCCAGAAGATATATTTTCCAGCCTTACCTCTAACATTTCTGATTCTAGTCCAGGTATTCGATTTCCTAAATGATGAATGAACCAAGATAGGGTCAATATTGTAAAAATAGATAGACAACATTGACTTGGCCCAAAGGGACTTATGGGCTCTGAAAGTGAACCAGAGTTTCAAGAAATAGATTTGTTGAGCATCCTCAATATTTTTAACATACATGCCTCATTTTTCCTGAGCTTTGCATATATGGTTCCATTTAGACCAAACAATGGTCTAGTTATTCTCGTTAGTACCCCACAAAAACTTGTTGAAAAGTTTCTCTATTTTGGTGATGGCATATTTGGGAAGAATGGTATGCTGGATTAGAAAGGTGAGATAAGCAGTGAGAATATACTAAATTTATGGCAGTCTCCAACAAAAGATAGCAAGGTTTTGTCCCATTCCCCAATTTTGTTTCTAATCTTAGAAATCAGATCATCGAAATAACGGATTTTGGATGATGTATTGATAATAGACCCCATAGAATTAGCAGAGAATTTTTTATGCTTAAATCCCAAACATTCTTCCAAAGAAACCACTCTCTAAGTAAACATATTTGCAGAGACTATTAACTTTGATTTGTTGTTGTTAATGAGTTGGCCCGATACACTCTGATAATAAAGAAAAAAAATTCTTAATCTACTGAATCGAGGAGGCTGATCCATTGATGAATACCATGAAATGGTCGGAAAAGACAAGGCACGGTATGTTTATCTTCCCCTACACTTAAATCTTGTATATGATTTTTCATCAGATAATCTTTCAAACCCTTTTACCAAATACTCTTCTTTAAGTATGAAGAGACTTGGAGACAATGGGTCTCATTGCCTCAGACCTTGAGTGGTGATAAAATATCATTTCATCTCTCCGTTGACGATGATTTAGGAATTGATGTTGCTGATACATTTGTTAACGAAGGACAGAAAGTTAACATTAAATCTAAAAGAAGATAAAATCGTTAGAAGGAACATGTGATTGAGCCTGTCAAAGGCCTTTTCCATACCGATCTTTAAGATCATATTACTTCCCATTATTTTTAGATTGATATCAGTGCTTAATTATTGAACAGTGAGTATTGTTTCGTGAATGCTTCTACCTCTTACAAAGGTTCCCTGCTCTTCAGAAATTAAATTAGGCAGAATGTGAGCTAGTCTGTTTTTAGGACCTTTGAAAAGATTCTGCTTATCATTGTTGTAAGGCTAATGGGTCTAAACTTTTTCCACTTGTTAAGATGAGGTATTTTAGGAATTAGGTAGATGAGCGTAGCTTGAATACCTTTAGGCAGATGACAACCTTTGAATACATCCTGGATTTCTTCACACAGGTCCTTGGAGATTATTGTTCAGCAGCTTTTAAAAAATTCCTTATTGAATCCATTAGCCCCGACAGCACATGTTGAGCTCAGAGAGTTAACAATACCATAAATTTATTTGGAGTCAGGAATTGCCATCAACTTAGCGTTATCCTCATCCTTAACAAGAGAGGGAATGAGATTCATTAATTCTTCATGGTCTCTATCTCTATGATTGGCAGATAAAAGAGATTGAAAGTAATCCATAGTAGAGTTGTTGATTACTTCTTGAGATTCAAGCCATTTCTCCCCATACCAAATACGATTAATTCTGTTTTTCCTAGCCCTTTTTTTACGAAGTTATGGTAGACAAAAAAGTTTCTATCACTGTCTATCAACCATACAAAATGAGAGTTTTATTTCCAATAGGATTCTTCCCTAGCTTGTAAAGATAGGTGAGAGACTCTGGCTTTATCAAGTATAGCTTTGTACATGGGAGAAAAAGAACTTTGATAGCAGCTTCCCTGTAGTTGATCTTCTCCTCAGAGTTTTTGATAGCATAAAAAACATTCCCAAATAAATCCTTGTTCCAAGCCCTTAGATTCGTTTTTAGCCTTTTGAGCTTAAACCCAAATCTTTGAAGAGGGTTACCACACATATCCCAGACCAACTATTCTCGACCAGATATAAGAAGCCAGGGTTCATCACCCACATATTCAAGAATTTGAATGATGACTTGATTTTTTCAAGGTTTTAGGATATTGATATAGTGATAGAGGAATGGTCAAAACAATTTCTAGCTAGTTGGACAACAACCTGTTGTCAAAGTAGTTCAACCAGGGTTTGTTGTAGAGAACTTGATATAAACGTTTCCATTTCTTTACATTTGACCATATCTATCTTGAACCAGAGAATCCAACATCTAGAAGCTTACAGTCTATGATGGCATTGTTAAAATATTTATCACTTCTAGGGCAAGTGAAGGTACGGAAGAGCTGCTCATTCAAGTCTGTAGTAGTATTGAAATCACAAAATATAATCCGTTCCATTAAAGGATATTTAATAGACCTTAAAGTATCCCAACGAGATCTTCTGAGCTCTCCTATACATTTAGAATAAATAACTGACGCTCTCAAGTTTTTGTTAAGAAAAGGGCGGTGAACGTTTAAATGTAGAATCTTATCTTCATTCAATAAAATCTCCACATTAAAGTCTTGATGTCACATGATCCAAATCTTGTTATTAAGTTTTGTTGTAGAACAATTGAATTTTAGCTTTTTAGAGACGAGTTGTAAGTTGGAAACATGAATCATAGGCAACTAAACTAGGTTTTTAAGAATTATATAAAGATTGGAGTCACCTCATAGTTTCCTTATTCCTTAACCCTCTCACATTACAGTTCAATATAGAGATAGTCATTTAATGGAAGGAGAGGGTTTAACATCTCTTTTAAGCTTGATTAATTTTGATGAAGAAGGGTCGAATAGGTTCCAGCTTGTATTTTTCTGTTTTTCTTCAATTTTGCTTTCTTGAATTCTTTTTCATGATCTTTCTCTTTGTCTACAGGTGACTCACAAAGACTACCAACAGTTTCTTTAGTTGGAGAGAAGGATGTATCAGGGGCGTGTTGGTCTTCAAACAAGGATCTTCTTTCGATTGTGAGCAAAGCCTCGATTATTTCTGAATCACTGATCATAAAATGAGTTCATTTGAACTTGAAAATGGTTTTTGAAGACTTTCAGTTGTAGAACTAAAAGTACCCATGTTAGAATTAGAATTATTCTCTTCTGCTGATTTTGATTTGTTATCAAGAATTTGAATCAGGGTTATAATATCATCATTGTTAACAACGATGGATTTCAGTTTATAAGTTATTCCATATTGAATGTTATTTTAAGAAGATAACTTATTCTAGAGAAGAGTTGGTTTGGGTATATGGCCCTTTCTTGCATTTTGTAATAGAGTAACCAATATGAGAGCAAACACTGCAGTAGTTAGGATTTTTATCATAAATAACCTTTAGCCACAGTTGTTCTTCTTCTCCAGATTTAATCAAAAGTTTTTGGATAAGAGGTTTGGATATGTCTATTTCAGCCCAAAATCTACAACAGTTTTACCTCGCTTGGTTTACTGTTGGAACCCAGATTCTAAGAGGATAACCAATAGCTTTCGCAACTTCACCAGTTGTAGCTTCATTGTACATAAATTCTTGGAGATTTGGGAGGGTTACCGAGACACTAGTAATTGGACATTCATAATTAGGATTGAAACGGGGTGTCCGTTTCAATAACCTTATTGTTTTACTGCCTACTGGCAGACATTCTTGTTCCATATCTTCTTGAGATCCTCGTGACTGTCAAAATCAATGAGTACATGTTTATAATCCTATATAGAAAGACTATAGTTTCCAAATTAAAATTTCCGATGAAGTTTTTAATTGTTTCTAATGGTGGTTTTTCGGTACCGAACTTCCCAATTAGGGTCTGCTTTGACATTTTTTGAAGAGAAAGTTTATTCTTAACTTCAAAAATAATAACAGAGTGATCGACCTTGTTGGTGACAGAAACATTTACGTGCTGCAAATCTTGATTTTTTGGTTTTAGAGTTTCTACATAAGAACAATAGTTGGACTTTGAGCCGATTGGACTTCTGATTTGCTTTATTTCACTAATTATTGAGACAGATTGGTTTGTATTTCTTGAGAGATCATCTTGGAGAGATTTATAGTTATTATGTTTCCTTAGCAAAGGAAAATCAGTTTCCAAGGAAACAACATTTCTCGGACAAGATTTTGTTACATAGAAGAGGTAATTAGTGGAGTGATCTTGCCTTCCTCCACGGTAGGCAACAGGATATATGATTGGAAAGTAGTACTAAACCACCATCAAAGGCTGGATTTCGAGAACTAAAAGCTTTGTTCTTAGAGAAGAAAAGCTCTATTCCCGTCAAAATCCCCTAAACGAATTGAAATTTTATGTTTTCAATTGCTGTAACTTAAAATATAAAATTTTCAAAAATACATATATGTTTCTTTTAAAAACAAATAAAACAAAATCCATGAATAACATTTTCGGAGATTTTTTTATATATTTTCGAAACTAATTACATATGATTACGTAGTTGGAACACATTTATCTTTTATAGTTATTTTGCCATCAAAATCTTACTTACGCAATTATTTTATTTTTATTTATGTAACTTATTTGCATCGAATTCCGTAAGTTACAATTCTTTTTTTGCAACCAAATTACACGTTTTTACGCAAGTATAACATAATTTTATTTATTTATTTATTTAAAAAAAATCAACACAAAAATGTACATATTTTTACAACTAAAGAGAACTTAGTTGTTTCACACTCATTTAGTACTTATTTTCGCAAAACAAGTTTATATTTTATCTTTTTCACAAAATAAAACTTATTAAACAACAAAGTCTTATTTATGCAACACGTTTCTTCATATTACGCAACACAATTGCACGTAACTACACAACTGGAACACAATTATTTTTTCACATCCTAATTACACATAATTCTGCACCTGGAGCATATTTTATTTTTCACACCTCAATTATATGTAATTCCATAACAAGAATACATTTGGTTTTTCTATACTAATTTCACACCCCATGAATCTAGTTTTGTTCGTCTTAAAAAAAGACCAATAACATTTTCATATTAGCATGAGTATACAAACACATCACCAAAAAATATTTGTTTATTGTGGATACAAAACTCTTCACATACGTATGAGACAAACATGATATTTATGACCAACTATATAAACATTTGTTAAAGCATTAAAATTTAGTTTAATGTTCTGATATTTGACAACAATTTGCAAATACAATCAACCACTACTTGTCGGTGATACATAAGACTTAGATTTGATGGGACCAATACAAAAATAATTACGGGTCGGTGATACCTCTTGGTAGTACTATTACTTCTCAAAATAGGTAGAAGTCGAGCCTTAGGAAAATTTTAAGCAAATAAAATAGAATAATTTATTAATTCTTTTCATGATATCTAGGCACATAAATTTATGGAGAACTTAATACAACTTGAGAAATTTATATAAAGAAGAAGTAAAATAATCACGAGTTGGAATAATAAACTCAACATGATATTCCAATACAACCACACATCTTTTCACGTCATTAGGCATGGAGAACATTTCAATATATCGCATAGGTAAACCATCTCAATACAACCAAAAAAGTCTTAATACATGTACTTATATCATTATGGATAAATTTCTGTCAAACTCTCAAAGAAACATTATTAGGAGAAGGGTTGTTACAAGTCGTTGATGAATCATCTTGCAAAGAAGGTAGGATATCATAGCGTATAACGATAAAATTATTTAGATTGTACTTGATATCTTTTGTGAATATAAACATCTAAATATTAGAAAATAAAACCTCAAAAAATCATCTTAAACTTCCCTTTATATACAAATGCAAGATATTTTTTCTTAAACAAATAATAATTCTAAGAAATGAAGCAAGCTCATGAAGTTTTTAATGTAAGTATCAATACTTGAATCATGATGAGACGTCACAAATTTATGCAAATTGTTTCATCATATTTACAAAGTAAGAACTACATCTTCAAATAAAACTTCATGAAAGCACAATGTGTAATTTACAACAAGTGTTGGAAATTTTTTTTACTCGACTTCTTTTTACCTTAAATATCTAGAATTTTATATTTGTAAAAAAAAATCACAACATTAATTAATTATAAGAAGGACTAAAATATATGTCATTGTATATTTGCAAAAATATATGATATATCATCACCCATAAACTAAGTCTTGTTTTTTAGTTGAAGTTTACTTGTGTGTGCATATGTTTAACTTTGTTTGATTGTCGCGTTAGAAATGAGAGAGACAAACGATATTATTGTATACTTTCTACTCTTGATGAGGTTTGCTTCATTTGATGATTATTTTTCCACCAAGATCTTCGAGGTCTCTCTCTCATTTGATGAGTTTCATGTCTTTTTATTATTCTTTTTATACCATCTCTTGCTCTTGTGTTAAGTGTTCTAATCTATTTATGTTTAAGTAATACAAAAGTTTTGGCTAATCTAGTTTGCTAATTTTGTCCAATTTTTGAAGATTTTATTTCATGTATTTGTTAATTTCATATTGATTGTAAAAAGTAATAGAAAATTGATTACTAAAAAATATATTGTTATATTTTTGTTAGTGCTTGAAATTTTTTATATAATTGTTGAGCTACATAATAAGTAGAGCATTATGCCATTGATGTTTATTACTTCCTAAAATTACATGGTTAGGCTTGAGCTTGACAATATGTTTTTTGTATGGTCTTGATAAGAAAAAAAGATCACTATGCTTTACTCAAACTATGGTTACCAGCCCTATCATTTGCCTACGAATCTATATTTAGGTTTTCTAATTTTGTTCATTTGTATACAACTTTGATTCATAATAAAGTTGACAGGCGGAGTGTTAGAATTATTCTACGGTAGAATAATATAAGTCATTGAAATGAAAATATATAATTAATTATTAAGTTTTGTCCAATGATAGTGTCTATATATATATATATCGATCCTCGAGGTTAGTAAGATAGATTTGTTTTGTGTTCCTTTATTAAGTAATAATCTAATCATGTCAACTAACTCCAATATAGGAAAACTAATTTTTTTTTTGAATTTGATGATTAAACGAATCAGTTAGATTAGAAGCCAGATATTGAATGTATAAATTTATCCAAAGATAAATCCTCACAAAAACTAACAATGTTGTCACCTCTTTGTTGTCCATATATTGAATGTACAAATTTTGAGTGGAAGAATATGCGCATCTTTTAAAGATATGAACCATCCTATCCTTAAATACTGTTAATGTACCACTCAAAGAATAGCTCACATTATCTATAAGATGATAAATACCGTATGCATGTTAGTAATATAGAAATAAAGCAGATACATCAATAACAATACCCAAATGACGATTACTAATAAATGTAATTTGCCGATCCAAAAAATGTTGTTTTAATATCTCCAAAAACCATAATCAATTTTTAGTATCTTTAGCCCTAACACTACCAAATGAAACAAGAAAGATGCTTGAAAAATATATGGAATATATTATAAATCACTATTATATATTTTGATTATACCTAATTCTGCATCTATCGTATTCAGTTGTCACATTTATAACTGGTTATAACTAGTTTTCCATCTATCGCATTAATTATACCACCAGGTTTCGCATATATCATATTGATTATCTGAGATTTCCAATATATCATATTGATTATCTCTAGTTTTTTAATCTATCATAACCACTTTTACATCTATCATATTTGGTATATGCCTGGTTTCGTATTTTAGATATAACATAAGAAAAATAACATGTTTTACAATATAAAACAGTACATAAGAAAAATTTAACATTGTTACCATATTTAGCTAACTGAGATAAGAATACCCCTTTATATTTTCTCATTAAAAAAATCCCATCAGTAAATAAAACTCGACGACAAGAAAAACAAACCCATGGAGACATGAACCAAATGCTACCAAACAACGCTTGAAGACATTGGTTTCCAAAGTATACGTTAGTATATAATCACTACTGGTCTCAAGAATCTTCAATGTTTTGAAATAACTCTTAAGTATCTTATATAACGTAGAACTATATCCGTATACAACCATTTTCGCTTTCACTAAAGTAAGACAAGAAAGCATGGTAAGAGATATCTAAACCATGGTCATTTTTTTAAAATGATTTCACACTCGTAGTTATAAGATCAACATTCCTCCTAACACAATCACATATATCATTCACAGTCAAATGTGATGAAAAATGTTTTCTACTATCTTTGCAAAAATGAGTCCCACAAATATGAGGTTGGGCATACTTCTTGATAATAATAAAAACAACTAGACTTATCTTTTTAGCATAAAGCTTCAAAGGACAGCATTTTGACTTTTTTCGTGCAATAAAAGTAACTTTTTGTTTATTATTATGCATATATTTGAAAGTAAAACCTTCTTGTAAACCAAATTAACTAATAAATAATCTTAAACCTACTGCACATTCTTCAAAAATCTGCCCACCCCCACAAATTTCATTAACCAAACTAACAAAAGCAAGTTGTTTGTTCTTGTGACAAATAAAATTGATACCAGAACTTTGACCAGTTTCTCCACAAATAAAATATTCATTAAAAGCTTCAAATAAACTTTGAGCATTTTCTAGCAACAACATCACTTTCAATATTTATAGTAACAGTTCAAACCGTCAAAGTATTATCGATTGATACCAAATAAATTAAACCTTTAGCAAAACCTAATATAACTTTTTTTAGGTCACCAAAATAATATCTTAATCTGAATTTAGTCCAAACCAAAACATCGTATCTACGAAAAACAAATTTAATCATATCTTCAAATTCATCAAACAGACCATGATCACAGATTGTAAGTTTTCAATTTAGTTTAAAAATACATAGTCGACTTTTAGATATCGCGCACCTGTATTTGAAAATTCAAAAAACTAAAAATATTTAATGGCTCACAACTATCATTAATTACCGAAAATAACAAGTTTTGCATCTAAAAAAATAACATGTTTTGCAACTATCATTACAGAAAAATATATGTCGCACAACTGTTATTACATATATTAAATAGACTTCGCATCTATCATTACATAAAATACAAGTTTCACAACTATCATTAAAATTACCAAAAACTTTATATTCTTCATAAATTTCATCTTCTTTACTTTTATTGTAAACTTACCTAAAACCTTCTCAACGATATTTTACCTAAAACCGAGAAAAAAAAACTAAAAAAATGATTAAAACCTAAATCAATACAACATTTCAACTAAAACTCAAAGTAAAAACATATAACATACTAAAATCACGAGTAAAACAGAGTTACAAACACAAAACACATAATTCGAAGAAAGGATTATATGAAAACAACAAAAATAAATTGAGAATCAAAAGACAAGTTGAATCGTCACCTACAACTACTCTACATCGGTTGTGTAGAGAAATAAATAAATATAGTCAGTATTATTAGCATAAAGAGGGAAAAAAATCCATACAAAATTAGAAGATTTTATTTTATTAAGGAAGGTTATTATGGGTATTATAAAAGATCGTTGGATCTTAGATGATATATATAGAAGTTAAATGGGTCTTTTTCTTAGAGATACATGAAAACAAAAACATTAGGTGGGTAATAGTTTGATTTTTTTAATCTAAATCGGTACAAAACCCTTTTTAAAATTTATAATTATGTAAATTTTATTTCATATGTTTTTTTTATAAATATCACTGATTTTTCTTTTTAAAACGAGGAACACTAGATTAAATTAGACTCATTAACGCTTGTTTTGTATTTCGTGGTTTGTTTAATCCTTCTTTCGTATTTTCTATTTATCTATGTTTAGGGGTTTGTATTTAAAAAAACAAATTAATTAATATTTGTTTGTATTTCATAATCTATATTTATCCATATATATCATTTCACGCGAAAACTAAAAAATAAATAAATAAACTTTACATTTAACTCTTTTTTTCATATTTGTTTTTCAAAACTTATTTTTTTAAATAAACCATAACCTTTATTCAAGCCTATCTTCAACTCCAACAAAAACAAATATTAACAAAACCACAGTTAAACACTCCATTTTCGAAACAACATCCTACTTTCTTTACAATTTTAAGCATTCTTTTTAAACCTTATTACAATTCTATTAAAAAACATGAACCAGACTCTCAATCCTCGTTTTGGTTGTATTTTTATTTTATTTTATTGAAGTTTAGATCTTTTCGATTCAAAAGACATGGAAACTAATTTTGTTTTATGTTAAGACGATATTAAAAATAAAGTGTTTTTTAAAATTTAAAAAATAATAAAAGAAAATAAAAGTTTGTAACTAAAACGAATTAATTTGATAAATATAAATTAGCTCTAAGATTTGGCAAAACCATTCGTACTATAAGTACTTATAAATTAAGTCTACTCAACACTCATCGTATGTTGACCCTTTATTTTTTTCAAACGTAGCCTTACCCCAAAACTCTAAATCAACCAAATTTACCCAAGTATTCTCCTAAGTCGACCCAATAACACTTTTAATTTATAACTTCATTTTCAACTTCTCTATCTTCATTTTTAACCTTAAACTATCTTAAGAACACCAAATATCTAAAATTTAAACTCTCAACACTACCTGATTTCATCTCAAAATCCAAAAAAATGTAAGTTTTCTTCTTGTTTTATTTATAATTTCACTGTTTATATTTTGTTATTTTTGATATATTTCTACTTAGATATCTTAGTTCTAGTGTTATAGGCGATTTTAGTTAGCTTTTCGTTACTTTGTGTGGTTAATTTATAGCTTCACATTGTTACTTTGATTATTTGAGTTACAATTTCAAACACTGTGTCAAAGAATAAGAGTTAGGCTTCATTCATATACTTCGACATCGACGGTGTATTGAGTTCCCACCTACGGTATGAGTGTGCCACACTGCCAGCACAAAGGGGTGGTGGCTTGGTAGTGCTTTCGTATCATGTTGGGCAGTGTAGCCAGTCTGAACAGAGGTACCAGTATTGTCTACACCGCCATCGTAGGGCACCGACAATGCTACGACATCCTGGGCTGCCAGTTTGGTTAACAAACGCCTCCGGTGTACATACATCGGTAGTGTGGATAAAGGTTAAACATGGTATATATTCATTCAAGGCTTATTGATAAGCTTTATTTTTGAATTTCTTCAGATACATCTCAAAAATACTGGAACCCATTGTCGAATACATACTGTCCAGGCTCCCGATAAATCCTCTTTACAGATTCAAGGGTCTATCAAAACCATGGCATTTTATGATATCTAGTTCAAGGTTTCCTCACCTCAATTTAAAACAATGATCCTTTAATGATAAACTTATTTGTAATTGTAGTGGTACAGTTGAGTGTTCTGATTATAATTTATCTCATTTTGGCCATTAATGGGTGCTTAGATTTGTAAGATCTTTAATCAAGGCTTATTTTGAATTACCATTGTCGTGCAACGATTTAGTTTATGTTTTTACAATCACGTCCGGCGAAGTTAGTGTGTGATTATGAAACCCATGTATTTATGTTTGAAAAGAATTACCAAGAATGCAAGTTTTAGTTATGCTCACTCCACAGACAATTACAAAATCGTGTTTTTATGATTTAAAGAATCAAATAGCTGAATTGTACCTCTACTTGTATAAGTCGGGACAACCTGGGAAGGTCATAACCTATATTGATAAAGAATCCAAGTCTATAGGGTTACATTTCAATGGAGTTATTTATTGAGTAGATATCAATTTTTTGGTTTTTAAATTAGCCACCGAAAGTTTCAAGCATGTGGCACTACCGGAAGAGTTGAAACCTAAAATGATGCAATTATTTATTTTATAATGAAGACTATGTTGTGCAGTAGGCCATAGTAATGGCTACATGGAGGAAGTTATATCTTATTCATATTGGAGAATCTATGAATATGATATGAATGGAATTTATGTGTCTGGTCTATGTAGACGTTTGATATGTTTTACCTAATGTAACAAGCTTATGCGGAGATCAGCATGTTACTGCTCGTTGGTGAAGTTTGATCCTAACAATAATAATATGTCTTATCCGCTATATGCAGTATGCGACGGTGGAAATTTGGTGATTAACATGGAGATTTTAATCTCACCTTACTATGTTTTATGTTTAATTTTGTACCTCTAAACTTATCGTGTGTAATGAAAAATCTAATTCTCACTTATTTTTTATTTATTTATTTTGTATCTCCAAAATTATAATATATAATATCAATTTTAAACACCTAAATAAGTTTTATATATATGTTGTATTAATATATTGGGAATACACTTTTTTCATTTTGGAAGTACCGCACCGTCGGTGCTAACATATCCACACCGACGGGCTAGCGGAAAATAACAAAACTGATGGTGCCATATGACGCTAGCGGTATACACTATGGACACCACGAGGTTCATGCAACACCGAAATTCTTCAATTTCAAGACCGACCGCGTTACACAAAAGTCGCAGTTGGGAAATGAGACACTAGCAGTAAATTTTATTTAGAAAGTTAGGATTTGAATTTTGTTGGGAAATTTTACCCTCCCGCATAGTTTTGCCGACCGAAGGTGTTTATAGCTCGCGCCGTCGGGCGTGGGGTTTTTCTAAAATAATTAAGTTATTTCATATTTAACAACTTCTTACTAATGGTGCAGATGTACAATGGGGCGGGCTAGGTGTTCTAACGTCGCCAGTGTTTTGTATTCTAGAAACAATATTACACATAAATAGATTCTTATAGACAAGAAATTTACAAATTTCTTTGTAAAATGTAATGGAAATATCGACGTAAACAAGAAAAATAGATACATAGTTGCAGTTGATAAGCATAAAATTTAAACGAGATCGAGTTTGATAAGATCCATAAAAATGTTTAAACCTTTACTAGGAGTCAAGTTTCGTACGTGGATAATACTAAGTGAATTGCAGTGACAAATAGTTTGATGATAATATTAGACGTAATTTAAATGAAAGCAGTTACATCGATACTTGAAAAAATCGTCGCTGAATTTCAACATATCGCTTGCAGCGGGGAATAATTAGTAATTGTCAAGCTCAAGCTTTGCCATCTTCTTTCCCAAATTTCGTACAAAAAGAATATATCATGTTGCATGGACCGTCAGCCGCAGTGGTAACCTGCATAACGAAAAACATTACATCGTTAATATCTAAGAACTTTAGTAACCACAACTAAATGTTTTAGTATATACTTACATTGACAAAGGGGATTCCATTGAACCAACCCGATACAATTTCCTTCCTCTTTGACATTGAAGGGGTGATCTTGGTAAAGGGAGATAAGTGAAACTAACATCATTTTTACCCGAGTGAACTATAAAGTGGAGGATGCAGTTAAACTTCAACACGATCGTGATTCTCATCTCAGGCATCGTCATCCAATAGTCCGAATATTACTCATCCGTAGTACCATATATCCTCATGTAATCATTCTGATAATCTATAAGCTCATGGTAGAGGGTATTCCTAATAGACTTGCATCCATCTTGTTGCCCTTATAAACCAAATGTAATGGAATTGTATTCGCAATGCCATTCTCCTTTGACATCGTTGAAGGAAGTTACGACAGGTCTATATGAGATAGATAATTGGTTTAAGTAACCTTTCATATGAGAATCCCACTGAACCTTACTAGGAACATTCAAACTCCATTTAGAAAATTCTAAAGCTTCATGAGAGACGTTACCTCTTAGAGTTTCGTACACCTTGTGCAAAAACTTGTGTAGGTCTAAAACCCGAACGAAACCACTCAAAATTGCCTTTGCTCGTACCAAAACCACACGTCGAATGAGCACTCTTCACGCGTTTGGTGGTTTGGTTACCCACTTTCAAGAACTTGTTATTTTCCATGTGATAAACTTATCACCATATGGCTCTAACTATTTCTCCATGTATCTGATTTATTGCGGATAATCTTTCAAGTCCCGAAGCATTTTGGCCCTATATCTATTGAAAGAGAGTTCCATGTCTGAAAGAATCATATTATTTCACATCTTCAAAAATGCATCGAATATGTTTTTGTAGTTGATGATTTTTTTTACTTTACCAATGGCGTTCCTCTTAATGTGTCATCGAGATAACAAGTTGGTTGTTTTAGGGAACACTAGATCAACCGCTTTAACCAATGCTAAATCTATATCCGTTAATATAATAGACGGTTGTTCGATTGACTGAGTTACCATCGACGATTGAAGGACTTCCAATATGTACATGTAGTTCTCAAGTTTTTCTCGAGACATAAACACAAATCTGATGTAGAAATTATTACACATACAAGTGGTTATAACAACTTCATACAACGACATCCCGTACTTGGTTATCTTGTATGTTTTATCCATATTTAGCATATTTGGAAAAGTCTGTAGCAAATCTAAACTAACCTGGTTTACGAAAAACGTTCGATTATGATATAACTCATATTTGAGACCGATCTATGCCATTCGGAGAGTGTAAACGTTTAAGTTCACCTAACAAATATTACATTTTTGACCGATCGCTTCTGTCGACCTTATGATGTTTAAGTTGAGAATTGTATACTGTGCGCAAGCAAGACGAGTTGCTAGAGTTCATCTTTTTTATTGTGCCCAAAATAACTCGAGGAGTGGATCTCGTGTTGGTTTAATAAATAAAAAAGTATAACTCTTTATCCGAGAACAGCCTTAAATAAAAATGAACATCACTATATTTTGTGTTGTCATAATTGTTAACAGCGCACACGATCTTTGAGGAACATGCGTAATCTTTTAAAATTTCTTCGTTAAGATAAAATGGGAATTCGCATTTCTTGGTTCCGGTACAATTTCCTTTCAGATCCTTCGGATCTAGTAATTGTTTTATGTGTCGTATCTCTCGTATACGAATACTAGCCTACAATATTTCCTACTTCTCACATCGTCGCAATGTCTTACTATAATCACTAAGTCGTCGTCTTTTGGAACTTTGCATAACCGAATAAACCTAAACTTATTGTGTATAATCAACATATATAGCCTACAGCATACCACCTGTATCCTTAACATCTGAATCTTGTTCCCATAAACCGGTATCGTTAACACCAAAATCAACTTCAGTAAACCATAGATCATTTCCCACCTACAAAAACCGCAAATTATTATGAAATGTAATATAAAAAATTAATTTATAAAATACATAAACCGACGCCGGTGGTGTACACACAATATCCCGTCAGTGCGATTATGCAACACTGATAGTGCAATATCATACCGTCGATAGACAATAACACGGTTTCGAGCGACCCAAACCACTAGCGGCCAAGATACATAGCACACCTAGTCTCCTAGTCTTTTTATAACCATTGAGCAGGTTCTAATTAAAGGGTTGAGTAATCTGTTTGAAAATAACAAAACTATTAAATTCAGTTCTAGAAGCTCTATCCTAATTCTTTATCTTACTTTTGCATACGATCTGCTAATATTTACTAATAGTTTAAACTCTTCTATCTTTATGCTTAGTAGTTTTCTGCAGGTCTATCAGGATACTTCTGGTCAACTTAATAATAAATAGAAGACTACATTATTACTTCAAACAGTTTTCCAGCCACTAGACTTTCGGCCCTCTTATCAACAACTGGTTTTAACAATGGTTATCTTCCAGCAACTTATTTAGGTATCAACCTCAATACAAATAATAATTCTAGAAAATTTTCACTCTCTACTCAACAAAATCAGGACTAAAATTTCTGAATGGGAAGGAAATAATATTTCATATGGTGGAAGACTCACTCTTATCAATTCTTCTTTGATGGCCATTCCAGCCTACTGGATTCAAAGTTTTACCTTACCTAAAGGCATTATTGATGGAATCGAAAAGTTGTTTAACAATTTTCTCTAGGGATCTACTCATGAGACTACTAAAATTCATTGGTTCAATTGGACTAAGGACTGAAAACATTCCAATGAGTGTGGGTTACATGTTACAAATCTCAAAGATATCTATGACTCATATTCTTACAATTATGGGTGAGATTTAGGAAAAAAAGACTCTTTCGACTATATATATTTATAGTATCTACTAAAAAAATATCCATCCCTGGCAGGCAAACAATAGCACAAATGTTTGCTCTCAAGTTTGGAGAAGATTATCTAATATTAAGAATAGTGGGGAGCCTAAAGTCAAAATGGATATTGGCACAAGGGAGATTGATTTTTGGCTTGATAAGTGGTTTAGACCCTCTCCTCTAATAAATTTAGATGGCCATATTGCCAACAGTTGGTATAGACATGATAAGGTAAAAACCTTTTGGGATCAAAACAGCTCAAACAAGTCTAAGTTTTAAAGTTTTCTCTCTCCTAATAATATGGACTATATTGACAAGATCTCAATAAGAGAAAATTTTGAGGACTCTCTCTACTTGTTGGCTTCTAATGTTGGAAACTATAATACTAAAAACACATAGAATTTATCAAAAATCACCATAATATATCAAGTCTATTTGGTAAGCTCTAGAATATGGTAAAAACTCGCTTGGAAATCTATATGGTAAACATACCCCGCTAATGGCTGAAGCTAGAGCCCTCATTGATGGTATTCAAATCTTCAAGAACAAAGGTCTGGCCGTATAAGGGAAGGAAATATTGTGTGGAATAACCAAAATTAGATAAATAAATGACTTAATTTGATGTAATAAAGTATATGGTATAAATTTGACAAGTGTGTAATGTCAATGGTGTCTTGAGTAATAACTAATATTTATGTTTATGATTAGTAAAGTAGTGGGGTGTAAAGACTCACATAAGAAATAGTGGATGTGTAAATTAAGGAGATACTATTTGTACTATATATAGGACTACCCTTTTTGGGAAATGGGTTCAATCATTAATCAAATTATTACCACATTATTCTATCTCTCTCTTTCCCTATCTACTTATCTCGTTTATGTCTCTAACATACTCACATACAAACATTGTTGTGACAAATAACTCCAATACGAATATTGTTGGGACTAATAACTTCACTAAAAAATCTTGAGAACTATCATTGTCGTCGTCTGTGGGAAAATTGATTGGTACCCAGAAACTGTTCATGAATTTCAATTACTAAAGAAGATTTGATCTTCGTATCTCGCTCTTCTAACACGGAGACACACTTAACAACGTACTCCTTAGGAAAAATATTTGTATACCTTTTAGTTTCGTCCTTAAGAGATTGCTTCTCAGCGTTAAGTATTTTAATCTCTTGGACAACATTGTCAATATACATTTGGACTGAGCACAATAATCAACAAGACCATTAACAAGGGCATTTTCTTCGATGTCTCTAGTGATAAATTGTTCTCCCTATTTGTCAAATTCTTCTTTTTCTTTCTTCAATTAAGCTTCAAGTTCCTCAATTTTTGCCAAACGCTCAGTAGAAGTCTTCTTTTCAAGGTAAAGTTCTCTCTCAAGCTTCTTCACATTGGCCCTCTTTTGGATAACTTCATTCTTATAATGATGTTTACGATTTGTTTTTATCTCAAGAAGAGCAGCAGTATGAAGCAATTTATTAATTTCGTTCGCTAATAAATTGTTCTCATAAACATAAAAATAAGCTGAGGCAAGGGAAACATTCTCCACATTCCCTGAAATTTCTTCTTGTTTCCCTTGAGTAGTTGACCACCTTCTCTGAGAGACAGATTCTCCCGTATAATTTAAATCAACAACGACCATTTTTTAATAGGAGGCTGGCTTGGAGTTGCTGTATTATCATCATCTTCTTCATAAATAATCTTATTTTTACCTTTATCTTTGGCAGTGTATCACTTTGATGGCCTTACAACACTATCTTTCCCAACATGTCTCACTTTAACTACAACTTAAGTTTCAACATCGACTTCTTGCCTCTCCTCGGCTTCAGTTTCCAACCCAACATAAACATCATCATCTTCTTCTCCTTTAGCATCCTTTTTGGGATCCCGATGACAAAGAGCCCTAGCCCTTGTGGGGAGAAATACAAGGTAGTCTAAGCATTCCAGTCTCCTACGTACTGTATTCACTGTGGGAGGCACCATAAGTTTTATCATCATTTTTTCTTTGATCAGATCAGACTTCCAAAGTTCACTCTTTTCAAAATTCGAAGGAGTAAAACATTTATGGAAATTATGGGACCTAATACTGTCGGCCCAGTAGCTCAGTTATGCAAAAATCCGACTATCTAATTTAACATGGCTTCGAAAATAGTTTGTTATCCCTTTCATTGATTTTTTCAAAGCATGTCTCTTATAATCCGGAGATGAAGATGAATCATTGTTTCCACTTCATTTCAGCTTCTAAGAGGTCGTTAACAATCTTTTATTTTCTCCCAAGATTCAGCGAATAGAGGGAAAATAAGAGTTTTTAGCCACACTTGCTAGCCCCAACAAACTGCTCAATAGAAAATTTAATTTGGCCAATCCGAGAAGCCATAATGCAATTCATCGATGTAAACCACATGTTGGGAATGGCTTGTATCGGCCATAAGTTTATCAGATAAAAGTACTCTACTAAAGCAGGGTCTAGAGGGAGTCGAATACCCAAATCTAAAATCTCTGTATAAACGATCAGCTTATGGTCCTGAGCTTATAAAGACATTTCCCTAACCCAAGAAAACTGAATTTTGATAGAGTCCAGAATCCCTCATTGGTCCCTAAGCTTCAATTCTTCAGACGGATGGAAATAATTATAATTTACCTTATACAACTCTAGCAAGTGATCAAATTCAACCGTACAAAGAGTTTTTTCTAAGATGGCATGTAGGTCCGAGGGCAATTCAACATGAACTTTCTTTTTGTTATTCGGGTGTATATTATTTTTTTCTTAACAGAAGAGCTTGTCCCAACTTCCAGGGGATAAGATTCATAAGCCAACCTGGAAGGTTCGATGGGAGGAACAACACTAATAGGTTGAGCACCTCTAGAATGGATTATACTTCATTGTTTTTTGTTATCATCTGATTCGTTAATAAGGCATTTATCTTGCACCGTTAGAATGGATTTGAGCGATGAAAGTGTGGTATTTTCTATTCAAATAGTCTTTGATGATTGTTTCTGATAAATGACCTCGGGATTCGTTTGAGGAATACTTTTTTGTGTGTTCTGGAGAGTAGGAACAGAAGACCCGAGCTTTATTTTGGTATATCTTTTGGTTGTTGGCTTCATAGATTTCTTCCTCCTCGAACGGTCACATATAGCTTACTCCGTTACTTAACATTTATCGCTCATCAAAAGAAATAGAGAAATCTTGCTAGAGTCTTTAGAAAGACAAAGGTCACCATTTCGCGCCTGGAACAAATCTGACCAGGGGGCTGAGTAATAGGAAGATCAGATGGAAAGTTAGTACTTGAAGTTCCTGCCACCTTATAATGCTTCTTTATATGAGGCCACTGACCAAAATACATTGTTTGAAGAGTTTATAAGGGTCGGGGATCCTCTTCTATGCCAGCAATTTTACTTTCTTCAGCTTTGTTTGCAATGCTTAACCACTCCTAAAGTTTAAATCTCTCAAGCCCTTTGGATTCCTTAGGCATGAAAGGTCAAATGAAACGTATACTAGAACAATTTATTTCTCTCTCAAAACAAAAAAAAATCTTTATCTCTCTAGAAATGGAAAATTCAAGTAACTTTGAAGTTGTGAATGAATTCTCATATCTATAGATAAAGCTAGGCTCCTCAAGGTTACAAAGGCGCAAGTAGGGGAACATGTTTTCTTAGATAATGGGTACCTAGGAGAGATGATGAATTTTTAGGATAACTATTCTACCTATAATTTAAATCACATATGTACCGAGAAGTATAAATGGTTTCTGACAAGCATCTTCACATACATAACATTCTGAAAAGCATGCATGTTTGTATTAGGAAGAAACTAACCCGTAGATTGAATGACATCAGTAATCTAAAATATTTTTTATAAAGAGATAGAACATAGCGTGTGCGCTTAGGAACCACCTCGATATGTGGCTTTATACATATGCCGCATAAGTATAAAGTCATCATTACTTATTATGAGGTCACGAGTCTGACCATTTACACGTTGAAATATAATCTGATGCGGTGTATAACTAAGACTAATCCGATGAGAAGACATTGGAAGGATTTTCCAATGAGACATACACGAGAGAAAAATCCGCTTCTATGAATTAGTCTTTTCTCAAACATCTTAAGAAGGACTGGGGAGGCTACTTACACTGCTAGAAAATATTGTGTGGAATAAGAATAATTAGATAAATAAAGGAGTTATTTTGATGTAATAAAGTATTGGGTATAAATTTGACAAGTATGTAATGTTAAGGGTGTCTTGTATAATAACGAATGTATTTATATATATGATTAGTAAAGTGGTGTGGTGTAAAGACTCACATAAGAAAGGGTAGTTATGTAAATTAAAGATAAGACAATAGAATTTAACAATAAGCAAGTTCCTTATGAGTGAATGACATAACTTTAATTGAAAGTGTTGACATTGGTTACATTAAAGACAACATATAGATAATTTTAGTTTAACTTCTACTAACTCTTTGAGCTTGCTGCAGGAATCCTGACAAGCATTATTGCATGACTTTTTCTTTATTTTATATCAGGCCTCTAAATTCGATTCATAAATTGTTGCGTCTGTGTAAAATGTTTACATGTTCAGCTGTCCATTAGTTCCTATAGTGTTGAATGGAGATCCAAAGGTGGATGAAGACCTGTGAATATTGAATTATTCAAATATCGTTCTTGCAATTTGGCCTCTCTCTTGATCTTTAAGCTTAAGATTAAGCTTTTCAGAATCTATGTACTCTGTTGAGGTCTTCAATCTTTGGATTATCTCTAAGCTTAAGGCTATATTCAACAGCAGCCATGTCAAGTGGAGATCTCAATCTCAAATTGTTGGCTCTCAGTTTCAAGCTTCGGGGTCTAATCTTCTCTTGCATTTCCTCCAGCACCTTGTAGGGCTAATCTCTTAAGCTTCCAAGATGAATTTTGCAAGCTCTGTTTTCTCTATCTAGATTCAACTCTGCTGCATTTTTAGTTTTGTTTTGTTCATCTCGATGATTCCCGCTTCAGAATGACTCTAAAACTCTCATGGCCTATATGTTTCAAAGCTTCAAATCTCTAATCGTGTATGGAAAAATTGACGATTCATTTCAATCCTTGTTTTATACAAGATGTAAAGGCTGAAGCCTTGTCCCCTTCCTATCAAAGATGCTCTTCTCCGTCTAAAATTGTATTTTGGGTGCTTTCTTTTATACTTTAATTCCCTTCTATCTTGACGACTTTCCTGGATCGTCTTATTATCAAAATTTCTTCAAAATTCAAAAAGGATAGTTTGCTATTAGTTTCATTTATTTGGCGCTAGATTATCTGTAATCAAATAAGGATTTGTCTCGTAAAAAAACTATAGTTACTCCTAAATTTTTTTTAAAAAAAACTCATATTCCATTTTTGTTATTAAATCATCAAAGTGACTATCTTTGATATTTAAATGAATGGTAAAAAAATTAGTTTATCTCTTTGTTTTGATATTCTTTTAGAAGTAATAATTTTGGTTTTGTCTTTATTTATAATTTTCCAAGAAACATGTTGGTAATGTTGCAAGAGGTATCTTAGTCTATTAATACTTGATGAAAAGCCATTTGCGAAGACAATGAAATCATCCGCAAATGTTAAACAAGGTATAACAGTTGAACTCCTAATAGCATATCTCATTTTATACCTTATATTGAATATATTTTTTAGATCCCTTATGAAATATTCCTTACCAATGATGAAAATACTTGGGGATATAGGATCTAATTGTCTTATAACATTGGAAGACTTGATCCATTTAAGTTGTTTATTAATTATAATCGAGAATCTGATTGAATTAAATGATTTAGCTATTATGTCTATGAACCGTAATTTAAAGCCAAATAGTTTCATGATTTTTCAAATGAACTTGATAGAAAGCCTATGAAAGGATTTTTATATAATTATTTTGATTAGGATATTAGTGCCTCTTACTTTTTTGTTTAAAGCATGAGTCATTTCTTGGGCTAAAAGTATGTCTTCGTGTATGTTTCTACCATAAACAGAACCTCCCTACTTATCATAGATAATTTTTCGAAGCATAAATAAAATTATGTCATAAAGTATTTTGGATATTATTATGTTACGAAAATAATAAAGACTAATATGGATATAATCTTTCCGAGTTTGAGGATCGTTAACATTAGGGATTAAGCTTATTCTAGTTGCATATATTTCATATTCGCCATCAACAAGACGCCTTAATTACATCACAAAGTTGATTAGATGATCGAGCAATATTGGGGAAACATTCCGTTAAAGCCATCTATATTAGTTACACTTGTTGGATTAAGACCTTTAGTTATGTCATGGATTTCAGTTTCAGTAGGTAACCTTATTCGTATATTATTATCCTCATCATTGGTAACCTTAAGTAAACTTATTTTTTTAATTTCATATTTTACTTGGATATTTAGGAGCGTCTAAAATAGATATGAAATAGTTAACAGCATATTTACTTATAAGTCCTTGATCATCAATCAATTAGTTTCCTACCATAATTCTTCTAATCATGTTCTTTCTTATTTTCCTTTTAACAAATTGATGAAAGGTAGCAGTATTTGTATCCCCATCCTTAAGCCAAATTGTTTTAATTTATTTACTCCCAGTATGCTTCTCCCTAGCAAGAAGCTGAATATAATTTTCATGGACCTTGAATAACCTTACTTTAACTTCAATGTTCCTTGATTTTTCAAAGGTTTTTCCAAGAATTTTACTTATTCCTCTAATTGTAAGATATCATCAAAAACATTTCCAAAACAGTTCCAGTTCAAAGACTTTAGTTTGTGTTTTAATCTCTTGAGTTTGTTCCAAAAATGGATCATGAAAGGTCCTTCCATATTAGTATTCCAAATTAGGTCAGCTATACTAAGAAATTTATGGTGTAGTACCCATATATTTTAAAATTTGAAAAATTGTTTTATTTTGTTTGTTCCAACAAACAATGAGATGTGTATATGAGTATGATCACGCCCAGTCCTTGTCAAATGTGTATCTTTAGTTTCATCACAAGTAGTTTGACCAATCAACATTATACAGGACTCTATCAAGCCTTTTCCATTTCTTGTTGTTTGTCTATGTATATTTAAACCCTATATAACTTTTATCCTCCATATTGAAATCAATAATATCATTGTTGAATTGATTTAAACCTTTCAAAAATAGGGTAAAACAGGACATCTGTCTTTGGCATTATAGATAACATTAAGATTTCTAACTAGAAGCCATTCCATTGAGTTATTAGTTAAATCTCTAACTTTTCCAAAGCATAGTTCTATGGGACCTTATGCAGTTAGCATAGACTATGGCTATAAAAAAATTATTTATTTAATTAATAATGTTTAACTTTAACATGAAACGATTGATCATGATTCTCAATAATATCTATACTAAAATCTTCCTTCCAAAATTACTATATTTTGTTACTATAGTTAGCAACACTATCTTTTTTATTTAGTGATTTTGAAAATATGTTATGACTTCGCATTGGTTTTGGTTTAGAAAAATCAACTTTTATTACTAGATTAAGAAAAAAACAATAGTTTGAAGAGCCAAATGAGACTCTAGTACAAAACCAAGGACTTTGCGCAATAAAACCTTAAAGTTTCGATCAGTCAATACTGATAACAGACTCAAATGTTCTTTGCTCGAACACAGACTCCATTTCCAAGATTTTCAACCTTCCATCTTCGACCATACCATCAATTGTATGAGCTTGAAATTTATTCAGCTTGAAGAAATTTGGAATTTTACATTCAAATAAACTACTCAAATGGTAAAGCCCCAAATTTAATTCCAACTAAACCCTTGCAAACTTCCTTCTTTGATTACTTCTCAATGATCTTCAAATCAACACCTCCATCCAAATAGAGCCTTAATTTACCTTAAGTTTTTCCACTCGATCAGCACCGCAAGTACAATCTGCAAAAGACAATTTGAAGCCAACAAATTCTAGTAACATCTAATTCAATCAAGAAGAACTTATGTAGCCTAACCTCGGGCTTTCAAGAAGCACAATCGCAAGCAGATGGTTTGCGGCATTAAAATGAGAGAAATATGTTTTCTCTTTGCATTTCAATGTCCACTTAGTGAGCCAGTCAGCAACCCTATTCTGCACACGAGAGAGAAAATAAATTGACATTGAAGGTAAGAGAAGGTTTATGCATATATGAATTATATATTTAAGATACCAAGGATTTTTCTTTTTTTCTATTATGTTAACCAGAGCCAAACAATCGGTCTCTATGTCGACATTAACCCAGTTCTTTTCTCTGCAGATCATAAGCCCTTCAAGCAACGCTCTGATTTCAGCAACTAGAGGAGTTAGCATTCCAAAAAATTTGCTTGAGTCGTTGATGATAGTTCCTTCACAGTCCCTAAAGATCATAGCACCACAGGATTCTCTATTTCTTAGGCAACAGGTGTGAACGTTTAGCTTCAACGTTCCATTTACAGGGGCAGTCCATTTACGATAAGTGACTTCCTTACAATAATTTTGATGAGAGAGACATCCTACTGTTAGACCAGCATCACTCACATTTGCCTAGTGTTTATTGGTAAGAACATTAGAGATGTCCAAACCCAGAATAATTTTAGTAATTAAGTTTATGGAAGCATAAACACTAATACCAGCCCCCTCGAATTTTGTATTGTTTCTACTCTTCCATATCACCCAACGAATTATTGTTGGCAAAGAATGGGTGATATGGACTTTTAGATTCGAAGACGAAAACCAGTTATAAACCACATGCTTTATAGTCGTATGTATTTTAATAATTATATTGAAAAGATTACTAAAATGACTCCAAAGACTCCAGTCATAAAAACAGTTATAAAAAGATGTTTTACATTTTACAATTAGAGCAAAATTGACATTTCGATGCCATCTGCAAATGTCTTTTTTGTAAAACAGTGTCTATAAGAATAAAATTATGAATAAGTTTCCAAAGTAAGAAATAAAACTTCCTTGGTTTGATGATTGTCTAGATTTTCCTGTAGAAGTTTGATGATCTTCTCCTTTTCCTTATAGAATTCCAAGTGCATTTCATATTAAAAAGATGGTTAGGAGATGATTCCAGATCATAACATCATCTTTAGAAGAATCAATCTGAACTTTCTAATTTGATTTAAAATGTTTTCAGGAACAGCATCATTTAGAGCCTCAAAGTACCAAGAACCAGACTTCCAGTAGGAGTTTACTCTGGCCTCAAGAAACCAATTGTTTTCAAGAAACTTGTGATCCAAGATAGGTATTTTTACCAATTCCCAGACCAAAAATTCATATCACCACGACAAAGCAGCCACCTAACAATACTCTCAGCCATATCCTTAATTCCTACAAGGCGTTTCCAGGTTAGTAATCCAACCTTTTTTAATTTTACTTTCAAAGGATGAGAGTTCATGTTATAGATATCTTGCATGATTCCAGACCAGAGACTCTCAATCTTTCTGTATAAAAACAATAGTTTTTTAGAGAAGGTGTCCTGAATATCAGTTAGTTTTCTGATATTCATTCCACCTTCATAAAAAAGAAAGCAAATCTTGTGCCAACAAGTCCAATGGACAGATTTTTCATTAAAATTAGACCTCCATAGAAATCTGTTAAAAAAATTCTATCTTTTTAATGACACATACAAGAATGACTGAGTTTTGCATCCAATAATAAGTTATAAGCATTAGAATAGTAGATATTAAAGAGAGCCTTCCCCCATAAGATAAGAATTTAGAGTCTCGTTCTATGACTTTAGAGTTAATCTTGTCAAGTAAAGGTCATAATTCTTAGCATTATTGTCGTTGTGCAAGGTGATACCAAGATAACAAGTTGGGAGGCAATCAGTGCTAAAACCAGTAGTGCTCTCCAAGGTGATGATTCTGCATTGGTGAAGCTTATTAGAGGTAATGATTTTTGTTTTCCCTTTGTTAATTGTCTGGCCAGACACTAATTGATACTTGTCTAAGAAGCAGCTTAAAAGATCAATTGTATTAGGTAAACTATTAGTATAGATGATGATATCATCAACAAAAGCAGTAGAAGGGACTAGAATTCTGGTTCTTGAAGCATACTGCAAAGATTGATTAGAACTTAAAATCCTAGACAGACCTCTAATTAGGACTTCTTCACCTAATACAAAGAGCCTTGGAGACAAGCGATCACCTTGTCTCAAACCCATTTTAGTTGGAAATAGCCATAACTATTTCCATTAATTAAAATAGACAAGTTGACCTTCTTAATCAAATTAAAATCAAATTTATGAAAGTAATAGAAAAGTCATATAGAGATAAGACTTTAATTATGAAAGAGAAGGACATTCTGTCAAATGCTTTTCACATGTCCAACTGTATCATAATATTCCCTTTACTATGATTTCTATTAATATCATAAGCCATTTCCTTTGCACTAAGAATATTTTCGTCTATAATAACTCATCAGACCTGTTCTTAAAAAATGCAACCTAGTTGTTAAAAATAATATGAGGAATAATATTTGACAGCCTAGTGTTTATAAGCTTTGATAAGATTCTATTCAACATTAGGCATAGGCTAATTGGCATGTAGTTACTCCAATTTATAGAGTTAGAAGACTTAGGGATCAAACTAATTCCAGTAGCAAACATGCCATTTGGCATGTTATTACCCTAAATAAAAGAGTTAATGGTGGTGCAGAGATCACCTTCATTAATACTCCAGCAAATTTTATAAAATGAAATGTTATAACCATCTAACCCTGCAACACTGTCAGTCTTCATACTTTTAATAATATCCCATAGTTCCTCCTCTTTTGCAGGCTTCATAAGAATATTATTTTCTTCATCAGTCACCAACTTGGGAATGATATGAAAGATGTCAATCGCCATCATGATCTCTTCTTCCTCCTTGCTACCGAAAGAATCACAAGACATGCATGAAGTAAAAAAATTAACAATAGAATTACCAATGTTATCAGCATCATAATACCAGCAAAGCTCATCTTTAATGCCTTTAATAGTATTTCTCCTTTTTTTATCAATATAAGCATGATAAAACTTAGAATTGTAGTTAGCCTCTTTAAGCCAGGCATTGAAACACTTCTGTCTCCAAAAAGCCTCCTCGGTTCTAAGGGCCTTTAGATGCATAGCAATAGCTTTCTTAATATTTTCATTAGAGATAGGGTCATTATCTCTCAGATGAATTGCACCCATACTCTCAACATTTGCCTGAGCTTCTTTAACTTTTCTTAAAATATTCCAAAAATGACTTATATTCCAGCCTTCAAACAATTCTTAAGTCTTTTCAACTAAAACGAGAAAACATCATTAGCCAGAACATTAATATTTAGCTTCCAATTATGTTCAACAATTCTAAGAAAAGTTTCATTAGTAGACCAAACATTTAAGAATTTAAAAATCTTGTTATTGTTTTGATAAGTATTACTTATATTACAATAGGAAATAAGAAGGGGTGCATGGTCAGAACAAGTTCTGACCATGCTGATAACCTGAGTATAATTAAAGAGGTTAGAACATTTAGAGTTAAACAACATACGGTCTAAATGAACATTTCAGGTATTAACTTGACATTAGAATCCATATTTATATCTTTTACTGTGTCTGCGTAAGTTTTCTTGAAATTTTTTGTTTACATTGAACTCTGTTTCTTGAACTCAGAATAGAGAAATCATCTTCGTCAAAAATTTCATTGTTGTAGATCTCCAGGATAGAGATGATGAACGAAGAATAGATTAGGTGGAAGAATAATATAATCAATCCGAAGAATAATAGCCATTGATGAAGAGTGGAAGAAAAGCTTGAAAAATTAGAGTCTTCTTGATGAAAAAGACCTTCGTGGAGCGAACCCTTTGATCGAATAATTCAACTCGTTGATTTTTCTTATACGTCATATGCAAATATTACTTAGATTATATGTACCAAAACAATTAAATTATTTTTATTTAATTGTGCTTGTGTATTTGGTATTTTTATATTACAAGATAGTTCGTAAATTATTTTTTGAAAATAGGTTTTCTTCTTTTCTTTTTGAAAATAGGTTTTCTTCTTTTCTTTTTTAATATATAAATGCACATGAATTTCATACGGCGACGGCCTTGTATAGTATCCATGGCATTTATGTAAAAGTTTATTACAGTGATTGGTTTCTGACTTTCTTTCTATAGGCCGTTAGAGTAATTTAAATAAAGTGTTACATGGCAGATGACATCGGACACCTTAGATTAGCTGTACTTCACTATTCTTTCTCGTTATAATCTCCCATTTGATTTATAAATATGGGAACCCAAAATCTTACCCTCACTGAGATTACATCGGGACAGAGAGCTGCTGCGATCTCTTCGGAGACGGCTGCGGCTTTTGTTTGAATCAATGCAAACGGCGGAGGACGGCGGTGGCGTAGCCAGGATTTGGTCCTTATGGGGTCCTGGTTATTGTCAAAAAATAAAATAACATAAAATAAATTTTTTTAGGTTTTTATTCACCATGTTTATTTATTTTTTGTTTGTTTGTTTGGTTAACTAGTGTTTTTTTATTTATGAATCGTTTATGTATTTGTTATTTTCTTCAGTATTTTGTCAATCTATAATCATGAACACCAAGATTATCGAGCTTGACAATCCTGCCTCACATTTAGGTTTTTTTTTATCTTAGTCTTTTTTACTTTTCTTCTTCGTATAATGTGTGTATCTTGACACGTCTTTGATTATGTTGAGATCTGTATGATTCGACGAAAAATCTATGATATAGTCAATGTTAATGTTCTTGAAAGTGTTGGAGACAAATCTATGATATAGTCAATGTTGTTGAAAGTGTTGGAGTAAGAGTCTTTTCCTTTGATTTTCGAATTTAACTTAGTCGAATTTAATTTACTCGAATTTAATTTACTTAGACTAGTGTTGAAATTAGGTTCGCAAAAATAGATACATACAATATTCTAAGTTAACTATATTTATATTTATTAACTTAATTAGATTAGTATTTATTTATAGTTTCGTTTCTATTTATATTTATTAACTTAATTAGGTTTGTGTTTAAGTATGTTCTTTCCTTTCTAAAATTATATTTATTAACTTTAAAATTAGTGTTTAATTATATTTTCCTTCCTACCTAAATATAATTTAAGTGAAGTAAATTAGTGTTTATTAACTCTAACTCTATTTATATTATAATTTAATTCCATTCTAAAATTATATTTATTAACTTTAAAATTTAGGTTTGTGTTTAAGTATGTTCCTTCCTTTCTAAAATTATAATTATTAACTTTAAAATTAGTGTTTAATTATATTTTCCTTCTTACCTAAATATAACTTAAGTGAAGTAAATTAGTGTTTATTAACTCTGACTCTATTTATATTATAATTTAATTACATTCTAAAATTATATTTATTAACTTTAAAATTAGTGTTTCCTTCCTAAATATAATTTAAGTATGAGAAAAATATAGGTTAGTTTTCTAAAGAAGAGAAGAAATAGTAGGAGTTGATGTTAGAACCTCTTACCTATGGGTTCCTACTTCAGCATTTTCCATTGGGGTAGGATTCATTTCAACATTTTGTATGCTTATAAGTAATAAAGAGATAAAAATCGTGGATTCCTAGGACCCACCTGAACCCTGTAGCTCTGCCGGTGACAACGGCGGTTCTATGGCAAAGTTTAGTAATAGTGTGACGACGAGTTCGGCTTGTTAGTGTCTGCTATAAATCAAGTTCATAGCTAGTACTTGACTAGCGCACAATCTATTATCTGTTGATCTAGTATAACTTTTTATTAACCAGCGAAGGAATCGTATATCCAGGAAACTTTTATGTAATTTATATGCTTCTTAGCTTTTTTTAATATTCAATCTTCACGTAATCTAAAATTATTTTTATTTTATTTTTATTTTTTAAGCAAATAAGAATATATTACTAAATTGAGAGTCTTACAAGAATAAGTCTCAAACTGAGAACTTCTAAGAAACATAAAGACCAAAGCATAACGAAAGAAATTCTCAAATCAGAGAACTAAACCCTAAATGAAATCCCTAAGCTTGACACTCGATGTTTTCTTTGCCAAAACACTCAAGGTAGCGAAATCGATCCAAACCAGACCAAGTAAGAGATCAGACTTAGTCATAAAGAGGAAGCGAATCAATCTATATCTAACCGCGATCAATATACCTGATTCCCACGCTCTCAAGTGTTGTGATTGTCAATAGTGGAATCGGTGCATTGAAGCCTTTGAAAGTGTGGTCATTGTACTCCGATAAGACGCACTTCGCAATCCAATCGGCCGCCCTGTTTTGCTTTCTGGAAATATAGCGGAGGCTCATGCTGGGGTAAATCAGGCTTCGACATATAGCTATCATGGGTTCATTTAGAGTGACAACAATGCCAGATCAGAGAATGTTGATTAGGGTCAGACAATCTTACTCTACATCAACATTCGGCCAATGGTTTCTTCTGTAAAGAATGAGCCCCTCAATAAGAGATCTGCATTCAGCTTGGAAGGGGTCCATCTTACCAAAGAGGCGACCAAAACCAATGACGATATCTCCATGCTCATTTTTGACGAAGATACCTCCACTGGCTTCTCCAGAAGAGTTGCTCGCACCGTCAATATTGATTTTGAGTCTTCCCGGATTCGGAGCTAGCCACTTCAGGTAAGTCGGTTTTCTCTTTCTATTGTTTATGGTGGTACATCCCAAAGCTGAACCTGCGTCAATCACCCGTGACCAGTGTTTAGTTTTTAATGTATTACCAGAGTCGAGACCCAGAATGATTCTGGTTATTCTGTCAATAGCACTCTTGAAGTCATCATGAGTGTTATTAAACTTGGAGCAGTTTCTGTTATACCAAATTGTCCAACAAATTACTTGTGAGACAAGTTAGGTAACATGAAATTTTCTTTTAGAAAACCAGAACCAATAGTGAAGGATGTGAGTTAAAGTCATGAAATGTCTCAGGGGAATCTTGAACAGACACCCTAAGTAAATCCAAATAGGCCAGGGAAAGTTTTGAGTTGACAAAGAGATGATTTTTCTCTTCACAAATACAACAAAACTGGCACTTGGAGAGAGTAACAAAGTGCCTTTTGGAAAGAATGTTGTCTATTGGGGTAAAATTTTTAATCAGTTTCCAGCACAAGAAAGAGAACTTTTTTGGAATAAAATGGTTCCAGACTTTTTTAAAGAACAAAGATTTGTTGTTTTTCTTCCTTATATTCTCCCAAGTTAGCTTAGTGTTAAAATTATTGTCATTAGAAAGCTCCACATAATTTTATCTTCCTGATCATGAATGAGTTTGAAATAGTTGATATGTTTAACTCTTTCATGAGACAGGAAGTTAAGAAGAGTGTTATTGTCCCAACCATTTTCTTTCCAAAAGGTATTAACATTAGCAGAAAGGTACCAATTATCAGGGCCATGATCACTGATGATAGGGGGCATATCATGCCAGTCATCAAACTAGAAGTTAATGGAACCTTTACCAAGAGTCCATTTCACATTATGGTAAGCCTGGTGTTTAATTGAATGGAGCCTTCTCCATACAATAGAATCGGTAGCTTTACATATAGATTTAATAGGGTGGGATTCACGGCTATAAGTTAGATTAATAAGCTCAGCCCAAAGAGAAGTATTTTTTCTTAACAAGAACCAAAGCTTTTGAGAGATAGTGTGTTGAATATCAATTAGCCTTTTGATATTGAATCCACCTTCCTCAAAAGCCTTACAGAGCTGGTTCCAAGAAGTCCAGTGGATGGCTTTATCGTTAAAGTTAGATCTCCAAAGAAATTTGTTAAAATACAGCTCAATTTTGTTTACAATAGATGTGGGGATAAGACTGTTCTGCATCCAATAATAAACAATATAATGTAAGACATTTTTTATAAGAGACAGTCTGCCCCCCAAAGACATATGTTTTGTATCCCAATCATGAATTTTGTTATGAATTTTTTCAATTAAAGGTAAGTAATTCTTCCCCTTGTTGTTTGCAGCGATTGTGATGCCCAGGTAGGTAAATGGAGCATGCTCAACATTGAATCCCGTAACAGTTTTCAGCCTAGCACTACAAGCCTGAGAAGTTTTAGCAGAGTTAATGATTTTCGTCTTGTCCTTGTTTATAATTTGGCCAGAGGCTAATTGATAGTGGTCCAGCAGGCAACTCAGCTTGTCAATGGTGGAAGGAGTGTTATTGGTGAAGACAATTATATCATCAGCAAACACTAAGCTTGGTAAGATGTAACGTGATTTCAAATGAAACTTCATATCGTTATTAGCTTTAAAAAAATTAGGCATGCCCCTAATGAGTGCTTCCTCACCAAGAATGAATAGACTTGGAGACAAAGGGTCTCATTGTCTTAATCCATTCTTCTGAGGAAAGTAACCCACACTGTTACCAAATATCAGAATAGATATCATTACATGAGAGATTATATTTCTGATGAGGACAATTAGATTAGTAGAAAACCAAAGCAATTCAAGATTTTAAGAACAAAGGCATGAGACATTCTATCAAATGCCTTTGATATGTCAAGCTGCACCATAATATTCCCTTTAGAAGGCATCCCGTTAATACTGTGAATCATTTCTTTAGTAATAAGAATATTATCGTGGATAAGTCTGTTTTTAACAAATGCACCTTGACTATTAAAAATGATGTTAGGCAAAATGACAGCTATTCTATTGTTGATTAAGCTAGAAATCAGCATGTTAAATATTGTGCACAGGCTCATGGGTCTGTAATTATTCCAACTAATAGAATTAGGATCTTTGGGGATGAGGAAAATCCTAGTGGCAAAGACACCATTTGGGATACTGAAACCCTTAATATATGAATTAAGAGCATTGCAAAGGTCAGAATAAATAATCTCCCCGCAAGTTTTAAGAAAGAATGAATTAAAACCATTAGTGCGTGTTGCAGTGTCATTCTTCATGGCTTTGAAAATGTTCCACACATCCTCCTTCGTTGTAGGATTTAGAATAGCACTATTGTCAATATCAGTAATTAGCTTAGGAATATTGTCAAGAACAGAATCCTGCATTGATTCATCACTGCAAGTATATGGGTCAGTAGATAAAATCCTTTTAAAATAAGATTCAGTAGATCTAGCAATATCATCATGACTTTGAAGCCAGATTGTATTAAGATTCTCCTTAAATCCATTTATAGAATTCCTTTTTTTAGAAACATAATTATGGTAAAGCTTTGTGTTACCGTCACTTTCATTAAGCCATGTGTTATAACACTTCTGTCTCCAGTAGCTCTCTTCATTCCTAAGGGCCTGAATGAGTGTGTTATTATTGTCCCTTTGATGAATGATCTCTTTGTTGTTCACATCTTCAGTGGCCTCTTTAACTTTGCTAAAAATATTGCCAAAGTGTTTAACATTCCAATCCTTAAGAAACTTTTAGAGTCTCTTAAGCTTGAACAAGAAAACATAATTAACTTTACCTTTACAATGTATATTCCAATTCTTATTAACATAACTTAAGAAATTAGAATCATTTGTTATATAAAGAAGCATTAATATGACTATTAGATAGAGCTATGAGTAGAAGAGCATGGTCAGAATGAGTTCTGACCATGTGAAAAACCTAGATATAATTCATAGAAGAGACCATTTTGGAGTTGATTAGGGCTTTGTCTATTATTTTCCAGCATTTGTTATTGCTCCAGGTATATCTGGATCCCACGTAACCAGGGTCTTCAAGGCTACAAAGTGTAATGGCTTCATTGAAGTCATCAGAACTGGAGTCAGCAAAGGTGGAGCAGCTAAGCTGGTATTCAGAGCTAGTGATAGCATTGAAGTCACCAGCAACCAACCAAGGCATATCTTCACAAGTTAAATGCACCATCTAGCTCCAAAGGACTTTACGAAAGGCTCTTTGGTTCTTAGCGTAAACAGAGGTAAAATTGCAAGTAAAGTTAAAGACTTTGACCTCCATATGGAGGAATTGATCGTGATTAATATTAACAGTAATGTTAACATCCTCAGATCAGAAAACCCACAATTTGTAAGAACACTTAGCCACATAGTTAATAAACACAATTCTCTTAGCAGTTTTTTCAATCTTGTCAAGCCTAGCCATAGGCTCCTGAACAGCAAATATCCTAGTATTTTCATTTTGAATCATATATTTTAGCCTAGACGAGGTTGAATTGTTGTTGACCCACGAGCATTCCAACTAACAATCTTTATCATTATCATATAGAGATTTGTTATATTTTTTCTCTCTTTTAAGAAGAGAGTTGATGGACAACCTCTTAACAGTTTTTTTTCTGTACGCAGACTTAATCTTAGTGCTGATTATGGTGTTGAAACCATGGTCAGGGGAGGTGGCATGCGGAGACACATTACAACTTCCAATATTATCACGTTGAGGAGAAGAAGAAGATTCAATAATCGGATTATCAGAGTTATGACACTCATGATCCAAGTGTTGGAGAGCACCGATTAATTCAGGATCATTCTTTGAAGTACTATCTTCCTTTTTAAGACTAGGCACAATATTTCCAGTATTAGTATATTCAATAGGCTTATCTTTGGCTGTAATAATACACTTAATCTTTATTCTGTATACTTTGCTAAAAGTTTGAAGTTGAGTCACTTTGGGTATTTGAAGATTTGTCGAACTCTCTTGTAATGAATCATATTGAATAAAATCTTTAGTTTTTTTCACAATTTCGGTGCTATTTTCTTTTTCTCTTTCTTTGTCTTTTGAATCGGATTTCCTACATTCATCACCATTTTGCCCCAAGTGATAACATTTGTGGCAATAGTTAGGAACATTTCTGTAACTAACCCCAACCCAGCACCCATCATTTTCTCCGAAGCCAATCCACACTCTTCTTTTAAGCTTCTTAGAAACGTCAATCTCGACTTGAGCATAGCACACATTGCTATTGGCACTGTAATTGTCAGGCACAATCGTTCGATACACTAAACCCATAGAGGAAGCAAGATCTTTAATCACAGAAATATTGTATAAGTACTCCGGTAGTCTTTCAAATCTAAACCAAAGCAAGACTATAGGGTTTTCGTAGCTTTTATTGAACTCAGGGCACCATTTTAATAGTCTCATGATTTTCAAGTCGACGTTCCAAATGCTTTTAGACCATATCCCACTAACATCTTCTTTTAAGAAAAGCTCTATCAGAACATGTCTGGAGTCAATCGTAAAGAAGCTATATGACCCCTTGAATTTTAAAGATTCAAGAAAGGCATGAAGCGAAGCTCTTTTCAGTATCCCTTGGCTAAACTTTCCTATAAATGTTGTTCTTGATTGTTGCAGGAGGAAATCCTTAGTAGTTTTTGAGTATTGTATCGAGTTGTGGTCATCAAATTGTTTGATAAACTCTGGGGTAGTTTCACAGTGAGTTGAGGTTGATTTCAAGATATCAGAGAAAGATTTCTTGACGTTGTTTTTGTTATTGGTATCATTGCTAGGGAGAAGAGCAGGAAACTCTTCTTCGTTGAAAATTTCAGTAGACATTGATCGGAATCAATGGATTCACCGGAAATAGAGTAAGACAACCAAAGACAAACAGAGATGAAAAAGGTTTCCATAGGGAAAACGAAGAAGAAGAAAACAACTCACGGAAGCGCCTCTGAAATTAATCAGAGGAATTCTTCCCTGAAGGCTCCGACGAAGGTCACCGGAAAGACAGGAGAATCTTGGAGAAGACGATCTTCTTGTTTTTTCATCTAACAATATTATATGCAATAGTATATTTATATTTTAGTTAAATATAAATCTAATTTTTATATTTTATAGTTTAGAGTTTTTTTAACAAATAATATATGATCGAAATATTATTCTATATTTAAGATATTATGAGAAAAATCATAAAAATTATACTCATTTTTCAAAAATAAATATTTTTTTATTCAAATCATGTTGCTTTTATTGATAGAATTGAAATAATAAGGACTTGGTTGGAAATACCAACAAAGTTAAAGGAAAAACAATAATTAGAATATTACAACTTTTGAATTGCCCTCTTAGGGTAAAATAACTCGAAACTAGTACTGAGAAAGAAGAACCAAATATAAAAAAAAAATCCATCAAGATGGAAACTTTGGGACAATCAGCATCAGATTGAAGAGAGAAAAAAAAATCAAGGGAACTAAAATCATTTCCTAGATGTATTGGATCTTAAGTATCCAATTCCTAGACTCTCCAAAAGAGTGATTGCTCTGGGGGAATTAGGAGCTTCATCAAAATTGAAATCCATGTTCTTTCTGTCTTTTAAAAGTTTGTTTGGATAACCAATCTGCAGCTTTGTTATGGTCTCGGTAGATATGATATATGTTCATAGAAGATACAATCAGTTTCCTGCAGATATTGATATAAGGATCCAAGAAGCAGGTAGTTTTCCCATGAAGAAGAAGCTCAACAAGAATTTTTGAATCTATTTCTACATCAAGGTTATAGATTTCCCTTGAATGACAAATCTGGAGACCATCCATCAAAGCTTTGCACTCAGCTACAATGGGAGTATTTTTAGCGTAAAGCCTTCCAAATCCCAGAAGAATGTTTCCTCTGTGACCCTTTACCAGTCCACCACCATTAGATCTTGCAGTAACTTAACAAGCTCCATCAGTACTCAGCTTGAAGCGATTAGTTTTTGGATTTTTCCATTTGAGGAATAAAGAGGTTTTGAGGTTGGAGAGATGATTCACACATCCCATGTTGAATGTCGCCTTGTAATTCGTACTCCAGTGATCCCTCTTGAGAAGCTTGGCATTATCCAAACCAGAAAGAATAAACAATACATGGTATATCATAGATTTGATGTTAGGGTTCTAATTCTGATGTTCCTTCTTATTTCGAGATGCCAAGATTACCTAAGCAATTATTGGAGGTAAAATAGTGTGAATATCACATGTTTTGGAGTTGGACCAGTGCCATGTTCTGATGAGATGAGGGAGAACCATATTTGGGGTAATATAAATCTTAAAGAATGAACTAAAAACATTCCACACTGCCCAGGATTGTGAATACTGAACCGGGATATGGTTTTTCGATTTCAAGCTGTTCTAGAATTGAAATTTGGAGCCCAGCTCATAGTGTTTCCTTTGAAGAGTAGTATTAAAAGGGATCCAGTTGCAGAGGGCACGCCGAAGTAAGAACAAACATTTCCTTGGGGGTATAAAGTTCCAGGTTTTCGAAAACATATTAGATTTATTGCCCTTAGATCGAATGGCATTCCATGTATCTTTTTAGCTCAAAGATCCATCAGGAGAGAGAGGCCATAGTATGGTATCAGGGTTGAAGTTTAAATAAATTTTCCTGATTCTACTGATTTCAGTAGAGGAGACTTAGTACTTAAGGCTATCAAGATCCCATTCCGCGTTAATCCAGAATCTGTTCACACTAACTCTTTCAGCATTCCACACCCAACTTTTGTCATCAAATTTGTTGAAGTGAGAATGAACATTTCCTTGGGGTTACAGAGTTCCGGGTTTTCGAAAAAAAATTAGATTTATTTCCTTTAAATCGAATGGCATTCCATGTATATTTTGAGTTAAAAGATCCATCAGGAGACAGAGACCAGAGTATCGTATCAGGGTTGAAGTTTAAAGAATTTTTCCTGATTTTAGTGATTTTAGTAGAGGGGACGTAGTACTTAAGACTATAAATATCCCATTCCCCATTAATTCAGAATCTGTTCACACTAACTCTTTCATCATTCCACACCGAACTCTTGTCATCAGATTCGTTGAAGTAGACGAAGGGATTCTTTGAGCACCATGGATCGAGCCAAAATTCCAAGTTATCTTGTCCAAGATTGCAGAAGATATATTTTCAGCCTTGTCTCTGACATTTCTGATTCTAGTCCAGGTATTCAATTTCCTAAATGATGAATGAGCCAAGATAGGGTGAATATTGCAAAAATAAATAGACAACATTGACTTGGCTCAAGGGGACTTATGGGTTATGAAAGTGAACTAGAGTTTCAAGGAATAGATTTGTTGAGCATCGTCAAGATTCTTAACATTCAAGCCTCCTTATTCGTGAGGTTTGCATATATGGTTCCATTTAGACCAAAAAATAGTCTGGTTATTCTCTTTAGTACCCCACAAAAACTTGTTGAAAAGTTTCTCTATTTTGGTTATGACAGGATTTGGGAGGAATGGTATGCTGGATTAGGAAGGTGAGATAAGCACTGAGAATATACTGAATTTATGTCAATCTCCTAGCAAACGATAGCAAGGTTTTGTCCCATTCCCCAATTTTGTTTCTAATCTTAGAAATCAGACTATCGAAATAACGGATTTTGGATGATGTTTGATAATAGACCCCATATAATTAAAAGAGAGTTTTTTGTGCTTAAATCCCAAACATTCTTCCAAAGAAACCACTATCTGAGTAAACATATTTGCAGAGACTATTAACTTTGATTTGTTGTTGTTAATAAGTTGGCCCGATACACTCTGATAATAGAGAAAACATTTCTTAATCTGAAGAAGCGAGGAGGCTGATCCATTGTTGAATACCATGAATTCGTCAGAAAAGACAAGGCACAATATGTTTATCTCCCCCTTACACTTAAATCCTGTATAGGATTTTTCCTGAGATAATCTTTCAAACCCTTTTATCAAATACTCCTCTTCCAGTATGAAGAGACTTGGTGACAGTGGGTCTTATTGCCTCAGACCTTGAGTTGTGCTAAAATATCATTTCATCTCTCCGTTGACGATGATTGAGGAATTAATGTTGCTGATACATTTTTTAACTACAGAGAGAATGTTAGCATTAAATCTAAAGTAAGATAAAATCTTTAGAAGGAACCTGTGATTGAGCTTGTCAAAGGCCTCTTCCATATTAATCTTTAAGATCATATTACTTCCCACTGTTTTTAGACTGATATCATGGCTTAATTATTGAATAGTGAGTTTTGTTTCGTGAATTCTTTTGCCTCTTACAAAGGCTCTCTGCTCTTCAGAAATTATATTAGGCAGAATGTCAGCTTGTCTATTTTTTAGGACCTTTGAAAAGATTCTTCTTATCATTGTTGTAATGCTAATGGGTCTGAACTTTTGCCACTTGTTAGGATGAGGTATTTTATGAATTAGATAGATGACTATAGCTTTAATACCTTTGGGCAGATGACAACCGTTGAATACATCCTGGATTTCTTCTCACATGTCCTTGGAGATTATTGTCCAAGAGCTTTTAAAACATTCCTTATTGAATCCATCAGCCCCGACAGCACATGTTGAGCTCAGAGAGTTAACAATACTATAAATTTATTTGGAGTCAGGAATTGCCATCAACTTAGCATTATCCTCATCCTTAACAAGAGAGGGAATGAGATTCATTAATTCTTCAGGGTTTTTGTCTCTATGATTAGCAGATTAAAAATATTGAAAGTAATTCACATCAAAGTTGTTGATTGCATCTTGAGATTCAAGCCATTTCTCCCCATACCAAATACGATCTTTTCTGTTTGTCCTAGCCCTTTTTTTTACAAAGTTATGGTAGACATCAGAGTTTCTATCACTGTCCATCAACCATAGAGAATAAGACTTTTGTTTCCAATAGGCTTCTTCCCTAGCTAGTAAAGAGAGGTGAGAGACCATGGCTTTATCAAGTAGAGTTTTGTCCATGAGAGATAAAGAACTTTGATATGCAGCTTCTCTGAAGTTGATCTCCTCCTCAGAGTTTTTGATAGCATAAAAAATATTCCCAAATACATCTTTGTTCCAAGCCCTGAGATTAGTTTTTAGCCTTTTTAGCTTAAACCCAAATCTTTGAAGAGGGCTACCAAACATATCTCCAGACCAACTATTCTCAACCAGATCTAAGAAACCAGGGTTCATCACCCACATATTCAAGAATTTAGACGATGACTTGATTTTTTCAAGGTTTGGAGGATATTGATATAGTGATAGGGGAATGTTGAAAACCATTTCTAGTTAGGTGGACAAAAGCATGCTGTCAAAGTAGTTCAACCAGGCTGTGTTGTTAAGCACTCGATCTAAACGTTTCCATTTACTTGTATTTGACCAAGTATATCTTGAACCAGGGGATACAACATCTAGGAGGATACAATCCATGATGGCATTGTTAAAATCTTTAGCACTTCTAGGGAAATTGAAGGTACATGAGAGCCGCTCATTCGAGTATGTAGTAGTATTGCAATCACAAAATATAATCCATTCCATTGAAGGCTCTTTGATAGACCTTAGAGTATCCCAAAGAGATCTTTTGAGCTCTTTTCTGCATTTAACAAAAATAGCTGAAGTTCTAAAGTCTTTATTAAGAGAAGGGTGATGAAATTTTAAATGTAGAATCTTATCTTCATTCAATAAAATCTCCACGTTGAAGTCTTGATGTCACCTGATCCAAATATTGTTGCTAACGTTTGCAGTAGGACATTTGAATTTTAGCTTTTTAGAGACCAATTGTAAGTTGGAAACATGAATCATAGGCTCTTGAATTACAACTAAACTAGGTTTTGAAGAATTACATAAAAATTGGAGTCACCTCATTGTTTCCTTATTCCCTAACCCTCTCACGTTCCAGTTCAATATAGAGATAGTCATTTAATGGAAGGAGAGGTTTAACATCTCTTTTGAGCTTGATTAGTTTTAATGAAGAAAGGTCCATTTGGTTCCAACTTTTCATTTTTCTATTTTTCTTCAGTTCTACTTTCTTGACTCAGGTGACTCAGGGAGACTACCAACAGTTTCTTCAGTTGGGGAGAAGAATATATCAGGGGTGTGTTGCTCGTCAAACAAGGATCTTATTTCATTTGTGTGCAAAGCCTCGATTTTTTATGAATCATTGACCATAAGAATGGGTTCATTTGAACTTGAAAATGGTTCTTGGAGACTTTCAGTTGTAGAGTTAAAAGTACCCAGGTTAGAATTAGAACTATTCTCTTCTGCTTATTTTGATTTGTCATCAAGAATTTGAATCAGTGTTATAATATCATCATTATTAACAACGATGGATTTCAATTTAGAAGTCATTCCATACTGAATGTTATTCTAAGAAGATAACTTATTCTAGAGAAGAGTTGGTTTGGATATATGGCCCTTTATTGCATTTTGTTATAGAGTGGCCAATATGAGAGAAAACACTGCAGTAGTTAGGATTTTTATCATAAATAACCTTTAGCCAGAGTTCTTCTTCTACAAATTTAATCAAAAGTTTTCGGATAAGAGGTTTGGATATGTCTATTTCAACCCAAAATCTACAACAGTTTTTCCTTGCTCGGTTTACTATTGCAAACCCAGATTCAAAAAGGATAACCAATAGATTTCGCAACTTCACCAATTTTAGCTGCATTGTACATAAATTATTGGAGATTTAGGAGGGTTACCCAGACATGGGTAATTGGACATTCATAATTAGGATTGAAATTGTGTGTCAATTTCAATAACCTCATTGTTTTACTGCCTACTAGCCATATATTCTTGTTCTATATCTTCTTGAGATCCTCATGGCTGTCAAAATCTATGAGTACATGTTTATATACCCATATAGAAAGACTATAGTTTCCAAATTAAACTTTCCCATGAAGTTTTTAATTGTTTCTAATGGTGGTTTGTCGGTAGTGAACTTCCCAATTAGGGTATGCTTTGACATTTTTTGAAGAGAAAGTTTATCCTTAACTTCAAAACTGATAACAGAGTGATCAACCTTGTGGGTGACGGAAACATTTACGTGCTGCAAATCTTGATTTTTTGGTTTCACAGTTTCTAGATAAGAACAATAGTTGAACTTTGAGCCAATTGGATTTCTGATTTACTTCCTTTTGCTGGTATTTTCATATGCAGGATTGTTCCTAATGCAACCCATTTTACCAATTATTGCGAAAGATTGGTTTGCATTTCTTGAGAGATCATCTTAGAGAGATGTATAGTTATTATGTATCCTTAGCAAAGGAAATCAGTTTCAAAGCAAGCAATATTTCTCGGACAAGATTTTGTTGACATAGAAGAGGTAATTGGTGGAGTGATCTTGCCTTCCTCCATGGTAGGCAACATGATATCAGATCGGAAAGTAGTAATAAGCCACCATCGAAGGCTGGATTTCAAGAACTAAAATCTCTGTTCTACGAGAAAAAAAGCTCTATTCCCATCAAAATCCCCTAAGCGAATTAAAATTTTGTGTTTTAAATTCCTATAACTTAAAATAGAAAATTTTCAAAAATACATATATTTTTATTTAAAAAAAATTATTAATAATATTTTCAGAGATTTTTTATATATATATTTTCGCAACTAATTACATATGATTACGCAGTCGGAACACATTTATCTTTTATAGTTATTTTGCCATCAAAATCTTACTAACGCAATTATTTTATTTTTATTTACGCGACTTATTTGCATCTAATTTCGTAACTTACAATTCTTTTTTTCAACCAAATTACACGTTTTTACGCAAGTTTAACATAATTTTATTTATTTATTTAAAAACAATTCAACACAAAAATGAAAATGTTTTTACAACTAAATAGATTTTAGGTGTTTCACACTCATTTAGCACTTATTTTCACAAAACAAGTTTTTATTTTATTTTTTTCACAAAATAAAACTTATTAAACAACCAAAGTCCTATTTATGCAACACTTTATATTACACAACATATTTGCACGTAACTACACAAAAAAAATTCACATCCTAATTACACACAATTCTGCACATGGAGCATATTTTATTTTTCACACCTCAATTATATGTAATTCCATAACTAGAATACATTTGGTTTATACTAATTTCACACCCCATGAATCTGGTTTTGTTCTTCTTAAAAAAAGACCAATAACATTTTCATATTAGCATTATTATCTATACAGGTAATACAAACAAGCACATCACCAAAAAATATTTGTTTATTGTGGATACAAAACTCTTCACATACGTATGTGACAAACATGATATTTATGACCAACTATATAAAAATATGTTAAAGCATTAAAATTTAGTTTAATGTTTTGATACTTGACAACTATTTGCAAATACAATCAACCGCTACTTGTCTTCTATAATGAATTTCCAACGTTATATATTTTGATATATAAGGCTTAGATTTGATAGGACCAGTACCAAAATAATTAGGGGTGAGTAATACCTCTTGGTAGTACTATTACTTCTTAAAATAGGTAGAAGTCGAGCCTTATGAAAATTTTAAGCAAATGAAATAGAATAATTTATTAATTATTTTCATGATATCAAGGAACATAAATTTATGGACACTTAATACAACTTGAGTAATTTATATAAAGAAGAAGTAAAATAGTCACGAGTTGGAATAATAAACTCAACATGATATTCCAATACAAACATTTTTGCACACCTTGTCTCCTAGTCTTTTCATATCACACTGTCGATAGACAATAGTTTAAACTATTTCATCTGTATTCTTAGTAGTTTCTTGCAAGACTATCAGGATGCTTCTGGTCAACTTGATAATAAATAGAAGACTACATCATTACTTCAAACAGTTTTTCATCTACTAGACTTTTTGCCCTCTTAACAACAACTGGTTTCAACAATGGTTACCTTCCAACAACTTATTTAGGTATCAACCTCAATACAAATAATGATTCTACCAATTTTCAATCTCTAATCAACAAAATCAGGACTAAAATTTATGAATGGGAAGGAAATAATCTTTCATATGGGGGAACAATCACTCTTATCAATTCTTCTTTGATGGTCATTCCTACCTACTGGATTAGAAGTTGTACCTTACCTAAAGGTATTATTGCTAGAATTGAAAATTTGTTTAACAAATTTCTCTAGGGATCTACTCATGAGACTACTAAAATTCATTGGTCCAATTGGCCTAAGGACTGCAAACATTCCAATGAATGTGGGTTAAATGTTACAAATCTCAAAGATATTTATGACTCATATTCTTACAATTATGGGTGAGATTTAGGAAAACAAGAGTCTTTGGGCTAGATATATTTATAGTATCTACTAGAATATCCATTCTTTGCAGGCAAACAATAGCACAAAGGTTTGCTCTCAAGTTTGAAGAAGATTATCTAATATTAAGAATATTGGTGAGCCTAAAGTCAAAATGGATATTGGCAGAGGAGAGATTGTTTTTTGGCTTGATAAATGGTTTAGACCCTCTCCTCTAATAAATTTAGATGCCACACTGCCAACAGTTGGTATAGACATGATATGGTAAGAACCTTTTGGGATCAAAACAGCTGAAACAAGTCTAAGTTTTGAAGTTTTCTCTCTCATAATGATATGGACTATATTGACAAGATCTCAATAAGAGAAACTTGTGAGGACTCTCTCTACTTGTTGGCTTCTAATCAAGGAAACTATAATACTAAAAACACCTAAAATTTATCAAAAATCACCATAATAAATCAAGTCTATTTGGTAAACTCTAGAATATGGTAAAACATCACCTCGAAATCTATATGGTAAACATACCCCGCTAATGGTTGAAGCTAGAGCCCTCATCGATGGTCTTCAAATCTTCAAGAACAAAGGTATGGTAGTATAAGGGGAGGAAATATTATTTGGAATAACTAAAATTAGATAAATAACTGAGTCAATTTGATGTAATAAAGTATTGGGTATAAATTTGACAAGTATGTAATGTCAAGGATGTCTTGTGTAATAACTAATATTTATGTTTATGATTAGTAAAGTGGTGGGGTTTAAAGACTCACATAAGAAATAATGGATGTGTAAATTAAGGAGATACTATTTGTACTATATAAAGGACTGCCCTTTTTGGGAAATAGGTCCAATAATTAATCAAATTATTATCACATTATTCTATTTGTCTTTATCCCTATCTACTTATCTCGTTTATCTTGTTTATCTCTCTAAAATACTCACATACAAACATTGTTGTGATAAAGAACTCCAATACGAACATTGTTGGGACTAACAACTTCACTAAAAATCTTGAGAACCATCATTGTCGTCGTCTGTGGGAAAATAAATTGGTACTCGAAAAGTGTTCATGAATCTCAATTACCAAATCAGATTTCATCTTCGCATCTCGCTCTTCTAACAGGGAGACACACTTAATAACCTACTCCTTAAGAAAAATATGTGTGTACCTTTCACTTTCGTTCTTAAGAGATTGCTTCTCACCATTAAGTTTTTCAATCCCCTGGACAATATTCTCAATGTACATTTGGACTGAGCACAAGAATCAACAAGATCGTTAACAAGGGCATTTTCTTCGATGTCTATAGTGATAAAGTATTCTCGCTATTTGTCAAATTCTTCTTTATTTTTCTTCAATTAAGCTTCAAGTTCTTCAATTTTCGCCAAACACTCAGTAGAAGTCTTCTTTTCAAGGGAAAGTTATCCCTCAAGCTTCTTCACATTGGCCCTCTTTTGGATAACTTCATTCTTATAACGATCCTTCCGATTTGCTTTTATCTCAAGAAGAGGAGCAATATGAAGCAATTTATTAATTTCTTTCGCTACGATATCGTTCTCATAAACATCAAAATAAGATGAGACAAGGGAAACATTCTTCACATTCCCCAGAATTTATTCTTGGTTACCTTGATTAGTGGACCTTCTTATTTGAGAAACAAATTCTCCCGGATAACTTAAATCGACAACGACTATTTTTTTAATAGGAGGCAGGCTTGGAGTTGCTATATTATCATCATATTCTTCATAAATAATTTTCTTCTTACCTTTATCTTTGGCAGTGTATCCCTTTGATGGCCTTACAACACCATCTTTCCTAGTATGTCTCACTTTAACTACAACTAAATTTCAACATAGACTTATTGTCTCTCCTCGGCTTCAGTTTCCGACCCAACATCAACATCAACATCAACATCTTCTTCTCCTTTAGAATCCTTTTCGGGATCCCAATGACTAGGGGCCCCATCCCCAGTGGCGAGAAAGACAAGGTTTCCTAAGAATTCAAATCTCCTAAGTACTGCATTCACTGTGGGAGGCACCATAAGTTTTTTCATCGTTTTTGATTTAGTCGGATCAGACCTCCAAAGTTGACTCTTTTTTTTTTAATTCGAAGGAGTAAAAAATTTATGGAAATTATGGGACCAAATACTGTCGTCCTAGTATCTTAGTTATGAAAAAATCCAACAAGTACTTTAAGTTGGTTTCTGAAACAGTTTGCGATCCCTTTCATATATTTTCTCAAAACATGTCTCTTATAATCCGAAGATGAAGATGAATTTTTGTTTCCACTTCTTGTTAGCTTATAAGAGGTTGTTAACAATCTTGTATTTTCTCCCAAGATTCAGCGAATAGAAAGGAATATAAGAGTTTTTAGCCACACCTACTAGCCCCAACAAACTGCTCAATAGAAAATTTGATTGGACCAATCCGAGAAGCCATAATGTAAGTCATCGTTGTAAACCACATGTTGCGGACGGCTTGTATCAGCCATTATTTTATCAAAAAAAAGTACTCTACTAAAGTATGGTCTAGATGGAGTCGAAGACCTAAATCTAAAATCTCTATATAAACGATCAGTTTATGGTCCTGAGTTTATAATGACGTTTCCCCAACCCAAGAAAACTGAATTTTGATAGAGTACGGAATCCCCCATCGGTCCCTAAGTTTAACTTCTTCATATGGATATAAATACTTATAATTTAACTTATACAACTCTGGTAAGTGATCAAATTCAACCTCACGAAGAGTTTTTTCCAAGATGGCCTCTAGGTCCGAGGGCATTTCAGCAGGAACTTTATTTTTCTTATTCGGGTGTACTTTCTTTTTACTTGACAGGAGAGCTTGTCCCAACTTCTAGGGGAGAAGATTCATAAGCCAACCTGGAAGCTTCGATGGTAGGAACAACACTAATAGGTTGAGCACCTCTAGAATGGATTATATTTTATTCTTCTTGGTTATCATCTGTTTCGTTAATAAGGCGTTTTTCTTGCACCTCTAGAATGGATTTGAGGGATGAAACTGTGGTATTTTCTATTCAAATAGTCTTTGACGAATGTTTCGGATAAATGACCTCGGGATTCGTTTGAGGAATACCTTTTGGTGTATTCTAGGGAGTAGGAACAGAAGACCCCAGCTTTATTTTGGTATACCTTTTGGTTGTTGGCTCTAGAGATTTCTTCCTCTTCGAACGGTCACCTATAGCTTACTCAGTTACTTAACATTTATCGCTCATCGAAATAAATCGAGAAATCTTGCTAGAGTCTTTAGAAAGACAAAGATCACCATTGTCGAGCCTCGGACAAGTCTGACCAGGGGGCTGAGTAGTAGGAAGATCGGACGGAAAGTTAGTACTTGAAGTTCCTGCCACCTCATAATGCTTCTTTATAGGAGGCCACTGACAAAAATACATTGTTTGAAAATTTTATAGGGGTCAGGGCTCCTCTTCTATGCCAGTGATTCTCCTTTTTTCAACTTTGTTTGCAATGTTTAACCACTCCTAAAGTTTATATCTCTCAAGCCTTTCGGATTCCTTAGGCATGAAAGGTTAAAGAAAACGTCTACTGGAGAAATTTGTTTCTCTCTCAAAACAAAAAAATTATTTATCTCTCTAGAAATGGAAAATTCAAGTAACTTTGAAGTTGTGAACGGATTCTCATATTTATAGATAAAGCTAGACTCCTAAAGGTTATGAAGGTGCAAGTAGAGAAAAATGTTTTATTAGATAACAAGTACCTAGGAAAGATGAAGAGTTTTTGGGACAGCTATTCTACCTATAATTTAAATCACACCTGTACCGAGAAGTATAAATAGTTTCTGACAAGCCTTTTCACATACATAATGTTCTGGAAAGCATGCATGTTTGTGTCAGGAAAAACTGACCCTTAGATTGAATGGCAACACTAATCTAAAAGATTTTTTTTAAAGAGATAGAACATACGATGTGCACTGATTAAGCATGAGTATAAAGTCATCATTACTTATTATGAGGCCACGAGTCTGACCATTTACATGTGGAAAAATAATCTGATGCGGTGCATGACTAAGAATAATCCGATGAGAAACTAGTGGAAGGATTTTCCAAGGAGACATACACGAGCAAAAAATCTACTTCTATGAATTAGTATTTTTTCGAACATCTTCAGAAAGACTGGAGATGCTACTGACAATGGGAGGAAATATTATGTGGAATAAGAAAAATTAGATAAATAAAGAAGTTAATTTGATCTAATAAAGTATTGGGTATAAATTTGACAAGTATGTAATATTAAGGGTGTCTTGTGTAATAATTATTATATATATATAATTAGTAAAGTGGTGTGGTGTAAAGACTCACATAAGAAAGGGTAGATGTGTAAATTAATGATAAGAAAACAGAATTCAACAATAAGCAAGTTTCTTATCAGTGAATGGCATAACTTTCATTGAAAGTGTTGGCATTGGTTACATTAGAGACAGCATATAAATAATTTTACTTGAACTTCTACTAACTCTTTCAGCTTGCTGCACGAATCCTGACAAATATTATTGCCTAACTTTTTCTTTAATTTATATCAGGCCTCTAAATTTGATTCAAAAAATTGTAGTGTCTACGTAAAATGTTTACATGTTCAGCTGTCCATTGGTTCCCATACTGTTGAATGGAGCTCCGAAGGTGGATGAAGACCTGTGAATATTGAATTATTCAAATCTCATCCTTGCAATGTGGCCTCTCTCTGGATCTTTAAGGTTAAGATTAAGCTTTTCAGCATCTGTGTACTTTCTTGAGGTCTTCAATCTCTGGATTATCTCTAAGCTTAAGAATATATTCAACAGCAGCTATGTAAAGTTGAGATCTCAATCTCAAATTGTTGGCTCTCAATTTCAAGCTTCGGGGTCTAATCTTCGCTTGCATTTCCTCGAGCACCTTGTAGGCCTAATCTCTTAAGCTTCCAAGATGAATTTTGCAAGCTCTGTTTTCTCTTTCTAGATTCACCTTGGTTTCATTTGCAGTTTTGTTCTGTTCATCTCGTTGATTCCCGCTTCAGAATAGCTCTAAAACTCTCATGTCCTATTTGTTTTGAAGCTTCAAATCTCTACTCGTGTATGGGAAAGTTGATGATTCATTTCAATCCTTGTTTTATACAAGATGTAGAGGGTGAAGCCTTGTCCCCTTCTTATCAAAGAAGCTCTTCTCCGTCTAAAACTTTATTTTGGGTACTTTCTTGTATGCTTTAATTCCTTCTATTTTAACGACTCTCTTGGATCGTCTTATTATCAAAATTTCTTCAAAATTCAGGCAGGATAGTTTGCTATTAGTTTCATTTATTTGGCGCTAGATTATTTGTAATCAAATAAGGATTTGTCTCTTAAAAAAACTATAGTTACTCCTAAAAAAATAAAAATAAAAATCTAATTCCTTATTTTTGTTATTAAATCATCAAAGTGACTATCTTTGATGTTTTAATGAAGGGTAAAAAAAAATAGTCTATCATTTTGTTGTGATATTCTTTTAGAAGTAATAATTTTGGTTTTGTATTTATATATAATTTTTCAAGAAACATGTTGGTAATGTTGCAAGAGGTATCTCGGTCTGTTAATACTTGATGGAAATCCATTTGTGAAGACAATGAAATCATCCGAAAATGTTAAACAAGGTATAACAGTTGTACTCCATATAGCATATCTCATTTCCTGCCTTATATTGAATATATTATTGAGATCTCTTATGAAATATTCCTTAGCAATGATGAAAATGCTTGGGGATAGAGGATCCACTTGTCTTACACCATTGGAAGACTTAATCCCTTAAGTTATTTATTAATTATAATCGAGAATGTCATTGAATTAATAGATTTAGATATTATGTCTATGAACCTTAAATTAAAGTCAATTTGTGTTACTTTGTTTAACTTTAATCTTCCTTAGATTTTTAAAGCTTTTTTCCAAGAATTTTAATTATTCCTCTGGTTATGGCTTTAGTCAGAGTTCTTCTTTTTCTCCAAATTTAATCAAAAATTTTGGATAAGAGGTTTGGATATATCTATTTCAGCCCAAAATCTACATCAGTTTTGGCTTGCTTGCTTTACTGTTGGAACCCAGATTCTAAGAGGATAACCAATAGCTTTCGCAACTTCACCAATTGTAGCTTCATTGTACATAAATTCTTGGAGATTTGTGAGGGTTACCCAGACACGGGTAATTTACATTCATAATTAGGATTGACACTGAGTGTCCATTTCAATAACCTCATTGTTTTACTGCGTACTGGCCATACATTCTTTTTCCATATCTTCTTGAGATCCTCATGACTGTCAAAATCGATAAGTACATGTTTATAATCCCATATAGAAAGACTATAGTTTCCAAATTAAACTTTCTCATGAAGTTTTAATTGTTTCTAATGGTGGTTTGTCGGTAGAAAACTACCCAATTAGGGTATCCTTTGACATTTTTTGAAGAGAAAGTTTATCCTTAACTTCAAAACTGATAACAGAGTGATCAACCTTGTGGGTGACAGAAAGATTTACGTGCTGCAAATCTTGATTTTTTGGTTTCAGAGTTTCTACATAAGAACAATCGTTGGACTTTGAGCCGATTGGAGTTCTGACTTGCTTTCTTTTGCTGATATTTTCATATGCAAGATTGTTCCTAATACAGCTCATTTTACAAATTATTGAGAAATATTGGTTTGCATTTCTGGAAGATCAACTTGGAGAGATGTATAGTTATTTTGTTTCCTTAGCAAAGGAAAATTAGTTTCAAAGGAAGCAACATTTCTCGACAAGATTTTGTTGACATAGAAGAGGTAATTGGTGGAGTGATCTTGCTTTCCTCTATGGTAGTCAACAGGATATCAGATCGGAAAGTAGTAATAAGTCACCATCAAAGGCTGGATTTCAAGAACTAAAAACTTTGTTCTTGGAGAAGAAAAGCTATATTCCCGTCAAAATCCCCTAAACGAATTGAAATTTTGTGTTTTAAATTGTTGTAACTTAAAGTATAAAATTTTCAAAAATACATATATTTTTATTTTAAAAACAAATAAAACAAAATCCATGAATAGCATTTTTGGAGATTTGTTTTTATATATTTTCGCAACTAATTACATATGATTACGCAGTTGGAACACATTTATCTTTTATAGTTATTTTGCCATCAAAATCTTACTTACATAATTATTTTATTTTTATTTATGCAACTTATTTGCATCTAATCTTGTAACTTACAATTCTTCTTTTGCAACCAAATTACACGTTTTTACGCAAGTATAACATAATTTTATTTATTTATTTTAAAAAAAGTCAACAAAAAATGCACATATTTTTACAACTAAATAGAACTTAGTTGTTTTACACTCATTTAACACTTATTTTCACAAAACAAGTTTGTATTTTATTCTTTTCACAAAATAAAACTTTTTAAACAACCAAAGTCCTATTTATGCAAGAATTTGCTTCATATTACGTAACATATTTGCACGTAACTACACAACTGGAACACAATTGTTTTTTCACATCCTAATTACACATAATTTTGCATATGGAGCATATTTTATTTTTCACACCTCAATATATGTAATTCCATAACTAGAATACATTTTCTTTTTCTATACTAATTTCACACCCTATGAATCTAGGTTTGTTCATCTTAAAAAAGACCAATAACATTTTCAGATTAGTATCCATAGAGGTAATACAAACAAACACATCACCAAAAACGATTTGTTTACTGTGGATACAAAACTCTCCACATACGTATCAGACAAACATGATATTTATGACCAACTATATAAAAACATGTTAAAGTATTAAAATTTAGTTTAATGTTCTGATATTTGACAACTATTTGCAAATACAATCAACCGCTACTTGTCTTCTTCAATCAATTTCCAAATTTATTCATTTTGATATATAAGGCTTAGATTTGATGGGACCAGTACCAAAATAATTAGAGGTCGGTAATACCTCTTGGTAGTTGTATTACTTCTCAAAATAGGTAGAAGTCGAGCCTTAGGAAAATTTTAAACAAATGAAATAGAATAATTTATTAATTATTTTCATGCTATCTAGGCATATAAATTTATAGAGAACTTAATACAACTTGAGAAATTTATATAAAGAAGAAGTAAAATAGTCATGAGTTGGAATAATAAACCCAACATGATATTCCAATACAATAACACATGTTTTCACGTCATTGGGCGTGGAGAACATCTCAATATATTGCATAGGTAAACCATATCAATACAAACAAAAAAATCTTAATACATTTAGTCATGGATAAATTCTGTCCAACTCTCAAGAAAACATCATTAGGACAAGTCGTTGATGAATCGTCTTCCACAAAAAGTAAGACCTGATATCGGAGAACGATAAAATTATTTAGATGGTATTTGATATTTTTTTTGAATATAAACATCTAAATAGTAGAAAATCAAACCTCGACAAATCATCTTGAACTACCCTTTATATACAAATGCAAGATATTTTTTCTCAAACAAATAATAATTCTAAGCAATGCAACCGGCTCATGAATTTTTAATGTCTATATTAATACTTGAATCTTGATGAGACGTCACAACTTTATGCTAATTGTTTCATCATATTTAAAAAGTAAGAACTACATCTTCAAATAAAACTTCATGAAAGCACAATGTGTAATTTACGACAAGTGTTGGAAAATTGTTTTTACTCGACTTCTTTCTAACATTATATCATGTGTCCTCTAATTTAGTAACCAAATTCAACCTTAATATCTAGAAATTTTATATTTATAAAAGAACATCACAACATTAATCTATTATAAGAAGGACTAAAATATATGTTATTGTATATTTGCTAAAATATATGATGTATCAGCACCCATAAACTAAGTCTTGTTTTTTAGTTAAATTTTACTTGTGTGTATATGTTTAACTTTGTTTGATTGTCGCGTTGGAAATGAGAGAGGCCAGCGATATTATTGTATATTTTCTACTCTTGATAAGGTTTGCTTACTTTGATGATTCTTTTTCCACTAAGATCTTCAGGTCTCTCTGATTTGATAAGGTTCATGCCTTTTGGATATTCTTTCTATATCATCTCTTGCTCTCGTGTTAAGTGAGTTGTAATCTATTTACGTTTAAGTAATACAAAAGTTTTGGCTAATCTAGTTTGCCAATTTTGTCCAATATTTGAAGATTTTATTTCACGTATTTGTTAATTTCATCTTGATTGTAAAAAGTAATAGAAAATTTATTATTAAGAAATATATTGTTATATTTTTGTTAGTGCTTGAAATTTGTCATAGAATTGTTGGGCTACCTAATAAGTAGGGCATTGGGCCATTGATGTTTATTCCTTCCTAGAATTGCATTGTTAGGCTTGAGCTTGACAATATGTTTTTTGTATTGTCTTGATAAGAAAGAGAGATCACTATCCTTTACTCAAACTGTGGTTACCAACCCTATTTGCCTACGAATCTATATTCAAGTTTTCTAATTTTGTTCATTTTTATAGAACTTTGATTTATAATAAAGTTGACAGACGAAATGTTAGAATTATTCTACGGTAGAATAATATTAGTCATTAAATATGAAAATATATAATTATTCTTCGAGGTCTGTTGGATAGGTTTTTTTTTTACTTGATCACGTAATACTCTAACCCTGTCAACTAACTCCAATATAGGAAAACTAATTTTTTTTATTTATTTCATGATTAAAAAACTTAGTTGTATTAGGTCATAGAACCATACCTCTTACCTTTCAAAAAAAGCACAAACATATTTATCCAAAGGTAAGTCCTCACAAAAACTAACAGCGGTGTCACCTCCTTGTTGTCCATATATTGAATGTACAAATTTTGAGTGGAAGAATACACGCATCTTTTAAACATATGAACCATCCTATCCTTAAATACTGTTAATGTAACACTCAAAGAATAGCTCACATTATCTATAAGATGATAAATACAATATGCATGATATTAATAAAGACTTAAAGCAGATACATCAATAACAATACCCATATGACGATTACTAATAAATGTGATTTGTCGATCCAAAAATGGGGTTTTAATATCTCCAAAAACCATAATCTATTTTTAGTATCTTTAGCCCCAACACTACCAAATGCAACAAGAAAGATGCTTGGAAAAAGATATGGAATATATTATAAATCACTATTATATATGATGATTATGCCTAATTCAGCATCTATCGTATTCGGTTGTCACGTTTATAACTGGTTATAACTAGTTTTCCATCTATCGCATTAATTATACCACCAGGTTTCGCATATATCATATTGATTATGTGAGATTTCAAATCTTTCATATTGATTAACTCTAGTTTTGCATCTATCATAACCACTTTCACATCTATCATATTTCGTATATGCCTGGTTTTGTATATTTAGATATAACATAAGAAAAATAACATGTTTTGCAATATAAAACAGTACATAACAAAAGATTAACATTGTTACCATATTTAGCTAAGTCAGATAACAATGTCCTTTTATATTTCGTCATTAAAATAATCTAATCATTAAATAAAACTCGACGACAAGAAAAATAACCCATGGAGACGGGAACCAAATGCTACCAAACAACGCTTGAAGACATTGGTTTCCAAAGTATACATTAGTATGTAATCACTACTGGTCTCAAGAATCTTCAATGTTTTAAAATAACTCTTAAGTAGCTTATATGAAGTAGAACTATATCCGTATACAACCATTTTTTCTTTCACTAAAGTAAGACAAGACAATACGGAAAGAGATATCTAAACCACGGTAAAAAATCACTACCTGGAAAGCTCATAACCTATATTGATTAAAGCACCTGAGTCTACAGGGTTACATTGTAATGGAGTTATTTATTGAGTAGATACCAATTTTTTGGTTTTCAAATTAGCCACCGGAAGTTTCAAGCATGTGGCACTATCAGAGGAGTTAGAACCTAGAAGGACGCAATTATTTATTTATAATAAAGAATATGTCGTGCAGTAGGCCATAATAATGGCTACATGGATGAAGTTGTGTTTTTTATGTTGAAAAATCTATGAATATAATATGAATGGAATTTATGTGTTTGGTCTATGTAGGTGTCTGATATACTTTACCTAATGTAACAAGCTTATGATGATATCAGCATATTACTGTTCGTTGGTGAAATTTGATCCTTACGATAATAATTTGTCTCATCCGCTATCTGCAGTATGCGACAATGGAAATTTGATGGTTTACATTGAGATTTTAGTCACCTTACTATGTTTTATGTTTAATTTTGTACCTGTAAACTTATCATATGTAATGACAAGTTTAATTCTCACTTATTTTGTATATCCAAAATTATAATATATAATATCAATTTCAAATACCTAAGTAAGTTTTATATATGTTGTATTAATATATTTTGGGAATACACTTTTTTCATTATGGATGTACCGCACCGTTGGTGCTAACATGTCCACACCGGCGGGTTAGTAGTCCAGCTCAAGAAGGAAATAACAAAACCGACGGTGCTCTATGACTCTAGCGGTATACACTATGGATACCACTAGGTTTATGCAATACCGAAATTTTTCAATATCAAGGCCGACCGCGTTATACGAAACTCGCAGTTGGGAAATGCGGCACTAGCGGTAGATTTTATTTAAAAACTTTTTATGTGGATTTGAATTTACGTTACTCCCACTGTTGGTGTTAAGCCGTACCGCCGGTGTTTGTGGACGATACTAGACTAAAAACTTTCACCCTCCCGCATAGGTTTACCAACTGGCGGTATGTATAGCTCGCGCCGTCAGGAGTGGGGTTTTTTAAAATGACAAAGTTATTTTATATTTAACAACTTTTTACTAGGGGTGCGGATGGTCTTAGGGGCGGGCTAGGTGTTCTAACGTTGCCAGTGTTTTGTATTCTAAAACAAAGATTACGCATAAATAAATTATTATAGATTAGAAAATTACAAATTTCTTGGTAAAATGTAATGGAAATATCGACCTAAACAAGAAATATAGATACATAGTTGAAGTTGATAGGCATAAAATTTAAACGAGATCGAGTTTGACAAGATCCATAAAAATGCTTAAACCTTTATGTGGGAGTCAAGTTTTGTACGTGGATAATACTAAGTGAATTGCAGTGACAAATAGTTTAATGACAATATTAGACGTAAATTAAATGAAAGCGGATAGATCGATACTTCAAAACACCGTCGCTGAATTTCAACATACCACTTGCAACGAGGAATAATTGGTAATTCTCAAACCGAATCTTTGCTATATTCTTTCCCAAATTTCATACAAAAAGAATATATCATGTTATTTGGACCGTCAGTCGCAGTGGTAAGCTGCATAACAAAAAATATTACATCGTTAATATCTAAGAACTTTAGTAACCACAACCGTATGTTTTAGTATATACTTACATTGACAAAGGGGTTTCTATTGAACCAACGTGACATAATTTCCTTCCTTTCTAAAATTGAAGGGGTGATTATCCTAAAGGAAAATAATTGAAACAAACATCATTTTTACCCGAGTGCACTATAAAGCGGAGGATGCAGTTAAACTTCGACACCATCGCGATTCCCATCTCAGGCATCGTCATCTAATACTCCTAATATTACTCATCCATACTACCATATATCCTTATGTAATCATTCTGATAATCTATAAGCTCGTGGTAGAGGGTATTCCTAATAGACTTTCATCCATCTTATTGCCTGTATAAACCAAATGTAATGGAACGGTATCTGCAATGCCATTTTCCTTTGACATCGTCGATGGAAGTTACAAAAGGTCTATATGAGATAGATAATTAGTTTAAGATTGAACCTTACAAGGCATAATACTGCTTGAGATACAACATATTATTTCACACGATAGTGAATGCATCGTACGATTTATCGGGATAAGCAATATGAGAACTTGATTCTGTAAGAACTCTGCTCCCTTTTCATAATTTGACTAGTGGAGTTGTGTTCCTTCACATAATGGCCGATGGATCACTGAAAGTTTAGCGTAATGATGGTTCACTCGAGTTCTCAAAATCTAACACAAGTTTGTGTCGTGATTTGTCTCGCGTAGTGGACAAATTTGATTCAACAATAGATGTTTTATGTTTTATAATTCCCCGACTACATGTCTTTATTTTATCCTTCGGCTCTGAAAAGGAAGATGTTTCTGGATAAACTACTTTAAACCATATCTTGCAAACATGTTTTCTGCGTGCATCGTCTTTGATTTGCATAACAGCATGAACTAGTTTATCTAGCTTCTCTTTCGATACTTCTTTTATGTTGCATTATTACGAAAACCTATATATATATATATATATATATATATATCATATTCTAATTATCTTGGAACAAGTGCAAAGGTACCTCCAACCCATTTTTTATAAAATCGAAAATGTTGTACAAATAAGGTATATTGTGCGTAGTTCGTATAGGACATGAGAATTTTGACCCATCATTAGCGACCATGTATTAGGAACATTCAAACTCCATTTAGAAAATTCTAAAGCTTCGTGAGAGACGTTACCTATTAGAGTTTCGTACACCTTGTGCAAAAATTTGTGTAGGTCTAAAACTCGATTCTTCTCGAACGACCTCTAATAACTCCATGTTGCAAACCGAGAAAAATATGAACATTTAATCAAAACCACTCAAAATTACCTTTGCTCGTACCAAGGGTCATATTAAGCGTCGAATGAGCACTCTTCACGCGTTTGGTGGTTTGGTTACCCACTTTCAAGAACTTGTTATTTTACATGTGATAAACTTATCACCGTATGGCTCTAACCAACTCTCAGTGTATCTAATTTATTGCGGATAATCTTTCCAGTCCCTAAGTATTTTGGCCCTATAGGTATTTAAAGAGAGTTCCATGTCTGAAAGCATCGTGTTATTTCACACCTTCAAAAATGCATCCAATAATTTTTGTGGTTGATGATTTTTTTAATTCTACCAATGACTTTCCTCTTAATGTGTCATCGAGATAACAAGTTGGTTGCTTTAGAGAACACTAGATCAACTGATTTAACCAATGCTAAATCTATATCCGTCAATATAATGGACAGTTGTTCAATTGACTGAGTTACCATCGACGATTGAAGGATTTCCAATACGTACATGTAGTTCTCAAGTTTTTCTCCAGACATAAACATAAATCCGATGTTGAAATTCTTACCCGCACAAGTGGCTACATCAACTTCTTACAACGGCATCCCGTACTTGGTTATCTTGTATGTGTTATCCATAATTAGCATATTTAGAAAAGTCTGTAGCAAATCTAAACTAACCTGGCGTGCGAAAAAAAGTTCACTTATGATATAACTCACATCTGAGGTTGATCTATGCCATTCGGAGAGTGTAAACGTTTAAGCTCACCTAACAAATAGTACATTTTTTACTAATCTCTTTCGTCGACCTTACGCTGTTTAAGTTGAGCATTATATACCGTGCGCAAGCAAGACGAGTTGCTAGAGTTCATATTTTTTACAGTGCCCACAATAACTCGAGGATTGGATCCCATGTTGGTATAATAAATAACAAATTATAACTCTTTATCCGAGAACAACCCTAAATAAGAATAAACTTCACTATATTTTGTGTTGTCATGATTGTTAACCACGCACACGATCTTTGAGGACCATTTGTAATCTTTTAAAAAAGATCGTTAAGATCAGATAAGAATTCGCATTTGTTGGCTCCGATATACTTTCCTTTTAGATCCTTCGGATCTAGTAATTTTTTGTATGTGATTGATCTCTCGTATATGAATACTAGCCTAGGATGTTTCCTACTTCTCACATCGTCGCAACATCTTACTATTATCACTAAGTCGTTGTCTTTTGGAAGTTTTCTTAACCCAATAAACCAAAACGTATTGTGTATAGTTGGTTTTAGGTTTAAACACATCATTCTAATAAACATATATAGCCTACGGCATACCACCTGTATCCATAACATCAAAATCTTATTCCTATAAACTGGTATAGTTAACACTGAAATCAACTTCAGTAAAGCATAGATCATTTCCCACCTACAAAAACCGTAAATTATTATGAAATGTAGTATAAAAAATTAATTTATAAAATACATAAACCGCCACCGGTAGTATGGACACAGTATCCCGCCAATGCGATTATGCAACACTCTAATACAATATCACATCATCGATAGATAATAACACGGCTTGGAGTGACCCAACCCACTGGCGGAGAAGATACGTAGCACACTTTGTATTCTAGTATTTTTCATAATCACTGAGGAGGTTCTAATTAAATGGTTGAGTAATATGTTTGAAAATAACAAAACTATGAAATTCAGTTCTAGAAGCTCTATCCTAATTATTTATCTTGCTTTTGCATACGATCTGCTAATATTAACTAATAGTTTAAACACTTCTATCTTTATGCTTACTAGTTTCTTGCAGGACTATGAGGATGCTTCTGGTCAATTTAATAATAAATAGAATACTACATCATTACTTCAAACAGTTTTCCATCTACTAGACTCTTTGCCCTCTTAACAATAACTGGTTTCAACAATGGTTATCTTCTAACAACTTATTTGAGTATCAATCTCAATACAAATAATAATTCTAGCAATTTTGACTCTCTACTCAACAAAATCAGGACTAAAATTTCTGAATGGGAAGGAAGAAATCTTTCATATGGGTGAAAACTCCCTCTTATCAATTCTATTTGATGGCCATTCCTACCTACTGGATTCAAAGTTGTAACTTACCTAAAGGTATTATTGATAGAATCAAAATCTTGTTTAACAAATTTCTCTAGCGATCCACTTATGAGACTACTAAAATTCATTGGTCCAATTAGATTAAGGACTTCAAACATTCCAATGAATGTGGGTTAACTGTTAGAAATCTCAAAGATATCTATGACTTATATTCTTACAATTATGGGTGAGATTTAGGAAAACAAGACTCTTTAGGCTAGATATATTTATAGTATCTACTAGAAAAATATCCACCCCTTGCAGACAAATAATACCACAAAGGTTTTCTCTCAAGTTTGGAGAAGATTATCTAATATTAAGAATATTGGTGAGCCTAAAGTCAAAATAGATATTGGCAGAGGGGAGATTGATTTTTGGTTTGATAAGTGGTTTAGACCCTCTCCTCTAATAAATTTAGATGGCCACACTGCGAACAGTTGGTATAGACATGATAAGGTAAAAACCTTTTGGGATCAAAACAACTGAAACAAGTGTAAGTTTTGAAGTTTTCTCTCCCCTAATGATATGGACTATATTGACAAGATCTCAATAAGAGAAAATTTTGAGGAATCTCTCTACTTGTTGGCTTCTAATGATGGAAACTATAATACTAAAAACACCTAAAATTTATAAAAAATCACCATAATAAATCAAGTCTATTTGGTAAGCTCTAGAATATGGTAAAAATCACCTGAAATTTTATATGGTAAACATACCCTGCTAATGGCTGAAGTTAGAGCCCTCATCGATGGTCTTCAAAATCTTTAAGAACAAAGGTATGGTCATATAAGGGGAGAAAATATTGTGTGGAATAACCAAAATTAGATATATAAATGAGTTAATTTGATGTAATAAAGTACTGGGTATAAATCTGACAAGTACGTAATGTCAAGGGTGTCTTGTGTAATAACTAATATTTATGTTTATGATTAGTAAAGTGATGGGGTGTAAAGACTCACATAAGAAATAGTAGATGTGTAAATTAAGGAAATACTATTTGTACTATATAAAGGACTACATTTTTTGGGAAATGAGTCCAATCATTAATCAAATTATTATCACATTATACTATTTGTCTCTTTCCCTATCTACTTATCTCGTTTATCTCTCTAAAATACTCACATACAAACATTGTTGTGACAGATAACTCCAATACGAATATTGTTAGGACTATTAACTTCCCTAAAAAATCTTGAGAACCATCATTGTCGTCTATGGAAAAATCGATTGGTACCCGTAAAGTGTTCATGAATTTCAATTACTAAAGCAGATTTGATCTTCGCATCTCGCTCTTCTAACAAGGAGACACACTTAACAACATTCTCCTTAAGAAAATTATTTGTGTACCTTTCAGTTTCGTTCTTAAGAGATTGCTTCTCAACATTAAGTTTTTCAATCTCTTGGACAACATTCTCAATGTACATCTGGATGGAGCACAAGAATCAACAAGACCATTAACAAGGGAATTTTCTTCGATGTTTCTAGTGATAAATTGTTCTTGCTATTTGTGAATATTGAATTATTCAAATCTCGTCCTTGCAATTTGGCCTCTCTCTAGATCTTTAAGCTTAAGATTAAGTTGTTCAGCATCTATGTACTTTGTTGAAGTCTTTAATCTCTAGATTATCTCTAAGCTTAAGACTATATTCAACAGCAGCCATGTCAAGTTGAGATCTTAATCTCAAATTGTTCGCTCTCAGTTTCAAGCTTCGGGGTCTAATCTTCGCTTACATTTCCTCGAGCACCTTGTAGGCCTAATCTCTTAAGCTTCCAAAAAGAATTTTTCAAGCTTTATTTTCTCTTTCTAGATTCACCTATGCTGCATTTTCAGTTTTGTTGTTCATCTCGATGATTCCCGCTTCCAAATGGCTCTAAAAATCTCATGGCCTATCTATTTCAAAGCTTTAAATCTCTACTCGTGTATGGAAAAATTGACGATTAATTTCAATCCTTGTTTTATAAAAGATGTAGAGGCTGAAGCTTTGTCCCCTTCCTATCAAAGATGCTCTTCTCCGTCTAAAATTTTGGTTTTGGTGCTTTCTTGTATGCTTTAATTCCTTCTATCTTGACAACTTTCCTGGATCGTCTTATTATCAAAAACTTCTTTAAAATTTAGGCAAGACGGTTTGCTATTAGTTTTATTTATTTTGCGCTAGATTATTCGTAATCAAATAAGGATTTGTCTCCTAAACAAAACTATGGTTACTCTTAAAAAATAAAAATAAGATCTTATTCCTTATTTTTGTTATTAAATCATCAAAGTTACCTTCTTTGATGTTTGAAAGAATGGTAAAAAAATTAGTATATCTCTTTATTGTGATATTCTATTGGAAGTAATAATTTTGGTTTTGTCTTTATTTATAATTTTCCAAGAAACATGTTGGTAATGTTGCAAGAGGTATCTTGGTCTGTTAATACTTGATGAAAATCCATTTTTGAAGACAATGAAATGATCCGCAAATGTTAAACAAGGTAAACAGTTGAACTCCTAATAGTATGTCTCATTTCCTTCCTTATATTGAATATATTTTTGAGATCTCTGATGAAATATTCCTTAGCAATGATGAAAATACTTGGGGATAGAGGATCCAATTGTCTTATACCATTAAAAGACTTGATCCCTTAAGTTGTTTATTAATTATAATCGAGAATCTGATTGAATTAATAGATTTAGTTACTATGTATATGAACCTTAAATTAAAGCCAAATATTTTCATGATTTTTAAAATGAACTTGATAGAAATCCTATGAAAAGCTTTAGATATAATTATTTTCATAAGGATATTAGTGCCTCTTACTTTTTTGTTTAAAGCATGGGTCATTTCTTGGGCTAAAAGTATGTATTCGTCTATGTTTCTACCATGGACAAAACCTCCCTACTTATCATAGATAATCTTTTGAAGCATAAATAAAATTATGTCATAAAGTATTTTGGATATTATTATGTTACAAAAATAATAAAGACTAATATGGAAATAATCTTTCTAAATTTGAGGATTGTTAACCTTAGGGATTAAGCTTATTCTAGTTGCATATATTTCATTAGGGATAGGTTCATCATCAACAAAACGCCTTAATTACATCACAAAGTTCATTAGATATAATATTCGAGCAATATTGGGAAAAAATTATGTTAAAGCCATCTATACTAGTTACACTTGTTAGATTAAGACCTTTAGTTATGTCATGGATTTCAGTTTCAGTAGGTAACCTTATTTGTTTATTATTATCCTCATCGTTGGTAACCTTAGGTAACCTTTTTTTTTTAATTTCATATTTTATTTGAATATTTAGGAGCATCTAAAATAGATTTAAATAGTTAACAACAGAGTTACCTATAAGTCAATGATCATCAATCCATAAGTTTCTTTCTATGATTAATTTAACCATGTTTTTTATTCTTTTCCTTTTAATAAATTGATGAAATGTAGTAGTATTTTTATCATCATCCGTAAGCCAATTTGTCTTGCTTTGTTTGCTCCCACTATGCTTCTTCCGTAGCAAGAAGCTGAATATGGTTTTTTGGACCTTGAATAACCTTACTTTAAATTCAATGTTCCTTGATTTTTTAAAGGTTTTTTTCCAAGAATTTTACTTATTCCTCTGACTGTAAGATATCATCAAAAACATTTCCAAAACAGTTCCAGTTCAAAGACTTTAGTTTGTCTTAATCTCTTGAGTTTGTTCCAAAAACGGATCATGGGAGGTCCTTCCGTATTAGTATACTAATGAGGCTGCCTCAATCTCTTGGTTTCCTCCAAAGTGATTTGTTTTCCGACCTGGTTCAACAAGCCACCTTAAGTAATTGCTCTCTTTCGAGTCACTGAATCAGCAAACTCACCAACTAAGAAATCTTGTCGCAGTGAGGTTATAGCCAATTGCTTGAACAAATCTGCCAACCCATCTTTAGTGTTCACAAAATGGTTGATGTAATCCTTTAATGAATCATTCGGATATTGCCCATGATGAATTATTGTATCAACATTTCCTTTGAGTTTTTTACTTCTCACAAACTACCTTTGGAATGTCATCTAAAACATGTCAAAATTCTTCGTTGATCCATTTAGCAATCTATTATATCACTTCAAGGTACTACGCATGAATGTTTGAGAAAAAGTTGTACATTATAGTTTGACAACATCATTAAAACTCATTCTGAATTTTTTAAAATTGCTCGAGATGATTATCAGGATCCTGGCTCTCATCTTATTTTTCCATTTTCAAAGTGTCAAAACACCTAGGTAAGTGTTTGGAGAAAATATTTCAGGACAATGGTGGCTGCCTCCAATTATGGCCTTGGCTAAACATATCATCTTCATTGGGAGTGGCAAAGATCCCAGGTTCAGATTTCACAGTGAAATGATCACTCACCAAGCGATCTATGCTATGCTATGTTGACCATTTCATCTTCCTTTGATAATATTTATTTTTTCCTTTACCCTTTTGGTCCCTTTTTTCCCCAAAGAATCTTGTTTATTTGACCTTTGATGATTTTTAAAATGTTTTATAGCCAAGTTTTCTTTTTTTTCTTTTTACGGACATGATCACTACTCAAATAGGAATAGGAAACTTCTTATTTTGATTTCGTTGCTCAGTCCTCAACAAAATCGGATGTGCTTAAATATTGTTTAGCCTCATGTTCCTTTTTAGACCCTTGGTGGGCTTTCCGGGACTAATCATTTGAACTATCTTGGGATTATTATCTCGTCCATCAGGGTTTGGGATATTCTGATGGATTGTTTCCACCCATATCATTTTCAGCCTACCTTTAGGCTCTTAATATATAAATGCAGATGATTGTCATACGACGACGGCCTTGTACGATATCCATGGCATTTATGTAAAAGTTTTATTACAGTAATTGGTTTCTGACTTTCTTTCTATAGGCCGTTAGAGGAATTCAAATAAAGTGTTATGTGGCAGATGACATCGGACACCTTACCTTAGCTGTACTTCACTATTCTTTCTCGCTATAATCTGCCTATCTGATTAATAAATATCGGAACCCAAAATCTTACCCTCACTCGCTAATCCCTCTTGAGAAGCTTGGCATTATCCAAACCAAAACTAATAAACAATACATGGTATATCATAGATTTTATGTTAGGGTTCTGATTCTGATGTTTCTTTTTATTTTGAGATGTCCAGATTACCCAAGCGATTATTGGCTGTAAATTGTGTGCATATCACATGTTTTGGAGGTGGACTAGTGCCATGTTCTGATGAGATGAGGGATAACCATATTTGGGGTAATATAAATCTTAAAGAATGAACTAAAAACATTCCACACTGCCCAGGATTGTGACCACTGAACCATGATATGGTTTTTAGATTCTGAGCTGTTGCAGAATTTAAATTTAGAGGCCAGCTGAACGTCTTTCCTTTGAAGAGTAGTATCAGAAAGGGATCCAGTTGTAGAGGGCACACCAAAGTAAGAACGAACATTTCATTGGGGTTATAGAGTTCTAGGTTTTCGAAAACATATTAGATTTATTGCCCTTAGATCGAATAACATTCCATATATCTTTTGAGTTGAAAGATCCATCAGGAGACAGAGACCATAGTATGTTATCAGGGTTGAAGTTTAAAGAAATTTTCCTGATTTTAGTGATTTCAGTAGAGGAGACGTAGTACTTAAGATTATCAAGATCTCATTCCCCGTTAATCCAGAATCTGTTCACACTAACTCTTTCAGCATTCCACACCCAACTTCTGTCATCAGATTCGTTGAAGTAAGAACGAACATTTCCTTGGGGTTACAGAGTTCTAGGTTTTCAAAAATAAATTAGATCTATTGCCCTTAAATGGAATGGCATTCCATGTATCTTTTGAGTTGAAAGATCCATTAGGAAGCAGAGACCAGAGCATGGTATCAGGGTTAAAGTTTAAATAAATTTTCCTGATTTTAGTCATTTCAGTAGAGGAGACGTAGTACTTAAGACTATCAAGATCACATTCCCGGTTAATCCATAGTCTGTTCACACTAACTCTTTCAACATTCCACACCCAACTCTTGTCATCAGATTTGTTGAAGTAGATGAAGGGATTCTTTGAGCACCATAGATCGAGCCAAAAGTCCAAGTTGCCTTGTCCAGGATTCCATAAGATATATTTTTCAGCCTTGTCTCTGACATTTCTGATCCTAGTCCAGGTATTCGATATCATAAATGATGAATGAGCCAAGATAGGGTGAATATTGTGAAAATAGATAGACAACATTGACTTGGCCCAAAGGGACTTCTGGGCTCTGAAAGTGAACCATAATTTCAAGGAATAGATTTGCTGAGTATCCTCAAGATTCTTAACATTCAATCCTCCTTCTTCGTGAGGTTTGCATACATGGTTCAAATTTTGACCAAACAATGGTCTGGTTATTCTCTTTAGTACCCCACAAAAACTTGTTGAAAAGTTTATCTATTTTGGTAATGACAAATTTAGGAAGAATGGTATGCTGGATTAGGAAGGTGAGATAAGTAGTGAGAATAAACTAAATTTATGTCAGTCTCCAGCAAATGATAACAAGGTTTTGTCCCATTCCCCAATTTTGTTTATAATCTTAGAAATTAGATCATCGAAATAATTGATTTTGGTTGATGTACTGATAATAGACCCCATCTAATTAAAAGAGATTTTTTTGTGCTTAAATCCCAAACATTCTGTCAAAGAAACCACTCTCTGAGTAGAAATATTTGCAGAGACTATTAACTTCTATCTGTTTTTTTTCATGAGTTGGCCCGATACACTTTGATAATAGAGAAAAAATTTCTTATTCTGAAGAATCGAGGAGGATGATCTATTGTTTAATACCATGAAATCGTCAGAAAAGACAAGGTACAATATGTTTATCTTCCCCTTACACTAAATCTTGTATAGGATTTTTCATCAGATAATCTTTCAAACCTTTTTATCAAATACTCATTTTCCAGTATGAAGAAACTTGGAGACAGTGGGTCTAATTGCCTCAGACCTTGAGTGGTGCTAAAATATCATTTCATCTCTCCGTTGACGATGATTGAGCAATAAATTTTGCTGATAAATTTGTTAACTAAGGAGAGAAACTTAACATTAAATCTAAAATAAGATAAAATATTTAGAAGGAACCTATGATTGACCCTGTCAAAGGCCTTTTCCATATCGATCTTTAAGATCGTATTACTTCCCATTATGTTTAGATTGATATCATGGATTAATTATTGAACATTGAGTATTGTTTCACGAATGCTTCTGCCTCTTACAAAGGCTCTCTGCTCTTCAGAAATTAGATTAGGCAAAATGTTAACTAGTCTATATTTTAGGACCTTTGAAAAGATTCTGCTTATCATTGTTGTAAGGCTAACGGGCCTGAACCTTTTCCCCTTGTTAGGATGAGGTATTTTAGTAATTAGGTAGATGACCGTAGCTTGAATACCTTTAGGCAGATGACAACCTTTGAATACATCCTGGATTTCTTTACACAAGTCCTTGGAGGTTATTATCCAGTAGCTTTTAAAAAATTCCTCTTTGAATCCATCAGCCCCGTCAGCACATGTTGAGCTAAGAGAGTTAACAATACCATAAATTTATTTGGAGTCAGGAATTGCCATCAATTTAGCGTTATCCTCATCCTTAACAAGATAAGGAATGCGATTCATTAATTCTTCAATGTCTCTGTCTGTAGGATTAGCAGATAAAAGAGATTGAAAGTAATCCACAACAGAGTTGTTGATTACATCTTGAGATTCAAGCCATTGCTCCCCATACCAAATACGATTAATTTTGTTTTCCTAGCCCTTATTTCATGAAGTTATGGTAGACAGCGGAGTTTCTATCACTATCCATCAACCACACAGAATGGGACTTTTGTTTCCAATAGGTTTCTTCCCTAGCAAGTAAAGAGAGGCGAGATACTCTGGTTTTATCAAGTAGATTTTTGTCCATTGGAGAAAAAGAACTTTGATATGCAACTTCCCTGAAGTTGATCTCCTCCTCAGAGTTTTTGATAGCATAAAAAACATTTCCAAATACATCTTTGTTCCAAACACTGAGATTACTTTTTAGCCTTTTGAGCTTAAACCCAAATCTTTGAAGAGGGCTACCACGCATATCCCCAGACCAACTATTCTCAACCAGATATAAGAAACCAGGTTTAATCACCTTCATATTCAAGAATGTGAATGATGACTTGATTTTTTCAAGGTTTGAGGATATTGATATATTAATAGGTAAATGGTCAAGACAATTTCTAGCTAGGTGGACAACAACATGTTGTCAAAGTAGTTCAACTAGGGCGTGTTGTATAGCACTCGATCTAAACATTTTCATTTCCTTGCATTTGACCAAGTCTATCTTGAACCATGGAATCCAACATGTAGAAGGTTACAGTCCATGATGGTATTGTTAAAATCTTTAGCACTTCTAGGGCAAGTGAAGGTACATGAGAGCTGTTCATTCAAGTCTATGGTAGTATTGAAATCACAAAATATAATCCATTCTATTGAAGGATCTTTACCTTAGAGTATCCCAAAGAGATCTTCTGAGCTCTCTTCTGCATTTAGTATAAATAACGCTCTAAAGTCTTTATTAAGAGAAGAGTGATGAACGTTTAAATATAGAATCTTATCATCATTCAATAAAATCTCCACATTGAAGTCTTGATGTCACATGATCTAAATCTTGTTTCTAACGTTTGCAGTAGAACAATTGAATTTTATCTTTTTAGAGAGTAGTTGTAAGTTAGAAACATGAATCATAGGCTCTTTAATTGCAACTAAACTAGGTTTAGAAGAATTATATAAAGATTGGAGTCACCTCATTGTTTCCTTATTCCATAACCCTCTCACGTCCCAATTCAATATAGAGATAGTCATTTAATAGAAGGATAGGGTTTAGCATCTCTTTTGAGCTTCATTAGTTTTGATGAACAAGGGTCCATTGGGTTACAACTTTTCATTTTTCTGCTTTTCTTCAGTTTAACTTTCTTGAATTATTTTTCATGATCTTTCTCTATGTTTACAGGTGACTCAGAGAGACTACCAACAGTTTTTTTAGTTGGGGAGGAGGATGTATTAGGGGCGTGTTGGTCTTCAAACAAGTATATTTTTTCAATTATGCGCAAAGCCTCGATTATTTCTGAATCATTGATTGACCATAAGAATGGGTTCATTTGAACTTGAAAATGGTTCTTTGAGACTTTCAGTTGTAGAATTAAAAGCAAGCAGGTAAGAATTAGAACTATTCTTTTCTGTTGATTTTGATTTGTCATCAAGAATTTGAATCAGGGTTATAATATCATCATTGTTAACAACGATGAATTTCAGTTTAGAAGTCATTCCATACTTAATGTTATTCTAAGAAGATAACTTATTCTAGAGAAGAGTTGGTTTGGGTATATGGCTCTTTCTTGCATGTTGTTATAGAGTGGCCAATATGAGAGCAAATACTGCAGTAGTTAGGATTTTTATCATAAATAACCTTTAGCCAGAGTTCTTTTTCTTCTCCAAATTTAATCAAACGCTTTTTGATAAGAGGTTTGGATATGTCTATTTCAGCCCAAAATCCACAACAATATTTCCTTGCTCGGTTTGCTGTTTGAACCTAGATTCTAAGAGGATAACCAATAGCTTTCGCAACTTCATTAATTGTAGATTCATTTTATATAAATTCTTGGAGATTTGGGAAGGTTATCCAGAAACGAGTAATTGGACATTCATAATTAGGATTGAAACTGGGTGTCCATTTGAACAACATATTGATCAACCTTGTGGGTCACAGAAACATTTACGTGTTGTAAATTTTGATTTTTTGGTTTCAGAGTTTCTACATAAGAACAATAGTTGGACTTTGAGCCGATTAGATTTTTGATTTGCTTTTTTTTGCTGATATTTTCATATGAAAGATTCTTCCTAATGCAGCCTATTTCACCAATTATTACGAAAGATTGGTTTGCATTTCTTGAGAGGTCATCTTGGAGAGATGTATAGTTATTTTTTTTTCCTTAACAAAGGAAAATGAGTTTCAAATGAAGCAACATTTCTCGGACAAGATTTTGTTGACATAGAAGAGGTAATTGGTGGAGTGATCTTGCCTTCCTCCATGGTAGGCAACAGGATATCAGATTGGAAAGTAGTAATAAGCCACCATCAAAGGCTGGATTTCAAGAACTAAAAGCTCTGTTCTTGGAGAAGAAAAGCTTTATTCCCGTCAAAATCCCCTAAACGAATTGAAATTTTTTGCTTTAAATTGCTGTAACCTAAAATATAAAAATTTCAAAAATACTTATATTTTTATTTTAAAAACAAATAAAACAAAATCCATGCATAATATATTTGGAGAATTTTGTTATATATTTTCGCAACTAATTACATATGATTACACAGTTGGAACATATTTATCTTTTATAGTTATTTTGCCATCAAAATCTTACTTACGCAAATTATTTTCTTTTTATTTATGCAACTTATTTGCATATAATTCCGTAACTTACAATTCTTTTTTTGCAACCAAATTACACGTTGTTATGCAAGTATAACATAATTTTATTTATTTATTTATTTAAAAAAAGTCAACATAAAAATACACATATTTTTACAACTAAATGAACTTAGTTTGTTTCACACTCATTTAACACTTATTTTCACAAAACAAGTTTGTATTTTATTTTATTTCAAAAAATAAAACTTATTAAAGAACCAAAATCCTATTTATGCAACACTTTTCTTCATATTACGCAACACATTTGCACGTAATAACACAACTGGAACACAATTATATTTTCACATCCTAATACACATAATTCTGCACCTGGAGCATATTTTATTTTTCACACCTCAATTATATGTAATTTCATAAATAGAATACATTTGGTTTTTCTATACTAATTTCACACCCTAGAATCTAGTTTTGTTCGTCTTAAAAAAAGACCATAACATTTTCATATTAGCATGAGTAGCCATGGAGGTAATACAAACAAATGCATCACCAAAAAAGATTTGTTCATTATAGATACAAAACTCTTCACATACGTACACACATGATATTTATGACCAACTATATAAAAATATGTTAAATAATTAAAATTTAGTTTAATATTATGATATTTGACAACTATTTGCAAATACAATCAACCGCTACTTGTCTTCTTCAATCAATTTACAAAGTTATTTATTTTGATATATAAGGCTTAGATTTGATGAGACCAGTACCAAAATAATTAGGGGTTGGTAATACCTCTTGGTAGTACTATTAGTTCTCAAAATAGGTAGAAGTCGAATCTTAGGAAAATTTTAAGCAAATAAAATAAAATAATTTATTAATTATTTTCACGATATCTAGGCACATAAATTTATGGAGAATATAATACAACTTGAGAAATTTATTTAAAGAATAAGTAAAATAGTCACGAGTTAGAATAATAAACTTAACATGATATTCCAATACAAGCAAACATCTTTTCACGTCATTGGGCGTGGAGAACATCGCAATATATTGCATAGGTAAACCATGTCAATACAAACAAAAAAATCTTAATACATTTAGTTATATCATTATGGATAAATTCTGTCAAACTCTTAAGGAAACATCATTAGGAGAAAGAGTCTCACAAGTCGTTGATGAATCGTCTTCCACAAAAAATAAGACCTCATATCGTAGAACGATAAAATTATTTAGATTGTATTTGATATTTTTTTATGAATATAAACATCTAAATAATAGAAAATCAAACCTCAACAAATCATCTTGAACTACCCTTTATATACAAATGCAAGATATTTTTTCTCAAACAAATAATAATTCTAAGCAATGCAGCCAACTCATGAATTTTTAATGTCTGTATCAATACTTGAATTTTGATGAGACGTCACAACTTTATGCTAATTTTTTCATCATATTTACAAAGTATGAACTACATCTTCAAATAAAACTTCACGAAAGCACAACGTGTAATTTAAAACAAGAGTTGGAAAATTGTTTTTACTCGACTTCTTTCTACCATTGTATCGTATGTCCTCTAATACTTTTAGTAAAAAACTTCAACCTTATATATCTAGAAATTTTATATATATAAAAAAAATCACAACATTAATATTTTATAAGAAGGAATAAAATATATGTTATTGTATATTTACTAAAATATATGATATATCATCACCTATAAACTAAGTCTTGTTTTTTTAGTTAAAGTTTACTTGTGTGTGCATATGTTTAACTTTGTTTGATTGTTGCATTGGAAATGAGAGACTCTAGCGATATTATTGTATAGTTTCTACTCTTGGTGAGGTTTGCTTCATTTGATGATTCTTTTTCCACCAAGATCTTCGAGGTCTCTCTCTCATTTGATGAGTTTCATGTCTTTTAGATATTTTTTTATACCGTCTCTTGCTCTCGTGTTAAGTGAATTGCAATCTATTTACGTTTAAGTAATGCAAAAAATTTGGCTAATCTAGTTTGCTAATTTTGTCCAATATTTAAAGCTTTTATTTCATGTATTTTTTAATTTCATCTTGATTGTAAAAAGTAATAAAAAATTGATTACTAAGAAATATATTGTTATATTTTTGTTAGTGCTTGAAATTTGTTATAGAATTGTTAGGCTACCTAGTAAGTAGATCATTGGGTCATTGATGTTTATTACTTCCTAAAATTACAATGTTAGGCTTGAGCTTGATAATACTTAGGGATATAGGATCCAATTGTCTTACACCATTGGAAGACTTGATCCCTTAAGTTGTTTATTAATTATAATCGAGAATGTGATTGAATTAATAGATTTAGCTATTATGTCTATGAACCTTAACTTTAAATCCAAATAGTTTCATGATTTTTAAAATGAAATTGATAGAAAGCCTATGAAAGGCTTTAGATATAATTATTTTGATTAGGATATTAATGTCTCTTACTTTTTTGTAAGCATGGGTCATTTCTTGGGCTAAAAGTATGTCTTTGTGTATGTTTCTACCATGAACAAAACCACCATACTTATCATAGATAATCTTTGGAAGCATAAATAAAATTATGTCATAAATTATTTTGGATATTATTATGTTACGAAAATAATAAAGACTAATATGGATATGATATTTCCAAGTTTGAGGATTATTAACCTTAAGGATTAAACTTATTCTAGTTGCATATATTTCATTAGGGATAGGTTCGCCATCAACAAAATGCCTTAAATACAACACAAAGTTAATTAGACATAATATTCGAGTAATATTGGGAAAATATTTCGTTAAAGACATCTATACTAATTACACTTGTTGGATTAAGACCTTTAGTTATGTCATGGATTTCAGTTTCAGTAGGTAAACTTATTAGTATATTATTATCATCATCACTCGTAACCTATGTAACTTTATTTTTTTAATTTCATATTTTACTTGGATATTTAAAAGCGTCTAAAATAGATTTAAAATAGTTAACATCATAGTTACTTATAAGTCATTGATCATCAGTCCATGAGTTTCCTACCATAATTCTTCATATCATGTTCTTTATTCTTTTCCTTTTAACAAATTGATGAAAAGTAACAGTATTTTATTCCCACCCTTAAGCCAAATTGTGCTAATTTGTTTACTCCCACTATGCTTATTCCCTAGCAAGAAGCTGTATATGGTTTTCCTGGACCTTGAATAACCTTACTTTAACTTCAATGTTCTTTGATTTTTCAAAGGTTTTTTCCAAGAATTTTACTTATTCCTTTGATTGTAAGATATCATCAAAAATATTTCCAAAACAGTTCTAGTTCAAAGATTTTAGTTTGTGTTTTAATCTCTTGAGTTTGTTCCAAAAATGGATCATGGGAGGTCCTTCCATATTAGTATTCCAATTTAGGTAAACTATGCTCAGAAATTCATGGTGTAATACCCATATATTTTAAAATTTGAAAGATTATTTTATTTTCTTTGTTCCAAAAAACAATGAGATGTGTATATGAGTATGATCAGATCCAATCCTTGTCAAATGTGTAACTTTAGTTTCATCAAAATAGATTGACCAATCAACATTATACAGGGCTCTATCAAGCCTTTTCCATTTCTTGTTGTTTGTCTATGTATACTTATACCATATATAACTTTTATCCTCCATATTGAAATCAATAATATCATTGTTGAATTGATTTAGACCTTTCAAACATAAGGTAAAACAGAACATCTGTCTTGGGCATTATAGATAACATTAAGATCTTCAACCAGAAGCCATCACATTGAGTTATTAGTTAAATCTCAAACTTTTCTAAAGTATTGTTCTATGGAATCTTATGCAGTTAAGATAGACTATGTCTATAAAAAAAATTATTTATCCAATTAATTATGTTTAATTTTAACATGAAGCGATTGATCATGATTCTCAATAATATTTATACTTAAATCTTCCTTCCAGAATTACTATATTTTGTTATTATAGTTAGCAACACTATTTTTTTTATTTAGTGATTTGAACATATAAAATTTATTTCTACGCGATATCAAAATATTACTTAAATTATAAATAAGAAAACAATTAAAGTATATTTATTTAATTTGTGCTCGTGTATTTGGTATTTTTATATGGGTTATGCTAACTGGTTAGCATTAATGATGAAAGAGATTAAAACATTAGAAAGACTTGGTTACCCTTCTATTCAATGATCTAAGCATTAATGTTAAGGCTAAACTAATTTATAATTTATAATTTATTATATTAATTATGTAATTTAAACCGTACAAAAACAAAAATATTAATATTGTATTAGTATTTTTAATTAACTTAAAGGTTTAATTAGCTCTCTTTTTTATAAATTAATTTTGAGACAAATAAGTTTTGTTTGTTTAAAAGATACCTAATTAATAAACCTTCTAACCTTTTGACTAAAAAATACTTTTTAAAAAATTAATTTGTTGAATTGATTTTGAAAAATATTCAAATTAAGAAAAAACTATTTTTTAGACTGAAGCTGAAAATTATTTAAAAACTATTTTTATTAAAAAAAATTAAAACAACAGGTATTTCAAAACTGATATTTTATATAGTTTAAAAACTTGCTTTTAGGTGTATCTAAAAATTAAAAATACATAACTTTTTAAATATAAAATTTGTAAACATTGTTTAACAGTTTCAAATTATTTTAATTAAAATTAATTTATTATTATTATTTTATATGTAAACTAAATAACATTTCATTAGATTTAAAATACTTAAATACATAATAATAAAAAGATAGTTATGTCTTTAAATTTTATTATTAGCCATCATGAACACAATTGCCAAAAGAGTAGGCAGTTATTAGTAAAAAGGCAACATTAAATGTGTTTTAACCGGTGCCCATGCATAACCCTTTTTATATTACAAGATAGTTCGTACACTATTTTTTGAACATAAGTTTTTTTTTCTTTTTTAGAAAAATCCTAAGAGTTGCAAACAATTCGCATCCTATCATGAAAACTGTTGAGGAAACTCAGAGTTGAAAATAATTTGTATCCTATCGTGAGAATTGTTAAGGAAATCCTGAGAGTTGCAAACAATTAGCATCATATCATGAGAATTGTTCAAGAAATCCTGAGAGTTGCAAACAATTCGCATCCTATCATGAGAATTGTTCAGGAAATCCTGAGAGTTGCAAACAATTCGCATCCTATCATGAGAATTGTTAAGGAAATCCTTAGAATTGCAAACAATTCGCATCCTATCATGAGAATTGTTCAGAAAACCCAAAGTTGCAAACAATTCGCATCCTATCATGAGAGTTGCAAACACCTTGAAGTACCAACGCGTATATTTGGTCGGAGTATTTTGTCCAAATTTCAATTCGAAATACCAAGTGACACTATCAAAAAAAAAGATATCACTAGATAATTACATAGTTGAGAAGGTATTTACTGCTAATTTTCTCTCTTTTTTAATATATAAATGCAATGATTGTCATAGGGCGACGGCCTTGTACGGTATCCATGGCATTTATGTAAAAGTTTTATTACAGTGATTGGTTTCTAACTTTCTTTCAATAGGCCGTTAGAGGAATTCAAATAAAGTGTTACGTGGCTATAACATCGGACACCCTTAGCTTAGCTGTACTTCACTATTCTTTCTCGCTATAATCTCCCCATCCGATTTATAAATATCGGAACCCAAAATCTTACCCTCACTCGCTAATCAGTAATCACTATCAACTGTCTCTCTCTACTAGAACTAAAACTAAAACTGTTTTTCTTTTCTCTCTCTAAACGAAGTCGATATGCGAGACGAAGAAGGTCCTCTGGCTGTTATGTGCGATTACATCGGGACCGAGAGCTGCTGCGATCTCCTCGGCGACGGCCGCGGCTTTGGCTCGAATCAATGCAAACCGTGGGGGACGGTGACGGAGAAGAAATAAAGTCGAAAGCGAAACAAATTCCACCGCCGATTTCGTTCCTCGCGCAGACGGAGAATCACCCGTCACACATGCCGTGGGTTCTACGACGGTATTACACTAACGACGGACGGCTGATATTGAGAGAGGAGCCAGTGGAGCATCACGAGTACTTTCTGGCGAATAGATCCAATGGCCGATTGACTCTTCAGATTGTTTCTCTCGACGATAAAGGTTTCGATTTCTATTTCGATAATGATAACGACAACTGGATTCGAGACTGTGGTGGGGAGCCATTGGATATTGGATTCAACGATGATGATGGGAAAGACGGTGACGATATTAATGGCGAAAAATGTATCCGATACAAAACAGAAGAGTGACCATGGCGGTTCTATGGCAAAGTTTAGTAATAGTGTGACGACGAGCTCATCTTGTTATCGTTAGTGTCTGCTATGAATCAAGTTCATAGCTAGTACTTGACTAGCGCACAATCTATTATCTATTGATCTTGTATAATTTTTTATTTATTAGCGAAGGAATCCTAATATATCAAGGAAACTTTTATGTAATTCATATGCTTCTTACCAATAATACTTTATAATTTAGATTATCGTTTTCTTTTCGACCAATAATATATAATTAAAATAATTGCTTTTTTATTTAAGATAAGATAAAGAAAAATAAGCATAAAAATCATCATATCTAGATAATAAACTATAATAGTCAGTTAAATTAGAAGTAGTGAATATTGATAAATAAAATATCTCCAATAAAAAATGTAATTATTGGAAAAGCATTTTAATAAAATAAATTCTTCGTAATCGTATCGATTTTGTGAGTGATATTTTTAGAGAATTTGTTTACTATTTTTCGAAACCAAATTATATGTAATTACACAACTCGAATATAATTGTTTTTCGCCACGAAATTACACGTAATTTTGCAATTGGAAAACTATTGTTTTTTCCATACTTATTTCGCAATCAAATTCCTATTTACGTAACTATTTTCTATTTATTTATGTAACTCATTTGCACGTAATTATGTAACTAGAACACAAATATTATTTTCAACCAAATTGCATGTATTTACGCAACTAGAATACAATCCAATAAAAAAATTGAAAAAAGTATATTCAACATAAAAATGCACATATTTTTATAACTAAAAAAGTTAGTAATAGAAGTGAATATCATATACAGAATTGACGGCTGCAAGAACTCAAAAGAGAAGAAGAACAGTAGATAAAATCATTACTCTAGATTAGAGAGTAAAAGAGAGTCAGCGAAATAATTCTCAAAATTTAATTAATCAAAGTCTGACGGGAAAGTAGGGTTTGAGAGCCTTTTATATAAGTGCTCAAAACCCTACATAAAATATATTGATTGTTCTTTGTATAATAAAATAAAGGTCAGCCCAATTTCAAACTAATTAGAGATGTATACATCTTCATTGCACCAAGGAAACACGTATAAATTTTTGGATAACAAATAACAATTTTTTCCTTCAATTTTGATGACAATTTAGCTTCAATTTTAACATTTTTCCCATCTGCTAAGTTGTTCACTTCGACCTCTTCTATTGGGATAATATCACTATGAGTCTCTCTCAGATCATTTATCCTATGCGGATCCAGAGAGGACTCTAGTAATTTTTATTCCTTTTTTGTTATCATAGTTTCGAGGGATTTGGAGAAAAATAGCGGGGATATAACATTCTCTTGCCACTTTTTGGTTGCTCCGGACCATCCCTAATTGGCCTCCAACCACGTATTTTACACACTGGTGAACTGTTGACGTAATTGCATGAATCTTTGACAACCAAGATCTTCCAAAAATTGCATTGTAGGGGGTTGGACAATCTGGTACCACAAACAAAACCCTCACAATTGTTTAAAATGGTCATTTGCCTAATAGGGCTTCTCTTTTGAATTCTCCAAGGACTTCAACAGAGTTTTCCGTAAATCCCACTATAGTCCTGTTTGATCGGAGTATGACTAATGGATTTTTTATTTGTTGATAAGTAGATAGAAACAAGATGCTAGCCAAGCTACTTGTGTCAATCAAAAAATTTCGAATCTCTATGCCTTCAATATATGCACATATCAACACTGCATCCTCATGTGGGCCTGCGATATTTCTTAAATCATCATCAAACACTATAAAAGGATCATGGTTTTGATAGAGGTGTGTATAATTTTTCCCTTTTAATTGTGTGGTCAAACTGACCACATATTTTTTCTTGAAACAACTCGAATGTGATGTCACTATATCTGCCCCAAAAATAGTCAGCAATTTGAAAAAAAAAAGTTTGGAGACCTTCTTAATACTTTATATCACCACATTGATTTGAAACTAATATGGATCAGGAACCTGATACTCTGAATCCACATAAAATTGTTCAATGATTAACATCATACTTTCTTGTTTGGAAACATCCGTATTTTTCCTTCGGACACTGGGCGATGTAGCTTGAGCCCCACTTTTACTATGTTGCGACTTATTGTTCACTTGTCTATTATCCTTTTGTGATTAAGAAAAGTAGTTAGCTTTCTATTCTCGATCGAAGTTTATATCTTTTGTTTTAGAACAATACAATCCTTAGAGTCATGTCTCCCATCATTATGATACGTGCAGAACCGTGTGTTTCAATTTTCCTTCATAGTTTGGAAAGGTGCTGGCATTCAGAATTGCACAACGCTCTTGGTCATATTATATATGGTATCCATATTTTAAACTACTTCTACATAATATTAGGCTGGACCCATTGATTCTCTCTTGGCATGAAGTGTTGATCCTGATTAGACTAGCATTGTTTGGGCCGATGAGAACCTTGTCCTGGGTCCCTCAAAAGGGTGATTTACTGTAGCTTGCGACTGTTTACTAGCTTGTGAGACAGAGGATGTAGGGGTAGGCCTATACTAATGAGCCTGCCTCAATCTCTTGGTTTCTTCCAAAGTGATATGCTTTCCAACCTGGTTCAACAAGCCACCTCAAGTCATTGTTTGGATTGGGTTATGGGTAGAAGTAAATTTAATTATTAAGGGTAAAAGTAAAATGTATTTTTACTTTTTTTACTGCGGCCACCTCAGTGATCCACGTGGGATACTGATGTGGCTGGTCAAAGGAAATTTATGGCGGAAAATATAGGTTGGGGTCAATAAAGACGTGTTTGTTCCGTTTTTTGAAACAAAAGGGACCGGTTTATTACAGCCACAAAAGATAGAGACTGAATTGTTACAAATGGTAAACATGGGGGACCTATGGCGTTTTTTACCCCTAGTACTTGACTAGAACACAATCTATTATCTATTGATCTAATATAACTTTTTATTTACCAACGAAGGAATCGTATATCAAGGAAACGTTTATATAATTTATATGCTTCTTACCTTTTTGAATATTCAAGCCTCACGTAATCTAACAATATTATTATGCAAGGGTATATTTATATTTTGGTTAAATATAAATATAATCTTTATATTTTATAGTTTAGATTTTTTTTAACAAATAATATATGATCAAAACATTATTCTATATTTAAGATATTAGGAGAAAAATCATAAAAATTATACTCATTTTTCAAAAATACATAATTTTTTTTTCAAATCATATTCCTTTTATTGATAGAATTTGAAATAATAAGGACTTTATTAGAAATACCAACAAAATTAAAGGAAAAACAATAATTAGAATATTACAACTCTTGAATTGCCGCCTTAGGGTAAAATAACTTGAAACTAGTAGTAAGGAAGAAGAACCAGATATAAAAAAATTATTTACACTAAGATGGAAACTTTGGGACAATCAGCATCAAATTGAAGAGAGAAAAAATTCAAGGGAACTAGAATAATTGGCTAGATGTATTGGATTTTAAGTATCAAATTCCTAGACTCTGTTGAAGAGTGATTGCTGTGAGGGAATTAGGAGCTTCATCAAGATTGAAATCTATGTTATTTCCATCTTTTAATAGTTTTTTTGGATAACCAATCTGCAGCTTTGTTCTGGTCTCGGTAGATATGAGATATGTTCATAGAAGATACAATCAGTTTTCTGTAGATATTGATATAAGGCTCTACAAACCAGGTAGTTTTCCCATCAAGAAGAAGCTCAACAAGAATTTTTGAATCTATTTTTACATCAAGGTTATAGATTTCCCTTGAATGAAAAATCTGGAGACCATCCATCAAAGCTTTGCACTCAGCTACGATTGGAGTATTTTTACCGTAAAGCCTTCCAAAGCCCAAAAGAATGTTTCCTTCATGACTCCTTACTAGTACACCACCACTGGATTCTCTAGTAACTTCATAAGTTCCATCAGTATTCAGCTTGAAGCGATTAGTTTTTGGATTTTTCCATTTGAGGAATAAAGAAGTTCTGAGGTTAGAGAGATGATTCATGCATCCCAAGTTGAATGCCGCCTTCTAATTCATACTCCAGTGATCCCTCTTGAGAAGCTTGGCATTATCCAAACCAGGAGAATAAACAATTCATGGCATTATCAGATCATCGAAATAATTGATTTTTGTTGATGTACTGATAATAGACCCCGTATAATTAAAAGAGATTTTGTTGTGATTAAATCCCAAACATTCTTCCAAAGAAACCACTCTCTGAGTAGACATATTTTCATAGACTATTGACTTTGATTTGTTGTTGTTAATGAGTTGGCCGGATACACTTTGATAATAGAGAAAAAAATTCTTAATCTGAAGAATCGAGAAGGCTGATCCATTGTTGAATACCATGAAATCCTCATAAAGACAAGGAGCAATATGTTTATCTTCCCCCTACACTTAAATGTTATATAGGATTTTTCATCAGATAATCTTTCAGACCCTTTTATCAAATATTCCTCCTCCAGTATGAAGAGACTAGGAGACAGTGGGTCTCATTGCCTCAGACCTTGAGTGGTGCTAAAATATCATTTCATATCTCTTTTGACGATGATTGAAGAATCAATGTTGCTGATACATTTGTTAACTAAGGAGAGAAAGTTAGCATTAAATCTAAAATAAGATAAAATCTTTAGAAGGAACTTGTGATTGAGCCTGTCAAAGTCCTTTTCCATATCGATCTTTAAGATCATATTACTTCCCATTGTTTTTAAATTGATATCATGGCTTGATTATTGAACAGTGAGTATTGTTTCGTTAATGCTTCTGCCTCTTACAAAGACTCCCTGCTCTTCTAAAATTAGATTTGGCAGAATGTTAGCTAGTTGTTTTTTAGGACCTTTGAAAAGATTATGTTTATCATTGATGTAAGGCAAATGGGTCTGAGCTTTTGCCACTTTTTAGGATGAGGTATTTTAAGAATTAGGTATATGACCGTAGCTTGGATACCTTTAGGCAGATGACAACCTTTGAATACATCCTGGATTTCTTCACACAAGTCCTTGGAGATTATTGTCCATCAGCGTTTAAAACATTCTTCATTGAATCCATCAGCCATGGCAACACATTTTGAGCTAACAGAGTTAACAATACCATAAATTTCTTTGCAGTCAAGAATTGCCATCAACTTAGCGTTATCCTCATCCTTAACAAGAGAGGGAATGTGATTCATTAATTAGTTAGGGTCTCTTTCTCTAGGATTAGCAGATAAAATATATTTAAAGTAATCCACAACATAGTTGTGGATTGCATCTTGAGATTCAAGCTATTTCTCCCCATGCAAAATAAGATTAATTCTATTTTTCTAAGCCCTTTTTTTGATGAAGTTATGGTAGACAACAGATTTTCTATCACTGTCCATCAACCACACAGAATGGGACTTTTGTTTCCAATAGGCTTCTTCCCTATCTAGTAAAGAGAGGTGAGAGACTCTGGCTTTATCAAGTAGAGTTTTGTCCATGGAGAAAAAGAAATTTGACATGCAGCTTCCTTGAAGTTGATCTCCTCCTTAGAGTTTTTGATAGCATAAAAAACATTCCCAAATACATCCTTGTTCCAAGCCCTGAGATTAGTTTTTAGCATTTTGATCTTAAACCCAAATCTTTGAAGAGGGCTACCACACATATCCCCAGACCAACTATTCTCAACCATATATAAGAAACCAGGGTTCATCACCCACATATTCAAAAATTTGAATGATGACTTGAATTTTTCAAGGTTTAAGGATATTGAGATAGTGATAGGGGAATGGTCAAAACAATTTCTAGCTAGGTGGACAACAACATGTTGTCAAAGTAATTCAACCAGGGTGTGTTGTAGAGCACTCGATCTAAACGTTTCCATTTCCTTCCATTTGACCAAGTCTATCTTGAACCAGGGAATCCAACATCTAGGAGGTTAGAGTCCATGATGGCATTGTTAAAATCTTTAGCACTTCTAGGGCAAGTGAAGGTACCTGAGAGCTTCTCATTCAAGTCTGTAGTAGTATTGAAATCAAAAAATATAATCCATTCCATTGAAGCATTTTTAATAGACCTTAGAGTATCCCAAAGAGATCTTATGAGCTCTCTTCTTCATTTAGCATAAATAACTGAAGCTCTAAAGTCATTTTTAATTGAAGGGTGATGAACGTTTTAATGTAGATTCTTATCTTCATTCAATAAAATCTCCACATTGAAGTATTGATGTCACATGATCCAAATCTTGTTGCTAACGTTTGCAGTAGAACAATTGAATTTTAGCTTTTTAGAGACCAGTTGTAAGTTGGAAACATGAATCATAGGCTATTGAATTACAACTAAACTAGGTTTTGAAGAATTACATAAAGATTGGAGTCACATCATTGTTTCCTTATTCCCTAACCCTCTCACGTTCCAGTTCAATATAGAGATAATCATTTAATGGAAGGAGAGGGTTTAACATCTCTTTTGAGCTTGATCAGTTTTGATGAAGAAGGGTCCATTGGGTTCCAACTTTTTATTTTTTTTATTTTTCTTTAGTTCTACTTTCTTGAATTCTTTTTCATGATCTTTCTCTCTGTTTACAGGTGACTCAAAGAGACTAACAATAGTTTCTTTAGTTGGGGATGAGGATGTATCAGGGGCGTGTTGGTCTTCAAACAAGGATCTTCTTTCAATTGTGTGTAAAGCCTCGATTATTTCTGAATCATTGACCATAAGAATTGGTTCATTTGAACTTGGAAATAGTTCTTGGAGATTTAAGTTGTAGAATTAAAAGTACCCAGATTGAAATTCAAATTATTCTCTTCTGATGATTTTGATTTGTCATTAAGAATTTGAATCAGGGTTATAATATCATCATTGTTAACAACGATGGATTTCAGTTTAAAAGTCATTATATACTGAATGTTATTCTAAGAAGATAACTTATTCTAGAGAATAGTTGGTTTGGGTATATGGCTCTTTCTTGCATTTTGTTATAGAGTGGACAATATGAGACCAAACACTACAGTAGTTAGGATTTTTATCATAAATTACCTTTAGCCAGAGTTCTTCTTCTTCTCCAAATTTAATCAAAAGTTTTTAGATAAGAGGTTTGGATATGTCTATTTCAGCCCAAAATCTACAACAGTTTTGCCTTGCTTGGTTTACTGTTGCAATCCAGATTCCAAGAGGATAACCAATAGCTTTCGCAACTTCACTAATTGTAGCTTCATTATACATAAATTCTTGGAGATTTGGGAGGGTTACCCAGACGCGGGTAATTGGACATTCATAATTAGGATTGAAATTGGGTGTCCATTTCAATAACCTCATTGTTTTACTGCATACTGGCGAGACGTTCTTGTTCCATATCTTCTTGAGATCCTTATGATTGTCAAAATCGATGAGTACATTTTTATAATCCTATATAGAAAGAATATAGTTTCCAAATTAAATTTTCTTATGAAGTTTTTAATTGTATCTAATGGTGGTTTTTCGGTAGCGAACTTCCCAATTAGGGTATGCTTTGACATTTTTTGAAGAGAAAGTCTATCCTTAACTTCAAAACTGATAACATAGTGATTAACCTTGTGGGTGACAGAAACATTTACGTGCTGCAAATCTTGATTTTTTGGTTTCAGAGTTTCTACATAAAAACAATAGTTGGACTATAATCTGATTGGATTTCTGAATTGCATTCTTTTGCTGGTATTTTCATATGCAAGATTGTTCCTAATGCAGCCCATTTCACCAATTATTGCGAACGATTGGTTTGAATTTCTCGAGAGATCATCTTGGAGAGATGTATAGTTATTATGTTTCTTTAGCAAAGGAAAATCAGTTTCAAAGAAAGCAACATTTCTTGGACAAGATTTTGTTGACATAGAAGAGGTAATTGGTGGAGTGATCTTGCCTTCATCCATGGTAGGCAACATGATATCAGATCGGAAAGTAGTAATAATCCACCATCAAAGGCTTGATTTCAAGAACTTAAAGCTCTGTTCTTGGAGAAGAAAAGCTCTATTCCCGTCAAAATCCCCTAAACAAATTGAAATTTTGTGTTTTAAATTGTTGTAACTTAAAATATAAAATTTTCAAAATACATATATTTTTATTTTAAAAACAAAATCCATGAATAATATTTTCAGATATTTTTCATATATATATTCGCAACTAATTACATATGATTATGTAATTGGAACACATTTATCTTTCATAGTTATTTTGCCATCAAAATAATACTTACGCAATTATTTTTATTTTTATTTATGCAACCTATTTGCATCTAATTCTGTAACTTACAATTCTTTTTTTGCAACCAAATTACACGTTTTTACGCAAGTATAACATAATTTTATTTATTTATATTAAAAAAATCAACACAAAAATGCACATATTTTTACAACTAAATAAAATTTAGTGGTTTCACACTCATTTAACACTTATTTTCACAAAACAAGTTTGTATTTTATTTTTTTCACAAAATAAAACTTATTAAACAACCAAAGTCCTATTTATGCAACACTTTTCTTCATATTACGCAACACATTTGCACGTAACTACACAATTGGAACACAATTGTTTTTTTCACATCCTAATTACACATAATTCTGCACCTGAAGCGTATTTTATTTTTCACACCTCAATTATATGTAATTGCATAACTAGAATATATTTGGTTTTTCTATACTAATTTCACACCCCATGAATCTAGTTTTGTTTATCTTAAAAAAAGACCAATAACATTTTCATATTAGCATGAGTAGCCATTGAGGTAATACAAACAAACACATCACCAAAAAAGATTTGTTTATTGTGGATACAAAACTCTTCACATACGCATCAAGCAAACATGATATTTATGACCAACTATATAAATATATGTTAAAGTATTATAATTTAGTTTAATGTTCTAATATTTGACAACTATTTACAAATACAATCAACCGCTACTTGTCTTCTTTAATCAATTTCCAAAGTTATTCATTTTGATATATAAGGCTTAGATTTGATGGGACCGTACCAAAATAATTAGGGGTCGGTAATACCTCTTCGTAGTACTATTACTTCTCAAAATAGGTAGAAGTCGAGCCTTAGGAAAATTTTAAGAAAATAAAATAGACTAATTTATTAATTATTTTTGTGATATCTAGGCAAATAAATTTATGGAGAACTTAATACAACTTGATAAATTTATATAAAGAAGAAGTAAAATAGTCACGAGTTGGAATAACAAACTCAACATGATATTCCAATACAACCACACATCTTTTCACGTCATTGGGCGTGGAGACCATTTCAATATATTGCATAGGTAAACCATCTCAATAAATCCAAAAAAAATCTTAATACATTTAGTCATATCATTATGGATAGATTCTGTCAAACTCTAAAAAGGAACATCATTAGGAGAAAGGTTCTCACAAGTCGTTGATGAATCGTCTTCCACAAAAGGTAAGACCTCATATCGTAGAACGATAAAATTATTTAGATTGTATTTGATATTTTTTGTGATATAAACATCTAAATAGTAGAAATCAAACCTCAACAAATCATCTTGAACTATCCTTTATATACAAATGTAAGATACTTTTTCTCAAACAAATAATAATTCTAAGCAATGCAGCCAACTCATGATTTTTTTAATGTAAGTATCGATACTTGAATCTTGATGAGACGTCACAATTTTATGCTAACTGTTTCATCATATTAACAAAGTAAGAACTACATCTTCAATTAAAACTTCATAAAAGCACAACGTGTAATTTACAACAAGTGTTGGAAAATTGTTTTTACTCAACTTCTTTCTACCATTGTATCGTGTCCTCTAATACTTTTAGTTACCAAATTCAACCTTAAATATCTAGAAATCTTATATTTATAAAAAAACATCACAACATTAATCTATTATAAGAAGGACTAAAATATATGTTATTGTATATTTGCTAAAATATCAACATCAGAATCTTCTTCTCCTTTAGCATCCTTTTCGGGATCCCGATGACTAAGGGCCCTAGCCCTTGTGGGGAGAAATACAAGGATGTCTAAGCATTCCAATCTCCAAAGTGCTGCATTCCTTGTGGGAGGCATCATAAGTTTTTTCATCGTTTTTCCTTAAGTCGGATCTGACCTCCAAATTTGACTCTTTTCGAAATTCGAAGGAGTAAAAAAATTATGGAAATTATGGGACCAAATATTGTCGGCCCAGTAGCTCAGTTATGCAAAAATATGACTAGCTAATTTAACTTGGTTTCCGAAACAGTTTGTGATCATTTTCATTAATTTTCTCAAAACGTATCTCTTATAATCTGGAGATAAAGATAAATTGTTGTTTCCACTTCTTGTCAACTTCTAAGAGGTCGTTAACAATCTTGTATTTTCCCCCAAGATTAAATGAATAAATGGAAAATAAGAGTTTTTAGCCACACTTGCTAGCCCCAAACAAACTGCTCAATAGAAAATTCGATTTGACCAATCCGAGAAGCCATAATGCAAGTCATCGTTGTAAACCACATGTTGGGGACAACTTGTATCATCCATAAGTTTATCAGATAAAAGTACTATACTAAAGCAGGGTCTAGAGGGAGTCGAAGACCCAAATCCAAAATCTATGTATAAACGATCAGTTCATGGTCCTGAGCTTATAAAGGCCTTTCCCGAGCCCAAGAAAACTGAATTTTGATAGAGTCCGGAATCCCCCATCGGTCCCTAAGTTTAACTTCTTCAGATAGATGGAAATAATTATAATTTACCTTATAAAACTCTAGAAAGTGATCAAAATCAACCTCACGAAGAGTTTTTTCCAAGATGGCCTCTAAGTCCGAGGGCAGTTCAATAGGAACTTTCTTTTTCTTATTCGGGTGTACTTTCTTTTTTCTTGACAGGAGAGCTTGTCCCAACTTCTAGGGGAGAAGATTCATAAGCCAACCTGGAAGGTTCGATGGGAGGAACAACACTAATAGTTTGAGCACCTCTAGAATGGATTATACTTCATTTTTCTTGGTTATCATCTAATTCGTTAATAAGATGTTTTTCTTGCACCTCTAGAATGGATTTAAGGGATAAAACTGTGGCATTTTCTATTCAAATAGTTTTTTATGAATGTTTTTTATAAATGACCTCGGGATTCGTTTGAGGAATATTTTTTGGTGTGTTCTGGGGAGTAGGAACAGAAGACCCAAGCTTTATTTTGGTATATCTTTTGGTTGTTGGCTCCAAAGATTTCTTCCTCTTCGAACGGTCACCTATACCTTACTCAGTTACTTAACATGTATCGCTCAGCAAAATAAATAGAGTAATCTTGCTAAAGTTTTTAGAAAGACAAATGTCACCATTATCGCGCCTCGAACAAGTCTAACCAGGGGGCAGAGTAATAGGAAGATCAGATGTAAAGTTAGTACTTGAATTTCCTGCCACCTCGTAATGCTTCTTTATAAGAGACCACTGACCAAAATACACTGTTTGAAGATTTATAGAGGTCGGGGCTCCTTTTCTATGCCAGCGATTTTCTTTTTTTCAGCTTTGTTTGCAATGTCTAACCACTCATAAAGTTTACATCTCTCAAGCCTTTCGGATTCCTTAGGCATGAAAGGTCAAAGGAAACTTCTAATAGAGAAATTTGTTTCTCTCTCAAAATAAAAAAAATTATTTATCTCTCTAGAAATGGAAAAATCAAGTAACTTTGAAGTTGTGAACGGATTCTCATATTTATAGATAAAGCTAGGCTCCTCAAGGTTATGAAAGCACAAGTAGGGGAAAATGTTTTCTTAGATAATGGGTACTTAGGAAAGATGAAGAGTTTTTGGGACAGGTATTCGACCTATATTTTAAATCACACATGTACCGAGAAGTATAAATGGTTTCTGACAAGCTCTTCACATACATAACTTTCTAGAAAGCATAAATGTTTGTGTTAGGAAGAAAATGACCTGTAGATTGAATGACATCACTAATCTAAAAGATTTTTTATAAAAAGATAGAACATAGCATGTGCACTGATAGTTAGGAACCGCCTCGATATGTGGCCTAATACATATGACGCATGAGTATAAAGTCATCATTACTTATTATGAGGTCACAAGTCTGACCATTTACATGTGGAAAAATAATCCGATGCGGTGCATAACTAAGAATAATCCAATGAGAAGCCAGTGGAAGGATTTTCCAATGAGACATACACGAGAGAAAAATCTGCTTTTATGAATTTGTCTTTTCTCGAACATCTTCTAAAGGACTAGGGAGGCTATTGAAAATGGGAGGAAATATTGTGTGGAATAAGCAAAATTAGATAAATAAAGGAATTAATCTAATGTAATAACATATTGGGTATAAATTTGACAAGTATGTAATGTTAAGGGTGTCTTATGTAATAACAAATATATATATATATATATATATATATATATATATAATTAGTAAAATGATGTGGTGTAAAGACTCACATAAGAAATGGTAGATGTGTAAATTAATGATAAGAAAATAGAATTTAACAATAAGCAAGTTCCTTATCAGTAAAGGGCATAACTTTCATTGAAAGTGTTGGCATTGGTTACATTAGAGACATCATATAAATAATTTTAGTTTAACTTTTATTAACTCTTTCAGTTTGCTGCAGGAATCCTGACAAGCATTATTTCCTGACTTATTTTATTTTATTTTATATTAGGCCTCTAAATTCGATTCATAAAATTATTGCGTCTGTGTAAAATGTTTACATGTTCAGCTGTCCATTAGTTCCCATAGTATTGAATGAAGCTCCAAAGGTGGATGAAGACCTGTGAATATTGAATTATTCAAATCTCGGCTTTGCAGTTTGGCCTTTCTCTGGATCTTTAAGCTTAAGATTAAGCTTTTCAGTATCTATATACTCTGTTGAGGTCTTCAATCTCTGGATTTTCTCTAAGCTTAAGACCATATTCAACAGCAGCCATGTCAAGTTGAGATCTCAATCTCAAATTGTTGGCTCTCAGTTTCAAGCTTCGGGGGTCTAATCTTCGCTTGCATTTCCTCGAGCACCTTGTAGGCCTAATCTCTTAATCTTTCAAGAAGAATTTTGCAAGCTCTGTTTTCTCTTTGTAGATTCACCTCTGCTGCATTTTTTAGTTTTGTTTTGTTCATATCGATGATTCTCGCTTCAGAATGGTTACAAAACTCTCATGGCCTATTTCTACTCATGTATGGAAAAATTTACGATTCATTTCAATCGTTGTTTTATACAAGATGTAGAGGCTGAAGCCTTGTCCCCTTCCTATCAAAGATGCTCTTCTCCGTCTAAAATTTTATTTTGGGTTCTTTCTTGTATGCTTTAATTTCTTCTATCTTGATGACTTTCCTTGGGGATAGAGGATCCAATTGTCTTACACCATTGGAAGACTTGATCCCTTAAGTTGTTTATTAATTATAATCGAGAATATGATTGAATTAATAAATTTAGCTATTATGTCTATGAACCTTAAATTAAAGCCAAATAGTTTCATGATTTTTAAAATGAACTTGATAGAAAGCCTATGAAAGGATTTAGATATAATTATTTTGATTAGGATATTAGTGCCTCTTACTTTTTTGTTTAAAGCATGGGTCATTTCTTGGGCTAGAAGTATGTCTTTGTGTATGCTTCTACCATGAACAAAACCTCCCTACTTATCATTGAAAGTCTTTGGAAGCATAAATAAAATTATGTCATAAAGTATTTTGAATATTATTATGTTACAAAAATAATAAAGACTAATGTGGATATAATATTTCCAAGTTTGAGGATTGTTAACCTTAGGGATTAAGCTTATTCTAGTTGCATATATTTCATTAGGGATAGGTTAGCCATCAACCAAAACGCCTTAATTATATCACAAAGTTAATTAGATATAATATTCGAGCAATATTGCGGAAAAAATTCGTTAAAGCCATCTATACTAGTTACACTTGTTGGATTAAGACCTTTAGTTATGTCACGGATTTAGTTTCAGTAGGTAACCTTATTAATATATTATTATCATCATCACTGGTAACCTTATGTAACCTTATTTTTTTTTAATTTCATATTTTAATTGGATATTTAAGAGCATCTAAAATAGATTTGAAATAGTTAACAGTATAGTTACTTATAAGTCATTGATCATCAATCCATGAGTTTCCTAACAATATAGAGATAGTCATTTAATGGAAGGAGAGGGTTTAGCATCTATTTTGAGCTTGATTAGTTTTGATGAAGAAAAGGTCTATTGGGGGCCAGATTTTCATTTTTCTGTTTTTTTTTTCAGTTCTACTTTCTTGAAATCTTTTTCATGATGTTTCTTTCTGTTTACAGGTGACTCGGGAGACTACCAACAGTTGCTTTAGTTGGGGAGGATAATATATCAGGGGCGTGTTGGTCTTCAAATAAGGATCTTCTTTTAATTGTGTGCAAAGCCTCGATTATTTCTGAATCATTGACCATAAGAATCGGTTCATTTGAACTTTAAAATGGTTCTTGGAGACTTTCAGTTGTATAATTAAAAGTACCCTGGTTAAAAATAGAACTATTCTCTTCTGCTGATTTTGATTTGTCATCAAGAATTTGAATTGGGTTATAATATCATCATTATTAACAACGATGGATTTCCATTTAGAAGTCATTCCATACTGAATGTTATTCTAAGAAGATAACTTATTCTAGAGAAGAGGTTGTTTGTGTATGAACCTTTTTTGCATTTTGTTATAGAGTGGCCAATGCGAGAGCAAACACTGCAGTAGTTAGGATTTTTATCATACATAACTTTTAGCCAGAGTTCTTCTTCTTCTCCCAATTTAATCAAAAGTTTTTGGATAAGAGGTTTGGATATGTCTCTTTCAACCCAAAATCTACAACAGTTTTTCCTTGCTCGGTTTACAGTTGGAACCCAGATTCTAAGAGGATAACCAATAGATTTCGCATCTTCAGCAATTGTAGCTTCATTTTACATAAATTCTTGGAGATTTAGGAGGGTTACCCAGACACGGGTAACTGGACATTCATAATTAGGATTGAAACTGGGTGTCCATTTCAATAACAGAGTGATCAAACCTGTGGGTGGTAGAAACATTTATGAGCTGCAAATCTTGATTTTTTGGTTTCATAGTTTCTACCTAAGAACAATAGATGGACTTTGAGCCGATTGGATTTTGTATCTGCTTTTTTTTGCTGGTATTTTCATATGCAAGATTCTTCCTAATGCAGCCTATTTCACCAATTATTGCGAAAGATTGGTTTGCATTTCTTGAGAGGTCATCTTTGAGAGATGTAAAGTTATTCTGTTTCCTTAGCAAAGGAAAATAAGTTTCAAAGCAAGCAACATTTCTCGGACAAGATTTTGTTGACATAGAAGAGGTAATTGGTGGAGTGATCTTGCCTTCCTACATGGTAGGTAACAGGATATCAGATCGGAAAGTAGTAATAAGCCACCATCAAAGGCTGGATTTCGAGAACTAAAAGCTCTGTTTTTGGAGAAGAAAAGCTTTATCCGCGTCAAAATCCCCTAAATGAATTGAAATTTTGTGTTTTAAAATGTTGTAACTTAAAAAAATTAAATTTTCAAAAATACATATATTTTTATTTTAAAAACAAATAAAACAAAATCCATGAAGAATATTTTCGGAGATTTTTTTAAATATATTTTCGCAACTAATTACATATGATTACGCAGTTGGAACACATTTATCTCTGAATTTAGCTACTATGTTTATGAACCTTAAATTAAATCTAAATGGTTTCATGATTTTTAAAATGAACTTGGTAGAAAGCCTATGAAAGGCTTTAGATATAATTATTTTGATTAGGATATTAGTGCCTCTTACTTTTTTGTTTAAAGCATGGGTCATTTCTTGGGCTAAAAGTATGTCATCGTGTATGTTTCTACCATGAACAAAACCTCCCTACTTATCATAGATAATATTTGGAAGCATAAATAAAATTATGTCATAAAGTATTTTGGATATTATTATGTTACGAAAATAATAAAGACTAATCTGGATATAATCTTTCCAAGTTTGAGGATTGTTAACCTTAGGGATTAAGCTTATTCTAGTTGCATATATTTTATTAGGGATTGGTTCGCCATCAAAAAAACTCCTTAATTACATCACAAAGTTCAGTAGATATAATATTCGAGCAATATTGGGGAAAAAGTCCGTTAAAGCCATCTATACTAGTTACACTTGTTGGATTATGACCTTTAGTTATGTCATGGATTTTGAGTTTCAATAGTTAACCTTATTAGTATATTATTATCGTCATCACTCGTAACCTTATGTAACCTTATTTGTTTAATTTCATATTTTACTTGGATATTTAGGAGCATCTAAAATCGATTTGAAATAGTTAATAGCATAGTTACTTATAAGTCATTGATCAGCAATCCATGAGTTTCCTACCATAATTCTTCTAATCATGTTCTTTCTTCTTTTCCTATTAACAAATTAATGAAAGGTAAGAGTATTTTTATCCCCATCCTTAAGCCAAATTGTGTTAATTTGCTTACTCCCAATATGCTTCTTCCCTAGCAAGAAGCTGAATATAGTTTTCCTGGAACTTGGATAACCTTACTTTAACTTCAATGTTCCTTGATTTTTCAAAGGTTTTTTCCAAGAATTTTACTTATTCCTCTGACTGTAAGATATCATAAAAAATATTTCCAAAACAGTTCCAGTTCAAAGACTTTAGTTTGTGTTTTAATCTCTTGAGTTTGTTCCAATAATGGATAATGGGAGGTCCTTCCATATTAGTATTCCAATTTAGGTCAACTGTATTAAGAAATTCATGGTGTAATATCCATATATTTTAAAATTTGAAAGATTATTTTATTTTCTTTGTTCCAACAAACAATGAGATGTGTATATGAGTATGATCAGACCCAATCCTTGTCAAATGTGTAACTTTAGTTTCATCAAAATAGATTGACCAATCAACATTATATAGGGCTCTATCAAGCCTTTTCCATTTCTTGTTGTTTGTCTATGTATATGTATACCCTATATAACTTTTATCCTCCATATTGAAATCAATAATATCATTGTTGAATTGATTTAGACTTTTCATACATAGGGTAAAACAGAACATCTGTCTTGGACATTATAGATAACATTAAGATCTCCAACCAAAAGCCATTACATTGAGTTATTAGTTAAATCTCAAACTTTTCAAGTATTATTCTATGGGACCTTATGCAGTTAGCATGAACTATGGCTATAAAAAATTATTTATCCAATTAGTTATGTTTAACTTTAACATGAAGCGATTGATCATGATTCTCAATAATATTTATACTAAAATCTTCCTTCCAAAATTACTATATTTTGTTTGTATAGTTAGCAACACTATATTTTTTTTATTTAGTGATTTGAACATATAAAATTTATTTGTACGTGATATGCAAATATTATTTAAATTATAAATAAGAAAACAATTAAATTATTTTTATTTATTTTGTGCTCGTGTATTTGGTATTTTTATATTACAAGATATTTCGTAAATTATTTTTTGAAAATAGGTATTATTCTTTTCTTTTTTAATATATAAATGCAGATGATTGTCATACGGTGACGAACTTGTAAAATATCGATGGCATTTCTGTTAAAGTTTTATTACTGTAATTGGTTTCTGACTTTCGTTCTATAGGCCGTTAGAGGAATTCAAATAAAGTGTTACATGGCAAATGACATCAGACACCTTATCTTAGCTATAAGTCACTATTCTCCCTCACTTCCCTATCTGATTTATAATTATCGGAACCAAAAATCTTACCCTCACTCGACTGTTAATTCTGATTAGACTAGCTCTGTTTGGGCCGATGGCAACCTTGTCATGACTTCTCGAAGGCGTGATTTAGTGTAGCTTGCGACTGTTTACTAGCTTGTGAGATATATGATGTAGCGGAAGGCCATACTAATGAGGCTGCCTCAATCTTTTGGTTTCTTCCAAAGTGATTTGCTTTCCGACCTGGTTCAACAAGCCATCTCAAGTCATTGCTTTCTTTCGAGTCACTAAATCAGCGAACTCACCAACTATTAAATCTTTTCGCCGTGAGGTTATAGCCAATTTCTTGAACCAATCTGCCAACCCATCTTTAGTGTTCACAAAATGGTTGATGTAATCTTTTAACGAATCATTCACATATTATCGATGATGAATTATTGTATCACCATTTCCTTTGAGTTTTTTACTTCCCACAAACTACCTTTGGAATGTCATCCAAAACATGTCAATATTCTTTGTTGATCCATGTAGCAATCTCTTATATCACTTCAAGGTACTACCCATGAATGTTTGAGAAAAATATGTAGATTATAGTTTGACAACATCATTAAAATTCATTATGAAATTTTTTAAATTGCTCGAGATGATTGTCAGGATCCTGGCTCTCATCCTATTTTTCCATTTTCAAAGTGGCAAAACACATAGGTAAGTGTCCGGAGAAAAACTTTCAGGACAATGGTGACTGCCTCCAATTATAGCATTGGCTAAACATATCATCTTCATTGGGAGTGGCAAAGATCCCAGGTTCCAATTTCATAGTGAAATGATCACTCACCAAGTGATCTATGCTATGGTATGTTGACCATTTCATCTTCCCTTAATAATATTTTTTTCCCTTTACCATCTTGGTCCTTTTTTCCCCAAATAATCTTGTTTATTTGACCTTTGGTGATTTTTAAAATGTTTTATAGCCAGGTATTTTTACGGGCATGATCACTACTCAAAGAGGAAGAGGAAACTTCTAATTTTGATTTCGTTACTGAGTCCTCAACAGATTCTAATGTGCTTGAATATTGTTTAGTTTGATGTTCCTTTGTAGACCCTTGGTGGACTTTACAGGACTAGTCATTTGAATTATTCTTGCGATTACTATCTGGCTCATCAGGTTTGGGATATTATGATGGATTATTTCCACCCATATCCTTTTCAGCCTACCTTTGGGCTCTTAATGGCTCAATTTTTTTGTAGTTGATCACGTACTTCCTGCATGAAAAGTATTTCCTTAGTATTATGATTCACATGAGATATGTTCACATGCTCCTTATCACCTCTGATCCCTTTATTTTCGAGAGAGGGCTCTATCTGCATGTCGGGATCCATGTCTCAAAGAAATCTGAAGGTAAATTTGCAAGTTAGGTTTTAAATACTGTTATTCAGGTACCTTCCGCTCCCCCTGTGGTCGCCAATCTGATGAAGATGTAACCTGATCAAATGATATTTAAGGTAAGTCTTTAGATGATGTATTAAATTTAGGTTAGAGTGTAGAGAGATAATCGAGGTGCTTGTATTCAATGTGTAGAGAGAAAATCTTTGAACCCTCTTAAATGATCTTCTTTTGAGTCTTAATCGGATAATTTTTTATCCATAGGTCAACCGGGTCGGGTCACAAATATGAATCAATCACGTGAGTCTTCAAGTTCACAAACAATTATTCATTATAATTAAATACATAGCTAGCACACAACTTAGTCCGTATGTATAGCTAGCTCACAAATAGTCAGTTTGACTTTTATTATGAGTCTAAAATGCCCTTTAAGATATGTCTGACCCACTTTCTGTCTATTACCCTCAAGGACTTCCGACACCATCAATGTTGAGGGGGTATTGGTTGATTACCTTTTAAGAAAATTCAACCATTTCAAAGTTTATGTAGAAGGTTTAAGTGATCAAGATTTATCATTTGACTCTATGGCCACCAGATCCTTTCATCTCGACTATTTAGACTCGCACACTTTTTCTATGCCTTATATGGTAGCTCAAATTTCCATGCTTGAGAGAAAAACAAAAAAATACAAATAAGTATCTCCAAGGGGAAGCTTTGGATCTCCCATCTTGAAGATGATACCAAAGCCAGGGAACCACAAGTCGAGGAGGCTAAATGAGTGTCCTCGGACCAACAACAACTTACGAATTGTAATGGGGAATGGGAGTGTTGTTTTTAGAGATCTCGAGGAGCGAGAAAAAGCTCACCAAAAAGAACCTAACCACTACCAAAAGGTTGTACATGAGGAAAACAAGGAATACAACCAGTGTGTCGACCTTTTCTTTAAAGTAAAAGAAGCACTAGAAATTGTGGCAAAGGAGAAGAAAGACAAAGGTGTTCAAGAATTAGTTGATTTTAGAATTAAATCCAAGGAAGATGAAGCAGAATCTCTTGCTGCTCTCTAGAAGAAGTTGGAGAAAGATATCTGAAGACCTTATCTACTTAGGAAGCTAGGGCCAAAGCAACGTTGATTCTTTACATCCATGGAAGGTTCACTGCCTTAAAGCTTGGTGCATACTTGTAGTAGGTACCTGAGAGGGATCATACTTCGGGTGTTCCATGTGAAGATAACACAAGTAATAATAGGTCATCGGTGCAGAATAAAGTGAAAGACATGAGGAAAGCGATACCAAAGTATTTTTGAAAGAAACCCCCATTGATAATGATTATGCCGTTTTGGATTAGCGACCATAAAACTTATGTTATTTTTTTGTAAAAAGTTCATGTTTAATCAGGTCATTTTGTACAGAATATCCTTAAATATTTTTGTTTGGCTTTAATTTTAAACTCTATTTTTATCCTTTTAATTGAAAGTGGTCATTTTTCAATACAAAGATAAATCCTTTCATGTTGTTTAAATACTGTTGACAGACCGAAGTTGGAAGAACTCATAGGTCCAAAATATAAAAATTTGCGTGTTGACCAACTGAATTTGGAAGACCTATCTGGTCCAAACTATAGGAATACGTGTTGATGAATCGAAGTTGGAAAACCCATTAGGTTTAAAATATAAAAATACGTGTTAACATACCAAAGTTGGAAGACCACTTAGTTCCAAAATATAAAAATTTGTGTAAGCTATGAATCCTGCATAAAATGTAAAAAGTCAAAAACGATTTATATTGACAAACCAGCTATATAAGCACCTATTTAAAACCTTCTTGCGCTAGTAGACTAGGAAAGAATATGATGTTGATTAATACATACAACAATATAAAACTATATAACATGCTTGTGTTTACTCTAGATATAACTTTAAATGTTTGATATTTCGTGGATGTTGAAACAGACTTTCCTTTTGCTCTCTTAACTGGTATGTTCAAGACTTTACTCTTTTAATTATAGTGTACGGGCCTTCCCAGTTTGGCGCTAAATTTCTGAGCCTATTTTCCTTAGTATGGAAGAATAATTTCCTCATAACCTTACCTCCCACCCTAAACTCTCTTCGTTTGATCTCGGATGCATATCTACTCCTCATTAGCGCCTCATAATACAAAGATTTTATTTGCGCTCGTCTTCTCTTTTCCTCAATCAGATTGAAATGGGCTCGTTTTCCCTCATCATTATCCTCTTTATAATCTTTCTCGGTGCGATATGAGGGAAGCATAGGTTAGGACGATGTCAAGATATCCATCATGTAAACCACTGTGTCGATGATTCTTAAGTTGTGGTACGCAGGGCGGTCTTTTGGTTGAAGTTTATTTGGAATGAACAAATACAAAGATGGATGATGAAGAAAAGGTTGAGTGGACTATTTGATCCGATGAAGGGTCGAGCGCCTCATAGTGTGATGTCAGAATTCAGCTGATCACACCAACTAGAAAGAATATGTATCATGTCATTTTCTTCGATTTTAATGATAGAAAATGAGTTATTTGTAAGATTGAGACTCGCACAGGTCTGTGGCACTAAAAGAATATGATTGGTGATGACTTACAAATTTTGATGAATCAGGCATTGGGACAATATGAGGCCAGAAAGACCGTCTCATAAAATACTTCAAAGCATTGAAATTGTTGGCAACAAGATTTGAAAGCATTAAATACGAGCGCGTCCACAAGGTTGAAAATTTGGTGATTGACTCCTGAATGACGACCACATATTCAGATGGTTACCCATGGATACTCATGCAGGAAAACCCATCAATAACAAAAAATTCTAAAAAAATCATAAATTCAGACAAAGACTTTCAAATTTACAAAGAGCAACGAAAAATATTGGAGGCACGACATTAAAAAAAATTGGTTAATGATGTCTTACCTATTAATAAATAAATTTCTAATAATGTACGATTCAAAGTACACGGGTTTATAATCATTGGGGTATACCGTATAAAAAATCTTTAAGTAGACCATTGTTGTGTTGTCTTACAGAGAATGAATTACATATAATATTGTATAAGAAATCTGTAAGTAGACCATTGGGTCGGCTCATTGCGGGTACAAAGCACTACCAAGAAGAGTTCTGCTAGCAAGGTAATATTGGCCCGCAGTTATGAACAAATACCAAAACGTTGGTGAGAAAGTGAAACACCCGTCAGTGATTTGCTAATATCGTTCATATGCCAGCTATAGCACTAGAACTCATTTTTGAGGCGCTATCTTTCAACCGATGGGGTATAAAATTAATTAGGCCTTTATCAATGGCCTCGGGAGGAAGCCGGAAAATAGTAGTTGCAGTGGATTACTTCTCTAAGTGGCTAGAAGCAGAGCCGTTGTCCAGAAAGGGAAACGGATATGATGAAGTTCTTATTATCAAATATATGTTTTCGTTTTGGTATCCTGAGGATATTGACAATAAACAATGGTCCACAATTTGATAACAAAGATATGATAACCTTTTGTTCTTCTCAAGGGATTCGATAATTCTTATGTGTATTGTTTCACCTACAGACTAACGGGAAGGTCGAAGTAATAGACATGAAGATATTTGATGGCCTGAAAAAAAACAACTCTGGAAGATAAAGCTGGGAATTAGCCAAATAAGACATGAGTCTAGAACGTTGTTTGGAGCTCAAAAGAAATATCAAAATCTGCTAACTCCACAGATCATTTAGTCATTCGACCTAAAACATTAGGCCTCTAAAATATATTATTCAAAGGGAAAGAGGTAGAAATTTTGATTGATTGTGTGTGGAAGTAAGGCCTCCTCTTCCAAGCTGCGATACCATAGCAAAATCGAGTTTTTCCAGCTTTAAATACATTTTCCCAACATCTTAGAGGCTTTTGTTCATATAATACACAAGGCAGTGGCATTTATCAACCTCTCTTGCATAATACCATACTTACAACGTAATCCAACATTTTAATGTAGATATATAAACTCTCTCCTGACTAGGCTTTGTTCAAATCTCAAAGGATGACAAAAAATTTTGTATTTAGATGAAATCTTCGTCACATACTGGTCCAATCAAAATAATTTCCTTTCCTCAGAACCCGAAAGAAATGAGTGTACTTGTCTGAATACCTGTATATGAGTCTATTCAGGGCATCCAACCTTCCCATCAATATTTGCACCTCTTTGATTGACCGAGGTGGATCCATAGTACTAAGAGCATTTAAATATACTAGATTAGCCTCGATCCCTTTTTACTAACTATGTAGCCTTTGAATTTCTCATATTGGACCTTGAATGTACATTTGTCCATATTTAGCTTTAAATTTATAGTTTTCAAGTTGCCAAAGGTTTCATTTAAGTTAGAGAAATGGTCATCTTCTCTAGCATGCCTTACTAGCATGTCATCAATGTACACATTGATGTTGCTTCCGATTTGCCTCTCAAATGTTTTATCCCCCAATCACTAGTAAACGGTTCCATCATTTTTCAATCCAAACGATATCACTTTGTAGTAGTGATGGTCCTCTTCTCTAGCACTCTTTACTATCATGTCATCAATGTACACCTTGATGTTGCTTCTGATCTGCCTCTCAAATGTCTTATTCCCCAATCACTAATAAACGGTTCCATCATTTTTCAATCCAAACGACATCACTTTGTAGTAGTGCAAGCCTCTCAGTGGTATGAATGACGTGCTCTCCTGGTCCATCGGATCCATCTTAACCTAGTTGTATCATGCATAAGAATCCATAAAGAATAACAACTTGTTTCCCGAGGTCAAATCAACAAGCTCATCTATCTTCTGTATTGAGAACGGGTCTTTCAAACAAACCTTTTGTTCAAATTAGTGAAGTCCACTTACATTCTCCGGCTAAGAAACTTCATTAGTCACCGGAATTAGACACTTGTTTCAAAATTATCACTCAAGTTATATTTGTTTCACAATTGCCACTCAAGGTATATTTTTTTACATTTATGGTCACTAGCGGTGACTAAAAATGAAAATAAAAGACCAACATTAGGGCTAAGAACCTTGGTTAGTCACCGAAATTTGTCATGTGTATCAAAAATGCCACTGATATTTTTTTGTATCAAAACAATCATTTTTGTTGGTTTCATTTTGCATATGTGGTCACTTTTGTTTGCCTTGATTTGCATCTGTGGTCAGTCGTGAGTGACCACGGATGTAGCAAAAAGCCAACAAAAATGGTCGTTTTGATACAAAAATACATCAATGGTATATTTGATACACATGACAAAGTCCGGTGACTAACCAAAATTCTTAGCCCCAACATTAGTGACCACCGGTGAAACAAAATGACTGTTTTGATACAAAAATTAAATAAGTGGAACTTTTGAAACAAGTGACCAACTCGAGCGACTAACCATGATTTTTAGCCTACATTCTCCATTTTCCATTCTTTTTCCTCACCAAAATGGAATTAACTATCCGCGAGGGGTATTTGGACTCTCTAATGTGACCTAGTTTAGACAAACGGTCTACCTTAACCATTATAGCCTCGAATGTTTCGTAATAAAAAAAACCTCCTCTTCTGTATAATTGGGCGCACATTGCGTCGGACGGCCAGCTTGTGAAAAAACCCTTTTTAGGTATCCCATTGAAATCCTCGGTACACCATGCAAACATGTATAAATGTTTTGATAAAAACTTAATTAATGTCATCATGGTACTTTCAGTACATGTTGCTTTCAACCTCTTTTAGGGTTTGAATTAGAAAATATTTTCCACAATTTTATATGATTTCAGGTTTGTCAAAAATTGTTGCCACACACTCTGTCAACTCAAAAAAATACATAGGTTGAACCCACTTGTTAGATATTGGTTTGGATACCTATTGAATAATTGTAACCTGTTGATTCGGCGGATAAATGGGATGATCTACAATCATGCCCAGACTTATACAGACTACTTCATTGGACTTCATTTACTACCGTATAAAAGATTTCATCGGGATTGTTCGTGAATTGATTACTCACTTGGTAACCAAACCTCTGACTCCCGAGGGGATCTAGAGGTGTGGTGTTGTTTGTTCCCCTTTACCAATGGTTACCACCATGTATCAAACTTTGGACAAAAGCGTATGTTTATCGATGTTACTTCTCTTCTTCGGATTCCGAAATCGAAAAGAGGTTTGACGGTTGTCTGAGTGTCTTTTCAAACCCTAGATTCTACTGAATCATACCGAAGCCTATATTTTATATCTTTCTTCGAAGTGTACCGACCTTGACGCATTTCCTCATCACACTTGTCGTATGATTGGTGATCGTACTAAACTTCATTTTCCTCCGAAGACCGTTCTCTTCAGACTTCCGACCGGAGCCTTTTAGCAACCACTGTTGTACCTTTCTCAATATTTAACTTGTCAATATCTTCCAACAACTCTTTTCTCAGTGCTACCAGGACCGAATGCTCGAGTTGATCCTTAGTGAATTGATCATTTTAGTATTTCTCTTAAATTTATTGTTCTTCCAAGAAGTGATCCTCGGGCATGACTCTAATCAACAAACCTTCTACCCTAACAACAGATTCCTCTTCAACACCTATGTTCATCTCTACTAAAAAGTTTGCAACTGAAATTATGGTTTTGAAAAACAATTCTAGCTACCAACCTTCTCTTACTATGGTCGCCTATGATGGTTCCAGAAATATTCGAGGTGGATACAACTATTACATATCTTTGGTACCAGCTTTAGAGAGAGAAACATGGGAGGTAGAGAGAAAATGCTAAAAATTATAATAAAATAATAATTGTTCACCCGTAGTGATGATTCCACAAATATCTAAGGTGGATACAACTCTTAAATATCTTTGGTACCACTTTTAGAGGGAGAAACACGGGAGGTAGAGAGAGAAAATTATAAAAGTAGTAATATAGTAATTATTGTTCACCCCTCGTAATGATTCCAGAAATATTTGAGGTGAATACAAATAATATTAATAAATTAAAATTGTTCATCCCCTACCAAAAAGGAATGTTGTTTTATATAGTAAAAGTGGTAGGCCCGAAAACTGGCTATTCCACCTTATTATTCTACTAATCTAACACATTTACATTTCTAATTTCACCACATTCCCTCAATATTACACATTTGTTAGGTTTTATATTACAAAAGTTATGTTAAATCAAACTAATTTAATATTATACCGACACAGACCGTGTTCGGATAGATCATACCCTAATCATGGTCGACTTTTAGTTCTACCCATTGAATCAATTTCTAAAGTTATTCCTTTTGATATATAAGTATTAAATTTGATGGGACCACTACCAAAATAATTAGGGTCGAAAATACCTCTTGGTTGTACTATATTACTTCTCCAAATAGAAACTTGAGCAAAAATATAAGCAAAGAAAATTAAATTTCGTAAAATAACATATATTGCAGGTATGAGGTCCCCATAGTAATAACCACTAACAACGGACTGCAATTTTAGAATGCACAATTAACACTAATTTTCCAGACCAGAGAAATCACTCAATATTTCTTGGAGTTGTTCTATCCTCAGACTAATGGTCAATTTGTGATAGGAACTGAGCCAACAACGTGACTAAAAATGGATCAAATCTGATAGAGAACCCCAAATTATAATCAGGGATGAATGAGATATCGACTCTTTACTTAGAAAAGTAAGAACTTTGGTATACAAAAGAAGATGCCATCAATGAAATGGAAAACCATTTCATAAGAAAAATTCGCACGTATTAAATTCGATAAGTTTAGACGAAAGAGAAATGTATTCAATTTCCTTTATCGTCTTTTTTAATCTGACTATCATGGTGCAAATAATTCTTTTTATGCAGACATACAAGTTATGAAAACCTATAACTTCTAGTTTGAAATTAAAACCAACATTTATTTTTTGTCATTCATTCCTAACTTACAACAAATTTAAATTACTAAACCCTACATAACTATAAACAGGACTCTTTTAGTTTCTCATTGTTAAAAAATTAATGTTACATATGTACTATCTTTTTCAGAATGTCTTTTAACTAAACTTATTATAAATGCTTATTTTAAGTTATTCTTCAAAATATTCTGTAATTATATATTATTTAATATCTTTTACAACCCTTTTTGTTGACTTTTTCATTAAAATGATTTGACAGTCCATTTTCATATCATATTATCACTCTTGATGAAATTTTGTCTTCAAGTTTTAGTGCACGAAGTACATTTACAGGTGTACATCGCATATCACTAATTGACTTTTGTCACTTGTTAACTTTTTAATAAATATTTTGAAAGCTTCGTTATTTTAGTTTGAAATAATTCATTAATTATTTTCATGATATCCAGGCACATAAAGTTATGATTAACTTAATCCAACTTGAAAAATCATGTAAAGAAAAAGTAAAATAGTTACAAATGAGGAGAATAAACTTAACATGATATACCAAGAGATACTCATGTATTTTCACTTTGTTAGCCGTAGAAAACATCTCACTATATTTCATAGGTAAACCATCTCGATAAAAATAAAAAATTCTTCACACATTTAATAAAATTATTATGGATAAATTATTTAAAACTCTGTAAAAAAACATCATTATGGGAAAGGGTTTAACGAGTCGTTGATAAATCATCTTGCAGAAAAAGATAAGACCTCGGATCGTGGATATAAGCATCTAAGATCGTAAAAAAATCACACATCATCAAATAATATTTTACTTCCCTCTATATGCAAATCCAAGTCTTTTTTTCTCTAAAAAATAATAATTTTAAGCCATGCAACGAGCTCCCATTTTTTTTAATTTACATATAAACACTTGAATGTTGATAAATACATCACAACTTTATGAAAAGTATTTCATCATAGTTTAGAGGTAAGAACTTCAGGCTTAAATCAGGAAATAGTCCCTCGACTATCACGTTTTCATTCATTTAGTCCCTCGACTAAAAAATCACCGGTGAGGGTCCTTCGACTATCCCATTTTCTTTCATTTAGTCCTTCGAATTTAAAATTACCGGTGATGGTCCCTGGAATTTGCATAAATCTATAAATTTAGTCCCTGATTTGGGGTTTTTTTCTTAGATTCAGGGACTAAATTTATAGATTTTTCAAAGTCCGGGGACCCTCACCGGTGATTTTAAAGTCGGAGGACTAAATGAAAGAAAATGGGATAGTCAAGGGACCCTCACCAGTGATTTTTTAGTCGATGGACTAAATGACAGAAAACGTGATAGTCAAGGGACTAGACAGCGATTTAAGCCAAGAACTTCATCTACAAATAAAGTTTCATGAAAACACAATTTGTAAATGGTAATATTGGAAATTTTTGTAACTCGAGTTCTTTCATCATTGTAATGTATGTCCATTAAAACTTTTAGTAACCAATTTCAACCTCAAATATCCAGAAAAATTATGGTTATAAATTAAATCATCCATAACATTAATCCATCGTAAAATGACTAAATAGAACAAATTTTGTCGAATTGGAATAATGCATATTGAATCGATTCACTTATTATGTTAAAAATATATAATATATGATAATTATAAAAAAGGCTTTTCTTTTTTGTGAATTGTTTTAGACATAATTGAATTAGTAAAATTATTTTTATTGGTTGAAAAATAAAGAATGATAAGAAATATAAAGAACTTAAATCTATAATACCAACTGAAACCCAACCAACGATGTGAGTACACCATGATCAAATCATATATGAAATACTATGAAAAAGTAAGAATAAATGAGAACTCAACCAGTTGCTTAGAAGCAGGAACTTTGGTATTAAAAATAAGACATCATAAATATGATGGAAAACCACTTGATAAGTTATGTTGAATATCGTTAAATAAAATTTGATAAGTTTGTTTTTAATTTATATGCGTAATATATGTGCACTCTTTCCTACCACGGTGATACATGTAGGTTATAATGACGCATTTTTCATCAATAAAAAAAATTGTCACTTACTTTATGTATTTATATATTTATTTTTGTTATGAAAACTTTAAAATTGTGGATTAGGATTCCAAGTCATGGAACCAAATCTGAACTTTGCTTTCGAATGATAGAACCAAATATGCATTAAATTTCTACTCCATAACACCAAATTATACATTAAGCTTTTGAGTCATAGCATAAAATCATGCATTAAGCTTCTCACATATAGCACCAAATTACACATAAATATCTAAAGTTAAGATCGAGAAACTCTCGTGTAAAGTTAAGATAAGGTTTGGCTTCATATTCTTAGATCTCATATTGGTTGTAGCAAAACAAACTTCTGGCGTTTGAATCAACTTAACCTCATGCAAAAATTGTTCCTCATCCAGCACAATTTGAATAACAACTCGAAAATGTGCCTCTTAAAAATGATCAATGCCACAACAAACACCTGTTCTGAATTTTTAGTTGCACTACAAGCCTTTGAGTTAGACGGAAAAATTATTGGTTAGGATATGCCCCCTTCAGAATTTGGAAATACACCTATGCTTCATGAATGTATTTCTGATGAGTAGTAAGTTAGGCCTCCAAGTCATCGTAGACCTTTTTTTAACAACAAACAAATATTTCACACGTGTCTCGTTTAACTTTCCTATGATATTTTAACGGTTCAATAATAATATTAAACAAAGATCAGATGTCTTATATCTTTACTATCATAGTTGCATGCATGTTTTTACCATAACAAATGAATTATACATGGTATGCAAAGTAAATTAGGATCATCAAAAAATATACTTATATATAAATTTAAAAGTTATTATGGTCAATATCGAGTTCAATTACTGCGCTAGCAGCTCTACAAAAGGAACTTTGGCTTCCTCATATCGGGTTCATACCAAAGACATCATCTAGGTTATCATATATCTCAACTACTAAGGATTAATTGGTGTAGTAGTTTCCTTTGTTGGTTCAGGTTCCGTGCTTCGGATTTCCTCATAGACCATCTCTAAAAGTGGAATAATGGGAATGAGATTAACAATTATTTCTTCTTAGGGTACGACTAAGAACTTCGCTTTGAATTTGATAAGAACACAACCTCCATTCAATTGGTCAGGAATTGATTCAGAAAACTTCAAACCCTCACTTTGGTCTTCCTTCTTGTACTTTTTCAAGATATATCAACTTTCAAAATTTAGTTTCTTCTTCCGATTCTTGTCTGGCAAGAAGTACTCCTCCAAATATTGTGCCATCAAAGATGAATTAATATAAATTTTGGAATCTTACTCTTAGGTATTGTTTTGGGGAAGTGAACTCTTTATCTAATTCCTCTTGCTTTCGTACAACTATTTTAGTGGACAATGATAAACCTTATTTTTTGAGAGTCGCTGCATTATATCCTCGCACTTGAATTCAATTTAAATGGCCGAAGAAAGTGTGGTAGTGTAAATAGCCTTTTATGTTTTTTCCTTTAATATTTTTAAGAAAGTGTGGTAGTGTAAATAGCCTTTTATGTTTTTTCCTTTAATATTTTTATGTTTACTCGCCTAAAGATGAGAAATTATTGTTAATCACCTCAAGTGGATAAAAAATGGTGTAAATAATTTGTGCAAACAAATCAAATTCAAAGTTTCAAAGAAACTCATTCACAAATGAAGTACAATTGTCAAAGTTGGCAACTGTAATTGAAGATATCAATAGCCTCTAACAATTTGGCATCAATTGACTCGGTCACATCCTATGATTCTGAAGAAAAAAACTACAAGGTCAATGGATGCAAATCGATCTAAATCGTTATCTTAGATAAACATGTGAAAAATATTACCTCACTACTGCGACTATTTGAGTATCTTTTCCATAATTGTAAGTCTTATCGCCACATCATTTAGGAGTATACGTTTTACGCTCATATCATCAAGTGTCCTTTGCTCATAGTAAGGATAAGTCTTTCTCAAAACCTGATCCAAAATTAGAGGAAGTAAGTCCATATTTATTAGTTCGGATGGGAGACCCAAACCTCACATGAACCATGACTCCAAAATAATATTTAATCTATGACAACCTAGTGAAGGGAACTTTCACGAGCAATCAAACTAGGAATTTATAAGGATTCCCTGCTCCGAGCCCTAATAAATAAGATGATAAATAAGATGAAGGAAGAAAACTTCAAACTCCAAAAAAGTTATGGGATGAATCCTCATTTCTTTAAATAGTCGGTAGCAGTTGTAACTTTCTTCTTGTCTTCGAAGTAAGAATGATTCCAAGAGGGTTAGCCTATCATCATGAATTCTGAGTTCTACCATACTATTTTTGGATCTTTCATAACTGAACCAAATATATTACTAGTAATACAATCAAATAACATCCAGTCGAAGGAGCAAGCATCATATGTTAAAGGCACAATGAAAATTGGATTGCGGGCTGGAAATTTTACTGAAGATCAATATCAAACTGATCAACCTTTAAAGACTAAGACTCAGGAGTTATGTACCAAAAAATAAATTTTATTTGATAATTATGGATATCATTAGTCTAAATGATTCGCATAATGTTACAAACTATTTTATAGCATGAGGGTAAGAAAAAACTGAAGTTTTTAGGGGTTCACACAAATAAAATAATTTTTTTGGGTGAAAAATATATACAAAACATTTACCTCAAAAGTCATTTAGATTTATAGAGAAAAAGATACATCCCCACCATCTAAAATAGCGTGATTTAACGATGGACACAAACACCTAACAAGAACAAAAGCATAAGCCTATGGGAAGGTAATGTATGTGAACAGTAACTCGTCCCTGGACTATCGCCCTTGGTGACAGATAATCCCTGGACTTTCAAAAGTCTGTTCGTAGTCCCTCGACTATCCAATTTGGATAAAGTTAATCCCCTTGCATGTGTTGACTATCAATTTTTGTGACAGATAGTCCTTCAACTATTTATTTTCCATAAATTTAGTTCTTTGACTTTCTATTTTTTATAAAGTTAGTCCCCTTAATAAACATGTGCATGAGACTAACTTTATCCAAACAGGATAGTCTAGGGACTACGAACGAACTTTTGAAAGTCCAGGGACTATCTGTCAACAAGTGCGATAGTCCACACGATACACTTCATATCTCTTAAAATTGATTTATTTGAACTATATATGGAAGACTACAATTCACAAATAAGTCTAGACGCAATATAAAAATTACTAGTATATTTTCTCCTTTTATTACCTAAACATCATTCTTTGTTTATTTTAAATACTAAGATGGCTACCAATCTTCGATAAAAATACAAAACATTTATTCACTTTAGACAAAACACATCGTTTAAAAACCTACTTATTATCTATTGTTGTAGTTTTTTCATTTGAAATAATATAGTTTTCTTTCCTTCAAATAAGGTTTTAGTCGACGAAGGTTTTAACGAGGGGGAGTATGAAAATATTACGCTAAGTTTTCCAACATATAGGTTAAAAATAACTATGCTCAATAACATACAATACTTAAGAACATAATGAACACAATAATCGATACTCCACTCACACCAAGACTTAGGCTACGCAGACCAAAATCCAAAACACAAAGATTAAAAATCCAACCATGTCAAAATAAAATGTTAGACTTCTTACATCAAACAATAAAAATCTAAAGGTCCGACAGTTCGACCATTTTACACTTTTGGCTCCAACAAACCCAACATTTAAAAATTTGATCAAGCGACCAAAATTGAAATTCAAACACAAAACATAATAATTTGGTTCTAAAAAACTACCAAACATGATAACCTATTCTTTGTTTTCGCAAAGATTATGAAACTACTGATAATGTTCAAATATTCTATTTTTTGAATTTTATAAATAAATAAAAATGACTAATTAATATTATATATTAAAATGATCATATTTACTTTAAAAACAAAATAAATTATCTCATAATTTGTACTTGACCGATTAATTAAATAAAAAATGTGATGTTTTTAATCAATATTCCAAATATAAAATGCATTATACAAATTTTATCAATATGTTAAAAATAATATCTTTTTTAATAAAGAGTATAATTAAAACCTCATATTTGAAACAAATTAGCCAACTTTTTTATCTAAGGTTTTAGCTTCATTTTTATCTTTTTTTATATTTATTAACATTTTATATTATTTTGAATGAATCTATTTTATTCGGATCTTTATTTTAACTAGATCGACTACAATAACTCATATAAAACATTATTTCTCATATAATTATAGCATATTTTATTTTATTTTTGTTTCCGGCAAACATGCTTATTTTATTGATAAAATTTGAAACTACAAGGACTCAATTGGAAATCTCAATTAAGTTTTGGGAAGAAACACAAATATTAACATATTGTAACGGTTCAATGTTTGAATTCTGCTAAGATTCGAAGACACGAGGTAGGGCAGAGGAAGAAGGACCAGAAGAAACTTTCAGTCTTCCATGGCAGCAAACAACTACTTTGAGCTAATTGATGCATTAGGGTCGAGAAGCTTAATCAATAGTCAGAGTCGATAGATCTTATATATCCAACTCCCAGATTTTCCAAAAGGACAATCGCTCTAAGGGGATTAGGGATTTCTTCAGGGATATAATCCAAGCTTTTCTTTACCTTCAAAGCTTGTTTTGTTAACCAATCCGCAGCTTTGTCTTGATCACGATATATGTGAGAGGGACAATCTCTCTAAGGGGATTAGAGATTTCTTGAGGGATATATCCCACGATTTTCCTGGCCTTCAAAGCTTGTTTGGATAACCACTCCGCAGCTTTGTCCTGATCACGATATATGTGAGAGATACTCATGGAAGAAACAATCAGACTTCTGCAAATCTTGATAATCGGATCTAATTATCAGGTGGCTTTACCATATAGAAGAAGTTCGACAAGAATTTTTTAATCAACTTCTATATCGATATTAAAGACACCCTTAGAGTGACAAATCTGAAGACCGTCCATCAAAGCTCTGCACTCAGCTACAATCAGAAAGTTCTTACCGTAAAGTCTTCCAAAGCCCAAAATAAAATTCCCACCATGATTCCTAACCAGACTCCCATCACTGGATTCCCTAGAAGCTACACAAGCTTCATGAGTATTCAATTTGAAGCGATTGGATTTCGGGTTCTTCCAAAAAATAAAAAGCGGAGCTCTGAGATTGAAGAGATGATTCACACAGCCCAGATTGAGAGCTTTCTTGTAGCTGATACCCCAATGTCTTCTTTTTAGAAGCTTAGCGTTATCCAAACCATAAAGGATCAACAGCACATTATCAATCATAGATTTGATGCTAGTATTCATATTCAGGTGCTTCTTCTTATTTCGAGAGGCACAGATTACCCAAGTGATTATTGGAGGTAGAATAGTACGTGTATTACATGTTTTGGGGGTGGACCAGTACCAAGCTCTGATCAGATGAGGGAGAACCATGTTTAGAGTAATAATGATTTTGAAGAATGAGCTAAAGTAGTTCCAAATAGCCCATGATTGAGAGAACTAAACCAGGTTATGGTTTGTTGATTCTGAGCTGTTGCAGAATTGGCATTTTGAGGCCAATTAAAAGTGTTTCTTTTGAAGAGTTGTATCAGATGGAAGCCAGTTGTATAGGGAACGCCAGAGTAAGAACAAGTTTTTTCTCGGAGTCACAGAGTTCCAGGTTTTCAGAATTAGAACTGTTACTCTTAGTTCGAATCTCATTTCATGTATCTTTAACATTGAAAGACCCATCAGAAGACAGAGACCAAAAAATCGTATCATGGTTGTAGTTTAGAGAGATTTTCATGATTTTAGTGATTTCGGAAGAGGATATGGAATGCCAGAGAAAGAATAAGTTTTTTATCGGAGTCACAGAGTTCCAGGTTTTCAGAATTAGAACTGTTACCCTTAGTTCGAATCTCATTTCATGTATCTTTAACATTGAAAGACCCATCATAAGACAGAGACTAGAAAATCGTATCAGGGTTGTAGTTTAGAGAGATTTTCATGATTTTAGTGATTTCGGAAGAGGAGACATAATGATTAAGCCCATCAAAATCCCATCTACTATTAATCCAAAATTTGTTCACTCCAACTCTTTCTGCATTCCACAACCAACTCATATTATCAGATTTGTTAAAGTATATGAAAGGATTCTTTGAAAAACCATCGATCCAACCAAAAATCTAAGTTTCCCTGTCTAGGATTGTAAAAAATATATTTTTCAGCTTGGTCTCTGACATTTCTGATTCTAGTCTAGGAGTTCGACTTCCTGACTGAAGATAGAGCCAAGATAGGATGGGTGTTCTAGCAATAGTTGGATAACATTACCTTTGCCCAAAGGGACTTTTGAGCTCTAAAGATGAACCATAGCTTCAAGGAATATATATGTTGAGTATCTTCTTATAAGGGAAAAAATATAGGTGGTTAACATGTAATTTAGCTTAGAAATAAGGTCAAGGTCCATATTTTAATGGTTAGGGACCAAAGTAAAGCACGCATAAGAAATAGGGGGTCAAATGATATACCCCAAGAACTTGTTTGTAAATAATCAAATAGTGGGGTAAGAAATCCACTCTTACGGTGGTAATTATGTAATTTAACCATCCACCTCATTTACTATATAATGGACATTCTCTTTTGGGGAAAAAGGCCAATGATTGATCAATAATTGTAACATTTATTCCTTTTGTCTTTTTCTCTTTTAGTAATTCACTGTTTGCTGTCACATCACACAAATATTCTCTTATCCGACCCTCTCTTACGAACTTCTTCGCTCCTGAGTCTCACCAAAGATTTATTGAGCTCATCATCTTCAAAGCTCTTAACGTTAAGGTCATCCTCTTCGTGAGGTTTACAAATACGGTTCCATTTAGACCCAATAATGGTCTGGTTGTTCTCTTTAGTGCCCCACAAAAACTTGCTGATGAGTCTTTTTATTTTGTTGATGACTGATTTGGGAAGGATGGAGTGTTGGATCAAAAAGGTAGGATAAGCCATGAGAATAAACTGGATTAATGTCAGTCTCCCAGCGAATGAAAGCAAAGACTTGTCCCACTCTCGGATTTTTTTCTTATCTTAGAAATCAAATCATCGAAGTTACTGATTCTAGAAGATCTACTGATGATAGACCCCAGGTATTTGAAAGGAATTTTTTTGTGCTTAAAACCCAATCTATGTTCCAAAGCATTCACTCTATGAGCAAACATATTCTTTGGAACAATAATCTTTTATTTATTGTTGTTAATGAGTTGACCTGATATACTCTAGTAGTGGAGGAAAACTTCTTATTCTTGAGAATCGATGAGGCGAATCCATTGCTGAATACCATAAAGCTATCAGCAAAGGAGAGGCATGGTATGTTTAACTTCCATCTAGATTTAAATCTTGTATAAGGTTTTCCATCAGATAAACTTTTAAACCCTCTTATCAAGTACTCCTCAGCCAAAATGATGAGGCTTGGAGATGGTGAGTCTCATTGCCTTAGCCATTGCGTAGTGTTAAAATAGTCCTTTATCTATCCATTGACAATGATGGAGGAGTTGATGTTGCTGATACATTTGTTAACCAATGATATAAAGTTAGTATTAAATCCAAAACACGATAAAATCTTAAGAAGAAACCTGTGGTTGAGCTTGTCAAAGGCCTTTGCCATATCAATCTTTATGATCACATTATTTCCCCTTGTTTTTAGGTTGATATCATGACTTAGTTCTTAAGCTGTGAGAATTATCTCATGAATATTTCTTCTCCTTATGAATGCCCCCTGCTCTTCAGATATTAGGATTGGCAAGATGTCAGTTAGTCTGTTATTGAGAACTTTTGAGATGATCTACTTATCATAATTGTCAGACTGACGGGTCTAAACTCTTTCCACTTGTTAGGGTGAGGGGCTTTAGGAATAAGGTAGATAACTGTAGCTTGAACGCCCTTACGAATATTATAGCCTTTGAAGAGATCCTGAGTAGCATCACAAAGATCATTAGATGTTATAGTTCAACACCTTTTAAAGAATTCCCTATCAAAACCATCAGCCCTTACAGCACATGTTCAGTCAACAGAATTAACAATATTATAAATCTCTTTAGGGTCAGGAATAGACATCGGCCTAGTGTTATCTTCCTCCTTAACAATAAAGGGAATAAAATTCATGAAGTTCTCAAGATCACTTTGAGTAGGATTAACAGATACGAGGGAGATAAAGTAATCCACAACATATTTGTTGATATCCTCTTGAGACTCAAGCTATTATTCCCCATTCCAAATACGATTAATTGTGTTCTTCCTTGCCCTTTTAAAAACAATTATGATAGATAGCAGTGTTTCTATCACTGTCCCTCAGCCAAATAGATTGGGACTTTTGTTTCCAGTATGCTTCTTCCCTGGCTAGTAAAGAGAGATGAGTGGCTCTAGATTTATCACGGAGTTTTTGGCAATATGAGAGAGGGAATTCTGATAAAAAGCTTCTCTGAAGTTGATCATTTCCTTAGAGTTTTTTACTGCATCAAACACATTCCCGAAAACATCCTTATTCCAAACCTTAAGATCATCTTTTAACCTTTTCAGTTTAAACCAAATTTTATGTAGAGGGTTACCATACATGTCCCCAGACCAGCTCTTCTCAACCAATTTTAAAAAACCAGGGTGCATCACCCACATATTCAAGAATTTGAATAAAGTCTTGATTTTGTTTAGGTTTGATGAGATTGAAATAGTAATAGGGGAACTGTCTGAAAAATTTCTGGCTAGGTGAACAACAATAGTGTTGTCAAAGTAGTTCAACCAAGGAGTGTTGAAGAGCACTCTATCGAAACGCTTCCATTTCCTCCCATTTAAACAAGTGTATCTTGTATTAGTGAACCCAGCATCAAGTAGATTACAGTCCATTATGACTTCATTAAAGTCTTCATCATTTGCGTGTGCATGTAGAGGTGAAAGAGAGTTTTTCATTCAGATTTATAGTAGTGTTGAAATCACCAAATATGATCCATCATCAATAGCTCCGAGAGTACCCAAAAAGATCTTCTGAGTTCTCTTTTACACTTTGCATAGAAAAGTGAAACTCTAAAGTCTTTATTAAGATAAGGGTGATGAGAATTAAGATGCAGTATATGATCTTGATTCCCTAAAATTTCCACTTTGAAGTATTGATGCCACATGATCCATATACTAACGTTTGCAGTTGAACAATTGAATTTTAACTTATTAGAGATCCTCTGTAAGTTGCTCACCTGAACCATAGGTTCTTGAATAGCTACTAGGTTTGGTTTTGAGGAATTGCATAAATATTAAAGTCTCCTGATGGTTTCCTTATTCCCTAAACCTCCCACGTTCCAGTTCAATATAGAAATAGTCATTCACTAGAACGAGAGGGTTTAGCAGCTCTCTTGAGCTTGATTAGCTTAGATGAAGATGGTCCCTTTGAGTTCCAATTTTTCAGTTTTCTGTTTTTTTCAGTTCAACCTTATTGAATTCACTTTCTTGATTTTTCTCTCTGTTAACAGGTGACTTAGGAAGACTACCCACTGCTTCTTTTGTTGGAGAAGATGATGTAACAGACACTTGTTGATTTTCAAACAAGGATCTTCTTTTTATAGCGTGCAATGCCTCAGTTATTTCTGAATCATTAACCATAGGGGTGGGTTCACTTGAACTTGAAAAGGGATCTTGAATACTTTATTTTGACGTATTCAACATACTCAGGTTATACTAGAACAATTCTCTTCTGCAGGTTTAGATTTTTCATCTAGAATTTGGTCTATAGGATTATGAACATCGTTGTTAATAATAATGGATTTCAGATTGGTAGACATTTTATTCTGAATGTTAATCTGAGAAGGGAATTAATTTTGATTAGGGATGTTTTGAGTATTTGGCATTTTCTTGCATTCTGATTCTGAATGTCCGATATGAGAACAAATACTGCAATCGTTAGGATGTTTGTCATGGATAACATTTAGCCACAAATCTTCTTCTCCATATTTAATCAAATGTGTCTTGATCATAGGTTTGGATATGTCGTTTTCAGCCTAAAATCTGCAGCAGTTTTGATTAACCCTGTTGACAGTTGGAACCCAAATTTTCAGAGGATGTCCAATTGTTTTCCCAACTTCACCAATCGTAGGTTCATTATACATGAATTATGAGAGATTTGGAAGGGTTACCCAGATTGATGTGAGAGGACATTCATAATTAGGATTGAAATTGGATGTCCATTCCAATAACCTCATGATATTACTGCCTATTGTCCAGACGTTCTTGTACCAAATCTTCTTGAGATCCTCATAACTATCAAATCCAATGAGAACATGCATGTAGTCCCAAATAGAAAGACTAAATTTGTCTCTGAAATTGAATCTTCAAAAGAATTTTTAATTTTTTCTAATGGTGGTTTGTCTGCAGCAAACTTCCCAACAATGATATGTTTTGACAATTTTTGAAAAGATATCTTATTTTTGCTTTGAAAGCCGATAACTGAATAATCCACATTGTGAGTAACTGAAACGTTTTTGTGGTGGAATTCTTGATTTTCTGGTTTCAGTGATCTGCATAAGATTGATATTTTGATTTTGAGCCAATTGAATTTCTGATTTGGTCACTTATGTTGTTTGTATTTTCATATGTAGGGTTGTTCCTAATGCAGCCAAGATCACCAATCATTGAGAGATAATGATTAGTATTTCTTGAGAAATCATCTCGAAGATATCCATCTTTACTTTGTTTCCTTAGCAGAGGAAATTCAGAATCCAAATACAGTACATTCCCCGTAACAAGATTTTGCAGACATAAGGAAAGTTGGTGGAGTAATCTCGCCTTCCTTCATGAAATCGGAAAACAATAATCTTCCACCATCAACGACCAAATTTCTAAAACGAGAAGTTTTATTTTTTGGAGACGAAATAGAGGAAGCCTCTAATACGTATTGTTGAGTAGTAAAAGCATCATAGTTTTTTATTTTTTAGTTTCAAGTTCCAGAATTGACAAACCATATTTGTTGATTTTATTTTTATTTATCAGAAAAAGGTAAAATATATATATATATATATATATATATATATATATATTTGTCGAATTATTTCTTTTTAGATCTAATACTGGATGCAATGGTTGTATTTTGTTTTTGGGTAAAACATGTTGCTTACTTGCTTACATCGGCAGTGGAAGAAGTGTCTTAAGCCATTAGCTTCATTTGGATAATAAGTATTTACATTAATAATAATAAATATTATTTTTAACTTTTTAAGTATAAGCCAGTAAGGAAACGTTTGTTAAATGTTATATAAAAATTTGATAAAAAAAATATTTATTATTAAAAATATACTTTGATAGATGAGTCATCCATCCGAGTTGTCCCATATGTGAAAAATACAATTTATTAAAAATTATTTAAACCATATTTAATATTATTTTTGTTGGTCTTTTTTTAAAAAAAATAGCTGAAACAAACAAAATTTAAGAACTAAAAGGCAATAACACCTAATAATCTTCAGACAGATTTGGTACTTCTCGAAACAGCTAAACCACCATAGCCAACCTTCCTAGCAAAGTTCTCAAATTCTCCCTGAAGAAAAAGGTAAGCTGATGGAGGGGAAACAACATCTCCGATTTGAAAATCAATTTCGCTACAAGAACTCTCCCAAGCCTTCATCCCCAAATATTATTTTGTAAAACCAAACCCTAGAAAAGATTTAGCCACCATTGCTTTCGATCTTCAACAAATTCAATACTATAGTGCCCAAAATTGAGAAAACAGAGCTCGAATCAGCCAAAGCAGACAAAAAACAAGCCCTAGAATCGCTGCTATACCTCCATCAACTAGACTTTTCACATTCTCAAAGCTCCAATCGCCATAAATCCACTCCAAATCACCCTCTTCATCCAGAGAACTTCCAATCCATTAGCCCCAAATCCAGAATTGAGATCCAAACCATGGACAAAACCTTTCAAAACCTTTCATATTCAAAACCTTAGCTGGCATTCACCGTTCCTCTAATCCTTGTCGCATCTTCAAAGCTCCATACACTGAAACTTCATTCTTTGTTCTCGATCGTCCATCTGCAAAAGAAACAACATACCAGCAGTATCTAAAGCATAAAGCAAGGATTTATGATGTACAAACATAGCCTAGACCCAGGCTTTCCAGAAGAACGATCGAGAGGAGGGAGTTCGAGGCATTGAAATGTGAGAAGGTTAACTTCTCTTTGCATTTCAATATCCACTTAGTGAGCCAATCTACAACCCGATTTTGGACTCTCGAGACAAATGATAAAGTCATAGAAGGCAGAATCAAATCTCTACATATGGGAATTGGGTTTTAAGGTACCAAGGGTTTTTATTGTTATTCAGAATACTTATCAATGTTAAAAAATATGTTTCAATATCGATGTTCACCTATTTTATTACCTTGCAAATCAAAAGCCCTTCCAGCAAAGCTCTGGTTTCTACAACCAGTGGATTGAGCTTTCCAAAAGGTTTGGAAGAAGTAGTGACAATAGTGCCTTCATGATTCCTGAAGATCATAGCACCACAAGAATCACCATTTTCCAGGAAGGAGGCATCAACGTTTATCTTCATCCTGCCATTCATAGGAGCAACCCAATTAAGTTAAGTCACATTTCTACAAATATTTTCCTGGGATAATCCTAAAGACAGACCAATTTCACTGGCATTTAACCAGTGTTTACTTGTAATTACTTTAGAAATGTCTAATCCCATAATGATTTTATTAATCATGATAATTGAGGTATAAAGACTGATATCATAGTCTTTATACTTCGCATTATTACGACTTTTCCATATCACCCAGCAAATTATAGCTGGTAAGCAGTGGGTGATATGGACTTTCTGATTGGAGAACCAAAACCATTTGTAAACAACATGTTTGATCATCATATATCTCTCCACTTTAATATTAAACAAATTGCTATAATGTCTCCATAGACTTCAGGAATAATGACAATTGACAAAAAGATGGTTTATATTTTCATATTTTTTGTAAAATTGACACTTTGATGCCAAATAAAAGTGTCTTTTTGAATAACAGAGTCTATGGGGATATAATTATGCATGAGTTTCCAAATTAAGAAAGCAAAGTTCTTGGGAGTGATGGTTGACCAGATCTTCTTATTGAAACTTGAAGGACATTTGGAACTTCTAACAGAATTCCAAGTGCACTTCAAGTTGAAATGATGATCAGGGGACAACATCCAGATCATCTCATCATCTTTAGTATTGTTGATTTTGAACTTATTGATTTGAGTCTTTCTGCTTTCAGGAATAAATCCATTCAGGGACTCAAGATCCGAAGTATCAGCTCTCCAAAAAGAGTTAACGTTGGCCTCCAAAAACCAATTACTGGTTAGGATTTAATGATCCAAAATGGTTGGCTGATCATGCCAATTCTCTGTCCAGAAGTCCATTTCCCCCTTGCCAATCAGCCATTTAATATTCCTTTCAGAAACACCTTTGATATCAACAAGACGTCTCCAGGTTAGTGAACTGGTTTTCTTATAATTTACTTTTAAAGGATGAGTATTCTTGTTATAAATTTCATGCATTAGTAATACCTAGAGAGAATTTTTCTTCCTCTAAGAGAACCAAAGGCTTTGAGAGTAAGTGGCTTGAATATCAACTAATTTCTTGATATTCAGTACACCCTCTGCAAAGGGAAGACAATTTGTTTTCCCATGATGTCTAGTGAATACAATTTTCATTCAAATTAGTTCTCCAAAGAAATCTGTTAAATATTTTTTCCAATCTTTTAATCAAAAAATTTGGAATCAGAGAGCTTTGCATCCAATAATAAGTAGTAGACATGAATATAGTAGAGATTAGAGATAATCTTCCCCCATATGATAAGTGTTTTGAGTTCCATTCCATGATCTTTACATTAATCTTATCCAATAAAGGATTAAAGTTCTGGGCTCTGTTGTTATTGTGCAGGGTGATCCCAAGGTAACAAGTGGGCAGATACTCAGCAGTGGAACCAGTAGAGCTCTCAAGACTATGAATTCTACACTGATGCAGCTTCTTAGAGGTAATGACCTTTGTTTTTTCCTTGTTTATAGACTATCTAGATACAATTTGATATATGTCTAAAAATTACTTAAAAGATCAATAGAATTAGGTAGATTGTTAGTGTAAATAATAATGCCATCTGCAAATGCAGTACAAGGGACAAGAATTCTTGACCTTGAAGCCTACTGCATTGAATTGTTAGAGATTATCAGATTGTATAAACCCCTATTTAGGACTTTCTATCCAATAATAAAGAGGCTTGGGGACAAGAGATCCCCTTTCCTCAAGCCTCTTTTAGACTTAAAATAACCATAAACATTTCCATTTATTAGTAAAAAGAGATTGACATTTCCAATCATATTATAGATTAGATTTGTGAACTTTCTACAGAAACCAAAAAGAGTTAAACTTTCATAATGAAAGGAAAAGATATTATGTCAAAAGCTTTTGACATGTCCAATTGCACCATGATGTTTCCCTTTTTGGCTTCCTATTAAGATCAAAATCCATCTCTTTGGAAATGAGAATGTTCTCATGAATAGACATATGTCTCACAAAGGCCCCTTAAGTTTTTGAAATAATACGAGGAAGAATATTAGAGAGCCTACTATATGTCAGTCTGGAAAACATTCTATTTAACATGGTGTAAATGCTTATTGGCCTATAATTTCCCCAATTAATAGGATTAGAATTGTTAGGATTTAGGCTAATACAAGTAGCAAACATGCCCTTTGGCATATACGAACCAGTAATAAAAGAATTGATAGTATTGCATAGTTTCTTTTTAATAATTTTCCAACATACTTTATAAAAAGTGATGTTATAACCATCCAAACCTGCTGCACTATCTTTTTTCATAGTGCTAATGGTGCCCCCACACTTCCTTCTCATTTGCAGGCACCATTATCCACTCATTATCCTCATCTGTAACCATATTTGGGATAGCATCAGCAAATTGGGATCAGACATCATTTCATCCTCATCATCCTTGCTGCAATAAGGACTACAATATAGGTAAGTAGAAAAGTAATTTGCAACAGAATTTCCTATGTCAATGTCATTATAGTACCAACAGTCCCCAGTTTTAATGCCTTTAATAGTGTTTTTTCTTCTTTTCTTATTCACATATGCATGATAAACTTTAGAATTAATATCAGCATCCCTTAAATAGAGATTATAACATTTCTATCTCCAAAAGGATTCTTCAATTCTTAGAGCCTTTAGGTGAAAAGCAACAGCCTTCTTTAGACCAGCATGAGAAGCATGGTTGTTTTCAATTCGGTGAATAGCATCCATCCTATTCACATTCTCCTCAACCTCCTTAATATTGTTTAAAATGTTTCCAAAATGACTTCTACTCCAATTTTTTAAGCAGTTCTTCAACCTTTTCATTTTAAACCATAAATGTCCTTTGTAGAAGCCCTAATATTGAGATTCCAGTTATGCTCAACTATACTTAAAAAATATTTATCAGGCATCCACATATTTAAAAACTTAAAGCTTTTCTTATTATGAAGATAATTTCAGTTAGAGATGGATGCATTGATAAGAAGTGGAGCATGGTCAGAGCAAGTTCTGACCATGTTGATAACCTGAGTATAGTTAAAAGTGTCAGCTCAGTTAGTGTTGAACATCACACGGTGTAACCGCTTCCATTTCATATTTTTGTTCCAGGTGAACTTGGAGCCTACTACACTAGCATCCTCAAGATGGCAGTCATTAATAGCATCCACAAAGTCTTTAATGTTGCTTTGGCAAAAACCAAGTTGCTCCTAAGCATAGGCCACAATGTTAAAATCTCACATGGTAAGCCAGATATGATTCTCAATAGAAACTATTTTCAGATCAGCCCATAGATATATCCTTAGAACCCTATTACCGTTAGCATATACTACAGTTAGGATAATGTTGTTAGAAATATCAGGGTAATAAACATCCAAGTGAAGATATTGATCTTTATTAGCAAGGATGTTAATACTGATATCTCATGATCACAAAACCCAAATCTTATTAGTTGAATTAGCACAAAATTTTGGATAACCCAACCTAGCAGCAACATCACCTTCAACCTCAACTTTGACCATAAGTTCTTGAATTGCTAACAACTTACATTTTCTTTAAAAATAATTTCTATCAACCTACCAATAGTAGGGTTGTTATTTATTCCGCGAACATTCCAATTTAAGAATTTAATCATTATCAGAAACAGATCTATATTTCTTCTTTATCCCTAAAAAATACAGAGACTTCAAAACTCTTTTGCTTGGCCTATTTCCCTTACTAACAGACTTTAACTTTTTTTCAGGATGTTGTTAATACCATGATCAATTGGAGAATTTAGACTGATCATCTTGACTGGAGAGGTACACTTTCTGCCAATATTCCCCTGTTTTGGAGAGTTATTTCTAGAACAGAGATTACTATAATTTTTTAGATAGTTTTGAGTCCAAGACTTTATTCAGATTTTTTAAAGCATCAATAACTTCCTTTTCTTCTGCAGGTTCCTTTGGATCTTTTCTAGTTTGTTGAGAATCGAAGACTTTCTGGGAAACTCGAAGATTATCATTATTTTTTCCAGTGAAGCTCGAAGCCCCTTTACATTGTCCAACACCTTCACACATCATTGAAGTTGAAGGATTCCTCTCCACAACAATAAACTTAAGTTTGGGAATGTAAATCATGTTAGAGTCTTTTTGGTTATTTTTTTTGAATTTCCAGTCTTGTAAACATTTTCTTTAGTCATTAATAAAGCAATAGTCTCTTTTCTGTCTTTTCCCGATTCTTTTTCCTTGCCTTTAACTTTCTGAATTTTCACACAATCATTGTGATTATGGCCTAAATGATAACAAGAAGAACAATACTGAGGAATATTTTTGTATGAAACAGATAACCAGCACCCATCGTTCTTTCCAAAACCAACCCAGATTCGCAAATGAATCTTCAACGTAACATCCATTTCAACCAACACATACACAACATTGTTGAAAGCCCTATTTTTCTCCACAAATTCAAATTTGTAAGGCAAACCAAGAGTAGGAGAAATATCAGTTATTATTTTAAATCATAAAGGAATTTCGGAACAGGTTCAATCCTAACCCAAACCAGGGCAAGAGGGCTCTCAAATTTAACATTAAAATCTAGCGTCCATCGCAGCATTCTCATCGTGGTGTTACCTAGTTTCCAAACACTTATTCCACAAATCTTGATGACATCTTCCTTGAGATAAAATTCCATGATGATATGTCCTGAATCCCATTTGAAGATATTGTAATTCCCTCTGAACTTTAAAGAAATCAGAATATTATCCATTACAGTTTTCTTTGGTATGTCTGATGAAAACTTCCCAACAACTATAACTTTCAACGACTCAGACAAATTTTCCTTTACACTTCTAGAGTATTGTACTGAGATATGGTCTCCTTTATCACAGACAAATTCAGGTTCAAATTTTTCATTTGATTCTTCCATTGAAGCTTTAACTGCGTCAACATATGATTTTTTGGTTTTCCCGACTTCTTTATGCTCTTTGTTCTTGAATATAGTATTGGGAAATCATCTTCGAAGATAGCATTGTTATATATCTCCATGACGGAGATAAGAACTACAATGCAATGAAGAGAACAGAAAGAGGAGCCTTCATTTTTGTTTTGTTGGTCTTAATACACACTGTGACTTCGGATTTTATTTCTCTAAAATGTTTGTTTCTTTTTTTAACTTTTCGAGTTATATACTTTCAAAATATAGTTCAAATTTAATTTTTTATGAGTATTATTAATTTATTTTTTTAATTTTTTTATTTTATTTTTCCTTTTTCAACTATTAAATCTTTTTTAGCATTTTGGATTTGGCATTTTTCCATATTTAACTTTTCTTATTCACAAAAAAATCATATTAAATTTTTATTTCGCATTTCGTTTATTTTTTATTTTGTATAATTTTTATTTTATATGCCATACCATACTAACTTATCATAAAAATTTATATGAACAAATAAAATAATTTCATGTTTAATTTTTATTTTTTATTTTTTTCTTCAACAAATTTTAATTGTTATTTAGACTTATCTTAAACTCTAAAATAATTTATCTTTGTCTTGGTAGCATTTTACGTTTTTATTGAATTTCAAATCTTGCGAATTTAAAATAAAATGAAAACACAACTACATAGACTATTTTCAAAATAAATTTTTTGATTTGTTTTAGAAAAAAGAAAAAAGAAACAAAAAATTATTATTAAAAAAATTATTTAATAAAATACAAATTATATTTATATAAATGTTTTGTGGTAGCTTTATATAATTTGAGGTAGTTTTTAAAAACTTGTGGTCCATCGTACATAAGCTCGATAACTCAATATGGTGTGACTGGAGTTTTTTGAAAATATTACAGAAAAAACTAATGGTTTTTAAAATTGACTCTTCTCCTTCTTCGACTTGGAGAAATTTTTAAATTTTAGGGATATCGTTAGTAATTTATACAAGGTCGTGGTAGGAAAAAGTGAGAAAACATCCTTTTGGTTTGACCTGTCCTTACTCTCAACCTCTTTGGTCAACTATTACGGGTATAATATTATCCAATATTCTCGTCTTTGAAGTAACCTGAAGATTTTCGATATCATTATGGATTGGTCTCTGAAATTGGCCAACCAATCTAAGGTCTATTAGTGTTAGAAACCGTCAAACCTTTCTAGAGATTAACTATCTCATCATCTCCCACCTAACATCATCTTCAACGACGTCCACTACTAGAATGTTAGGCGATGAATAACCAAGTTTACTATTAATGATACATATATAGTAGAAACTCTATAAAATAATACACTTAGGACCACCAAAATTTATTACTTAAAAGAGTTATTAATTAATCGATAAATTAATAATTATTAATTTATATAGTAATTAATATTTTATTAAGTTATAGTAAAATACTTAGTTTACAAACACATTTCAAACTTCCTTTGCGTTATTGGAATTAATAAAGATGATATCGATAAAGAAGATGATGAAAGTTCTACAATGGAGCCCCATTCGTGAAACGAAGCTATTAAAGCGGCAATCACATTGAACAATTTCTTGTTGAGCTATGAGAAAACAACACCAAGAGTTCTTACCATGCTAAGGAAAATTAGAGACGAGATTCAAGAGGAAATTGATTTCAACAAAACACAAAAGACAATTGAGTCATTTTTCAAGAAACCTTCATAAATCATTCATGTAATATGATATATATAAGGAATTATTAATTTATATTTTATATGGGGTCTAAAAAAATTATCAAAAATGTATTATTTTATAATTTTAGCGAATCATTAATTAAGCACTCTATCCCCGAGTCGGGACCGGCCAAAAATATTATCTTAAAGAGTTTATTAAATAATCGAGTATTAATTTATCGAGTTTCTACTATAATATCATTCGTACGTCTACCCCGTGCGTCTGGTGGGTGAGATTAGAGTGGCATAGCCCTTGTTATTTTTTTATTTTATGGTTTGTCATCCAAAGAAAACTATCCATCCGAGATAAGCTTTTACATTGGGGTCTTAACACCCCCGAATTTTGTCATCTGCATGCAATTTTGCTTCAAAATTTATTAATCATATATTCTTTGTACTGTAGTTACACTCAATGTGTTTGGAATTAGGTAAGCTCCAAGCTTGGTTATTCTTTAAATCATAATAATAATTTGATGCATTGGATCCAAAAGACGTCTAACTGGTCTCCATCAAAAATTCAATACATTTTCTTTGTCTGTGTTGGCAGTATCGTCTACGGACTCTTTGACACCAATTTTGCATATCTAATTCTCTTTAAAATTCTAAATTAAATTTATTTTGTGTGTTTTTGAAATTATTACTTCTCCTTTTGGCTTGTTTTTTTCGTTTGTTGCATTGCGACTGCCTTATATCTTTATTCATTACCTAGTGCATTTGCTTTGTTTGGAGGTACATGTTATGTTATGCTGCCTGTTTCTGATATATTTTTTTCACGCCTTTTAACACCATTATTCAGAATATTTCATACATATTACAAAAAATTAAATATTAAAAAGTAATCCACACATTGAATATTAAATAATAATAAATAATTTAATAATAGTGAAAAACAAATAAATCTTGTTTTGAATATTTATTACCTAACTTTAATAATCCATATGTAAAGGCAAGATAATATTAGGCTTAAATTAAAATAAGCCTCCACTTTTCAATTTTTTATTAACTTATTCAAATATAAAAAATATATACCTGTATTTAATTTTAAACTAAAAAAAATAAACTATTAAAAAGGTTTGGTCAAAACTACATCGGTAATAAACAAGTCTTTCTCGTCCCAATAAATCGGTTCTTTTAGGGTCAAAATGCGATAAATATGTCTTATTTATAATAAATAGATTCATCACATTTGTAATAAAAAAAGTCCTTTAATTTTTAAATTTTTAAAAATACCTATACAAGACATCATATTTTTTTAGCTTATGTTTAATGTATTTCTAAATATAAATATATGAACTAATTAATTTTGGTAAATAAATTTTTTGATTTTATACTCAAATAATTGTCATACGGCGACGTGTTTTTATAATATCAGTGGCATTTAAGCAAAATTATAAACTTTATTAGTACAATAAAGTTTTTTCTGACTTTCCTTCTATAGGTTAAAGGAATTTAAATTAGGTGTTACGTGGCGGATGACACCGTACACCTTAGCTGTCATTCACTATTCTTTCTCGCTTTAATCTCTCGATCCCTATCTGATTTATATAAACATCGGAACCCAAAATCTTACCCTCACACTCTACTAAACAACTTTCTCTCTCTACTAAACCTCTTTTTCTTCTCTCTCTAAACGATATGCGAGACGAAGAAGGTTCTCTGGCGGTTATGTGCGATTACATCGGGACGGAGAGCTGCTGCGATTTCCTCGACGACGGCGGCGGCTTTGGTTCGAATCAATGCAAACCGCGGAGGACGGTGACGGAGAAGAAAGAAAAGTCGAAACCGAAACAAATTCCACCGCCGATTTCATTTCTCGCGCAGACGGAGAATCACCCGTCACACATGCCGTGGGTGCTACGACGGTATTACACTAACGACGGACGGCTGATATTGAAAGAGGAGCCAGTGGAGCATCACGAGTACTTTCTGGCGAATAGATCTAATGGCCGATTGACTCTTCAGATTGTTCCTCTCGAAGATGAAGATTTCGATTTCGACAACGACAATAGGATTCAAGACGGTGGTTTGGAGTCATTGGATCTTGGATTCAACGATGAGGAAGATGATGATGGGAAAGACGGTGACGATGTCAAGGTCGAAAACAATGTATCTGTTACAAAACAGAAGAGTGACGATGGCGGTTCTATCGCGAAGTTCAGTAATAGTGTGAGGACGAGTTCATCTTGTTATCGTGGAATGGCAGTGCCTTCTGTGAATCAAGTTCATAGTACTTGATTGGGTATAATTTTGGATGAACCACTTTTGGAAAAAGTGAATGAAATCGTATATGAAGGAATTTTCATTGATGGTTATTTATTGTTCGTTTCATTTTTCATAAGGATTTGGGCCAAACACATTTTTTTCCCTTTTGTTTTTTATATATGTTTTTTATTCCAAAATAAAAATAAAAATCATAATTGCACCTATGTTTATCGAATAATTATGTGGAGGGTCAGATAGAATTATGTCTTTAGAGATAAAGGGAATGAATCTATCCTGTTCAGAAAAACATGGTGTAATTCCAAAGAAACGTTTGTTTGGTTTTTAGGGTTTCAATGAATTGGCTTCCAATAAGCATGTCATGGTAAATTACAATTTTTTATAGACAGATTGGAATCATTTTAGCATAATACAGCTTACGAGGAATATGACATTCAACATTTAATACGAATTTGGTACTGATCTTCTACAAAAATATGTAGTGTTAGATCCATTATCTCTGCAATCGCCTAATCTATCTGGAGAGCTCGAAACCAGAAAAAACATTAAGAAACGAACGTTACTTCTTCGTCATTAATCAACCTGGTAATTTATATAATTACTGCTTTAAATAATTCGAACTTACTCAAAAAGAAGCACTAGTGAAAAGACTCAAAGTGACTATTCTCCTGGGTTTTTATGTTCAGCAAACTAAGCAATGTATTCCATTATCTCTTAAATGGAATGCACCTAAGCTGATTCGGTATAATATTAACACGAATGGGGCTTTAATTTCTACTGGTAAAGCCAGTGGTGGAGGGATCATCAACAACATTGATGGAGTTATCATCAAAGGGTTGGGTAGAATTTATGGGAAGAACAACTCAGTTGTTGCATAAACTAGGGCTCTCATCGATGGACTACTGCTTTGCAAGTCTTTATGTATTGATAATCTCGACATTGAAGTCGATTCGAGTATTTTGGTGGAGCTAATTGGGAAGGGAAAAACTATCTGGTATTTGGAACCCACTATAAATTATTGCATAAATCTGATTACCTCAAGAATGGTGATAAAGCATGTGAACAAAATAAGACCTCATTGCGAAGGAGGCTCTAGTTCGTAGAAGAGACATCAATTTCGATCATCTTTCTACACCAAATCCGTTGAAAGCAATCATCTTGCTTGAAATTACCGGTCTTGGCTACATTAGGAATAGAGATGAGGATTGATTTGGGTTCGGTGTTTCCGGTGGAGGGTTGAATTGATGTTTTCCGGTGATAGATGAGTTGAAGAATGCTGTAAAAGTCGATAAAATCTCTGTAGTTTCACTGATGTTGAAAGTTGTGTAAATTCAAAACAAGGCCAATTTTCTTGTTATTTTTCTATTAATCCTAATTTAAAAAATCCTAATTTAAAAAAAAAAATGTCTCTGAAATAATTAGAATACTAAAAAAATATAACCTTTTTATTTTTGGTTGAAAAAATATATATAACCATATAAAACAACATAGAGTAGATTGTAAAATAGATTATTTATTTCCCTTTTGATTGGTCACAAGAACAGAAGATGTATTTTTACACTATGTTTGAATAAATAAATATTTTAGAAAATTACATCAAAGTTTTCATTTATGTGCATAAAAGTCTTATTCTAGTTTGAACTTTGAATGAGAGCCGAAAACCCTTACCTGACAAATGATGTCACTTTCAACTTTAATTTCTAACTTTTGGTAGACAAAGCATTTAGTATATCCTTCTATACCATTTAAAATTAAAACTATTTACCCTAATTATTTAAGAATACGGTTAGTTTTAAAAATAACAAATATTTTTTATTCTTTTATTAGTAGTGTATTTTTTAATTATTTTTTAATATTATATTTTTAATTAAAATTTTAAAAAATCAAAATAATTATTAGTTTTGCTTTTTAAAACGAACAAAAATAGATTAATTAAAGATACTATTGTAATTTTTTTGAATTTTATTTTTTTGTTGTGTAATTGCATACAAGTGAGTTAATAAGTTTGAAAATAACAATTATTTTCAGTTGCATAAAGTATGTTGTGAAAATAAGAAGGAAATAGTTGCGTAACTAAGACTTTTGGTTGAGAAACAAGTGTGACCGTGTTAGTGAAAATATGTATATTTTTGTATTGAAAAAACTTTTTTTTGGATTATGGTTCAGGTGCAAAAATACGTGTAATATAGTTGTGAAAAAGCAATTGTTGTCCATTTGCGTAAATAAAAATAAAATGGTTGCAAAATAAATCTGATTGTGTTAATAAACAAAAATACACATTATTTTATGAATATAAGTGCTAATACTTTTTTGTAATTGCAAAAATGTATACATTTTTGTATTGAAAAAACTTTTTTAATTTTTTTGCTATGTTTTACGTGCGAAAATACGTGTAATTTAGTTTTAAAAAATAATTATTGTCTAGTTACGTAATTGCATGCAAATACGTTGCGAAAATAAGAAGAAAATGGTTGCATAAGTAGGACTTTTAGTTGCCAAATAAGTCTCATGTATGAGAAAACAAAATACTACTTGTTTATGTGAAAATAAGTGTTGAATGGATATGAAACAACTAACTTTTTCGTAGTTGTGAAAATATGTGTATTTTTCTGTTTATTTTTTTTCCAATAAAATACATTCTGAGTGTGAAAATACGTGTATTTTGGTTGTGAAAATAGGAAAAATAAAAATAGTTCAGAAAAAATATCACTCATGAATTTCATTTTGTTTGTCTTTAAAAATAGAAATATGTGTTGTTAGATTATTTTTTAAGTTAATGTTTGAAAGATATGATGTTTTAGAGGTTAAAAATAACTAATTATAAAAGATGCACGATGTCTTGTGTGTTTATGGGTATTACTAATAAGTATTTATGTTGTAGGTGGTTCCTTGTGAACTTCAAAATTCATATGATTATTGATACTTTTAAAAAATTTCCAAGTGATTAACGACAACTTATGCAAACATTTAATTGTAAACTGTAGATGAAATAAATTTTAGAAGTTGAATGAATTAATTTTGTGACTTAGGCAAGCAAGCAAATTGTATAACTAGATGTATTAATTTATAATTTATTATATAAAAAATTAAAGTATCTAATTTAATTCCTTATTATTATATTTTTAAAAGGTAATTTTTTTGTTGAAATAAATACATTAAAGAAAATAAAAATGTTTGTACAAATGCCTAGGGCATACCTTGATGGACGACTTTAGAGCCTGAGAGAAAAGAAATACATATCGAGAAATAAATAAGGTCCATAAATAATCAAACAAAAGTTACGATTCAGAAGACTGAAGAAAGAAGAGACCAACAATGGAGGGTCAGCAACCTATGAGAGATAAACAAGGAAAAGAAACGAAACAAAATTAAGTTATTGGAAGTTGGGGATGAAGAGGCCAACAATCTTAGTTTCTTGAAAATGAAAACAAAGATCAAGTGAACAAAATGAGAATGTAGAGGAAAGGCTCGGAGGAGAGTCGAAGATTATGTTGTTTTTTTCCTCCATATATGGAAAAAAGTAGCACCAAAGCAAGTCGGCCAAAGATGAAGTAATGTTGATGAGGCCAATTGGAGGCTTCAAGGAACCAAGGTTCCAATTTGAGTTATTATTGAAAGGGGTCCTAAGCTTATCATGAGCTTGATCCCAAACACTCTGAGTGAAACTACAATCATAGGAGAATATGGTTAATATTTTCATCAGAAGAGTTGCAGAGAACACAATATAAGGGTGTACCATTCCCTCTGATCGTTCCAGAAATCTTTCGAGAATTTTTTTTGGATAAAACAATATATAGATGACTAAAATGTTATTCAGATTACTTAGACAATATTTTAAGAAGAGAAAGACGTGTCTCAAGAGAGAGAAAGTCAATGTATTAATTGTTTAATAATTTACCAATCACCCATTTCCCCAAAAGGGAGGGTCTATGTACAGTACAAATAATAGGTCCCATGAGCTTAACAATTTAATAATTATGGTCATATCCTCAAGTCTATTGTTTGCTCTACATATTAATCCTTTTACATTACATAATTGGCAATTTCTCCTAAGAAACTTTCTTTATTAATAAAACACCCCCATATTTTCTAGATCTTTAATCTTCCTTTATCAGTAACCCCCCCATTCTTTGTGAAAAATGTTTTAGACAAGGACTATTGTATACCACTAACTCCATTGGATTTTGAACGGTGCTCTCTCATCGGATTCTGACACTTCGAATTTTTTGAGATCATACGTCTTTTGGTTCATAAGAAATCGATTCAGATTTTTTACATAAATCTATACTCCTTGAATTCTAAGACGAATCAATTTCAACCGAATTTTAACCAAAAAAAGTTTATACCCATACCAAACGTTTCTCAAATTTTACATTTTGTGGCGTCACATCTTTTTATGACACCACCAATAAAAATTCTTCTCTATTGACAAATGTCAGCTGAAAAATCTTTAGAGTGCTCCTCGTTTTGACACAATATAGTCAAGGGGTGGCGTGTCGGTTCCCTAGGCACTCATTAAGCCTATCTATACAATTTACCTTTAGGAAAACGACTCGTCGGCTCCTTGGTTTTGGTGTTTTAAGGCCCATCTTTCCTCTATAAATACCGCTTATTCATCACACTTCTCTCACACTGTTTTTAAAGAGAGAAAATCCTAACAAATTACTCTAGAGAGAGAAACAATAGTGTATGCCAAGAAGTTCTCGCATACAGGAGTGGCTAACTATTAGCCAAAATTTCGAAGAAAGAAAAGCTCCTGGTTTATACATTGCACTAGAGCCCCGCCCCCGGAAGTCTTCTACTATGGTACTTGGCCTCCAACATAAAATTCAACATCTATTATTCCCTCGGATATTTGCTCTGAGCCCTCCAGTCAGTCTCGTTTATTAATTTACAAGAGTGACTCCAAAATCATGAGGAAAGACAAAAATTTAAAAAGATCTTCTTCGAAAAGAAAGATGCACCATAAAGATAGCATACACAAACATTTAAAGTGTCCCAAAGAGTCCTCATCTGACGTTTCCTCAACATCTCTGCCACCTCTCATAAAACTCTAAGGCCAACACCTGAGATTCCTCCACCAAAACTGGCATGAGAAGATGTTGCCCGGATGACCAAGAAACCTTTTGAAGCCATTTCATATATTATTTTTCCAAGAGAAGAAAAATACCATAAAACTTCTGAAGATAAGGGAATAAGACTCTTAGTTCCGAAGAAAACCCAACCATTGTTGTTGCTGTTTCAATTTCCGATGAGAAAACTGTTGCTAAACAACCTCTTGGAGAAGCATTCCACTCTGTTGTTCCTCGTAATATTAAAGAACAAATCACTACAGTGGGTTGCCTCAAAAATACATCTGAACATGTTAATCCTTCCATAAACAAGAAAACTAGATCAAAAGAAGACGTCCCCTTGCCCTAGAAAATCTACGCTTTTGTAGGAAACAATCTAAAGGTCGTCGAACATAGGAATTTGCTAGCCTTGTACAAAATCTACTATAAATACCTTAAGCCTTCCGACGAGGAATTACTAAGGCTTTGATGGGGGATCCCTGAATAAATCTCCATTTATTTTCCTACCATCGGTGAAACCCCTTAATCAGTCAAGGACAACGAATTGATTATTTACACTGAAATATTACTTTGGGGGCTCCGTTTTCCATTAGACCCCTTCTTCGTCGAATACTTTCAAGGATTGAACTTTGTCCCCCCCCCCCAAGCAAGTCCTAATATGTGGTTTACCCTTATGGCTTGCATCATGGCCTCTAAGATTTCTAGGATCCCTTCTCCCTGGAAGAATTAATTGGTCTTTCAGGTTTGGCCAAAATTCCATATTTTCCTTTCGACTCTCTCACCTTTGGGCACAGTCACAAATTAGTTAAGAATATTCTCGAGAGAGACAAAAAAATAGAAGCAAAGATTTCTCTTTTTCTCGAGACTTTGAGAGACAGGATCCAAGGCTACTGCTGATAATCCTCACAAACTTACCCTAGTCTGAACCAACAAAGGTATGTCAAAAACTTACGCTGACTTTGTTCCCCATGCCAAAGATATTTTCTCTTAATTAAGCTTGTGGGTTAAAACTGCTTGGTTTAATAAGTTCCGGCTCCGTTTTACCCACTCAAACCTTGCCAAAAGTCGTTTATGGAGGTTTAATTCATCAGAAAGGCTATCATTAGAGTAGCTTATGATTCCCGAGTCGAAACAAGAAGTGCTAGACAGGTTAGACATGAAGGATGTAATCCTTTATCTTCAAATGAGAGATATAGCCAAAATTCATTTTGATGAGGACTCAGATATTTTCTCGGAGATAGAGAAAGTCTCTGAAAAATCTCAAAATATAGTCACCACTAAAGGCTCAAAAGCAAGGAATACTGACAAAGTTAAAAAGTTTTCCAGTCCCTCAAAAAGAAACTTTCCACTCATGCTTCACCTAAAAATAAAGTTCAAAGAAAGTTGAAGACTATTTTTGAGGATATCCGAGAAGCTTCTAATAATATTGTCTACCCGGAAGCAATGAAGGATACTCGGTCAATGTCTCCCCAGAAAATGTAACTTTTATGCCCAAGATTAATCCTCTTCCATTGGCTAACTAGCCTTCCCAAGCACTTCAAGAAAATGTTCAACCCACCATATCACCACTAATGAATACTTTCGAGAAGGGTTCTCCATCAAGATTCTTCGAAATTCCTATAGAGGATGAATTCTCTATTCGAATTCGAAGTCTTCTTTGCTTCTCTGTTTCTATCAGGAAATAACTACAATATCTCAAAGATCGAATGAGTCATTATAAATCTGAAATTTCGAAAGTCAAGTTAGAACTAGAAGAACTCAAACAACAACATTCCACACTTAAAAGACAAGATGGTGCAATTTTTGAAAAACTGGTTGCCTCTGAGCATTATATCATGCTCCTCGAAAAATGCTATCAAGAAGAAAGGGATATCTTCGCACAACAATAAGATGCTAATGAAAAACTCATTGTTGTTTAAAAAGATTCAAACGCCTTAGACACATATGGTTTCAACAGATGTTTTAAATATTTTGAAAGAGTTTTAAAAGAAAAACAAGCTCTTTTAGATGATATGGAGAAAGAAAAATGTGATGATGTGGAACGTTATGCTGCCAAATGTGTTGACAAGCTAGATTCGAGAGATGCAACTGTCAGATATGCATTGGTACAGGAAATTCACGAGAACTACCCTGAGCTTAATCTGGGAAGGCTCTAGGAGCATGTTCCTGCCAAATTTCGCCTTCCTGGCACATAATTGAATGATAGTGAAAGTGACAGTTCAGAATCTGAAGACACTGACTCATTTGAATCTTCAGAGTAAAGAAAATCCTAAATCCTTAACACTTCTTTGTATTTTTGTAAAAGTCCTCATAAATTTTGAGGCATTTTTGTAAAACGGTCTTATGCATTTCGAGGCATTTTTGTAGAAAGTCCTCACAAATTTCGAGGAATTTTGTAAAAATCCTCTTGAATTTTAATAATATCTTATTTTTTTTATTATTCTCTCGAATAATTCAAATCAACTTTAATAATTGTAGGCCAACTTTTGCTGGAACTATAATAGTTGTAAACCAACTTTCGTTGGGAATATAATAGTTGTAGACCAACTTTTGTTAAACATATAATCGTTGTAGACCAACTTTCGTTGGACATATAATCGTTGTAGACCAACTTTCGTCAGAAGACCCTCTAGGCCCAACATCAAAATTTTAAGGCAAAAACTTATATATATATATATATATAAATAAACAAATCGGCTTAAAATGACACCTCATTAAAACCTTATTATGCCTATCAGGGTAGGAAAGAGTGTGACACCGATTTTCTACACAAAAATAAAGAAAAAAGAAAATATATACATTTTTACATTCATTCTACGTATAATTTTTAAGATGCTCTATTCTAATGGTGTTTAAGATTTCTTCCTTCTTTATCCTTGATCTGATATGTTCCAAGTTTCACCTTCTCTGTTACTTCATAGGGGCCTTTCCAATTATGACCTAACTTCCCAAGATATTTTTCTTTGGTATGAAGAAAAACTTTCCTTAATACTTTATCTCACACTTTAAATTCTCTTTGTTTTACTTTGGAGGCATACATGCTTCTCATCAATGTTTGATAGTGTATAGCATTAACTTATGCTCGTCTTCTTTTCTCTTCAATCAAATCAAGCTCAACCGTTCTGTTTATATCATTAGGTTCCTCGGAATAGATCATAACCTGGTAGGATGGAAAACCTTCCTCTGATGGTACTACAACGTTTATCCCGTAAACTAATACATATTGAGATTTTGATGTTGTCGTTCGAAGAGTAGTTCAATATACCCAAAGAACTTCTTACAAATAATCAGGCTATTTCCTAGTGTTTCTCTCCAAATTTTTCTTCAATCCATCAAGAATTGTTCGATTAGTAACTTTTACTTTCCCATTTGCTTATGGATGAAAAGGAGTTGAGAAACACTGTTGTATCCATCAAGAACTACATAAGCTCTTCAAATCTCTATGGTATAGATCTGAGGCCCATTATCTACAGTAATTTTCATTGGGACCCCAAAACGGCAACAAATATTTGATGTAATAAATCTAATTACATCATTTCCTTTGTTCCTGCTAGTGGCTTTGCTTCTACCCATTTAGAAAAATAATCCACTGCCACTATTATGGTTTGTCTCCTCCCAGAATCCATTGGAACAAGACCCACCAGGTCAATACCCTATCGGTCAAATGGAAATACCTTTTATATGATTTCAAGGGGAACTCATGGCTTATGAATAATATTAGCAAATATTTTACATGTATCACATTTTTTAACCAAATCATTGGCATCAGATGATATCGTATGCCAATAATACCCTGCCAAAAATACTCTTCTAATCAATGATTTATACATGCAGTGTGTAGATCCTTCCCCATCACGAAGTTATGATAATATCACGTGTGATTCGTTTATCACCACCAAGATAAAAAGTTTATCGCGGGTGGTGAGTTTTCCTTGAATGTCAAGCCAGAGAATGAAATAATGGCGATGGATATTAAATTTATGCCAGACTAACCCCTCCCATCTGACACAAGAGATAAGCGTACAAATGGTGTTGTAAGTGTCTTTCCATGAGGTTGCTACTATTTCCAGCAGCGACGGATCTCCTGTTGTAAGGCTAAATCCAACACCCCTCAAAAATAAAATCAGAGACAATAATATTCTTACCTAACATTGAATCATTGATGATAGAGAGTTCGTAGTGAAATGTAAGTGAGATAGAGAGAAGTAATGGGTTGAACCAGAAATATATATTCTTGCCATTACTAATAGCCACCCTAAAAAGATTGATGGTCATATGCACAAAATATATAAAATATCCTCCAAGTCCAAGAGGGAGTGGAGCTAAGTGAGGTGTCCCATAAGTTATTTTTTTTAATTTTCTCAATTTTATTCTAATCGCTCTATATAGAGTTAAATGTATTTCTAATTATGGACCAAAAGTTTTTAAGGATGGCTTCCTGATTCCAGATTTTTAAGTCCATGATCCCAAAGCCACCCTCAAACAAAGGGCACTGTAATAGTAGCCCAAGCCACCCTCAAACAAAGGGCACTGTAATAGTAGCCCAAGCCACCTTAGCACCAACATTTTTAATCTTTTGAGCACTCGAAAGGTAGCTATGGTGAAATTGGGAGAGTTCTTTAAGAACTCTTGAAAGAATGATGAAAATGGAAGATCAATAAACTTGCCCAACAAAAAGAACCAATTTGATAAGCTAGAGACGACCCGCATAAGAATGATACTTAGAAGTCAAAGAGTTAATGCGAGCTGTGATTTTGTACATAATGGGACGGTAGTCAGATTGAGAAAGGAGACTAGTTACCAGGGGTACACCCAGATATTTCATGGGAATTGAGCCTTTTTTGAAACCAGATAAGGTCGGTCTTGAGAGTGGGGTTGATACTAGATAGGAAAATCTGACTTTTATATGGGCTTATTTGCATCCGGGGAGAAGGAAAAATTCATTAAGTCCCTCTTTAATAAGAAGCATGGAGTTAATATCGTTGTGGTAGAAGATCATTAGATCTTCCGTAAAGCAAAGATTAACAATTTTCAGCATATGACATTTCAAATGGAATATGAATTTACGGTCTTTGGTTTTCTCCTTGAAAATATCAGAGAGTACTTGCATAACTATGACAAACGGGAAAAAAGAGAGAGGATCCCCTTTTCAGAGTCCTTTTGTACCCCGAAAGAACTTTAAATGATCAACATTGATATTAATACTATAAGAAGGGGTAGCAATACATTGGATAATCCAAATGATCATTTCATCGAGAAAATCCATGGAGACAAGAATATCAAAGATTTCATTAAGTCAATCTTTAGAGCGGCTCGCTTACAATTGGAGTTAAGATGATATCATTTGAGTAATTCTCAGGAAATGAGGATGTTATCCGAGATGTTCGTACCAACTACAAAGGTCGTTTGGGAGTTGTCAATCAGATAGGGAATGCAGTGTTTGATTTCTATTGGCTAAAATCTTAGAGATGGTTTTGTATACGACAGTATATAATATAATGGGGCGATAGTCAGAGACATAAGTAGGGGAGCTAGATTTAGAGTTAAGATCAATGGAAGTAAAATTCCAAGATGAGTCTATTTGGTTAGATCTGAAAAAATATTGGACTCCAATATAAATGTCACTTCCTACAATGTTCCAAGAGTTTTTGAAAAACTAGATCTAAAACCATCGGGGCCATGGGATTTGTTGTTATCAATGCTAAAAAGAACATCTTTAATTTCATCAAATGGTGATCGGACAGATCATTGAGGACTTGTGTGAGTGAATAACATTAAAAAAAGTAAAGTAAGAGACCTTGGAAAGTCTAGGGTAACTTGGAGGGTATCTAGTCCCCAACAACGAGTTAAAGTACCTCACAAGGACATTGGAGATTCCAAAAAGGATTGTGATTAAGTTATCATGGATATGAATTATATAAGTTGTTTTATTGTGCAGTAGATGGTTTTTATACTATTATAAAAGAATTTGGTATTTATGTCCCCAAACGTGAGCCAGTTTTCTCTGGATTTTTTATTGAGGAAGGATTATTCCGCTTTAATGGGAAAGATATAGTTCAAGTACATCTCAATCTCTTTAGTGATAAAAAGGGAGTTAGAGGGATTATAATCAAAGAGGTTTGGGCAGAAAAGAGATCGTTTTGAGTGTTGGAAACTCTCAAGTTGATGTCACTATAGGTGGTACAGTTGAGGTTTTGAAGGGAATTCTGAAGTCTATTGAGTTTAAATTAAACCTTTTCATACCCTAGATTAGTCAAGGAGAGTTCTAACTAGAGATGATAATTTCTTTGTAAAAAATGGTGGAATCGTCACATATTAACGAATTTAAAAGGTTTCTTCTTTTGCTTATGAAAATACCAAGGTTCAGCGTAAGAGTGGTATGGTCATAGGAGCGGGAGTTACCAAAGTGGGCAAAAGAATTAGGAAAAACCACATCACAATTATTGTTAACTAGGACACAATCAATTTTGGAGTAGATAGGATTAGAAAAGAATTTGTTATGCCATGTATCAAAGATCACAAAATTCACAATTAAAGCAACAATTATTGAATTCATCAATAGCCGAAGACCAATTTCCAAAGGAATCATAATGTTATCCTGGATGGCGGATAGCATTGAAGTCTCCTAAAGTGACCCAAGGGACTCAATGGTTTTGAGTAAAGATGGATTGGAGGATATTCCAAAGGGGAATTATTTCAGAGCTTTCGTTGAAAGCATAGATAGTAGAGAAATGAAAGGAAGTTGGCGAGTTGATGTGCCTCGTAAAACATTACATGTGATGGGAGTTCCAGATTATCCAGACTCTACCAAGGGGGTGGTGATCATGGTTGGTAAAATAATGTCAATAAGGGGTCATTTTATTAATAATAATAGTAATGTTATGGGAGAGAACTTTAGTTTCTATAATAATCATGACTGAAATACTATTACGCATTATAAAATCATTAACATATTTTTATCTGATGGTGCCGTTTAACTTGCACACATTCTAAGAAGCAATAAACATAAATACTTACAGAGGGTTAGGTGGTTTCCCTATTGGTGGGAAAATAAAATGGGTCAGCTGAAGCCTCTCCATAAAGGGTGGATCTACACGTTAGGGAGGCCACTCATCACCGCTTTCAACCGCAATAGTCTGAGGATTCTTCTCCTCTGAGGTTTCAGACTCAAAGAAAGTCATCGAGGAGGGAGGGAGCGTAGATGGGAAAGGTGGGACTGTAATAAGAAGAGAGCAAATGACGATGAAAGATCACACACCGGAGTTGTGATCAAAGACCATGCATCTAGTGCATTGGGGCGGAAATCCCTGGTACTCTAATCTAATCAAGGTGGTTTTACCCAAGCATTCGAGATTAATCAAGGTAGGTAAAGGGGTACATGATTAAGACACAAATGCGTACAAATGTAAGCTTGTCTTGATGCTCAGTTTCTTTGTCATCGTAGAGAGGGGTACCAAGAACCAAGCAAATGCGACTAAGGTCCTTATAATTTCATACTTCCAACGGGAGTTTAAAGATTTTAACCCATAAAAAAATCTATTTGAGATAATCTTTAGAAATGGTAGTTAGCTGTTCACATTTTTTAAGGATTAAGATAAGTCCACAAAAGTGCCAAGGAGCCTTTTTCAAAATATTATTGATGTTATTCTCCGAGCTAAATTTGAATAAGAAATACCCTTTAGGAATATATTTGAACTCCTCAAGACCTATTTTTCCCCGAATGGATATAACATTTGCCTTGAATTGAGAGAGGTTGGAGGATTCCCCAAGAAAGTAGCCGGATAAACAAGATCTCGAAGAATCTGTAGTTCCAAGAATGAAATCTTCATCTATAATCAAACAATTGACATTAAAGTCATTTTAGAGGACTTCAAGAAGAAGGGGGTTAATGGCTTCGAGGAACCTGAAAAGGCATTAACCCATGAATAAGGAAATGTAGAAAACGGGTTCAGAGAGGAGTTGGATCTATGGGAGAAAACATGGAGGTTAGAGGATCTAAAGAGATGAATGGTTTTATTGAGTTGGAGGTCTCCAAGAAAGAGGTAATATAAGCTAATGATATATGCTTTAAGAAATTAGGTTTGATAAGTTGTTGGGTGTAAAGGTTTCTTTGATTTTTCTACCACGGGGAAATTTACCATTTAGTTCACGGGGAGGTAAAGAAGAGATATGATGGGAAGAGATCAGGAGAGGGCGAGAGACACCTAATTTACGGGTTGAAGGATGATTGGGAGAATGTGAGATTGAACGTACAAGATTAGAGGTGGATGTTAAGGACTTTTGAGAAGATGGATTGGATAAGTTGGAAAGGAGGCAATTTTTAGGATGTCTAGAAGGTTTTAGAGGGATTGGGTTGGCAAGAGGCCAAGATAGAGTTAGGGACCTCAAGCCCACCATGTTTCTTAAATATGAAGGAGCTAATGGGGCTTGGCTTTTGAGGCCCATTAGAAATCTGGTTCAAATGGTCGATAAGGACAGTTGCTAAAGAGTGCAGTGGACTGGACTTGCATGGCAGGCCTAACGTAGGAGGATTTAGGATTAATTAGGCCGTGAAGGCCATTTTAAAATGAGACTGACCATCACGAGTCCTAGGGTTCGAAAGATCGAAATGACAACTGTTGGGAGCGGGGTCGGTGGTGGTTGTCGGTTGCGAGGGGAGAAAAGAGGTCATAAAGACGTGGGAAGCTCTTAGATAATCAAGATTAAGGTTTCTGGCTCGAAGGGATTCAATTTTACTGGAAATCGAATAACTTTAGAAGGTTGGGAGATATGTCGAGCAATCAACAACTGGGGCGGCAGACAGAGGCGGAGGCTGGAGGCCAAAAATGGTGGCAACCGCGTCTTAGTAACAAGGACCAAGAGTAAGGTTCATAATTTCAAAAGTTATGGAGTGATGATGGAGTGAGATAGAGATATAGATATATTTAGAGGTAAGGGAGGAGCTCGTTGATCGAAAAAGAGTTGATGAAGAGGTAGGACAAACATACTCTAGACAAAGAACAAAGCACCTAAAATGTTGGTGAAACTTTTGTTTTTTACCATCTCCGTGTGATTCCTGGCTTTGAAGAGGGTTTTCACCACCGTGTATTCCTGGTCAGTGGAGATACCATGAGGATGAGACTTGATATTCGAGGGATAGAGGACCTAAGAAGAAGTGATTATGATGGTATTGTGGCTGGAAGGCAAGGTTTGATGGACTTGGGTTGATGGTGGGGAGCTGGTAAGATTTTCAGGACTCTTAGGCAACAACACAAGATCTGAGGAGAAAGCTGGAGATCTCTCCGACGAGAAGAGGCCTGGAGTACCAGTAGGGAAGCTAGAGCAAAGGAAGATTTTGTTAGCAAACCCAGTGGAGGTCATTTGTAGAGGAGGCAAGGTTGATTTAGTATTTGAGATGATAGCAATGTGTTAGAATGTGAGTAAAGTGCTTAGTAATTTTGTGCGTATGTTGTGATAGTTTGAGAAAAAGCTATGAGGCTTTAAAGGGTTCAGGGTATAGGTTTTATGTTGTGATGGGAGAAAAGCTATAAGGTAAGGGATGAAAATGTTTAAGAGGTTTATGTGAGAATGTAGGTACAAACTGCCTCTAAATGATAGATTCAGGCTAATCACTAAAGAGGGTTTCCAGAGGGTAGAGAGAACATCTGTTTTGGGCAAGATCTTGGAAATTAGAGAGTTTCAATGTTTTGCTTAGGCTGAGAATAGGGAGAGCGAAATAGGTTGGTCTTGTACCCAAGATTATGATGAAAATAGAGGAGGTTTGAAAGACGCTAGTGAAATCACGCTTGTTAAAGAATTGTGTTTTCTTACAAGGTTTGTGAAGCTGAATAAAGAAATGTAGTAGGTTGCAGGTGGAGAAGTCATATTGATCAAAGGATGGAGACCAAAGAGGAATTGTTTGACCTGGGAAACAACTTATACAAAACCAATGGTTTCTTGCACTAAAATGGTAAAGAGAGTATATGGAAGAAGGAAAAAGGTTTCCAACATTCCTTTTAGAAGAGATCGCATCAAGGACCAAAGACCAAATAATGGAGGTTCAAGCCCCCAATCAGGTGGTCGGCTGGTGATGAAGCGGGAGAATCACCAGCGCAAAGTAGCTGTGCAAATAGCAGTACTAGAGAGATGACATAACATATGTTCCAGAGGAGAAAAATCATATAAGTATATTTTTTTTTCTTGAATCACTCCCTCAGTTCCCTCTATTATTTACTTATTTTATTGTAAAAGTTAATAAACAGATTAGGGTAATCTATCAATACCTACTGAATATCAAACTTATTTACCAATAACTACACAAGATTTGATAAAATATGAATTACCACCTAGTGCTACCGTAATTACAGATAACCACTCGATAGTCCGAAATATCATTTAATGTTTTTTTTGCTCTCCTTCTTTTTTGTTTTTTAAGATGTCATAACTTTCAAACCATAGCTCTAAAAAAATCCAATGGTATAATTGGTTTTGTTTGTTTAAGATATACAAAATTAGATCCATGATCGATATTTATAAAATATATATTTATTGCATAACTACGTGTAATTGGATTGCAAAATAAGTCTGTATTATGTATAAGTTGTGGAATCACGTCTAACTTCATTGTTAAAAATAAAATGTGTTCAAATTATGGAATTACGCACAAATGTTTTGCGTAAATAAGAAAAAATAGTTACGAAAATAAGACTTTTCTTGCTAAATAAGTCTCATCTTGTGATAAAATAAAAGATAATTTATTTTTATAAAAATAAATGTTACTTGAGTGCGAAACAACTAATTTTTTTGTAGTTGTAAAAAATATGTGCACTTTTGTGTTGAAAAAACATTTCAAAAAAATAGACCGTGTTCCAATTGCAGAAATACATGTAATTTGGTTGTTAAAAAGAAATTCTGTTCTAGTTGTGAAATTACATACAAATATGTTGAAAAATAAGAATAAAATAATTGGGGAAATCGGAATTTGGTTTCAAAATAAGTTAGACCGTGTGAACAAAGTTGTTTTGTGAAAAGAAGTTTAAGTTGAGTGTCAAACAACTCATTTTTATAGTCGCGAAACTATGTATATTTTGTGTTGATCTTTTTATATAAAAAAATAGATTGTATCCTAGTTGCAAAAATACATGTCATTTAGTTTCTAAATTAGTTTGGAAAAAACAACTGTGTTCGAGTTGGAGAATTTTGTGCCTAACTTTAATTTATTATTGTGAATAGAGGTGGAATCCATGGTAGATTAGCAATAAGTGAGGGCTAGGGAGACCAGAATCTAGAGAGGTTTCGCTCGCAGATAAGAAAATTTTAAAAGGTGAACAATTGTACTCCACGAAGACGAAATGAAGAAAAAATACATATGCCTTGGTTGCTGATTTGTAGGGGAAACTAGTCCGAGCTAAAGGGAAGTAGATTGTGCCGAAGAGCTTGTGAAGTAGATTGTGCCGAAGAACTTGTGAAGACGACCGAATAGATGGCCATAAGTTGTTAAGAGTGAGTAAACTTGATCATTTATCCCACATCGCTTGTACTGAACAAGTACTTACAATATATAAGTGAATGAAATATCTCAACTAATGTGAGGCCTTTTGGGAGTGAACCAAGAGAAAAACCATGCGGGACTAATCGCCCAAAGCGGACAATATCACATTAGTTGGTGGAGATATTTCTAACATGGTATCAGAGCAAGTTTGAAACTTGTGTTCCAAGCCATGCAATGGGTGTATTGAATGAGGCGGAATGCATAGAGTGTATATGCCATTCCGCGGATCAAGTTTAAGGGAGAGTGTTAAGAGTGAGTAAACTTGATCCTTTATCCCACATCGCTTGTACTGAACAAGTACTTACAATATATAAGTGAATGAAATATCTCAACTAATGTGAGGCCTTTTGGGAGTGAACCAAGAGCAAAACCGTGCGGGACTAATCGCCCAAAGCGGACAATATCACATTAGTTGGTGGAGATATTTCTAACATGATATCAGAGCAAGGTTGAAACTTGTGTTCCAAGCCATGCAATGGGTGTATTGAATGAGGCGGAATGCATAGAGTGTATATGCCATTCCGCGGATCAAGTTTAAGGGAGAGTGTTAACAGTGAGTAAACTTGATCATTTATCCCACATCGCTTGTACTGAACAAGTACTTACAATATATAAGTGAATGAAATATCTCAACTAATGTGAGGCCTTTTGGGAGTGAACCAAGAGCAAAACCGTGCGGGACTAATCGCCCAAAGCGGACAATATCACATTAGTTGGTGGAGATATTTCTAACATAAGTATGGTGCAAGAGCACGTCCTAGTTCATGTGGAGAAATGCCTAGCCAAAGTGAATATTTTAACCCAGGATCATGAGGAAGACCTTTTGTCAAGGGATAGTTCATGTGGCCACAATAGGCTATAGAACTTTGTGCAAAGTTGGAGATGTTGAGACGGGTCCTAGTCCAGATTCTCTGTTTTCTAGGAAGAAAGAAAAAATAATCGGATGTCCCATGCGACTGATAGCGTGGAGGAAGATTAGAAGAAAGAAATAGTAGATTTGAAACCCTAACCTTAGTTTAGAGAGTAAAAGAGACTCAGAGAAAATCTCAATTTTTATTCATCAAAGTCTGACGACAAAATAGGATATATGATGCGTTATATAGCACTACCCAAAACCCTAATTCCAAATAAAGAAAATGACATAAATGTCTAAAATAAATAAAAAAAAAACGTTTAAATATAAAAACTAGTTTTTGAAGGTTTTAGAGATCGAATTTGGGTATCAAACTCTGTGACAAAGTCTATTTTTGAAATGTGACGAGATAGTCGAAATCTTCGATTTAAAAACCTGTTTAACACAATTTCAATACCTAAGCGAGAAACCAACCAGTCTGTCTTCTTAGCTACATCATCCTTCCCCGGTTGGGAATAATTCGAACTCGAACTCAAAATATCAAAAGAGTTGAAGGCAAGTTGAAACATTGAAAAAGGTGCAGACAAGTCATGTTAAGAAAATGGAATTTGCCATCAGGGCAAGAAGAAATTTCATTGTCCATCTCATTTGGCAGAGGGCGTTGTCTCCGGTTGTCATTGTGTAATAACTTGTTGGTAGCTAGATTACAGATGGTTTCAAACAAGTATGCAAGTGATCTATGTGGCTTGGACAGCATATCACAGGCCTTTGCAATGTCGAATAAAGTAATAATATATATATAAAAGTCCATTTGCAGCATATCATTGTCGCCTCCATAAAAAACTTGCAGATAATTTGACCAGCAAAAACAGGGCAGAGAATAGCCATTTTATCATGCAGTACAATTGTGTCAACCAAATCGTCTTCCCTTTAATAGAAATCCGGATATGACAGATAAAGTCTATAAAAGAGCGCAAATCAACACCAAAAAACTATTCTCTGCTCAATGCATCTGCAAGCCCCTTTAAAGGCGATTTACCACGAATAAATTCTGCTACTTTTGTAACATTTAAGTTATCCAATGCAGCATCCACCTCATCTAGTATGAAAAATGGTGAAGGCCTATAGCTATGGCATAGTTTTAAAAGGCGAAGTCGCGGCGGCGCCGCAGCCTGAGGCGCTGAAATAGGAGGCTGCAGCGCCTCATGTCAAGGCGAGGCCCCCTGATAGATAAGGCGCTCGCCGCGGCGGCGCCTCAACACTGTGGCGAGGCGCCATAAGGCCCCCTTAAGGCAGCGCCTTATCGATCAGACCCAAACAAGCTAACAAATTCCTCAAAAATCTTCTTCTTTTGAAAATCTTTTTAAAAATCTTTTTGAAATCCTTTTTAACTTCTGTAACTCATCTTTTCAATTCCCTAGTTTTTATTATTATAAACTTAAAATTTAAAAAATAATGACTGCCAAACCATTTCCTATTATTATTTAAACTTTTCAAAATTATAAGAGTTGAATCTCTAATTAATTTAAATAGAGCACGTCCCAAAAGCAAAATACAATTCATCAGTGTCACACCCTATTCTATTAACCTTAAATTTGAATTCTTGAATTTTATCTTACCTACTAATAAATTTTCAAAAAACTAACTCTAACTATTGAGTGCATGTAATTATATTTTCAAATTTTTTGTTATTTTTTACATACTTACCTAATATATTATTACCTCTATCTTCACTTGCCTATAATCTTATCTTAACTAGTATATACTCAAAAATTTATACATAAATATTATTTTTAATGAACGGAAAGGCGAACGCCGCAACCTTCGCCGCGGCGCCGCGATACTCAGAGTGCTTATCGCCATGAGGCGCCACACGCCATTAAAAACTATGAGCTATGATTAGAAAAAAGCAATGCAAATGCTGCGACATTTTTTTTCCCACTAGATAGTTGTTCCGTATCTCCAAACCGTTTTGTGGGTGGAATTGTTGTGTACTTAATTCTCCAAGTTTAAATAGGTTGTACCAGCTAGTTAGTGTGTATTGCTTTTTACTAGTTGTTCATAGATTTTGTCAATGTTACTGAATACGTGGTTGAATGCTTCCATAAATAAATTAAGGTTTTGGCTAAAATGAGACAAAAAAATGTTAAACATTCCTAAAATTTCAGTATTTTTGAACTTTTTATCATTTTGGACCCGTTTGTTCACCCGCCGGTTGGGACCTTCTTAACCGGGGGGAACTCTCCGGCAGGTGAAACTTTCTCATCCGTCGGGTGAGACCCTTTCACCCGCCGGGCTACCTATATTCTTCCGGCGGGAGAGCTTCCCTGCTCAACCGACGAGGATTTAAAGGCATTTTTGGTAAACTTTAAAATTGATCAAAATTGTAGGGCTGGTTATCCTTTTTTTCCCTAATTTAACCAAAACCATAAATTAAACCTTCTCTCTTGTATTACATTGAAAGCATCTATTACTTGTTTTGCCTCTCTTGTCTAACTGCTTCAAACTTTTCTGTTACAGCTCTTTCTTTCTCCAGCAAAGCCTCTTACTGATCAAGTGCCTTCAAATTAAGAGTTGTTCTGTCAATTTCAGACATTAGAGTATCCATCTTCTGTACTTGAAATCCCTGTCAACCTTCTCTCTTTCGGATGAAGGTCGGTCCTGCAAATAATTTCTATTAAACTGATTAAAATCAAAGACACGACCTTCAATTAAAGATTAGTTGAAATTAAAAAGAGAAGAAGACTGAATCAAGAAGAAGAAAATTGTAACTATTTTTAATTTCTTTATCTACTTTATTATTCATATATTTGTAACATTTATAGTCACAGCAATTCTGTTCAATGTGTAACAGAATTTGTTACATTTTGTTATACAAGATGTTACATTGTTTATACTAGAGTTGGGCTTAAGGACAACCACAGCCCAACACATCATAGCTAGAGACTTAGTCTTGACTTAGCCTTCAGCCCACGACCCGGTCCAATACATGACCCAATGTATAAAACACTTGAAGTCTTGTTTTCAGCCTCAAACCCTAACTCGACACTAACCACCAGTTTCACCCTTTCTTAAGATATTCTAACTTCCCCCCTCAAACGTGGCGGAGGTATACCGAGACTCAATTTGTCCCGTAAAAACAAGAACCGATTTTGAGACAAGGGCTTTGTGAGCAAGTCAGCAACTTGGTCGTGAGAAGGTACGTATCGTATGTCCAGTAGATCTTGAGCAACCATATCTCGAACAAAATGTAGATCTAATTCGACATGTTTTGTTCTAGCATGAAATACAGGATTTGAAGCAAGTGAGCTTGCTCCAAGATTATCACACCAGATAACCGGAGATCTGTGAAGATCAAGACGAATTTCATGAAGAACAGACTTCAACCAAATGAGTTCAAAGGCCAAATTTACAAGCGACCTGTATTCGGACTCGGTGCTTGATCTGGAAATAATCATTTGTTTCTTTGAAGACCATGAAATCAAAGAGTCACCCAGGAAGACGCAATAACCACCAACAGATCGACGGTCATCCAACGAAGCTGCCCAATCGGTATCAGTGAAACCTGTAAGCTGATGAGTGTCGCTCGGTTTTATGTGGAGGCCCATCGTCTGAGTACCAGATAAGTAACGTAAAACCTTTTTTACACATCGTAGATGTACTTTAGTAGGACATTGCTGAAACTGGCTGAGTTTATTAACAACAAACGCAATGTCTGGTCGAGTGTGCAGTAGATACTGTAAAGACCCTAACAAACTTCTGTATCTTGTAGGATTCTGAAGTAACTCGCCATCAGACTTGGAGAGAGGTGGACTCACTTTCATAGGAGTTGCACACGAGTTAGCTTTGGACAAACCCTCTTTTAATAGTAAGTCTTTTATATACTGTGTTTGAGTCAAGTAAAGGCCAGAATCATCTCTGTGAGCCTCAATGCCCAAAAACAACTTTAGAGATCCCATATCTTTTAGAGCAAATTTAGAGTTTAGCTTCTGAACAAACTTAGAAACATAGGAAGGACTGTTACCAGTAACAATTATGTCATCTACATAGACCAGTAGAATGACAAAAATACCTTTAGACCGTAGAAAGAACATTAGACAGTCAACCCTTGAATTTTGAAAGCCCCACAAGATCAGTGTGTCCTTGAGCTTGGAGTACCAGGCTCGTGGTGCCTGTTTCAGTCCATACAATGCCTTGTGCAGTTTGCATACATGATTAGGACACTTAGGATCAACAAATCCTTTAGGTTGCAACATGTAAACCTGTTCTTTTAAATGCCCATTCAAAAAGGCATTATTTATGTCAAGTTGTCTGATGACCCAGTCTCTAGATACAGCAATAGTAAGAACCAACCTTATCGTAGAAGCTTTTATCACTGGAGAGAAAGTTTCATTAAAATCAACCTCAGGTTGTTGATGAAAGCCCTTAGCTACAAGTCTAGATTTGTAGCGTTGAACAGACACTTCTGGGTTATATTTGATCTTATACACCCATTTGCACCCCACCAGACTCATGTTACTGGTGTGAGGAACAAGAGACCATGTGTGATTATTGATCAAGGCATCATATTCACATTTTATGGCTTGAACCCATTGAGGAGACTGAATAGCCTCTGAAAACGTAGTAGGTTCTTTAACAGTAATAGTAGATGTAATGGTAGTTCCTGAGTAAATGTGCTTAGGTTTTGAAATGCCATCTTTGGCTCTAGTGATCATAGAGTGTCTATTAGGTAGAGTTTGAGAAGTAGTTTGGCTGTTAACTTTGTCAAGGGGAAGTTCAATAAACAACTCACCAGGTTTTAATGGTTGTGTTTCAGGTAATATGCTGGGAAAGGTGTTTTGAGTAGCTGTGGGAGTTTGGAAATCAGTTTGGATTTGTGGGGAGTTGCTAATACTATCAAGTGAGTTCTCACAAGGTACAGAATGGTTTGTTGTTTTGGTCTGGTTTGGTTCTAATGAATCGTTAGTGTTTATGTGTTGAAACTGGTTGGTTTAGAATTCTCATTTGGCAGATATTGATTAGGAAACTTAGGCAGCCAAGAACCCCTAGAAACAGACGTAGATGACTTAGTGTTTAGGAAACCAGATAGACAAGGGAACTCATCTTCATTAAAGATGACATTCCTTGACACATAAACTCTCCCACTAGGACTAAGACACTTATACCCTTTATGTACTCCACTATATCCTAAAAAGACACACTTGACTGAGTGAAATTGAAATTTATTTGTTTGGTAAGGCCTAAGACATGGAAAGCAAGTGCACCCAAAGACTTTTAGAAACATATAATCAGGTTTAAACCCAAAAAGCTGCTCAAAAGGGGACTTATCTTTTAGAATGACTGTAGGTAATCTGTTAATCAAGAACAGAGTAGTGTGAAAAGCCTCTGGCCAGTACTTGTAAGGAAAACCTGACTGAGCTAGAAGGGTCAGACCAGTCTGAGTGATATGTCTGTGCTTCCTTTCTGCTCTACCATTCTGAGCAGAAGTGTAAGGACAAGATGTCATCAGCTTTGTTTGGCCAAAGATAGAAATGACCTGAACTCACCACCCCAATCTGACTGAAACACTTTAATTCTTTTATCAAACTGATTTTCAGCAAGAGTCTTAAACTCTTTAAACACATTTACAGCCTCACTTTTGAATTTGAGAGGATACAGCCATGTGAACCTGCTGTAATCATCTACAAACAATATGTAGAACTTGTAACCAGAATTAGATAGAACAAGGGCAGGTCGCCATAAGTCTGAGTGAATCAAGTCTAAGACACTAGAAGAATGTGACACAGAAGTAGAGAATGGTAAGGAATGTGATTTGCCTAGTTGGCAATCATCACAGAAAAGTTTTTCATTACTAGCAATAGTAGGAAGATTACAATCTTTCATCACAATAGACACGACACGTTTAGAAGGATGGCCCAGTTTTTTATGCCACCCAATCTTTAGGGAATTAGAAGTACTAGAAAGAACAGACACATGAGAAACATACGAATGTGACTTACGAAAAGCTGCCTTAGTAGTCCTAGAAATAGATGAGTCTTCCAACTTATACAGCCCATTTTCAACTCTGCCTTTAAGAAGAAGCATCCCGGTTGTCTTGTCCTTCACAAAACATTTAGAACTGTGAAACTCAATAAAAATATCATTATGAAGTGTTAATTGAGAAACAGATACTAGGTTTTTATTGATATAAGGCACATGTAACACACTATTTAGGAGGATTTGTTTATTGGTTTTGGTAGATAGGCAAGTCTTACCTAAGTTTTGGATGTTCAGTTTACTACCATTACCTACAATTACTGTTTTATTACCTGTGTATTGAGTTTTCTGATTCAGTATCTTGGCTGAGTTGGTGACATGGTGACTAGCACCACTGTCAACATACCAACTTTCATCTCCATTCCCAGACTCATGTGAGACTGTCATCACATTCTGATCATGATCAGCTCTGTGTTGATCAGTTTGTATATGTCCCATCACATTAGGATCGTCTCTAAAGTAGCAATAAGCAGCACCATGACCAAACTTGCCATATATTTGGCAGGTAGGTTTGTTGTTAGAGTAGTTGAACCTGCCACCTCTGCCTCTGTAAGGACCTCTACCCCTGTAATTGTTAGAGTAGTTTGAGGAAAACCTTCCTCTAGAGCCTCTGCCTTGACCTTTGTTTCCAAACCTCGAGTTCGAACCATAGTTACTACTGCCAGTAGACTTAGTCTCTGGCTTGTTTACAGCAGTGAGATTCAGGTTAGCCATGGCAACTTGAATTTTCCCTAGTTGTTCAAGTCTGCTTTCGTAAGTAAGAAGTGTAGCTTGTAAATCAAGCCAATTCTGCACCTCTTTGTCACCTAGATGGACAGCAATAGGAGTGTACTCACTGTCAAGACCTGCCAATACATGTGAAACCAAATCATTTAGTGAAATAAGTGAACCAGCTAGAGCCAGACTATCAACAATGTGTTTCATCTTAGCAAGGTACTCCTCCATTGAGCTACTTCCTTTCCTGGTTCTTTGGAACTCTGCTTTAAAGAAAGTTACTATGGACTTCGTTTGAGAGCCAGATAACCTTACCACAGCATCCCACAGTCCTTTGGAGGACTCCTCCTCCATCACTTGAGATGCAACTTCAGCACTCATAGTGCTATACAACTAGCCTAGTAGCAACTGGTCCTTAGCATTCCAGTTGTCATACTCAACATTCTCAACTAGAGAACCATCTGGACCACTTATAAGCTTGGGAGGGAAAGGTTTCTCACCACTTATGAAACCTCCCAGCTTGTTGCCTCTGATTATAGGCAATACCATAGTCTTCCATAGAAGAAAATTGTTTCTATCCAACCTGAGACTAGTAAAGGCACTTATCTGATTCATGCTGTTGTTTTTGTTTGTTAACAGGTTGTCCATTGACGATGTAAACTGTTCTGCAGATCCTGAGCTAAAGCATGGTGAATCTGTCCCTGCCATTGAAGGATCCTGCTCTGATACCAAGTTGAAGTTAAAGAGAGAAAAAGACTGAATCAAGAAGAATAAAATTGTAACTACTTTTAATTTCTTTCTCTACTTTATTATTCATACATTTGTAACATTTATAGTCACAACAATTCTGTTCACTGTGTAACAGAATTTGTGTTATTTTGTTATACAAGCTGTTACATTGTTTATACTAGAGTTGGGCTTAAGAACAACCATAGCCCAACACATCCTAGCTAGAGACTTAGTCTTGACTTAGCCTTCAGCCCACGACCCGGTCCAATACATGACCCAATGTATAAAACACTTGAAGTCTTGTTTTCAGCTTCAAACCCTAGCTCGACACTAACCACCAGCTTCACCCTTTCTTGTTTCTTCAAACCCTAGTTCAACACTAGCCACCATTGATGCCTCTTCTTCAGATATTCTAACTAGATTCAACTTCCATAGGATCTGACAAAATTGGAAGGCTAATGTGTTCCAGTTCACACTTCTCGATAATTTCATGTTTCCTTGTGCTTAACTCCTCGATTTGTGTCTCCTTATCATGTATCGGTCTATTAAGCTCAAATATGCTCGTAGAAGCTTCGGAGGCCTCCTTTAACTCAAGCATTTCCTCCTTCAATTTGTTGATCACACATGCAGCTTCTCCGGTTGCCGATTGGAGTTCAGATTCTTTCGTCTTAATATATTTAATTTTATTTTCTAAAAAAATCAGAGAAGTTTCCAGCTTCTTAATCTGTGATTCCATGTCCTGTTTATGTTCATATTCTAACTTCCATTTCAACTTTGCCACGTGGTTACTCAAGTTAAGTTTTTCTTCAGCCACATGTTTAGCTTGTTCTGTCTTTTTCTTTCTTGCCTACTTCATGTTCAAAGTTATGTAGTTCTGGCATGACATTATCTCGGCTCATCTTTTCAGTTTCTAAATCTTTATTCGTTTTTGTTATATCATTCTCAATATTATACAGTTGCCAAAAGAAGTGTTCTTTCTTTAATCCTTTCAGTTGTTTCTGCAATCGAAAATGCTTCTCTCCTTCCTTCTGCTGCTCTTTCTTCTCTACTTGCCTGTCTGACAGTATGTCTAAGGCAGGTCTCGTGTTTGATTGGTGACCATTTTGGGAACTGATCGAGAAGCCGATCTCTTAGAGTTGGATTGTTGTACCAAACCTCCAAATAAAAAAATTCATCGATGATTTTTGCAGCCTTGATAAGTAAAGCTAAAGCCTTCCTGCCTGAATCTGGAAGTCCGGTCAACTTCGGCAAGACCGTGATTTTTTCAGTGTTTTTAAGACTATGGGCATCCACCATTTGTTGATCTGTCGCATACACCCACTTTGTTGCTACATTAACAAATACTCTGTCTGTGTATATGATCCAATTCGGAGTAATGAAAACATTACGATTGGAAAAAATATTAACAATAGAAGGACAATATGGTTCCCATGTCCTCCAATATGAATCATTCTTTGGGGTTTTAAGTAGAAGATAAATATCACTGGACACATGTGGAAATGCTTCATAGACAGTGTGGTTGGTGTAAACGACAGTTCTTGCTGCCACATTCCATGCTTTATCCCTTAGTAAATAGATCAACTCTAGCATTGCAAGAATAGAGTGAGTACCATACATTTGAACAGAAACCTTGTTAGGAACATCAGACCATTGTAGGGCCCTTTCTCTTAAGTCTTTATTTTCTATTGTTGAACTACACCAACAATCATTTAAAGACAACGAATATTTTGAATACACATCGTGCAAGAAATCAGTGAATATCAATTTTTTCGCACAAGTTTTTATAACGACATATACCTAATGAAAGAGTTCCACAAGCAGCACATCCTGTGATAATGTTTACAGTTGTAGCCAAATCAACCTTGAACCTTTTCTTTATCATTTTACTCAGCCCCCTACTTGCTCCCGCAATGTTATTTTTTCTACAATAACCAACAACCATAACATTAAAAGAAATCTGATTACATACCGGATAAGTTGTTCCCTCAAATACGAAACACGCATCGAACTCAGGGTCCGGTTTGATTTCTGCTTATGTCTGTTTCCTGGTTTGAATCCTTCCAGTCTCTCTGTCAGACATTCCATCGAGCAATTTTTATGCATCGCTGAATTCATCAATGCGCAGATGAACTGTTCATACTTTGTTGTCAAATCGAGTAAGTACAATTTCTTTCTTCTACAACCCTTAAACATTTTATTGTAATTTCATCCATCCCCTGCAATTTTCCCCTGAATAATGCATTTTCTGTAGGAAAAATATACTTGTCACTGTCCTGAAAGGTAGTACCATCGCTAGGGCTAGAGAACATGTATCCTGAAGCACCAATTCTCATATTTGCTTTCTTTCTCTCAATTGTCCATCTTCGGACTCCAGTTATAGCTTCAGTACAGTTGGGTGGCGGCAAAGGAGGGAGTGAAAGATGTCCAAATTTATCTACTCTTGGATGAAAAATTCAATTATGAAATTTTCGTTTATTTTTTTACCGAAAGTTTAGTTTCGAATTTTTTATATTTTTTTTAAGCTTTTAATCCTTTATTATCATTTATCAAGGTATTTTTCCTCGACCTCATCATTATACTTATCGTAGATCGAGTTGTTAAATTTGGGTTCAGATATAATTCTTGTATGAAAACTAAGATCAGTGGCTGGTGCAATATGAGCATAAAACTCTTGAACTAATGGTGGGTTTGCAGACACTACTCTAGATATCACTAATATAAACTTGCAACCATCTTTCATGAAACTGTATCGATTCGTTCTATCATCATAAGTAGAATTCCTCTTAAATCGTCATGGACGTCCTAAAACTAGATGGCAAGCGTCCATAGTAATTACGTCACACAATGTTGTATCTTTGTAATTACCAACTGAAAATGCAATTAAACAGCGTTTAGAAACTATTACCTCAATATCTTTTATCAGTCCTAACAGTATGTACGGGCATGGAAGAGCTTCGGTCTTCAACGCCAGTTTCTGAACAACATCCTCTTAAATTAGGTTCTCATAACTTTCCGAATCGATTACAAATTTTCAAATTCTTCCTCCAATTGTATAGGTAGATTGGAAGATGTCGATGTCGTTCTCTATGCTAGTCCTCTGCGTAGTAAAAATTACTGTCTCTTATACAAACTGATAGTATGGCGGAAGATTAGAAGAAAGAAACAGTAGATTTGAAACCTTAACCCTAGGTTAAAGAGTAAAAGAAACTAAGAGACTCAGAGAAAAATCTCATTTTGTATTCATCAATGTTTGACGACAAAATAGGATATATGATGCTTTATATAGCACTACCCAAAACCGTAATTCCAAATAAATAAAATTACATAAATGTCTAAAATAAATAACAATAACGTCTAAATATAAAAACTGGTATTTTAGAGATTTAGAGGTCGAATTTGGATATCAAACTTGGTGACATAGTCAAATTTTTGAAATCTGATTGCCTCGTCGAAATATTCGATTTAAGTACCTAATTGACCCAATTCCGATACCTAAACGAGAAACCAGACTGTCTGTATTTTTAGCTACATTAGAGACTCAGAAGATTTCACCGATTGTTAACAAAAGGAACAAACCGCTAGACGGCTAGGGTTTTTGTATTATTTAGAAGTATATAAATTAGTACATCATATGCTCTTATTTATAATAAAAGAAAGCTAACGGGCTTGGGCTTTATATGGGCTTTATATTCTTAACACCCTCCCTCAAACTTACAATGCAACAGTAATAAGCATTGAGAGTTTGTCACAAAGAAAACGAAACCGCGATATGGACTGAGCCTTTGTGAAAATATCAGCAATCTGCAAAGCTGATGGAACATACGGAAGCGGGATGGTGCCGATCTGAAGATTATGTCGAGTGAAATGACAATCTATTTCAATGTGCTTCGTCCTCTCATGAAAAACTGAATTCATTGCTATCTGCATGGCACTTTTGTTATCACAATGTAGGGAAGTTGGTTTAGTAACATTAACCCTTATATTTGCAAGAAGTCATCGTAACCAAACAATCTCACATATGGTGACAGCCATAGCACGATACTCAGCTTTAGTAGACGATCTAGAGACAACATCTTGTTTCTTGCTTTTCCATGATATTAATGAATCTCCAAGGAAAATACATAAACCAGTAGTAGATTTTCGGTCATGAGGATCACTATCCCAATCAGCATCGCTATAGGCACGCAATTCAAGTGAAGAGGTCGAGGGAAATAAAAGGCTCTGGAACTGAGTGCCACGAAGATATCTCAATATTCGAAGATATCTCAACTTAAAGCCAAACTTGACAAACTAGTATGCGATGTCATGGCGTCCAATGACGAAGCACGCATAGAGCACGTTTATAAACAATGGTTTGCCATCGTCCATCCCGAAACAACTAACATTTTGGAGCCATTGGTTAAGCAAAAAGCGTGCGGTCGTCCACCTAACAAACGTAAGTTATCTATTGCCGCTGATGATACATCCACTAAACACGAAAAAAGTGGGCACGAGTATGTGCTTCAATCAGAAAAATGCTAGTACGCCATCCTTACTTTGAGACTTCAAACTTCCAACCGCAACCTCAAGTAAAGGGAAAAAAAGAAGGGGCCTAAACGTGGTTTGGAAATCACCCACGCTCGTACGAAAGGTAGCGCTATTCCAACGCAAGCAAGTGGGACAATGTTTAGTAGTGGAGCGGTGGGTTGTAGGTCAAGCTCTACGATGCCGGTGAAGGAAAGTTTGTAGACCCCAAAGGATACATGAACCAATTCCCCATCTATTTTAGGCCTTTCGTAGAGTCCATTAGCGATGTTAAATCCGATGGCCATTGCGGGTACCGCTCGATAGCGTACGCCTTGAACGAGCAACAAGATGGGTGTAGGTTAATAATGGATGCCCTTTACAATGAGCTGATGGATTATGCATCCGTCTACGTTAAGATTTTTAGTAGCATGGAGGATTTGATTGATGTTGCGGAGCGTGTGAAATGTTCTAGCGATGTGGGAACTAAGGACCATTGGATGTCCATGCCCGAGATGGGAGTGGCAATTGCATCTGTGTTTAACTGCATACTCCATTTTGTTGGGCTATTCCGAAATATGGATGTCGGCTTCACTTTTCTTCCGCTAAGAGGTGCACCTCCTCAGATGCCAAACTGGTTAGAAATCGGATTGGGTTGGGTCAACTCCAACCATTTCGTAAACGTAAGTATTCATACAAGGGGTATGTTAATGGTAATTTTAATATCAAGAAATTTATTTTATCGTGTTTTCGTTTTGTAGCTTGGGATTAAGGCGGAGGCCCCATGTGCTAGGATACATCCTTGTTGCTTAAAGTTGCGTTCACCATAAGCAGAAGGTTGGGCATTGCCGATTGCATCTTGTTGCAAGAAATACGAAGAGCTTAAAAATAATTACCCCGAAGTAACTGATTTATCCGCTTTTGCTTGATGACTAGACGATTGTAATGAATGTAAACCCTGGATGGTTTTTTATGTTTTTTTGGTTTTTATGTTTGGATGTTTTTTATGTTTAAAACAATAACACTTAAGGTTCTTAATATCCCGATTGCATTAAAACATTACACTTTAATCAAAACCATTGCATAATTAGAAATACATAAGCACATAACATAAACCAAATGATAGATAAGCTAACCTTGAGTTAGCATTGCACATTTAGTTTTACGGAGTCGAATAGTTCATTCCGAATTCCTCTTCATCACTACTTCCTTCGAGAGTTGAGTACGTTTCAACGGCGCTGGCTATTGCGTCGGCTATTTCTTGCTCCATCCGCTGTATCGCATGTGACACTATCTCCTGCGTAATTGTACTTTGCAATCCCATGTTGAATACCTTTCGGACTTTGGTTCGGATTTCCCAAGGAAGTGACTCGATATGTATAGTCGCTGTTTTAAGATAAGCTAACCTATCGGCGACTTCTTCGCGTGCACGTGGTCGGGGCATTAAACATCCGGGACACGATGCCTCCCTACCGTGGTTGAAGAACATTCTGCACAGAACCGCATCGACGAAACCAGGAATCTCCTCTTGCATCGTACATTTGACGAAGTCGAATGCGCTTAGGAGGCTTGCATCTTCGTACACATTCCAGCCAGAATCACCCATTGTTATAACTTAAGTGTTTAGTTTCATAGTCGGATTACAGTATCTATAGAGTACATGTATGTGGTTCAATCATAAAAATAATGAGCGGGAAAATGGAGTTATTTTCCCCGCTTATTATTTGTTTATTGGCGGGAGTCTCATTAGGTTGGTGTTCGAATTTGGCGGGACGTCGAATTTGGCGGGAAATTGAATTTGGCGGGACTTATTTTGGTGGGAGTTATTGTGCCAAAGTATTTGGTGGGAGTTTAATTTCTATAAAATAAATGTCCTACCCACACATTTAAGGGTAAACAACAAGAGAAACCCTAAAATAATGTGTCTCTGGAACGATTTAGAAGATCAATATCTAATTAAAGCATCAATCGAACTTGGTAACACTCACATGGAAGAGGGGCGTAAAGCGTACTGGGAGGAATTTCTATGCCAAATGTACTTATTATACGGAAGGGATGGTGTCCAACCGCCAAAAATTTCAAGGCGTGTTGATGAGGTGAAGGCTAGGTGGTCAGTCATACTCACACACCGCCTTCATCCGGTTTCTGGCCTCACCGAATTAGAACGTCGTGTTGTGAGTAACTTGTTAAAATGTCAAGACACGGATTCGATAACGGAGGATCAACTGGATAGGGTTCGTTCTGACATTATCGACATCCGCTTACAGGAAATGAGTGATTAACTAGATAGTGCATGTTTGTATCAGTTCCTTCAACTCAAGCATTTCCTCCTTCAACTTGTTGATCACACCGGTAGCTTCTCCGGTTGCCGATTGGAGTTCAGATTCTTTCGTCTTAATATATTTAATTTTATTTTCTAAGCAATCAGAGAAGTTTCCAGCTTCTTAATCTGTGATTCCATGTCCCGTTTATGTTCATATTCCAACTTCCTATTCAAATTTTCCACGTGATTACTCAAGTTAAGTTTTTCTTCAGCCACATGTTTAGCTTGTTCTGTCTTTTTCTTTCTTGCCTACTTCATGTTCAAAGTTATGTAGTTCTGGCATGACATCATCTCGGCTCATCTTTTCAGTTTCTTTTGTCATATCATTCTCAATATTATACAGTTGCCATAAGAAGTGTTCTTTCTTTAATCCTTTCAGTTGTTTCTGCAATCGAAAATGCTTCTCTCCTTCCTTCTGCTGCTCTTTCTTCTCTACTTGCCTGTCTGGCAGTATGTCAAGGCAGGTCTCGTGGTTGATTGGTGACCATTTTAGGAGCTGATCGAGAAGCCAATTTCTTAGAGTTGGATTGTTGTACCAAACCTCCAAATAAAAAAATTCATCGATGATTTTGCAGCCTTGATAAGTAAAGCTAAAGCCTTCCTGTCTGAATCTGGAAGTCCGGTCAACTTCGGCAAGACCATCATTTTTTCAGAGTTTTTAAGACTATGGTGCTGGTGTAGATGCTACTTGGAAAACTCTGATCACTATCGTGGGCATCCACTATTTGTTGATCTGTCGCATAAACCCACTTCGTTGCTACATTAACAAATACTCGGTCTGTGTATATGATCCAATTCGGAGTAATGAAAACATTAGGATTGGAAAAAATATTAACAATAGAAGGACAATATGGTTCCTGAATATGATCATATTCTTACGTCATTTGGGAGATCTTAGCCCAAAAAATCCTCATCCCCCTACGTCGTCATCCTGGATTCAATGGTACGAGACAGCAAGCTCCTGGGCCCCCTCTGATAAGGGCCGTCGACTTCACTGGAATTCTGATTTCTGCGCCACTGTCTACTACATCTGGAAAGAAAGGAACAACAGAATCTATAATGACAAGCAATCTCGCTTCACAAACACCTTGCATCTGGTTCTTTTCGACCTACGCTACAGATTTAAAGGATCGAAATACCCTTTCAATGGCTAAACTTCTCTGTGTAACCGTAGCTTCTTTCAGTTTTTGCACCCCTTGGGGATCTTGAAATCTTGAAAGACCCCACCCCATAAACTTTTGTAACCTTTTTTAATTTAATTTAATTTAATTGCTTTTTATATAAAAAAAATATGGTTCATGAATCATTCTTTGGGGTTTTAAATAGAAGAAAAATATCACTGGACACATGTGGAAATGCTTTATAGACAGCGTGGTTGGTGTAAACGACAGTCGTTGCTGCCACATTCCATGCTTTATCCCTTAGTAAATAGATCAACTCTAGCATTGCAAGAATAGAGTGAGTACCATACATTTGAACAGAAACCTTGTTAGGAACATCACACCATTGTAGGGCCTTTCTCCTAAGTTCTTATTTTCTATTGTTGAACTATACCAACAATCATTTAAAGACAACGAATATTTTGAATACACATCGTGCCAGATGTCAGTGAATATCAATTCTTTCGCACAAGGTTTTATAACAACACCATTAACTGATATACCTAATGAAAGAGTCCCACAAGCAGCGCATCTCGTGATAATGTTTCTCATTGTAGCCAAATCAACCTTGAACCCTTTCTCTATCATTTTACTCAGCCACCTACTTGCTCCCGCAATCTTATTTTTTCTACAATAACCAACAACCATAACATTAAAAGAAATCTGATTACATACTGGATAAGTTGTTCCCTCAAATACGAAACACGCATTGAACTCAGGGTCTGGTTAGATTTCTGCTTCTGTCTGTTTCCTGGTTTGAAACCTTCCAGTCTCTCTCAGACATTTCATAGAGCAATTTTTATGCATCGCTGAATTCATCACTACGCAGATGAACTATTCATACTTTGTTGTCAAATCGAGTAAGCACAATTTCTTTCTTCTACAACCCTTAAACATTTGATTGTAATCGCATCCATCACCTGTAATTTTCCCCTGAATAATGCATTTTTAGTAGGAAAAATATACTTGTCACTATCCTGAAAGGTAATATTATCTTCGCTAGGGCTAGAGAACATGTATCCTGAAGCACCAATTCTCATATTTGTTTTCTTTCTCTCTCGTCCATCTTCGGACTCTAATATTCTTTCTTGTTTCGTTTTTTCTTTTGAAAGTTTGTTTGCGACTATTCCATATTTCATTGTCTTTAGTAGCACTTTCAGTTATAGCTTCAGTATCGTTGGGGTGGCGACAAAGGAGGGAGTGAAAGATCTCCAAATTTATCTACTCTTGGATGAAAAATTCAATCTTGAAATTCTCGTTTATTTTTTTTACCGAAAGTTTAGTTTTGAATTTTTCATATTTTTTGAAGCTTTTAATTCTTTAATATCAAGGTTTTTTTCCTCGACCTCATCATTATACTTATTGTAGATCGAGTTGTCAAATTTGGGTTCAGATACAATTCTAGTATGAAAACTAATATCAGTGGCTGGTGCAATATGAGCATGAAACTCTTGAACTAGTGGTGGTTTTGGAGACACTACTCTAGATGTCACTAATATAGACTTGCAACCATCTTTCATGAAACTGTATCGATTCGTTCTACCATCATAAGTAGAATTCATCTTAAATCGTCATGGACGTCCTAAAACTAGATGGCAAGCGTCCATAGGAATTACGTCACACCATGTTGTATCTTTGTAATTACCAACCGAAAATGCAATTAAACTGCGTTTAGAAACTATTACCTCAATATCTTTTATGAGTCCTGACAGTATGTACTGGCATGGAAGAGCTTCGGTCTTCAAGACTAGTTACTGAACAGCCTCCTCTGAAATTAGGTTCTCATAACTTTCCGAATCGATTACGAATTTTCAAATTCTTCCTCCAATTGTATAGGTAGATTGGAAGATGTCGATGACGTTCTCTATTCTGGTCCTCAGATCAAGAGGTATATGGAACATGATTCATGTATCTGCATAGTAAAAATTACTGTCTCTAATACCAACTGATAGTATGGTGGAAGATTAGAAGAAAGAAACAGTAGATTTGAAACCCTAACGCTAGGTTAAAGAGTAAAAGAGTAAAAGAGTAAAAGAAACTAAAAGACTGAGAGAAAAATCTCATTTTTTATTCATCAATGTCTAACGGCAAAATATGGTATATGATGCTTTATATAGCACTACACAAAACCGTAATTCCAAATAAAGAAAATTACATAAATGTCTAAAATAAATAAAATAAATAACAATAACGTCTAAATATAAAAACTGGTTTTTGAGAGATTTAAAGGTCGAATTTGAATATCAAACTTTGTGACATAGTCACATTTTTGAAACATTTTTGAAATTTGATTGTCTCGTCGAAATATTCGATTTAAATACCTGATTGATCCAATTTTGATACCTAAATGAAAAATCAGTCATTCTGTATTTTTAGCTATATTAGAGACCCACGTTCGAATCTAATAAAAGAAAAGACTTCACTGATTAGCTCGTCCGACATAGAAGAAAATCCTACATATAAAGCAACGTTCGGAGATGGACTATATCCTTTTTAGGGATGTAATCGTGGATCATACGTTTTCGGTCCTGATATATTAGGCATCTACTATGTAATATCCTTCGGTATTGAAATTGAAATTTTTTATAAAAAATTGTGTATGCATCCCTCGTGTATGGACTCGCCGAGGACGGCTATTTTTTGGGTTTCTATTTGCATTAGACATATTTATTTTTATACATTATTCTTATAGTTTGTTTATTTGATTTTTCATAGTTTTTTTCAAGTGGTTTTGTTGAGGTTAGTAATGGAGTAGGCACACATACTCATTACATATGTGATACTTGCTATTTATCTTGTAGTAGTTGTGTGTCGGAGATATATATATATATATATATATATATATATATATATATATATATATATATATATATATATACCTGTTTGTTGTTTAAAACAAGTCTTGTAGTTTAAAGTTATTAATGGCTTTGGGTCACATCCATTGCATAAGCGATATTGGCTATTGAAGGATACTCAATCATGTGAGTCACGCAACATGTTATGTTCTCGGGTATAATAGCCAAAATGTATGGTTGATACTCGGGCATGTGAGCCCATAAAGCATGTGGGGTGCTTATCATGTTAGCTACTATGCACGATGGATACTGGACACTTTCGTCGCATGGCATCTTCGTATCATAAGTCAGTCGTCAAATAGACTGTCAGGATGCTTAAGTCATCTAACACAAGTTGATGTTATATCTATGAAATTGGTGTCCAATTACCATGTTATAACATATATATTAGGAACGAGCGTAATAATATTTTATCAAAATTATTAACTATAAGGTGCCTTTTGATAATCTATTTGGGCTACCAACGTAAAAAAGAAAAAGCGCACCAATTGCACAAACATGTAATGAGGCGTATAATTTGTAAAAATTGTAAAATCGTATTGTAAATAACATTAAAAATATTATACTACAAAGCATATAACCTTAGTTGCAAGTGTTCTACATTTAACAGGTGGGAGAGAGGATATCCCTCTATATTGACCAGCTTATAGGTATGATAGTTAGGGTCATTTCTAGTTTGATATAGCTTGTCAAAGGCTTCATCTTTCGTGTGAGAGAAAACCATTTGGCAAACTCGGTATCTTTTTTTAAATTCATAAAATCGTATTTTAGAGTTTTACATGTTGTGTTGTAGTGTTCAATAGTTTTCCATTTTGGAGGTGTGTTTTGATTCGTTTTTCCTCGAAAATGTCTAGCTCGACGTTTCAGTTGTCCATTTTAGTTTGTTCTTCATAATTGATCTTATGGAAATAGGGTAGAACGGTTTTTTGGTACTATAAGCGTTTATCCATATAGTAGGGCGAATGGAGTCTCTCTTGTTATGTTTCTCGGGATGGTGTGATATTACCATAATATTTTTTGAAGGAATTTAGTTCAATTCCCTATGAAACCTTTTAGGATGTAGCGTAGATTAGTTAAAAAAATATGCTTGTTACCTCTATCTTTTTGTTTTTAAGGGGTAAGGAGTATATAATTATGTTGGATGTCTAAGGTGATGCAAAACTATGTTAATTCTTCATTCTCAAATTACGACCCGTAGTTGGAGGTTAGGACCCTGGGGAACTCGTATTTGCTGCAAATGTTAGTTTTAAGAAATTGTATCATATTTTGGGCTTAGATTTTTACAAATGGCTCGGCTTCCACCCATTTTGAAAGTAGTTGAATACGACTAAGAGGAACAGTCGTCCCTTCTAGTATCACCCTTTAACTCTTCCGTTTCGAATTTTATTAAACATATCATTAAAAGGATTGGTTCATCACCTTTGTTTTATTATTTATAAGTAATAAAATAATCCTGGATCTATCATATTTTCATGATTAGGTGAGAAAATTCTTGATGGATCAAAAGTTGCAACCGTTGGAGTATAACATGTCACCTGGCCTTTCGACGGACCTATTTCTACTCATGAGCGAGTCATCACCATTGGTTAGCTCATGTTTTCAATTCTTTTGAAATTTGAAATTCGATACTTTCCATAGACGACGCCAATTTTGATAAGAGAATGTCTCGTCAATCTTAGATATCAATGATTTAGTTGGTAAATAACTCAAGTATGGAAAGAAGGAAATATATTTTTCATATAATGTCTGAGTTAAAAAATCATCATTAAAATGATGGGTAAATTTTCATATTCATATTAAATTTAAACCTAAAACTAGGTATGTATATCATGTGTCAAATAAGACATGTTTCATCCATTATTTTGTTATACGTGATAATTATTAATTTAATCTACTTAAGTTTTAGGCAATCTTGTAATTATGGTATAAACCTAATTTACTAGAATTTTAAGGTATGTCTAGTACTTCTCTTGATCTCATCATACTCTCTTTATCTCGTGTATCATATGATGCTCAGCTCTTAATAAATATTCCGAAAAGTAAGCTTTTTTATCTCATCATATTTCTCTGGTCTCATCTATCAACTGTTACGCATCTCGTCAAACACACTTCAGAATATGCCTCTTCATGTAGATGCATCAATATCATCACATCCTCTTCAAAATGTACATTTTCATGCATGATACATGTCTAATAACATTTAGTTGATGTTATAAGCAATATTACATCATACTCTTATTATGAACCTTACCTTCCTAATAAAGTATAGAGCCTTTAGCGGGATATGCCTTTATGAAGAGTATTATTAGTTGGCACTGGCTATGGATGTAAAATATTTAGTTCAAAATAGTTATTTGTATCAAAAATTGTTGATCCAAGAAACTTACCTGGTGGATACTGCTACTCTTTGCCCATTTAACATGTGGGGAATTCATTTGGTGGATCATCTACTAATGAATACACGAAATGACATTATTTTAATATTTGGTGTAGGATATGACATTATTTTAATAGTTGGTGTGTATTAATTTACTAAACTGGTAAAAATGAAACTATTGGCAAGGGTCCGTTCTCATAAAGTTTTTAATTTTCTTCAAACAAGTATTTTGAACCGATATGAAATAGCGATTAATAATCATGACCGACAATGGACTCTGATTCCATAATGACATGGTTATAACGTTTTTTAGTAAGTATAGTATAAAACAACATTTCTTTACTTTATATTACCCAAAATCAAATGGTCATTTAGACATTACAACCCGCACCATTATGAGTGGCATTAAATGAAAATTGTAGGTCGTTAACGAAAAGTGGAAAGATTTCATACATAAGATATTATGGGTATGCCGACCTACGCCTACAAGTATCTACCAATGAAAAACATAATCCCTAGTTTAAGGGATAAATATTGTTTTCTTAGTCGACGTATTTAATCTTAAAAGCATAATGACAATAAAAACTAAATAAATATTGATTTGATAGAATAATGTTTTGAGAAAACTCATGTACAAACAGATTATTAGCAAGGATTAAAGAAGAGTCGGTTAATTTTAAACTCAAAATCAGAAGCTTCAAAGGAGAGGACCTCATCTTAATAAAATTATTCCAAGGTACAACGAGATAAGAATGCGTAAAATTTGGCTTTGAATTGGAAGGGATCGTATCATATTGTAGTAAATGCGCATCATGAAATTTCTCGGTTGTGGATATAAATGATAATAGTTTGAAGAATTTGTAACTATATAACATTAAAATTCTTATAAATTTTCTTTGGAATTTGGAATGTTTATTATATTTAAAGCATACCATTTAATTTTAATAATTGTGCATTTTTTATCGGATGCTAAGCACCATACAAAATCGGATGTTTTGCTATATTAAAAAATAGTATACTAAATTATTGGTAAACTGTCGGTACTCAAAATTATTGATATTTAATAAAAATAATTATTCAATATTTTTGGTATTCTAACCATACGAAAACCACCCTATTGACCGATGGTTAGAAACTTTTGAAACTTGAAAACTCAAATTTGTTTTTTTTACTCTCGTAGAATTTGTTGGTTTATTTTTTTTTATAGTATTAGTTCGTAATCTGGGGCTTTGAATCTTAAAAAAATAAGACATCTAATCATCTTGAATCATCGGTTGATGATATTACATAGACTTGTATATATACCACTATTAATGTTAAATGTATTTCAAAAGTAGTTGTATAGTTAGGTTGTGTATAATCTAGGATTTTTATTAGTGGGTGATGAGTATGTGTTATACACCGACCATATTATAGGTAAATTTTGAACCTCAAATTTGTATTAGTAGGTGATGAATATGTGTTGTACACTAACCATATTATTTTTAACGTCTAGTAAATAGATGAAAAAGAAAATCAAGGTCAAGACCCTTAACCCCATGACATGGTTGAATTCTTGAGGTGTTGTATAATCTTGATGAGAGAGGGAGATATAATGAGAGAAGTATTTAATCCATCTATTAGAGGTAAATTTTAAACCTCAAACTTTTATTAGTGGGTGATGAATATGTGAAAAACTGATAGGTTTAACATCTAGTATATATGTAAACTCTATTAGAGGTGAATATTGTAAATTGACCATATTATAGGTAAATTCTGATATGTTTAACTTCTAGCATATAAGTAAAAACTCCAACCAAGGTCAAAACGCTTAACCCCTTAACATGGTCGAATTCTGGAGGCGTTGTATAATCTTGATGAGAGAGGAATATATAAAGAGAAGTCTTTAATACATCTATTACTACTAATTTAAAGGGTATGGCTATATATACCCGATTCTGGTTTAAGTGTACCCAAAAATCTCATTTGACTTTACTTTGACTTTTTTATGACCAAATTACCCTCGTTGTTCCAATTAATCACGTGATTGCCATTAAGTAAAAAAAACTACTAAGTGTATCCTAAGTATACCCAATTCACCAAATAACCTATTTCGTTATCTATACCCAAACAAACATCCTTCTTTAGTGAATTTATCATCCAAATAGTCTAGTTTTCTGAAAATCTTAAAAATCAAGTTCAAACTTCAAAATACAATCAAGTACATTCAACCTCATTCTAAAGAAAAACACAAAATCGATCATGACTCACCCGGAACTAGGGATTAGCATGGAGGAGTTGATGTCGTCGGAGAAAAGAGATGATTAAATATCGTCCGAAAAGGTACCCCAGTCGCTGGAGAATAAGCTGCCTTCGCTGGAAAATGTGAGATTTCGGCCCGTTTCGCCACGCACCATCGGTTTCGGGCCTTGGAACCGGTGGTGCGTAGGTCATGCACGGCCGGTTCTGGGCCGTATAATCGACCGTGCATGACCTACGCACCACCGGTTCCAAGGCCACAGAACCGATGGTACACTGGTTTGTGTACGGCCGGTTCTAGGGCCCGGAACCGGTGGTGTGTGCAAATTTTCCAAAAAAAAAGGTTTTTTACCCCTTTTTAATTAGACATGATTGCGAGTTGTGTTTTGTTATTATATAACAGGGGACGGATTTCGCCCATGGGTTTGAGGAAGATTTCGCTATTGACTATTGTCATTTGTCCTTCACCACCGAGTTCTATACACAAGAAGTGTTGATTAAGTGGGTGACGAAGACAGGAAAACGCAATGGTTTGGTTATCAACCTAAGTCGGCGCGATAAAGTACATAGTAGAAAAAGTCATAGGATGTTTTTCCAGTGTGAGAGGTCGGGAAAGTATACTCCAAGAGTAGTTGAGAAAGACCGTAAACGGAAGTCTACATGAACCAAAAAGATTGGCTGCCCATTTGAGCTTCTCGGGTTAATGGTGGAACCAGATCAATGGAAGTTAGAAGTAAAATGTGGTATTCACAACCACAAGAGTTCAAAACAGTTAGACGGTCATTCTTTTGCTGGCCGTTTGAACAATGAAGATATTAAATATGTTTAGCGAGCGACCGATATTGGAACTAACCCTAGAGATATACTGAATGGTGTTAAGAAGCTAAATGAAGATAATGTTTCTTGTATGCGCACCATCTACAATGCACGACAGAAAAGCAGGGTTTTGAAGAAGGCGGGTAGGTCACAACTCTAGTTCTTGTTGGGAGCACTTAAGTCACATAACTATTATGAATGGCATAAATCTGGTAAAGACGATGGACAAGTCATTACATATATATTTTTTGCCCATCCAGTTAGTGTTGACCTTTTGTGGAAATTTCCAAGAGTGTGGATCATGGATAGTACGTATAAAGTCATACGATATGGTATGCCATTGTTTGAGATAGTGGGTGTGACGTGTACCGGTTTGACGTACTGTGCGGCTTTTGCTTTCATGTCTGGTGAGAAGTTAAACAACTTCAAATGGGTGTTAGAGTGTTTAAAGTCGTTGATTTTCGTTCATGGAATTGAAGAACCGCGTGTCATTCTGACCGACATAGATTTAGCGTTGATGAACGCCATAGAAATGGTATTCCCAGAGACAACGCATATGTTATGCCGCTGGCACATAGCCCAAAACGTTTAGGGGCAAAAAAGGAAATATTTCCCCAAGAAAAGTGATCATGTGAAGTTTGTTTCTCTTTGGAAGAAGATTATGTATGCAGCATCAGAGATTGAATTTGATCACGCCTGACGGGACATGTTATTGGAGTATAAAGACTATCCTCTTGTAATTGAATACACTGAAAAATCGTGGCTCGGTAAATACACGGACAAATTGGTTGTTTGGAAGACGAACAATAACTTACATTTGGGACATTGCATGACTAACCGCGTCGAGAGTGCTCATTCTAACCTAAAGCGTTACCTACGTACAAGAAAATTAAACTTTGAGTTATTTTGGGGGAGGGTTCATTCACTAGTTGAAATCCAACATGCTGCCATTACGTCGTCGTTTGAGAAGAGTCGTTACATGGCGCTGCATAAGTTCGCCGAAAAACTATTTGACGAAATTCGAGGCAGGATTTCCCACATGGTGTTAGAACTATTTTTCGACGAATTAGAGAAGGCCGAAGATAGCAAGATGATCGCTATCGAAGATGGATCGGATGTTAAACACAATGACATTTGCATATGCGCGATAAAATCTACCCATGGTATACCTTGCTACCACCAGATCCGCAAGTGGCGTAAAAACGAAAAATTTACATCATTAGAATCGTTTCACAGCCACTGGACAAGCTTAGAAATAATGTCTCGTACATACTGTAAGACGATGAAGATTCTCAAAGATGATCTGGAAAAGCTAGTAGTCGATGTTATGGAGACAAAAGATGAAATCCATATAAAACACATTTACAAGAAATGGTTTGAAATTGTTTATCCTGAAACATCCTCCTTGCTTGAGCCATTAGAGAAGCAGAAACACCGAGGCCGTCCGCAGGTTAAACGAAAACTTATTGTCGATACATCATCCACTAAACGAGACAAATGCCAGTGGGAACATGTGGATAATGCTGATAAGGCCAATCTTGAATCAGTGATGAACTCTTTAAAAGTACCAAAAGTTAAATAGGGTAAAGCGGTTGCTAGTGCAAATACGATTCGGGCAGATAGGCCTAAAGTACATTGTACTCGTAGTTCTTCTATTACTTCGCTTGCTAGAAACATCGTACAATCATCTATTGGTGGATTCAAAGAACTTATATACGATCCGAAAGGGTTTTTGCGTTGTTTTCTGACTCACTTCAATCCTTTTATATCAGGCATAAATGATGTTAGGGAATATGGTCACTGTGGATATAGAGCAGTTTCGTTTGGCTTGTACGGTCATGAAGAAGGTTGGCAAGGTGTTCGGAAGGCAATCTACGATGAACTCATGGACAACTATGACACATACAACAAGATATATAACGGTAAAGAAGAGTACCTGAAGGTTACCGAAAGTATAAAGTACTACGACACTCCAGCATCCCCCAAATATTGGATGACAATGCCAGAAATGGGCATTACGATTGCAACCAAGTTTGAATGCATTGTTGATTTTGTATCACTCGTGGGGACTCACAACTACTGTCAAACATTTCTACCTTTGTGCGGTAAATCACCCATTATGGCCAAAAGACGTGAAATTGGGTTTGGATTCGTTGATACTAATCACTTCGTCAATGTAAGTCATTTGATTTATAGTTTTGTTATTAATTACAATTGTATTACTCAATATATAGCTTTAATTCTAGTCTTATTTAACAGCTATCAATCAAGCCCTTATGCCCTTTCGCACGTATACATCCCACGTGGTAAAAGTTGAAGAGTAAAGATGCTACAACTTGGGAGCTACCAATAGTTGGTCGCTGCCAAACCTATACGGAGCTCGAAGGGAGGAAACCAGTGTGTTTATCCCCAGAAGTAAGTGATCTTGATGAATTTGTTTAGTCGGTTTATGTCATTTGGTCGGTTTTATGTTGTTTAGCACTTTTTTTACTTTTTCATAACGTTTTGTACTTCATATGTTAGTGGTTTGTGTTTATGGTACTTTGTTTTAATATTGATGGTAAATCATGAAATTTTCCAACTTATACCAATAAGCAACTCATCATTTCATAACTTAAAATTTAACATTACAAATAAGCAATAATAACCTGACAAAACAAGAGTACATAACTTAAAATTAAACATTACAAATAAACAACAATAACATCACAAAACAGGGGTACCTAACTTGAGATTAAACAGATTATTAGTCAAAATCGTATCCTCTATTGTCGCTGAGGATACGTATTGTTTCCTCCTTAATGGCGATATGAGAATGAACATATTCTACCATTTCTAAAGACAAATAGTCCGTGATCATTAAACCAAATGAGTCGAATGCCTCATTCCTAACTTCGGGTGGCTCGTTGAACACCAAAAACATTGGTCCACTAGCTATACACCTGTACCTAGTGGCTACGTCCTCATGAGTATGAGATTGAGGCATTTGTATAGACATAGACATCTCGCCGTACGTGAAATACATCATACACAAAACATCATCGAAAAACTCATCAGTATCATCGTCCTGCCTTTTAAACTTCAAGTGTTTTGCATCCCTGAGTAGATGAGCATCGTCAAACACACCTCACCTCATAAAAAAACTAATGAGTTAGGTTGGAAGAAGAGGTTTGTGTGTTTGGTGTATCAAACTTAGACCTGCTTATATAGAAAAGTAAAATATTATTTTAGCGGGAATTAGAGAGCGCAAAAAAAACTAAGCGGGAATAACAAGGCAGGAAAATTTTCATGAAAAAAATTGTGCACTATAGGTACAGCCTACTGCGTAGCTATGGTGCGCAGTTGGGCGTACCGATGGTGCCAAGTCTATGGCACTTGGCACCATCGGTACACCACCCTGCGTACCTATAGTGCATTCATGGTGCACCATACACAGGGTGAGGCACTATCGGTGCGCCTCACTGCGTACCAATGGTGCCAAGCACCGGCCGGTACATGGACTGTCGGTCGGTGCATTGTACCATCGGTAAAGAGGGCATGTACCATCGGTACATGCCTCATTTACCGATGGTACCATGCACCGCACACACAACTTTATATATCCACTATTATAAATTCTATAAACTTTATCCTGTTACATTTATTTAATACTATTTTAATAATACAAATTTATATTATTTTAGTATAAACTAATATATTTATTTAAAAATCATATAAATTTATATTAATATAAATAAATATATTGATTTAAAAAATATTATAAATTCATCTAGATATAAAACATAATATAAATAAATATATTGATTTAAAAAGTCCTATCATATTTATTTAATACTCCTTTTTATAATAAAAATCTATATTATTTTAGTATAAACTAATATATTTATTTAAAAAATCATATAAATTTATATTAATATTGATATGGAAGTATGGTTTTAAGGATTAATTTGTAAATAATGTAAATTAGGGACTTAATTATAATTAATGTAAGTTTTGTCCTTAATTTTTGATTGGTGTAAGTTTTAGAAGATATTTGTGACTTTTGTATAATTTCTAAGGACTAAACGGTAATTAGTCCACTTTTGTAACAGATTCAGTTTGAGACTAAGTCTTGGCTCCTCTATATAAAAGACCAGACTACTCTAATAAAGGGGTTGAACATTTTTACTTTGAAACTCACTGGTACTTGTGTTTTCTCTCTCTAAAAACTCTTTAGCCTTTTCTCTCTAGAATTCTTCCTTAGCAATTTACTAAAGCAAAATCAAACATCATCAAATTGGCGACTCCACTGGGGACTGAATAAGAAAAACCAATGGCTTATTCTGTTCGAAAGTGATACTATTCAATGGTATTTTTTTACTAAAATTCATAAGAAGAATCCCGATAACAATCTTACACTCCAATCGGCGATAAAACTGTGAGAGATGATTTGCAAAAGAATGGAATTGATGGGAATAGAACTGGTGGATCGTCTCTGGTCCAAGTTCGATCTGATGTTGAGACAATACTGAATCAACTCCTAGATAAAATTAATGCTTTGAATGAAAAATATGAACGGAGAGAACAAGAGATACTTTCTGCAATAATCAGATCTGAAGTTAGGCAATAAATGGAAAAACCGATGTGAAAGATCATACAGATCGATCTTTTGATGATCTACATGCTAAGTCTGAGCATAAAAAAAACACGCTTTGTGTCTCCTAAATAGCGATATTTATCTCGGAAGGAGAAAAAAAATAAATATAAATTAATAACTTCCAATGATGAGTAGGTAGAAATTTCAGCCTCGAGATTTAAAAGGTATAAAGGTTCTTCGAAAGGGGAATCAGAAAGAGATTATTCGAGGAGGTATAAAAAGGAGAGCAAGTCTACGAATGCCCTTCGATCAACTTGGCAGGAAGGGAATCCTTCGAATCAGTATGCTGAAACTGATAGGAATCTATATGTCACAATGGGAACCGATGATCAATTCGTTTGAGGCGTTGATTGGAGAAATTCTCCATTAACAGATGAAATTCGTTCTATGACACTTCCGAAGCGTTTTGATATTACAAAGTTTGAAAAGTTCGATGGGATGCAGGATCCCGATGATCACATCGAACAATTCAAAAATTATATGATGAACTTCGAGGATGACGACCGGTTTGTGTGTCGTGCATTTTCTCAAACTTTTAAGGGAACAACTCTAAAGTGGTACAACAGGATTCCGATGGGGTCCATATCAAATTTCATAGATTTTTATACTAATTTTCAAAGGCAGTTCGTGGGAAGCAAAGAGATGAGAGCCAATGGTGATGCGATTATTCAGTGCAAGCAGGCACCGGGAGAAAAATTGAAAGACTATACCAAGAGATTTGTGTTGACCAAGGCTAGTTTGGACAAGTGTGAAGAAAATGTGGCGATGGAAGCTTTTTGCCAGGGATTATTGTCAGGGGATCTGGCTAATGAGACGACAAAGAGAAGGGCCTTGACTTTTGGAGCGTTGATGGCTCAAGTCGAGGATCAGATTAAGGTGGAGGAGTTGAGTAGAGTCCAAGGTGGACCAGCTAACACTCTAAAAAATTCGGGACAGGCAGCCAATAATCAGTGGCAGCCCTTGAATGGTAATAACAATAGCAATTGAAATAATCAGCAGTCGAGGCAGAAGAACAACAATTTGCCACCTCATAGTGGTGGTTATTCGAACCACACTTCATCTAACAATTACAACAGGCCTAGGCAAAATACATGGGTCAGGCCAGAGTACTATGTTGATTTGACAGAGATTGTTTCTGTCATTTGGGATAAGACAAAGAATTTTGTGAACTTTAGGAAGCCAGCTCCTATCATCAGACTGAGGGAAGAAATGAATAATAAATTTTGTAGGTATCATGATGATAATGGGCATGATACGAATGATTCTATTGCTCTGAAGAAAGAAATCCAATATTTGATTGAGAATGGAAAGCTCCTGCCTTATGTGAAGTCACATGGGAGTGAATCGAAGAATAATAGCGCATCAACTTCGAAGGTTGCACCGAAAGCTGAGAACTTGATGATTATGGTTTCACAGATTGAGTCATTCGATGTTTCTACTGAATATGTTGAAAAGGATCCAAACAGGTTGTTTCTAATGGCAGTCGATGAGCCTATTGAGGTTGCTTCTGTGGAAAAGGGGCATGTTCGGGAATTGTGCAAGTTTTTTGAATTGTTGGCAATTTTTGGGGGCGGTTCAATGACTGGAAATTCAGACAGTTCGAGGAAAAGGCATGTTGTCAATTTGAGAACTCAAATTGAAGGGAGGATGTCAACACATTTGTATGAAAAGGAATATATTCCCTTCATTTTGTTTGATAAAGATGATTTGAGAGGGACTATAGGACCACATGAGGATGCTGTGGTGATTGGAGCTAAGGTGGCTGGCTTCGAAATTCGACGTGTGCTGATTGACACTGGCAGTTCTGCTAATGTCATTTTTAAGTCCACCTATGATAGGATGATAAACTCACCTCGGATTACTCAATCGGATCGTACAATTATCGGATTCATGGGTGTAACAGCTCGTGTTGTTGGAGAATTTGAGGGTGAAGTTCGTTTGGGAAAAGGTTCATTCAATAAAAAAGGTGCAAGTACTTTTTGTGGTGGTGGACTTTCCCACAAGTTATAATGCTATTTATGGAAGATCGTGTCTTTCAAGAATGTACGTGGTAGTTTCAATAGTTCATCAATGCTTTAAGTACGTGGTTGTAGATAGAGTTGGAGTTGTTCGAGGCGATCAAAAGGTTGCCAGAGAATGATATGCCACTGCGCTTCGGGTCCGAGGATCCAGCAGTGGAGATTTGATGCGAGATTAGAAGTTATAGAGGATACTCTCGGATTTGGAATAAAGGGTTGACGATCCGAGGGAAACCCCGGGGTCTTTAACACTGAGTGAAGAAATAGAGGAGTTAACTTTTTCGGAAGGAAAAGTGCTTTGGATTGGAACTTTATTGACCCTTTTTCTACGTCAACAACTGCTTGATTTTTTATCTCATAATTTGGATGTCTTCGCTTGGAAGAAAGTAGATGTACCAGGAGTACCTATTGAGGTAATTTGGCAAAGCTTGGCCATAAATCTGAAGGTCAAGCCGGTGATTCAAAGAAGGAGAGTGTTTTCCTCGGAAAAAGCAGAAGTAATTGTTGCCGAAGTGGATCGGTTGTCTAAGGTCGGACACATAAGGGAGTCACAGTATCCTTTGTGGACGGCGAATCCGGTGGTGGTTAAAAAGAAGAATGGGAAATGGAGGATGGTGTGGATTTTACAGATTTGACTAGAGCTTGCCCCAAAGATCCATTTTCTGTCCCTCGAATAGATCAGTTGATTTATTCCACTTCATGCAAAAAAAAATTGAATTTTATGAATACTTTCGCAGGGTATAATCAGATCCAAATAGATCCAAAGGATCAAGAGTGCACGGCTTTTATAACTGATAGGGGCTTGCATTGTTATAGAGTGATCCCCTTCGGATTGAAGAATGCTAGAGCCACTTATTAGAGATTAATGAATAAAGCTTTTGATATGCAGATCGGAAAAAATATGGAAGTATATATAGACGATATGGTAGTGAAAATTTCCAAGGACGAAGTGCATCTTGATGATCTAGAGGAAGCTTTTTTTAATCTAAGAGCGATCAGGTTGAAATTAAATCCTGAGAAGTGTACCTTTGGATTTCGATCGGGGAAGTTTTTGGGTTTTGTTATTAGTGAAAAAGGAATAGAAGCCGACCCAGAACAGTTAAAAGCTTTGATAACAATGAATTCACCTCGATCAATCAACGAAGTGCAAATACTGATAGGAAGGTTAGTAGCACTTAATCGATTTATTTCATGATTTTCTGACAAATGCATTCTTTTCTTTCAAGTGTTACGAGGACCTAACAGGTTTGAATGGACGTCGGAATGCGAAGCAGCGTTCACAAACATTAAAAATTTGTTGTCATCACCAAAAATATTAACAAAGCCTCGAAATTGGGAGAAATTATTCTTGTACATCGTCGTATCGGATTTTGCACTCAGCGTAGTGCTGATTAGTGAAGATTCAGGAATTCTGAAGCCTGTGTATTACGTTAGTAAAATTCTGGTGGCAGCAGAAAAGAGATATATGAAGTTGGAGAAACTGGCTTTAGCATTGGTGATTTCTGCTAGGAAGATGCGTCCATATATTCAAGCTCATACTATAAAAGTCCGAACTTCATTCCCCTTAAAAATGTATTAGAACGACCTGATATTTCGGGGAGGATGACCAAATGGTCACTGGAGTTAGGGGACTACGATATTTTATTTACACCTCGAACGGCAATCAAGGCGCAAGCACTAGCTGATTTTTTTGTTGATTTCCACTCAAGTCGATTGGATGAGGAAGAAAGTAAAAAAGCTTTGTCTATAGATTCAAGGTGGATTGTTCGAACGGATGGAGGGTCCAGTATTTCAGGGTGCAGTGCTGGGGTTCAATTGATAGCTCTGACGGAGTAAAAAATGGTACAATCAATTAAATCGGTTTCCATGCTTCAAACAATAAAGCTGAGTACGAAGCTGTTTTGGCAGGTTTGAGATTGGCAAAAATTTGTGGGGCGACTTCAGTACGTCTGGAAAATGATTCTCAGTTATTGGCAAATCAGGTATCTGGATTTTCCGAAGCAAGGAAGGATCGTTTGATTTTATATCTTCGGAAGCTTTGGAATTTAATGCTTTTGTTTGACAATGTGGTTGTGGAATATATCGGGCGAGAAAGTAACATGGTGGCTGATTCTTTAGCAAATGTTACCTACAAGGAAGAATATCCTTGGATTTTGCTACAAGAAAATCCTTCAATTGTTACTCAATCTAGCCAATGTAGAATTATAGAAAAAAAATTTGTCATTGATGAAAGCCGACGTGATTGGCGATCAGATATTCTTAATTTTTTGACCGAAGGATTATTGCCAGATGATTCTTAATTGGCTAAATTGTTAAGGGTTAAAGCCTTCGGATATATAGTTCTGGATGAAATTTTATATAAAAAGACATTCAGTAGACCATTAGTACGATGTTTAGGCAAACAAGAATCACAAGAAGTATTGTCAGAATTGCATGATGGTGAAGGGTCAGCTCATTGTGGGTTTAAGGCTTTATCGCGTAGAGGTTTACTTGCATGGTTTTACTGGCCTGCAATCATGAATGATGTTAAGAATTTAGTCTGAGGTTGTGATACTTGTCAGAGATTTGCTAATGCTAATCAAAGACCATCAGTACCGCTTATGTCTATATCTGAGGCGATACCATTTGATAGATGGGGAATTGATTTGGTGGGACCTTTGCCGATGGCCTCTGGGAGAAGGCATATGATAATTGTGGGGGTGGATTATTTTACGAAGTGGGCAAAAGCAGAACCGCTATCATGCAAAAAATCAAAGGATGTTATCAAATTTATTGTCAATAATATATGTTGTCATTTTGAGGTTCCTCAGAGAATTACAACAGATAATGGCCCTCAATTTAACAATAGGGAATGGATACATTTTATACTTCTAAAGCAATTCAGCAATGTTTTTACGCCCTTTCATCCTCAAGCTAATGGACAAGTGGAAGTGACAAATAGAACGATTGTAGATGGCTTGAAGAAGAATCTATCGGGGGCAACAGGAAAATGGCCAAATTATTTGCAAGAGGTGCTTTGGGCTTATCGAACAACTCCAAGAGAGGCTACAAAAGAGACTCATTTTGCTTTGGCATATGGTATGGATGCAGCTAGTCCTATTGAATATACGATGTCATCTTTTAGAATATCCCAATATTCTGAAAGGTTTAATGACAAGATTCGAAGGGCAAATTTGGATTTGATTGAGGAAAAGAGGGTTCGAGCTCATTTGAATGCAATCCATTATCAAACTCTTATGAGAAGTAGATATAATTCGAAGCTGAAAAGAAGAGAATTTAAAGAAGGTGATAAAGTGTTGCGAAAAGTTTTCCTGTACACAAAGGAAAAGAGCCTCGGAAAAATGGCTCCAAATTGGGAAGGGCCTTATACAATTGTTGAAAGAATTAAGCTGGGGTCTTATCGTCTTTGTGATTTCGAGGGGAGAATGTTACAACATCCATGGAATATTCAGCACTTGAAGTTTTATTGAGGGTAGACATGTTTTTGTACTTTGGAATTTTTGTTTTGAATGGCGCACTCTTTCCTACCCTGTTGTCCCATGAAGGTTTTAACGAGGCGCCATGTACATGTACATATTCAACTTTATCAATAAAGTTCGTTTTTTGGCCAATGGTTGTTTACATTTATATGGACACTATCTTAACAAATCATCAAAGATTGATCACCTTTGAGATTAGTTAAGAATAGAATATTCTGAAGTGTTTATGACACTTTTCGAAGAGATAACCATGATTTATAACTACATTACATTTATTATTTCAAAGTGAATGCTTAAAAGCGCACTATGAATTTTGATGAGCTAATCAAGCTTAACAACATATTCATATATTTTCGAAGAGATACAATTTTTCAAAGAATTATAATATCCATCAATTTTTATTAAGGTATTTGAGGTGGTAAGTTTATGTTATTTTGTTAAAATTTTGTAATCATTTTGTTTATTAAGTATTTAGCATCGAATAATATGTAAGAGAATGGTAACATACAAAAACTCTTTGTCATTTAAATCAAGTTGTTATAGTACAAAAAGAGATATTCAGATTAGACAAAGACAAAAAAAAAAGACTGAAAGGGTAGTTAGTCAGAAGATTTTTCTTCTTTGGATGACTCGTCTTCTGAAGATGATCAGCTTGGAACAGGGTCGAAAGCTTCACTTGGACGTTTTTCTTCAGGAATATTGTTCCAAAAATTTGTAAGATTAATTTTTGGATAAGCAGTATGAAGTTCTCGAAGTAGAAGGATGGTTGCATCTTCTTTTCTGACGTGAATAGTTGTTTGCATATCCTTTGAAAGCTCAGCTTCGGCAGCAGTTACAGCAGCAGCTTTTTCTGCTTCGAAATTCTTCTTCAGTTTCTCTATTTTATCGGTGAACTCTTTGTTTTTTGCTTTACAAAGAGTTAGAGAATTTTGAAGTGTGGCGGAGTTGTATTTTTTGATATTCAATTCAGCGACATGCTCGGTTTTGAGTTTCTTTATTTTTTCTTCATGAGATGTTGTCAGTAGCTCTGTGTCAACCATATGCTTGATTCGAAGATGATCCTTTATACAGAGAGCACATTTTATCAGCTCGGATCTAGTTATCTCATAACCATAAAACTTGTTCGGCTACATTGTTGTGCAAAGTCTCTCTAAATTTCTTTTCAGATTCATAAGATTCCTTATAATAAACCATATATGTGGCCAACTATTTGAGATGGTCTTGAGAAGCTTTGATTTGAGAGGCAAGAGTTTTTGCAGCAGCGTCAAGACCGGAAAATGGTTGAAGAGCGATGGAAATTGCAGGATTTGGAGGAGGACTACGAAATTCCGATGTACTAGGCTTGTGAATCATATCCAGAGATGTGACAGGTTCGTAAGAACGAGTAACTTCTGAAAGAACTTTGTCTGGGGTAGGACTCGCAAAATCAAGCACGTGATTTTGGATGACTTGAATAACAGGGTCTTCTTCGCCAGCAAGTTCTTCTGTGTTCTCGAAATTGATAAACATATTTGGGTTGAAGCTTGTAGGAGCATGATAAACGGTGGGAAAATTGTCATCAATGAGAATCACAGGATTGTCTTTGTTAGAATGTTCTTCGGTCGAAGGGTTTGGGGTGATGTTAGTTTCCAGCAACATTGTCTTCGTTTTCATCAACCAAATTGTACGAATTGATTTTCCTTTGTTTCTTTTTATTTCTAAAGGAAGCAGAATATATTTTCTTTTTTTTATGATGTTTCTTGAACTTTTCCCTCTTTGGTGGGTGAAAGAGCCTGTTCTGCAACTTTGCGTTTTGACGTTTTGGTTTCGAGGGTATGGAAGGGTTAGCACCAGATGTGCTAACTTCCTTTTTACCTTTCTTTTTTGGTGATCTTTTCTTTCTTCTTTTTTCGGCAGATGGCTATCCGATCTGTTGCGAGTAGGAAGAAAGATTTTGCAGTCAGGTTGGGGTATTCGTTGGCACACGAGTTCTGGATCTGGATCGGAAAACAAATCTTGAGGAGGCAACCCACCTTCTTTGATCGGAAACATGTGGCATTGGAGGAAATTGATGGGCTCAAATGCAGTATGAAATGCATTATTCCATTCTTTTTCAGCCCAGGCAGCGAGTTTTTCGAAGATGTCTTTAGCAGCTTCTTGACGTATTGAGTAGCACTTCGAAATTTCTAGTATAAGTTAACAAAATAAAATGTTAAAAATAAAAAAATAAAAAAATTATATTAAAACGTAAAATTTTCGAAGAACTTACGATTGCTTCTCCAAACAAGAGTTAATTTCGAAGGGTTGTCTTCGGAAATTTCCTTGTCATTTTCCCAAGCCCCAGATATGAAAACAAATCTTTGTTTCCAGAATTTATCAGCCTCCAGTAGATCGTCGATGATCTTGAGGTCATCCATCAGTGTAAGGTAATAGAATGAAAGCTTCAGACCTTTTGAAAGCTGAGTCAGTGAGATGAAGTCTTTAATATTGATTGGTATTTTGGATAGACGGGATGCCATGATTATCGACATGAGGGTGAACCATTGATTCGGTGTCACCTGAGTAGGACACAAACTGAGGACTTCGAAGTACTCTACGATCATCGGATCTAGTGGAAATCGAAGACCTCAGTTGATGATTTCTAGGTATACCACTAGTCCATCATCCTTGCAGTCAAGGGGAGTTTCTCTTTCTTTTGGCAGACAAAGGGTTATGTTTTCTCTTATTCCACATTGCTTCTTAAAGGGAGAGGCTTGACTTTCTCTTTAGTATATATATTGAACCTTCTTTGAGGCGATAATATACTTACTTTTGAGGTTTCTAAGGTTCCTCCCAATTTTTGCTCTTTCTTCTTCGGAGATGGAGCAACTGGCAGGTCCTTCTTGAGAGTCAGTCTCAAGGTCAGTTTCCGTAGCCTCCAACTCAGTTTCGTTGGCTTTTGAAGTTTTTTCTCGAGGGTCTTGAGAAGTTGGAATAATTATTTCTGTAAGAGGGTTAGCAGTTCGAGGCGCCTCCTCCATCACTTCTCTTTGAGGAGGATCGTTAGTAGTGGGATTTGGATGAGAGAGAGTTCGAATGATTGCTGATTCATCTCCCATGGCGATGAAGGTCTTTATTGGTTTGGTTAATGAAAATCTTTCTGAGGAAGGGTTATTTGTTTTCAATTTCAGAGAAGAAACTCTGCTTTGAGTTGAGGAAGCTCGAGGTGTTTTAGGACCGTAGATTCTAGATGACGTTTGTTCTTCGATTCTGGGAGAAGGTGAAAGCTTTGGGACTTCGGTAGGATCGAAATTACCGTAATAAAATGTTTCTATTGTAGTTCTGATTGGACCACATCGAATTAACCCTGCTCTTCGGTATTCTTCAGCTCTTTCCGTAATACAAAAATAATCATAAGATCCGAACATTAGGTTACTGTCAATATCTGAGGATTCTGGTGTTTTGGGAAGAATGGCCTTCGACTTTTTAGTTCTTGGTTTCTTTCTCATAAACCAAGTATGGGTTGATCGGAGAAGATGAAGGTTGATCAGAAAATTCGAGTTTTGCGATGATAATTCTTAGAATAGGGGAGGACCAGATGAAGGTAGCCAAAAACTCTAACTCCTCTCTTAAGTGGTTTTTGTGTGAGGAGAGTTGGAATGCGAGATATCTTGTATTTATACTGAAGTAAGTGAAGATGTGTGAAAATGGAGAGACCCATATGGTGATATGTTGAATATGAATCGTTGGGTGGATTAGATGTTCGACATCTGTCAGGCTAGATTACTAGGGTCACGATGAATATAACCGTTACACATGTAACCGTTACATTCGAGGATGGCCTATCTACATAATACTTCGAGGGAAATTTTTATAAAAAGTAATTACATCGCTTCGAAGTGATAAGTGATTACATCGATTTGAAGTGATTACAAATTTATTGGCCCATATTTATCTACAAAGATTATTTACCCTTTGGTTATTATTCGAAGATTATTTTTCTCTTGGTTCGAATATATTTTTAAGCTTTTATATGGTATACATGCTTCGAATAATGGATTAAGCAAATGGGTTCGAATAATTGTTTTTTGATTCATGACAAGTTGAAGATTTGAAGTCAAACGGATTTGAAGACTTTTTAGTTCTCATTCATTTACTAACATGAGAACTAGGGGAGCTTCTGATATAGAAGTAGGATTTTAAGGATCAATTTGTAAATAATGTAAATTCAGGGACTTAATTGTAATTAATGTAAGTTTTGTCATTAATTTGTGACTGGTGTATGTTTTAGAAGATATTTGTGACTTTGTATAATTTATAAGGATTAAACGACAATTAGTCCACTTTTGTAACAGATTCAGTTTGAGACTAAGTCTTGGCTCCTCTATATAAAGGATCATACTACTCTAATAAAATGGTTGAACACTTTTACTTTGAAACTCACTTATACTTGTGTTTTCTCTCTCTAAAAACTCTTTAGCATTTTCTCTCTCTAGATTTCTTCCTTAGTAATTTACTAAAGCAAAATCAAACCTCATCAAATATAAATAAATATATTGATTTAAAAAATATTATAAATTCATCTAAATATAAGACATAATATAAATAAATATATTGATTTAAAAAATATAATAAATTCATATAGATTTAATACTGTTAGTAAGAAAAGCGTAACTACAAAATACAATCTTTTAGAACGATTGTTCTTCTACTATCAATTAGAAAACGCTAACCAGCTTCAAACACTAAGTCTCAATTGGGTTTATGAGCTTTTGAAGTTTGGGTTTATGTATTGTGAATACAAAAAAGCATACAATTCTCAATTGGGTTTATGAGCTTTTGAAGTTTGCTTTGTTTTTACTTGTAACAATGACGAGTGTTATGTGAGTTTTCTCAAATTTAAATTATGTGAATGGGTTGAGAAATAGAATTAGCGATCCATGGTTTAATGATTGTTTGGTGACATTTGTCGAAAAAGAGGTATTTACCACGATCACTGACACAACTATCTTTCAACATTTTCAAACTACGACTAAGAAGAATTACAAATAAAATTAACTTATTTTTATGTTTTTATTTTAGTTTTTTATTTTTAATCACATTTTAGTTCGAAATTTTAATGTAAACCATATTTGTTATAACTATTTTTGTATCTTATTTTAATTTATTTTGATAAATATTTATTATAACTATTTTTGTATTTTATTTTGATTTATATTGATAAATATATATACGTTGATTTGATAATAATTAAAAGGTCTAGGTCACCATTAGCATAAGGCAATCTTATGTTAAACAATGCTCCATTTTGAGGAAGGCAACGGTAATCCTAAATAGAATGACGATGCACATAAAATTTCAATTTATTGGGGCTTATTTGAGTCCCAAACGTGTGTCATTATGGAAGATATTGTGATGCAACTACCGAGGAGGATTTCTACAGGTCCGAGAGAAGACATTCTATTTTTCTCAAAAACAATTAAATTGGGGCGTCTAATTTTCTCTTCATACAAAACTTTTGAAGTTCTTCCCGTATATCCGTATATGTTTTTCCTACTTCATCACCAAACTTTGGACGACTCTGGTTATTTTAATAGGGGCCTCGATCATCTTGAAGATCCCCGTCACCGTCCTTCGAATCCTCTCCAAAGGTCATGAAGTTGCGCTTCTATTACTTTACCTTAAGTGCGTATCATCGGTTGCCTCACAATCTACCTGATTCAGTATATAAGTTGAAACATAGCTTTATTTATGTAAGTAGGAATTCGGAGTCCACTTTTCCTATGGGGAGCGCTCAAGTGGTACAAAGATGGTCAATCGGAAATAATGAAGGAATATAACACTGGTGTAGACTATTTTGTTTAAGTTTATATTTAATGTGTGTATTCTTGGTGTATATCGGATATTGTGCTTTTATTTTCAGGTCAAGTGGAATTAAGTAAGATTTTCTCCGTGGTGTGTCCTTCATGTGACATGCAGCTAAGAAAGATTTCTACAGTTGTGAAGGAGACTTGGAATCGTCAATTTCAATAGTTTTTCACGCCCGGTAATCTCTTATGCTCACGTATTTAAAATGCAGAAGGGATAATAGTTAACAAGGCTAGTGAAGTAAGGATCACAGAAGGTGTGAAGGTAGTGTTATTCCGGTTGGAACAGCTCAACAAAACATGAATCGAGGTTGAGGATGACGAAGGCATATACCTAGTAGCTCTAATAAAAAAGATGTCAGCTACTGCAAACAATCTTTTCCACACGTGGGTGATAGCTCCGTTAAGCAGGATAAAAATGGCCAGAATATTATGAGCAAATAGGGGTGGACGACTGACCATACTCGGTAATAATCAAGTTTATTGAATGCAACGAAAGAGCATGTTGTTGATAAAGACCTAGAGGCTGTAGAGGTTCACTTGGACACAACACCCATACATGCAACCAAAAAGACTAGCCAGCCAAGGTCTTTCATTTGTCACGATGACTTGCAATAAGAAGAAAACATCCAAGTTTCTTCCTCATCACCTTACCTTCATCCCTTCCCATAACATCCACGTTAAGTGCGCATCAGCTTACCTTCATCCTTTCCCAACTTTGCCAAATAAATCTAATGGGTAATCACACGATGTTGACCCAAATTCCATTAAGCGTTGCTACTTAGATAATTGTCCATCCCTCGATCGGTCGCATACATATCTAAAATAAAAAATGAAACTTTCATAGATGTTAACTTATTTTTTTATTTTATTTTTTATTTTATTTTTATTTTAAGCAAAATGGACGAATTTATTACCAATGCGAAAGTTTTACAAGGAAATAGGGCCCAAATATAGACCACACCGAAATAAAAGGGCCCAAGTAAACCTCATAGAAATAAAAGGCCTAACACCAATTCAGAAACTCCAAATCAGGGACCAATCCCTAACAAAACAAACCCTAGATCGACTACAACACCATTCGACTTCACCTTTCTCTCTCAAAACCTCCAGAGCTCAGAAACACCACCACCATCGATAAACAACATCAGAGCTTCCAACCACCAAAGATCTTCTGATACACTCGGTAGACGCCGCCTACAATACCTTTTCTCTTCAGTATTGAGGAGAAAAGTTGGAAATGGGTGAAGTGCACTGAGAATCAGAAGGTCCAAGGTAAACCCTAAATCACCATTCTCTGCAACAAACCCAAAACCACCTTTCTCTGCAACAAACCACCACCCGACTCATTCAAAGCACTTCAAACCACCTTACTCAGAAACCCATGAAAAAACCCTAACCAGGGTCGATATAACCTACACCTAAGCTTTCCAGAGTGATAATGGCTAGCAAAGGTGTAGGAACATCGACATTAGAGAAAGAACAACTCGATTTATCCTTCAAGACCCATTTCACGACCCAATCTGCAGCTGCATTTTGGGTACGAGAAATGTGACGAAGAGACATAGCAGAACAAACCAGCTTTCGGCAAATAGAAGCGATCGAGCATCCATTCGAAATATCGCCAAAGACCCCATTATTAACCAAGGTAAGACAGTCTGATTCCACATCTACTTTATTCCAACCATTTCTTTTACAAAGAAGTAGAGCTTCTAACAAAGCTTTACTTTCTGCTTGCAAGGGACTCAGTTTACCAAACAGAAAACCAGCACCAGCAACAATGGCGCCCTGACTGTCACGAACCACCAGACCACCAGAAGCTTCCCCAACACAGCTCATGGCACCATCAACATTGACTTTTAGCCTTCCATTGCACGGAGGCACCCATTTCAGGTACCTTACTTTCATCCTTCCAATAGAAAGACCACCTAAGTAAGAAACTTCGAGCAATAAGATCAATCTTATCAAACCTGGCCATAGGCTCCTGAATAGCAATCAACTTGACCTTGTCAATACTGATTATGTGATTAAGTCTGGCCAATGTAGGATTGTTATTCACCCCACGAGCATTCCAACATAGAAACTTTATCATTCTGAAAAAGATTTAATTATGGATTTCTCTCTTTTGCGAAGAGAGTTAATAGACAATCTTTTAACTTTACTGTTTTTTCTTGCAGATGTGATCTTCTTGGTAATAATATCATTGAAATCCTGATCAGACGAGCTGGCCTTTGGAGAAGGGTTATAGCTGCCCAAGTTCTTCTCTTGTGGAGCATCCTGCTTGGAATCCAGCTTGGCATCCTGACATACAGACATGTCCTGATCCAAATCTTGAAGAGCCCCGATAATGTCAGGCTCTCTAGCAGAAGAAACAATAAAAGAAGGACTACAAGGAGCAGTATTATCCTTAGGATTTATGATCAACTTTAGCCTTCTTTTGTAAACCTTTATAAAGGGTTGTTCCTTAACTGATGTATCCAAATTACTAATATTAACAGATTGAACATCCTTTTTGGTAATGTTATCAGAATTTTGACTGGCTTCATTAAGCTTTTCTTCAGTTTTCCTTTCTTCAGTTTTCCTTTCTTCAGTTTTAGTGACATTCTTTTTACAATCATCTGCTTTATGGCCCAAATGAGAACAACTAAAGCAATAATCAGGAACGTTCCTATAACTTACACCAATCCAGCACCCCTCCTTCTCACCAAACCCAACCCAGACCTTTCTTTTAAGTAAACACGATACACCAACTTCCAAAAGAGCATAAGCAGCCCCAGCTTTCACCTGATTATACTTAGGAACAAAAGTTTTATAAACCATACCCAAAGAGGCCGCAATATCCTCAACGATCCACTCGTTGTATAGATATTCAGGCATGTTTTCAAAACGAGCCCACAGCAATACTATAGGACTTTCTTTGTTCTTGCCAAGATCAGGAGTCCACTTTAGAACCCTCATCAGCTTCCCCTCCACATACCAAAACGGCTTAGACCAGAATTTTGACACATCTTCCATCAGAGAAAACTCAACCAAAATCTGTCTAGAGTCCAGTGTCACATAAGTGTACTCCCCTTTAAATTTAAAGGCATCCATGAACTTTTGAAAAGAGTACGTTTGGGTATACCCTGGCTAAACTTTCCAATGAGCGTCGATTTGGACTGCTTTAAAAGCAGATCTTTTGTTTCTTTATCAAATTGCACAACATTATGATCAGCCATACATTTCACGAATTCTGGCTTCAATACATTTCTTGTATTTTGACCGTTAACACACACCGGAGACAGAACTTCAGCGTAAGACTTTTTACTTTTGGGTTCCTCCTTGCTGTTACCCGAGGGAAGAGCAAGATACTCTTCACTATTATGGAGACCATTCATGGCCAAAACAAGAACCAAACTCCAAAACAGAGGAAAGGCTAAAGACCAGAAACCTTCGAAAGCAAAACCAAGACGAAAACAACTCTGAAGAATAGAGCATCAATCAACAGAGACGAAACAACTCCAAGCAGAATAGAGGCTAAGGATCAACAAGCTTTCAAAGGCAAAACAACGAAAAACCTCTGAAGAACATAGCCACAACAAACAGAGACAAAACTTTCGCAGAAAACAGAGAGAATGATTAAAAACTCTGAAGAACAGAGAGGTAATCAAATAAACACCCACCAGAGAATCAATGGATGTTAAACGCCAAAGCTCGGAGAATTCTGAGTCTTGATCTTGATCTTGGAGCGAACCCCATTCATCAACTCACACAACTCAATTTAGAAGAAGAAGTATTTTCCACCAGAAGGTTAGCCGAGTTGGTGGAGTAAGTCATGTTTTGGCCAAAGGTCATGAGTTCGATTCCCTTTACAAACACGTTGGTTTGCAGGCTATTGTGTCAGACTGAGGGTTTACCCTATGCGCAGTCGTTGAGTAGCGGCTGCAAGTTCCTTCCGGAAAAAAAAAAGTATTTGTATATAATATATTATTTTGCGAATGACCCGATAACAAATGTCATGATACAAGACTTTATATAGATGGATCTAGATACTTACTTCGAAGGCTAAAAACTTATGGACTTCTAGACTCTAAGAGACTCACTAGAAGTTTACATGGATACATGTATGTGTTAACTATATGTTCATGTACCAAGAATAATCTAGAATTACCTATAAATTTTATTTATTTATTGGAGTCAAAAATTATTTATTTATTTATTTTTATCACTCTTCCTTAATTTTGACTATCCCAAATAGACTTCAAAATTCGATGAAGACTTCACTTTAGGAATTTTATAAATATGTCACTGATCTGATCTTAAGAATTCACATAGTTGATCTCTACTTCATTTCTTTCAATATACTCTTGAATATAATGATATTTTGTATCTATATACCTACTTCGTTCATGGAACATCGAATTCTTTGCCAGAGCTATAGCTGACTTGTTATCGACCAATATTTATGTGGATCCATTTTGTGGCATATTAAGCTCCTACAAAACTCTCCACAACCATATTGCTTAACAAACACAGGAACATGTCGCCACATATCCCGCTTCACAAGTAGATAAAGTAACAACGGGTTGCTTCTTTGAGGTCCATGAGAAAGATGTATCACCCATAAAGAATATATATCCAATAGACTATTTCGATCACTAATGTCACCAGCCCAATCACTCTCACAATAGCCAACAAGTTTGAAATTATTAGAATGATGATAAAATAATCCATAATCAGTCGTACCTTTAAGATAACGAATAATCCTCTTGGCCACCTTCAAGTGTGTTGTTGTTAGATCCTTCATATAGCAACTAACAAGTCCAACACTATATAATATGTATGGTCTCGTGCATATCAAGTATCTCAAACTTTCCATAAGACTTTTGAAGTAAGTGGAATCCACATTTTTTAAATTTTGAAACTTTTATCCCACATTCAATGTGGGTGCTAACACCATGTCAATTTTTCATCTTATGTTTATTCAAAATTTCATTTGTATAGTTTGTTTGTGAGATTCGTATTCCATCTTTCAGTTTCTTATGCCAAGAGAATAAAACATAAGCCAAATGCTGGTCATCTCAAATTCTCTTGCCGTGTCTTGTTTAAATCTCTTGAACATAATTGGACTATTCTCTGTAAATATTAAATCATCTACATACAAACAGGCAAGAAAAAAATCTCACGTTTTAGCAGTCTTAGCATATAGAGCATGTTCATGAGGACACTTGTAAAATCTTTAAGGTTGTAATTATTTGTTGAGTCTATTATTCCAAACCCTTAGCGTTTGTTTCAATCCATAGAGGACCTTCTTCAACTTCAACATTTTCCTTCTTATCCTTTCACGACGTCGCCTAATGGTTGCTCAACATACACGGTTTCTTTAAGAACATCATTCAAGAAAGTAGATATTACATCTATTTGATGTATTTTCAATCCACTTTATGCAGCCAAAGATAATTTTAGCCTAATAATCTACATCCTTGCAAGCGGTGCAATAACCTTTTCATAATCCACTAATTTCCTTTGATTGTAGCCTTTGGCCACCAATCGTTCCTTGTATTTTTCCATTATGCCTTGGGCATTTTTCTTCATCTTATATACCCACTTCATACCAATAGATTTTGGTCCTTTTAAAAGTGTTGCTAACTCTCATGTGTCATTTTTTGGATAGACTTAATCTCCTCATCCACTGTTTTCTTCCATTTTTCATTTTGGACGGCTCTCTGAAAGGTTGTTGGTTTAGTTTCTGCTAAAAGACAGAGAAGAGTTAAGTCATAAATTGCTGGAAGCTCTTCTCTTGCATCGTATATATCTTTAAGCCTTTTATAATACTTAGGTGGTGTCTCATCACTATCATTTTATGAGCATGAGGATGAGGATGAGGAAGTGACTTGTCCATAATTTTTTGTTTGTGGTGATGTGGGAGGAGTTATATGTTGTTCATAATTTTCTTTCATTTCTTCATCAATGAGTGAAAATAAATTATAATCTTTTTGTGCATTGTTCCAATCTCATGAGATTTTTTCATCAAAGACGATATCACGAATAATAACAATTATGAACAATTAATGGGTTTTAAAGTTTGTACCTCTTTGCTCTTGCGTCATAGCCAACAAACACAAACTTCTCACTTTTATAATCCAACTTTATCCTTAACGCATCATCAACATGTGCATAAGCTATGCTTCCAAAAACATGTAAGTAAGTAATAATTGGTCTCACTCATTTTCATACTTGTTGTGAAGTCATGTTTCTTACACTTCTAATGGGAAATCTATTTGACAATTAAATGGCGCAATCTACCACTTCGGCTCAAAATTCCTTATGCATATTTTTGCTCTTCAACACACTTCGTGTCATGTTAAGAATGCTTTTATTTTCCCTCTCTGCGACCCCATTTTGTTGAGGTGATCTTGGAACCGTTGTTGGTTGCCTTACTTCATGCTCTACACAAAATTTTAAGAACTTCTTCGAATTGAACTCGCCCCCTCAATCCAAATGGATGGATTTTATATTATATTTACTCTTGTTTTCAACTTGGGCCTTGAATGTTTTGAAGCATTCAAAAAAATGTGACTACTCTTTGAGAAAATTTACTCATATCTGGTGGTTAAAATCATCGATGAATAATAAAAAATAATGATTCTTACTAAATATGGAGGATTAAAAGGCTCACATACATCTGAGTGAATAAGTTAAGTGGCTTTTTTATACTTTTCATAGATTCTTTTGAAAAACAATTTCTTGATTGATTTCCAAAAAGACACCCTTCACAAATTTGATTCGGATGATTGATGTGGGGTAAGTCATTCACCATGTGCTTCTTTGATAGTGAATTTAGTCCTTCATAGTGTAAGTTCTCAAACCTAAGATTTCAAATCCAAGAAGAATCTCTAACACAAGCTTTTAAGCACGTTGCCGCATCATTTTGAATTTTAAGAATAAACATACGATTCTTGGTCATAGGCACCTTAGCAATTATATTATCACAAAAGTCTCTTAAGTTAAGAAATCCATCTTTCATGGTGATGGTGTAGCATTTATTCATTAGTTGACCCAAACTCAAGATATTATTTTTCATAATATGCACATAATAAACACGTAAAATGATATTATGATCTCTAATTTCCAAGCAAATTAAGAAGTTAGCTTTTCCTTTGATATGTACTCCCGAAAAGTCTCTAAAAGTGACTATTTCATTCATATGTTAATCAAGATCCATAGAAAAATAAATTTGTTTCCACACATATGATAATTGGCACCACTATCGAGATACCACAAATTTTATCCATAATTGTATCCTTCGTTTTATGCTAGAAGTAAGACAAGCTCATTACCTTTGTCTCCAGCAATATTAGATTTCTCTTCAACTTGAATTTCTGAAGTGCGCCACTCATAAGCATAGTGACCATATTTTTGAAATTTATAACGCTTAATATTTGATTTGTCATATCTTGAGGTGTGTCTTCTTCTTCCACGGCCTCTTGAATTTCTTATCTCGTACGATCTTTCATCCTTTTTATTCTGTCATTTGTTGGCCATGTTCTCTTCCTTGTCCATATACATATCTATGTCGACGTCCACGTTTTCGTCCATAATATCTTTTGCTCCTTCTATATATTTTATTATTATTATTGAAAGGTAACTTATCTTGTAAGGCTTGTTTAATATGTTCATTCCTTTTTAACATTTTTTCTTCATGGGATTGTAGTAATCCCATAAGTTTATCAATTATCATATCATCAATATTTTTAGCCTCCTCGATTACCACAAATTTGTAATCATATTTAAAGTCAAATGAACAAAGAATTTATCTATGACATGAACATCACTTACCTCTTCTTTATTGCTTTTCATTTGATTGATAATGGTCAAAACCCTTAAAAATAATCTAAAATTGACTCGGAATCCTTTATTCGTAATGCTTTAAAATCACCAAGAAGTCTTTGTAGCCGAACTCTCTTCACTTTAGCATCTCCATTAAAAAAATTGAGAGTATCTCAAACTTTGTTTAATGTAGTAACGAAAGCCACCTTTTGTAACAAACTGAAATTTTATTAAAAATTGGTAATATATAGCGTCTTATTAACCTCTCTCTCATCATGTAAGGAAAATAGTAAATCTACCAAATTACATTTAAAATTGTGAGATTTTAAATATGCTATGTTCTATAGGGATTTCACCATGTTGTCATCTATGTTGATCAATCAATAAGTTCTCTTCTAAATGTTTGCTAGAACTTGTTATGGATCTTCCAAATTTGATGTTAATTTTCTTGCATTCTAATCCTTTTTACTTTGATCTACCTACCTTAAAACATATTCTTCATGTAAAAACTTTTTTTTAACTTTCAATTTTATTTACTACTCATTAGACGTTGGTAGTTTGGGGTTCGTACTTCATCCTGCTTGTGACATTCTTGCACCAAGTAAATGTAAAGTTATGTTTTGTTATTGTTTGATTCATTTAAGTAAACTTGCACCTTTGTGACTCAGGAAGATCACCTTGGTCGGTAATGTGTCTATGTTGTAAACCATGCCAAAAGGAATTTCGTTTTTGTTTTGATATGATTTGTCATGTATGTCTGTGAAACCTTGTCTAAAAATTAAGGTTATTTCATCTTGGAATCCTTTAACCCTTTTTTGTACCTCTCAACACGGTTTAGTTTATCACTTCAACTTGACCATTATCGTATGGGTGGTACAGGGTTGAAGATTGGTTCTCAATATCATATTTACGACATAATGATGTTATTCGGTCGTTTTGAAGTTATAGTCTATTATATGTTGTCATGGCCATTAGGATCTCATATTTGCAGAAAATAACCATGTTTAGGAAATTGCAGGCTTTCTGCGACCTGACAGTTGTAATGGGTTTTCTTTGACCCACTTAGTGAAATAATCTATTGATATGATCAATAATTTTTTTCTCTTTATGGTTATAGGTAAAAGTCTTATTAAATTGATTATCCATCTATCAAAGGTCAGGAGCAAGTATAGAGACTATGAGGACGTCAAGTAGATGTTTGATATTAGCATAATATTGACAGGAGTTGCAATATTGTACCAAATCATCTCCATCTACTATCAACGTCGGCCAATAATATCATGCAAAAAACACCTTCGAATGAGGCATGTGTATCCATAGTGGGCTCCTAATATACCATTATATAGGTTGTGTAGAATGAAATTATCCTTTTTTTGTCGAGGCACTAAAGGAAAGGTCGTGTTAAGCTCTTCTTGAATAACTTATTCATAAAATAGACGTATTGTTCAAATAACGTGCAACTCGTACTTGAACCTTATTCATTGTACTTTATTATGTTTTAGGCAAGATATGTATTATGAACACAAATCCATTTTGTCTCATTCAGTATAACCATTGCATTTTCTTCAAGGTCGTGGACAGTTGGATTATCTTATACAGTTACGAAATTGTTTGCTTGGAACCATAAGTTTGATAAGGAGTTTATGTGGTATTATCATACCTGTTTACCCGCTCGTACATAATTGTTTCTCATTTTAGGACAAGTTAGACATGTGTGAACTACTATTTTAGTTATGTGCCAATAATATTGGTTATTGGGTTGACCTGCTCTGAAAATCTCTCGGCCTGAAACTCACTGATGAAATCAAAATTTGCTTACCTTATCAGTATTATGTGTGGCTTATATCAAATGGAGGGTTCAAAATAAAGGTTATCCCTCTCTCAATTTAGATAGGTTCACGGTAGAGATAAGGTATTCTTTGAGTTCGTTGAAAGCCACATAACACTTCTCATTCTACTAGAACTATGTTGCAGCTTTTTATATATCAAAGAAGATATGCCATGTATTTAAATCTCGTGAAATAAACCTTGGAATGAATGTGAGCCGCACGGTTACTTATTAGGCTTCTTTCATAAAATTTGGTTGTGATATATTCATTAGGGACTGAAGTTGAATTTGATTTTCTTATATTCTTTTTTTTCAAGAAACGTACCCAAAAAATCATAATCAACCCCAAAATAACACTTAAAATGATTTGGTTTCATGTTATATTATCGCAAAGTTCGTTGTTATTACTTTTAGCAAGCATATTGTCGATATATGTTTCAATGGTTTTCTCTAACTGTCTGCAAAAAATTATTGATTTGTATCCAATATGTCAAGACCTTTTATCTAAAAGGAATAACCTTATAAGATTAAATACTTTACTTGGTCATGAATGTGGTACATTTTTCTTTGTTAGGTTTCATATTTATTTACTTGTATACCAAATATGCATCTATAAACAAGAGAAATTCATGATCGGGCTTCGTGTCGACCAAACGATAAACTCGCAAGATTGGGAAAGCTTGGGTACCTGTGGTTTAGATCTGTAAAGTCGACGTAAATCCTCATGTGTTTGTTTTTCTTTTTAATAAGTTTGGGATTTTTGAATCAAGTAAGATACTTTTATTTTTTTTAATGTGCCTGGTTCAATAATACGTCTGTGTCTTTTTGAGAATATACTTTTTTTTTGTAAAAAAAAACAATTGCTTATATCGTATCGGATGTATTCTCTTGTTAATCATAAGGTGGTGGTATATGATGGACTCGTTAACTAGTGTAACATCAAAAATACTTCATATAAAAAATTCCATAATTAGATTTTAATATATATACATAAAACACAACTTATGTTTGAACTCATTATCAAGCTAGGCTTCAATCTTCAGTGATTTAACTTTTTCTAGATCTAAATTAAAAGTGACATCCAATATTTTTGTAAAATAATGTGTCTATATGGGGCCATAAATTTTTATTTCTTTGAAATCTATTGTAGAATGGCTTTGCACCTCTTATTTCTTCCCCAACATGTTGTTAAAAGATGGTGTTTCAGGGTGAAGGGACATCACATAGCATTTGTTTTTTGACCTCTGACTACTTTCAAAGACCCTCACTCAATCTCTCATGATACAATTGATGCACTAGTGGAAGGATGACCTTATAGATTTTATATTGATAATTCATGGTCGTCTTAGTATTGCATTATATAAGTTTGGAGCATCAACAGCCACTCTGGAAATTGATTAAATCTTTAAGAACTCGAATGTCATCTGAGAGTCTTTATTTAAATATTGTGAGCACCATTATTTCGTTGCATCCATCATGGCTATTAATTTCTTGTACAACCTGCTACAGATAAGTTTGATGGGTATCTTCCCTTTTCAAGTACATATTAATTATGTGATCCTCATCCCTTTTGATAACCTTACTTTTAGTGAAGTATTTTCTAATAGAACTTCATATCCATTTGGCTTGGGTCGAAATTGGGTGGGAGTTTTCCTTCAAAAATTTCCTAAAATAGTAAATATTTCACCAAAATATACATCTCTTATGGACTTCTTCCCAGATGGTCACTTCAGCCTCTTCATTTCGTTTTTTTAATCGTACTAGACTTTTCCATCTTTATAAGGTTGGACACATTTTCTTTAAGCTTCCACTTTCGCTCCTTTATGCCATATATTCACGCCTTTATTGTTTGTATCATCTTGTATTATTACCAATATCGATTGGAGAATCATGTTTATGTAAATACCCACACTGTCTTGCATATCATAACTAGTTTGATTCTTTTTTTCTCTTCTCTTTGGGTCTGGTTTTGGCTAGACCTTACCTAATTTTGTCTCAGTATAGTAGATATAACTCCATCAAATGAATTGTAGAAGATTTAGGGAGAAGGTTTTAAACATCCTCTTTTGATGCTTGATTCTGGATTGAAGTATGGTCTATTTTATCCTCCTCTTTGAGTGTATGAGTCTTTTCTTGATCGTAAAACTCAACCATCAAGATATTAGGAACTACATCGCTTTGAAATGGGCATCCACTCACTCTAGAGCGAGGTTTCACTATTTGTTGGACTTAGGTAATTAGTTCTTTAAAACCGAAATACCTTGAAGAAAGTTCCTACTTAAGGTTTCATATTTGATGAGATAATTGTATCCTCAATGATATAATGCCAACGATGAAAGAAATTTAAACATTATGTAATTAATATATTATTTCATTATGATACACTCTCTTATTTACATAAAAAAATCACCCTTTGTGTGAAAAGTGAGTGGTCATCATGTGGGTGCTCTCTCGTCACCTCTAAGGAATAAAGTCATGTGTTGTTGTTTGGTATATGTCATATTATGTCTCCTCTCAGTACTCTATTCTAAAACAATATACTTATTTGAGGAGTAAATCATTTGTTTGACGAGGTAAGATTTTATATGTTGCTTATAAACCGTAAAATATGTTCGTCAACAAAGGAAACAAGAAACTTTACAACGTATCATTTAATCTCCCATGTTTTTTATTTGACAAACATTATTAAGAGTCACTAGATCTTCTGTAAAGGATGGATTCGGAATCATGTTGATGGAACATGTGTGACATATTATATTTCAAAACTTGATGGCTCTTGCGTATTTATGGGTCGTTGATATTTGTTTTTATCAGCAATGGAGACTATAATGTTTTTATTATATAAACGAGGTGATGGCTCTTATTACTTTCTTTTGTGTTATGGCTAATATTTCACTTTTATTTCTATAAATAATTTGTTTCTCTAAAGTTTATGCATTGTTACTCTCTAATTTTCTCCAATTGTTGTTGTGTTTCTTACCTCTATCTTGATTAGTTGTTGTATCTTCTCTTCAAAGTTTATTTGGTCTTCATTGTCATTTTATTTTCTTAAGTTCTTTCGCCTTATGTTATCTCCAAATCCAACTTATTCTTCATTTATTGTCCTTAGTTTTTTCAGCATTTCGTTTGTTGTTTATATAGTTAAGATGAAAAGTAAAAGTTGGGACACTTTAAAATGCATAATATCTCTTAGTACGCCGATCAGTAATAATGACTGTCAAAATGACCAGCTCTTCCAACATATCTTCGTATTCTCATTTCTGATGTCCCCAAAAATCTTTGAGGACTTTAGTTAGTTTAATCGAGGACACGTTCATCTTAAAACTTTTTGTCATCGTCTTGAGAATCTTCTCCCAATGTAATTTTTGAAGATCGCATAGATGTCCTTCTATTACTTTACCCTAAACGCATACAAGAAGATGGTCTGCAATAGTCCTATTTTGGACCACAACTAGAAGGATAGGTAAAGGTCATATTTTATGTTGTGATAACTCTTAAAATCCTGTATATGCAAAAAAAATTGTGTTTAGAAAATTGTAGACTCCTCATGATGTGCTAATGGTTTTGCTTTGAACCAATTAATGAAATAATTCATCACTATAATCAATAATTGTCTTCTCCGTGTAACCATAGGTAAAGTTCCTATATTTTTAATCATCTATTTAAGATGAGGGTGGCTATAAAGTCTAAAGTGGTCTCGAATAGATGTATAATATTAGAAAAACATTGAGAGAGGTCACGATGTTGTACCAAAGCCTTTGAATTTGCTGATAAGTTTGGTCTATAATATCATGTAAGAATATTATTTTATATAAGTCATATGTATCCACAATGAGCTCTTAAAATACTGAAAGTTGCCTCTTACTTGTTGAGGTCATTTTAAGCTCTTTCTGACTAATGTATTTGTAAATAGAACGTACTTCATCGCTTGTAAACATATATCTCATACTTAAGCCTTATATGTTGGATCTTTCTGACCTTTTAGGTAAGATATGTATTCTAAACACCAGTTGGTGTTCGTCTAGATCAATAATGTCTGAATTTTATTTAAGGTCACTAAACATTGGATTATCTTGTACCATTATCAGGGTTGTCGTCTTGGCACCATAGTTTTACTAAGGATTCATTGGTGGTATTCTTTTGTCTAAGTATCTGCTCGTACACAACTATTTTAAAGTCGCGCTCGAGTCGATTTCTTACTTCTAAATATCCTCTCATTAACCTATTTTATCTCGTATTCACCTTAAGAATGGTTTACCAATAACTTGGAGCCCAACACGAATTCCTTGGTCACGCCCCATAAATTATGGTCAAACGCATTTTAAAAACAAGGTTTTTTATATATTTGGCTTCATTGTTAGTTGTAGATAAACTGAATTCGATTGTATGTCATATTTTTTTCCCTTCTAGAGAAGTTAATATGATTATTGGTTCACTATTAAATAAGTTAGATGCACTATCTGTTGGAGCTGCCCATTATGGTTATGTGTTAATAATCTCACTTGTCGGGATAACTTGATCTAAAGGTCTCTCATCTTGAAACTCAATGATAAAATTGGAAATTTAATGTTTACCCTTTGATTATCGTGTGTGGTTCATGTCAGATTCATATTATCTCAATTCAATAGACCGCCTTGTCAGTCGTCTAGATACGCCCGGATTTTGGAGGACACTTCATAGGGTAAATGAGGTATGTACCACTATTATATATCTTTAAAAGTAGAGACTCATCTTTCAAGACGCAATGGCTAAGTCAATGATCAATTTTTCCAGGTTAAAGTATCAAATTTTTTTGTTTATCAAGCTTTTTATTACATAATATACTTGTTACTCCCAATGGGCTTTATAGTTGTTATAAGATGTTATTTTTAAGGTCAAAGACATCTCATATAATTCCATTATCGACCTCTGGTTGTTCCTCCAAAATAATTCATATCCCTTGTCTTACGAACAAATAGTGAGATATATCATTAAAACCACAATAACCATAATGTACTATATATATTACCTTATAAGTGAACAGAATCATAAACGGGAGAAGATATGCAAAAGATAACAACTCTGCTTCAAAAAATTTATTGTTCGGTATCTCGAGGTTATAAATGATTAGATTACGTAAATATTTTGGTTTGACTTGATAATGTTCCCACGGTTCTTGTGATTGTTGCCAAGGTTTGAAGAGTGTATTGCAAGGGTGTGATCTTGCTATCGGTTTCTTTGATCATATGTTCAAAATGTGATTTCTCTCGCTTCGTCGAACTATTGTAAACATTTTTTGTCCACGTCCTTTCATTCTCAGTGGTTCTTTGTGGTGAACAACTTCGATATATTTTTACATTTACTCGAATGATGTTTTTATCTCCATGTGTTGCATACCAATCAAAGTATGAAGCTTCATCCAAAATTGTTCTAAATTTAGTTTGATTGTCTTGACAAACCACTACAGTGATGATGCACCTCTTTGGCGCTAATAATAGTACAAAACATTAGTTTGGCGTTACTTGAACATCACTTTGATAAATAAGGATGGATGAGCTTACAAATTAGTAGGTATATTTATGTGGTGCTAGAATAGGTTGATGTGTATATATATAAAAAAAATCATTGTACGATTTGAATCAAAATGTTTTAGCATACACCAAAACTTTAGGATATGATTTTTATATATCCATCATTATCGCTATATTTATATGCAACTCGAAAAAAAATTCCAAATACGCAACCGATTTCCAAAAAAAACAATAAACCGTCTGAAATTGTTCTTATTCATAAAATTGTTTTGTATCCGCAACGATATTCATATACATAAATCACTTGGATATTAAGTTTATAGTTTCCAAAAATATCTTGTCGATGGCTTCCATCGACATTAATTTTTTGATCCAGTCGATTTTGTTAAAAAACACTATTTTTCTCGTTAATAAGTAAAAGTAGTTGTAAAAAAAATAACCTATAAATACAAAAACACTATCATTGGTTGAATATGGCATGCTTGTGACCAAAAGTCATGAGTTACGTTTTCTCGGCTGAGCCTGTCACCTTATGTGGTTTACCTTCTGGCGTTGGTTTGCAGGCTATCGCGTCAGACTGTGGGTCTACCCTGTGCGCATTCATTGCACTCTGAGTAGCGGCTGCGGGTTCCCTCTGGAAAAAAAAAAACAAATACAACACAATATATAAAACATGTTCACTTAACTCCCTTGATTTCAAATTTTGATTTCAAATTGTGACATTCTATTTACCACTATTTAAAATAATAAACTCTACTTGCCAGTGTTTCAAATGCTGGCATCCATCTATCGCGCCAGTAGACATTAGCTTTTCCAAGTAATAAACTCTACTTAAAAAAAAAATATGCAGTTACGGATTTGTCGGGTAAAACCCATTTTCAAAGTTTAGCCTACTCGTGGCCCATGAAAGCAATCTGGCCCAGTTCAAATTAAAGCAACGAGTTTACAGCGTGCTTTATTCCTCCGTCGTAGCTATTTTAGCAGAGTTCGTAGGAGCTTCTATTCTTGTACGTAGCGGTCCTGACAGTGACAGCAATAGGCTATAAACGTCTACACAGATATAACTGCCGGCAGAATTGACCCCAACGGCAACGGCGTTGGTTTACTTTGCTACTTCCCCTTTTTCGTAGAATATATATATATATATATATATATCGGTCTAATCTGTCCTATTTCAGTGCAGCCAAAATTTTGATTTCGTTAATACTATTCCTTTTTAAATAGTAATTTTAGTAATGGTTTGGAATTTGTTGGGCTTCTTTAAAAAAAGCCAAATATTAATTGATTACCAATTACAAAAGAAAGATAGTTTTTTATAATAAAAAATAAGTCATGACCCCATTAACATACATGATACATCCATTAGAAGCTCTTTTTTTATACAAAAATATAACACAATTTTTTGGCTATACTTTCTGAAGTCTTTATATCTAATCACCCTGAAAATCTACATTGGAGAAGGTTTTCTTTACACCTGAAAAGTTTAGTTGCAAAATAAAAAACACAAGAAATTCATTTTGTGCGCCGGCACAACAGATTTGAGTCACCATAAACAAAACCAGCAAATCTAAAGACCGAAGTCTATAAACTAATTCTCAGCCTCACTAAAAAGGCAGTCGAAGTCAAGAGTTAGATATCCATTAAGCCTTGCTTCAACCTAAAGGGTATTTACTCTAGCCCAGCTCTTGTTGGGACAATAACTATACATTCAAAATCAGTCCCAAAAAAGTATCACGGACTATCCAATTCTACCAATGTATCTACTAAAAGCTAAATTATTCTTCATGTTTCGATCAATCAAATCAATTGTAAAATCAGGTACAAAGTGCAACAAGGTCACTCTTTCCCGGTTTTGCCCCATTGCAATTTTGATTGGTCTCTTCACTTTTTCCACAAGTTTCCAAAACGTCCCCATCAAGATTCACACCAGAATTATTCGTTGCGTTCACTGTTTTATTGTTGACAACCGATAGACCAACACCGTTGGAGTGGATATGGCACCCATCGAGATGCTCTTTGCGAGATTCTAAATCAGCAGATATGTCACAGGACAAAGGATTAGCAGCTTCACAGGGATCATCTACATTGTTGACATTTTGGACACCTACATAAGTTTTATCGGGTCAAATATCTCTCCACTAAGGGTTGTTTGGTGTCATCAGATTTTTTGGCTTTTAAGCAAAATATGTTTGGTTTGGTGTTTTCATACTTTTTTTTACTGGACCCTTTATTTACTACACAAGTTTTCATATACGTTTGACATTTTTCCTATTAGACACCAAACAATTTATGACTTTTTCACATTATATATAATAATTTACTTATTTCAGAGAACGCGAGTTCAATACCGTTATCAGCCGGCCTCATATTTTCCTCAGCTGACTTCTCCTTTGGTACCAGTTTCTGTAACAAATCAACACCTGGGAACACTAACATGTTCAAATTCTTCATTTTCGGCCTGCTTGATTCTTCCAGAGGCTCAAAACCAAAACCAGAAATCCAGGTTTCTTTTACTTCCGAGACAGCAGGTATCACCAACTTCGCCACATCTAGAGAGCGCAGAACCTGATATGATTCAAAGAAATACTATTTAACTAAACTAGTCGAGAAGATATATAGGAGATAAAAAACTATAACAAAGAGAGAATAGATTATAGAAATGCACGATAAGAGATATAATCTAAAAGTAAAATGAAAATGCATATGCTTAATGAGCTTGATAACATTTTCCCTTACATAGCCGTCTTCAGCCTAAACATATAAAACAAGTGGCTCTTTTAAATCTCCAAAAGATATTGTGAGAAGAAATTATGGCAAGTTTTAAAGTAAATAATATAGAAATATATAATAAAATCACATGCTTCTTAGCGGAACCTTTGCATCACTATCCACATGTTGAGTGTTAGTATCAATGTCAAAAATCAACTATAAGACTCGAGGTGTATGTCAAGACACTTAAAAACTAACAAGAAGGTAATTAATGTGCTATACATTCATGTTAGACACTAAACTAATTTCATGCAATGGATTGTTAGAAAGGCTTGGCCAGCTCACATCACATCTATTGATATTCTAAAAACCAAACAAACATTAATATTCTAAATATCAAACAAAGCGTAGTTTAAGAAACAAATGTTATTTAACCCCGTAAATGAAACCCCTACAGAAATGTAGTCATACCATGATAGTCAAAGACCTATGATCCATAGTCCAATCAGGTGGGATCTGAATTCCAATATATAACCCTTTGGGTTGTTATGAAGACACATGTGTCACACCAGACTAATTAGAAGTTTTATATACATGTCAATAAATATATTTTACATCATCTCCACAAGATGAAAAAACTTAAATCAACATATTATTAGAGCACCTTCCAATAGGCAATAAGCCTGAAACACATTTACTTGTCACTTTATGCAGCAACAACTAGAAGTAGAAGCAAAGTTACAACAATATACTAGAAAGCACCATCAGGAAAAAGAAAACAGAAGAAAAAAAAGAGTGAGAGGAAACATACAGATTCGATTGCGGTCAAAAGCCGGCGGCACATCCCTTGACGTCGATACATATTTCTGGTCCCAATAAACGGCATCTCTGCCAATTGATTTCCATGGATCCTATATAACCAAAATTGAATTTTATCTTTATTAGCATTGGACATCTTAAGTATGCACTAATTTGCCCACAGACAAGCCAAACTTAAAAGAACTGGAACCACATCACATACAATTTCACAGAAATAATTACACCTACAACTTATAGGACATCCAATTCTCTAATGAGTGGGCATTTCCAAATAGTTTCATCTATTTCCTTTCACTATTTCGTAGCAAATAGAATCACCTTATCAGTTAGACACACTTCTGCTATCCTCTAGCGTATCAAATATACAGGATAAGCTGTATATCTGAAAGGTCATATTTGGATAGATGTACTTGTCTATGCATTGGACAAAACAGAATATCATACAATATCTACAATTATCGAATGTCTCTAACATTTTACCGCATTTTTCTAATGTGTACATACTACAAATAACTATTTAGGTCACCAAGATAAAAACACCCAAAATCATTGGTATAAAGATTCCTACGGCGTTTGTCGAAAAACAAGTAATAGTAAACGTTAGTACGTTATCAAAAATAACTCGCCAGTACATCAAAATATTTAGTTGCAGTCCACATGCAAAGCAACTAAATCATCAATTGCTAAAGAAAATCAAGTCAAATCTACCGTACATAAGTTAATATCTTCCAATGTTTGATAATGATACTGGGAAAGAACTTAAGTGTGATAGGCATACACACCTGACAGATGCTGCAGCAATAAGCTCATCGCCCCTCTCTAAAATTGCTGTGAAAAAACCACTATAATCCAGCCGCTGAAAGTTTGAACTGAAAATGACAGAAAATAAGAAATATACAATTCACTTCGATGAGTAAACAATAAACCAATCTAGACAAGGTAAACAACACATACAGGGGCCCAAAAATATCATGTTCCTGCGAACACATCAGGGGATACAAATTGCCACCAGAATGTGATTATCGTTAGTTCTAAAAAAAGTTAACATCGCCTTGTACATTGTGAGCTACTTTGAACCACAGTTGTCGAATTATGCATCGGTTACATATTTTTGTATGTATCGTGCATCAGAACGTACTGTAAGATACAGAAAATCGTGATACATACCACAATTTTGAAAACTATGGTTTGACCATTACATAAGTACACATATTTGATATATATATATATATATATATATATATAACATTAGATTTCATCTAGGCATTGGAAATAAATGCAGATTCAAAGCTTTGACTACCAGCTATAATAGGTCAAATAGTATGTAGTATGTATTTGTTCAAATAAATCCAGAAATTGAAGACTTGTAAGCAAAGTTGGATATTGAGAAGGACTAGAAAGTATAGAGAGAATAGATTAAATACTTTACTCCGTCTTCTATATTAAATTATAGATAGACTTACGGTACATTTCTACAGGTTGTATATCTCTAAAACAGTGTAGAATTGCAAGAGTATATTTAAAGAAACTAAAACATAGGGTACTATAAATTAAGTTCTAAATAAAGAATAATATAACTCTTTAACTAAGCCAGGGTATAGAATGTATACATTGTTGTTAGAACATAATAGAGGCAGAATACACTAGCTATAAAATTCGCAAAACCAATAGTTGCTTATCATTTGTCAAACCTAGACATGTGTGGCACGTCTTGTGCGATTCAGATTAGAATTCCAATATCAATAAAATTGGTCATTGCTATATTACTAATTAACAAAAGTCATCAACCTTCAAAACCTGTGATGCCAAAATCTAAATTTATCTACCACAAAATCTTCAAGACTAGTTCAGCATTCAGGTGAATATACTATCCGTCTTTAAGGTGTAACTTAGAATAAGAAGGAACGAGGATACTAATCAATATTCTGACTACAACAATCATTCACATAGGTCAACAGCCTAGTATAAATGCAAAATTGTGATCATGCGACTCCTCTACAGAACAAACATGAGTTTGAAACTTTGCATAGCATGCAGAATTTCAAGAAGAAAATAAAACCTTCTCTAAAAGAAGGGAAGCAAATGTTCCTGGGCAAAGAATCCTGGTTGGAGTGTAGAACTAGTTAGACATTTAATGATGGTGGAGCACGACAATCTTGTAATTTTGCAGTTTCATCCATTGGTTGTTAAAGTGTATGAGAATTGAGCTAAAAAGTGCTTACCCGAAACTATAGACAATGTTTTGAATCAAATTAATCCCACTTCTGTGATCATCAAGAGGGCAAAAGCACTCATCCATTACTAAGAAGGCAACAGCGAGTTTGGAGTTACATTCAATCTTTTGAGATACTTCAGAAGGAGAGACATCTTCAGAAATCTCTGATCGTCTAAGAAGAGTCCATGAGAAACCATCTTGCAATTCATGTCTTATGCCAAGAAGCTTCTCGAGGCTCTCATATATCTGACAGAAACAAAATGTTTAAATCATTATGAAAATATTAACTAAGAAAAGGGGCAATAATGGTTATTAGATAAGAAATAGAATATTAAAAGAAGAGAAGACTTCTGCATATACCCATGTTTATTAGATAAGAAAATAACACATTAAAAGCAAAGAAAACTTCTGCATATACCGTGGAGTAAATTGTACGATAAAGATAGAAGTTTAAATATGTGCACATTTTGTAGATTTGAATACTACGAGCTTATTCCTCTTCTCAGGTCAGGCTGATCATTTTAGTATCTTAGAGCTTCTAACTAGAAAAGGTTCGAATGCTTTTCTTTCTATTGTTGGTAAAGATTTAATGCTTAGACATTACTGTATAAATCATATCACCAAAGATCTATATTACTCCCTCTAAAATAATACCTGCAACCAAAGAATTATGAACTGCCTGAAGTGACAGTTATAAACCAACTACTACGAAACTGCTTAGTAATGGTTGTCCGAGTCGATACATATCTCGACTTTTCATACCTACTGATACATGTCACGGATATTGTGTAGAAGTTGTGCATTTTCTATAACCAAAACAAAGACAAATTCTAATTAATTCAATGCCTCTTAGGGATTTTCAATTAATAACAACTTCCTTCTTCTTTCTCCAATTCCAGAACAGTATCTTTTGAAAACTACTTCTTTCTCTCCTTCCTGCCTTTCTTTTTTTTCTTTAGAGCCCCTTTCTCCTCTTTCTACTTCAATATATATATGATACTTATAAATATTTTTTAGAATTGCTTTTTGTGGGTTAGTAGTACAGACTATATGGATATATTTAATAGATTAGTGGTTAGTGACTATAGGATTAAAGCAGTAATAACTCAAATAGTACCTCTTGGCATTTCTTGCCACAGAAAGACAATCTATTGAAATCATCAGCTGGAGTAGAGTCCTTTTCATCGATGCATGGCCCGTGATCTGCAAGATAATGCAATAATTGTTGAAGTTCTGGCCATTAGAGATCTTTCAAGCTATAACAATTGCACAATAGTAACAGCGGCGAGAACAGAGTTAAGAGTCAATACACTTTTGTTCACATGATGAGCAAGTTAACAATGGAGATAAAGCTGCAACAGCGACTTCGTTTTGCTTACGAGATGAATCCTCATTAACCACTCCACAAAATTTGCAGGAACAGTACATACAAAACCAATCTCCTGATGGAACTTTCTGCAGATAATAAAATAGAGAGAAAAATCAGTACTTCTTAATGGAAAGATAAAATTAGCTTTGACATATAGACAGAAAAATTAGTACTGCTTAATGGAAAGATAAAATTAGCTTTGACATATAGAAAATGAGGTTTAGATCTAAAGGGAAGGGGGTATCGTTTCTTAATCTTTTGAAATAAAGTGCGTGACAAATACATACTCTTATGTCTAGGCAGCTCTGATGGAATGTTGATGGGCAACCATCACAGCACACAAGATCTCCACCATCTCCACAAATACCACATGTATCATCATTTGGGTCTCCGCTACTGACATCTACAGAATGAAACCCTTTAGATTCTGACTTCTCTTGTTTATTCCATGAATCCAGTAGGCACGTTAATAAAGATTTTCCATTCTCCAAGTACAAGTTCGCAAACGGTTTATTGAGTCTGCTTCCTGCATGAATTTCAAAATCTGAAATTCTAAAGCTTTCACTACAGCAGTAGCAATGAATTCCCTCTTTTGTAATTTTACCCTCACAAAGCACTTGTGATTTCTCGCTGTTCCTGTACTGCACCTTTCCATCCAATGGCAAAGTTTCTAGATCAATCATCCAAGCAAGCAAATTTCTTTTCCCTTCACATAATACGTACCCACTTGCTCCCTCCAAGGATTTCTTCTTAGTTAAGGTTTCCTGTCGCTTATGAGACCTGACTAACATTTGGATTCCCCTAGGTGTTGTACCTTTCAGTCTTCCTAGTGACTTGCAAGGACTTGAAGCAGACTTCCGTTTTTGTTTGATATACTTTTCTTTAAGCAATTTCCCTTTATGCAATTTGGTTTTAAGTTTTTTCTTTGTGATGACTACTTCATCAATTGTACCTTTGCCTTTGCCTTTCCCTTTCCCTTGGACTTCGCCTTTTGGCCTTGCAATCCCCTTATCTTTTCTTTCCTTACCTATCTCTTTCTTCAAAACCAGGAGTTCCTCCTCTGGTATCAAGGTTATAGGCAACCCATTATTCTCGACCTCCTGTTTAAACACTCGATAGGCCAAGGTAACTGACCAGTGAGTCTTTCCTGCAGGATTAACATAAACAGCATCTTGATATGCTCTACCATTTCTAGGTCTATATTCAATTCTCCAGCCTGCACTTAAAATTAACTCCACAATTCGATCTCTAACAGCCTGTTTTGCTGTTCTTCTACTCTGTTCGCTAGCTTGCTTCTTAAGATCTGTCTTTATTACTTCTCTTTCCTTGACATTATCATCTACTTCAGATGGAGTCCCATTCTCCTTTGAAGGTATCTCAGGCTTAACATTCTCAGTTACGTCATTATCGTACACTACGTGAGATCTTTCGGTCTCATGTTCCAATTTCTTACTCTTGTTAGAGGATCCTGTGTTGTCTCTTAGCTTCGCGGCAGTTCCATGCTCAAGTTTCAGCTTCTTTCTAGACACAATATTTGATCCGCCCATGTCCTTTCTGTTGTGTTCTGATTTTGGTTCGTCATCATCAGATTGACTACTTTCTTGCATCTTTCGAGGTCTCCCACGTTTGCGCTTCAACTTCCGGCCACTTCCCAGCACCTTACCAGGTTTCTTAAGTGATAGTTGATTTTCCTGCGACTTGGGAGGTCTGCCTCGCTTACGCTTAACAGAGCCATTTTCGACGGAATTATCAGACTGCATACTGTCTTCCAGCCGAGCATTAATATCACCACAGCCACTATCAACTTTAACAACAGCAAGAGTTTTATCACCCATTTCCTCACCATTACTCTTAGAAGCCATCCGCGACCGCAAAACCCTACCACCAATCACCACTGATTTCCCATCTAAGACTTCTACTGATTTCCCAACAGAGGCTTCTACTGATTTCCCAGCAGAGACTTCTAACTTTACTTTTCTCTTCCTCCCTCTCTTCTTGCCTCCACCCTTTTTTTCACCTTCAACACCATGAACACTACCCTCTATCACTGAAAGAACCTGATCTTTCTGACACAACAAACCACAAATAGGACCAACTTTAATCTTATTTTCCTTCAAGTAATCTTCTCTTACTAAATCAAGACCTTCACTAGCAACTTCGTCAGTATCTCCTGCAGATCCCATTTGATCTCCCATGTCTCACAAAAATCAACCCAGAAAAAAACCCTAATTTCAAAAATAAAACAGTACGTAATTAGTTCAAAAAATACTTCGATTCCATTAAAAACCAAAACATGCAGACGAAATCAGTTGATTTCTGCTTAGTAAAACCAAATTAAAAAAAAAAATCAGAAATAGGAAATTCAGTAAATTAACAAAACGTTTAAACTCCATCAATCCCAAGCAGCAAAAGAAAAAAACTCGAACAAACAAACAATCATAGTCGTAAACTGAGTCAAAATAAATTCACACAAGAAAACAAGACTCACCAATGTAGCTAAAGAAAACCAAGAATTAAACGATCCGAGTAGGTAAAGATCAGAAGCTTTGAAATACCATGGGCGTTACCAGATTCCGAAAAGCAATCGGTCTTCTCAACGCTCTGAGAGAAGAATAGGCGTTTGGGGTTTTGCCTTCTCTTAGTTTCTCTTTTCTTCTAATTTTTCTTTTTGTGCTTGGTATCAGTATTTGTGAATCGGACTGCTAGGTACCATATTGAGTAGTAGTAGTCTAGAGAATATGGGTTGAATTGTCATTTCCAGTGCCGCGATTTCAGTTTCCCTCCATTTAGGTATCCCAAAATTAAAAATATATATTTAGTGCCTATCTACATTCAATCAAGTGTTTTCTATTTTCAACTACAAGAGATATATCATATATGTCTTAAAATATTTGTCTATTATTCAGTTTATCATTTTTGGTAATTTTTTTATTAATTTTTAGTTGAGTGTTATACAACTATATAGATATTAGATTATGTCTATCTCCAGTAAAGAGGTGATCCATCTCTAAAGGAAATATTAGGTTTAAATGAGCGAGTTCATCTATTTAAGTTTGGACAGCCTATTATATTGGATGTTTCTGAAAACAATTCGAAGAATAGATGTGATCTTCAAGAATGAATGTAGCTATGATATTGATGGAGCTTTCATTGTTGTCCTCGCGGGTTATTTTTCACTATAAATTTTATCGGATGCGACGAGAAAGTCGAATCTTTCATGCCAATGAAAGAAGCTTAATCAACCACAATTGGAAACTATAGCATCAGAGACTTGTATCGTTTTCTACTTTTGCTGCTTAGACACTAGTTGTTGGTTTAGTCAAGGAAAGCGCTTAATACGTCAAAAATGGTTTGACGAAGTTGGTTTTGATTTTATTGTACCTTTGTTATTTTGTAGTCCTAGCAAGTCTTTAAACATGTATGGTCTCTTCTTGCCTTGTGCCATTTTGTGTGGAAATTGAGGGCATGCTTCTGTCTAACAAGTAGAAAAGGAATCGAGTTGAGTCCGGTATGTGTTGTTCACCTTAAAGAATAGACATGCTCGCCTAGCACATAGAGATGTTTTATTCATGATTGAAATGGTGATGTCTAAAGTTGATAGATTATGGATGATGATGTTAAATGATATGTGAGTAGAAGAATGGGTTGCTGAAAGAATAACACGAATGGAGGTCACCTTTGAGTTTCGATATTTGGAATGCTAAAGAGTTGGTGAATTATTTTCATAGACTTGAAAAATAATCCGATCCATATATATGATGTTGAGAAGCACCATTGTTGGCGAAAAGTTTACTTGACTTACACGGAAAGGAAGAGAAGTATGATAATTCATTTTCTAAATGAAAAAAACCAATAATCTTCTATTTATAGAAGACATTCCATTGAATTTTGTAGTCACTTAAATTTCAAATATTATAAGAATGTATTTGAACATTGATTATCATTTGATTGTTTTATTATTTTCAGTGAATATTATTGTTCAAAAGGAGATAAAGAGGCGGGATCAACTTATAATGTTAATTTTGAAAATATGCATTTGGGTGGGAAAATATAAATAAAAACATAGAAGGAAATTATCATAATTTTTAGGTTTGTTGTTAAATATACATTGTTTGAATAAATGAGCACTATTTTGAATATTTGGGTTTTTTATTTTATAATTATCTGCAGTGGTTTTTGGATTTGACAAAGTTTATAAGTTTAGTTTTTTACGTCAAGAAAAAAACATTCATCGTAGACTAAATTTATAGATTCTTTCAAATCGAAGGATTAATTTTATAAATTTTGCAAGTCGAGGGAATAAATTTATAAATTTTGTCAACTCAAAAGACTATCAACTGTGATTTTAAAGTTCATGGACGGAAGGAAAGAAAACAGGATAGTCCATGGACTATGGGGCTATCTAAGATATATGTAGATAATAAAACATTTAACAAATAATTTAGTGATTTAAGTTTAAATTCTTTAAAAAAAAGTATCGATAAATACCTTTTAAGAGTATCTTGTTACCATTTAATACCTAGAAGTTATAACCTACATAAAATTGGATAAAAATACCCTCATTAATATAAATAGGTTGTTTTAGTTTTTTTTTCGGAGGCTACTCAGAGTGCAATGAGTGCGCACAGGGTAAACCCTCAGTCTGAGGCAACTTAGAGTGCAATGAGTGCGCACGGGGTAAACTCTCAGTCTGACGCAATAGCCTTCGAACCAACGCCAGAAGGTAAACCACCGAGAAAACGTATATAGAGGGACTCGAACTGATGACTTTTGGTCACAAGCATGCTTTACTCAACCAACTCGGCTACCCTTCGGAGGCTTAAAATATTTTAGGGTGGTCCAAGGTTGTTTTAGGTTGACAAATATTTTTTCCATCTTTTGATCCGAAACGTGTGAGATACTTATTTCTCTTTATACCATACTTCCCTCTTAACCTATAAAACCTAGAAAGCAAAGAGCGCGACGAACTCTCTATATGAGAGGGAAGGACTTGTACTTTGAGTATGTATATGTTCCATGAACCATTAGACCATAAATCAAAGATCAAGTTTCCATTAAACCAATTGTTATTATCATGATAGTGTTATGAATGGATGTGTGTTATTCCATTTTTTGAGCCGAAAGTCAATATGACATTTTCTAATTTTTCAAAACATTAATTCCTCAACATTTTCTCTACCTTTTATTATTTTTTTCCATATTTTGGAATCTTTTGGTTTTGTATTAATTTGGAGATGATGGGAAAATGGACATAATATTGAATGCCTCAACTTAGCCCATAAAGTTCTGGTTTCTCTGAAAATCATCAAGAATTTACATAGACAAATAGTGTTCAAAACCATTTAGACTAGATGATAGTTTGATGGTTTTTTTAGTCCTTCACAGAAATTTATTAATGAAGGGATTAATTCTTCTAATTACAATTACGAGAATATAACAACTTTGAAGGTAGTAAACTCAATAAAAACATATTTTTATTTAAATTTAAATTAAATTAATGAAAACGTATTTCTTATAATTATCTTAAATCTAAATTTTACCTTCTTAAAATCTCATAAAAATTGAATAACCACACATAATAAATAACGGGCCAGTTATAAAAAAATAAAATTTAAACTTAAAGAAATTTATTTTTTAACATTTATTTAATGTGACTTTATTTTTTAGTGAATTTTAATTGTTTCGTCCTTTATTCCTGACAAATTTTATATTAGATATTAAACGTAATAAAAAAAATGTAATATATTTAAACTTAAATTAAATTAATAAAAATACAAATTAAACATAATAAAAATATATATTATATCTAATGTTAATTAAAATAAAATAAATACATTAATCTTAATAACAAATTTTTTAAATCTAAATTTTAAAAGGGAAAACATTTTCGATGATGTATCACTCTGGACCGTGGACCGTGGGAGACCGTCCTTCTGAAGGTCGTCAGTCATGAACTGAATATATATATATATATATAAATTAAATAAATGAAATATGTTAATATTTCGATAAATAAAAAAAAGATTGGTAATTGTTCGAAACAAATTATTTAAAAAATGATTTTTTTATATACAAAAACTTAAAATCCAAAAACTAACCGATTCGAGCGAGGAAAATGGCTAAAAACCAGCAAAATTCTCGTACTCAACCTACCATAAACCTCTAAATTTGAATTCCTAAATCTAACCCGTCAAATTCATACATTAAGTGGTTTTGAACACTATATCGTCTATGTACTATCTATTTGGTGACAGATAGTCCCTTGACTTTCAAAAGTCTGATGGTAGTCCCTGGACTATCAGCTTTGGATAAAGTTAGTCCACCAGATCTTTTGATTCATGTGGACCTACCACTTGTCACCATAGTCAGCAGAATTTTGTATCATCATTGGTCTCTTAAATTTAGGTCAAAGCCAAAGTGTAGTCTACAACCTGTGACGTAAAGTTAAGGAACCAATGATGATATAAAATTTCCGTGACTACGATGACAAGTGGCATGTTCACATGAATCAAAGGATTTGGTTGACTAACTTTATCTAAAGCTGATAGTCTAGGGACTACCAGTGGACTTTTGAAAGTCAAGGGACTATATGTCACCAAATGTGATAGTCCATGGACGATATACTATTCAAAGCCCACATTAAGCAATCCAAATCAAAAAAACTAAACTAAAAACAACCTAAAATCTAGCTACAAAAACAATCTAACTAAAAATTGAAAAAACAAATTACATTGGTGGAGGAGGAGTCTCATTTTCTCAACATGATGGAGGAATAGATGAGGAGGAACACTCTAAAATTTAGACTGTACATTTTAGAGAGATGAAGAGGTGTAGAGTGAAGGTATAGAGAGTGAATAAGGTTTAGGATATTTTTTGTTCTTAAAATAAGAAAGGGTGTGGATACGGTTTAGGAAAAATAAAAAACATCTTAAATACTAGTAAATGAGTATTTTGGTCTAAAAACGGGTGATTTTGGTGAACTTAAAATTAGATGGGGATAGACTCGATTTGGATGATTTTAGTATGACCTTAATTTTGAAAATATGTATTTTGGTGAAAATAAAAATAAATATATAAAAAGAAATTATCATAATTTGTTGGTTTGTTGTGAAATATTTATGGGTTTAAATTAGTGAATAGTTGTTCGAATATATCCCCGTTTTTTATTTAGTCTTTCGACTTGAGAACTATCGGTAATGATCCATGGACTTGACAAAATCTATAAGATTAGTCCCCTATAATAGTTCAAGAAATCTTTGGAGGAGGTTTTAGAGTAAAACAATGCTTAGAGGACCAAATTCGTTATTCAAATTACTTACTTAATATTTTAGAGACAGAAAGATATATTTTTAAAGAGAGAAAGTAAGAGTAATAATTGTGTAATCAATTATCAACATCATTTCACAATAAATGGATGGTGCTTTTATTGATACAAAGTAGGTCCCACAAGTCTAAAAATTCATTAATTGTGGCCATATCCTCAAGTCTATTGTTTGTTATGAATTGGTCCTTCCATATTACATAATTATCAATTTCTCTTAAGAGACTTTCTTTATTAACAAAACACCCCTAACTTTTTGAGATTCTTACTTATCCATTATTAGTAGTCCCCCAGTCCTTGTGATAATGTTTAAACAATGACTGTTGTATGATCATTCTTATCTTCATCGGATTTTACTTGCTGCTTCTCGTTGGATTTTTGTTGACCCTCATGACCAGAAAACGAATTTTTATCTTTATAAATCTTTTAATCATAGCAATAATCTTCCCCAAACCTTATAAATAATTACGTGCTCCTCGAATTTCTTGGAAAGCTAAATTTCCCTCGAATTGTATAATGGATGAATCTTCCTTGAATTGTAGCCGGTTATTTTTTATATCCATATCAAACATTTTCTCAAATTTTCCATGTGTGACGTCATGCTCTTTTTTTTTTCTGACACCATCAATGAAAATATTTCTCCTGCCAAATATCGAGTGGGATATCCTTCACGTGCTTTTCTTTTTGACACTATCTTTGCTAAGGGCGGCGTGACGCGTCCCTTGGCACGTATTATCCATATTTTGGACAATTTTCCCCTAAGCAAATAACCTATCGCCTCATTGGGCTTTGATACACTTTAGGCCCATTATTTTCATACAAATAATCTTGATTCACCATATATCTTCTTAACACCTTTTCGTGAGAGAAAGCTATGGGGAAACTATTCTATAGAGAGAAAATAGTTTATGCCAAGGAGTTTTCATATACCATAGTGGTTAACTATTCGCCAAATATTCGAAGAGATGAGAGCTGCTGGTTTATACATTGTACCTAAACCCCAGCCCCCGAAAGTTTTTTATTATGGTACATGGCCTTCCATGGAAAACTCAACTGCAATTATACCTTCAATATCTGCTCTCAGCCCTCCAGTTAATCGTGTTTACCCATTCATAAGAGTGACTCTAAAATAATGGGAAAGGATAAATATTCAAAAGGATCCGCTTCGAAGAGAAAAATGTATCATAAAGATAACAAACATAAACATTCCAAACACTCTAAAGGATCCTCTTCGGCGATTGCTTCTACACCATCTGCTACTCCACAAGGAACTTCAAGGCCAACGCCAAAATTACCCCACATAAACTAACAATAATTGATATGGCTCGGATGACGAAGCAACCACTTGAATAAATTCCGTAAATAAACTTTTCGAGGGTCGAGGAAAAAGAAAAAACAACTTCTAATAGAAAATAAGCTCACTTTCCTGAGGAGAATCCAATTTGGCTAAAAATCACTGTTAGCCCCCCATGTATACCTCTTGTATCAAACTAAAGTGATTTAGGTGTCACGTGTCAGTTTTTATATGGTTTACATATGCGGGGGGGACTAATCGTGCAAATTTCTCAAACGAATGGGATGGATGGGAGACAAAAGTGAAGGTCAGGGGCTAGTTTGATACAAGGGGTAAACATGGGGCACTAACAGTGATTTTTAGCCATCCAACTTCTACCTTTTCTCAAACTATTGAGGAGAAAAACACTATTGTATGTCTTCATGAAGAAACATTCAACTTTGTTTCTCCTCAAACTGTTGAGGAAAAGACTACTACTGTAGGTCTCTTTGAGAGCACGTCCAAATTTGTTGGTTCTTTAATTGAGGACAATAATTCTTCCCAAAATAAAAATACTAAATCAAAAGAAGATAAATACTACGAACCATCTGAGGAAGAAATGCTAAGACTTCGATGGGAAATCCTTCCTTCAATTTGCATCCGCTTCCCTAACGTCGTAGAAACTCCACTATCAGTTAAAGATAATGAGCTGATTGTGTATACTAAAATAATGAATTGGGGGTTATGTTATCCGTTGGATCCTTTTTTGTGAAGTATTTTTCAAAGATCGATATGTGTCATACTCAGGTCGGACCTAATACGTGGTTCATTCTTATGGCCTGCATCATGGCTTCCAAAATTTTGGGAGTTCCTTTTTCTTTACAAGAATTGATTGGCATCTTTGGTTTGGCCAAAAATCCTTATTTCTCGTTGTATTCTCTTACCTTCATACGTTATCAAAAGATAGTTGATAATTTACTTGCATGGGATAAAAAAATGGAAACAACGCTTCTTCTTTTTCTCTGGGCTTTGGAAAACATGATATGAAGCTACTACTGACAATCCTTACAAGATTCACTAGTATGGACAAACAAAGGTATGACTTCTCTTGCACTGTGCTTCAAAATTTTACTTTACTTTTTTTATAGTTGTTTTTATATTTTATTTACCTATAAATAGCAATGGGCGGCATATCCAAGCCCTATGTTAACTTCGTCCCTCATGCAAAGGATGTTTTTCCGAATTGAGCCTTTGGTCTAAAACTACATGGTTCAACAAATTTTGGCTATGATTTACCCCCACAAATCTTGCCAAAAGCCGACTATGAAGGTTTAAACCTTCGGAAATATTGTCACTAGAAGAACTCATGGTCCCTCTTTCGCAACAAGCCGTGCTAGATCGACTAGAAGCGAAAGACATGATTATTTTTCTTCCAACAAGAGATAGATCTAATCAGTTGGATCAAGAATCAGATATCCTTTCGAAAATAGAAGAGGCATCTAAGAAAACACAAAAAGAAACATATGCAGTTAAAGGCTCGAAGGTATGGAATCCTGATAAACTCAAAAATTCCTTAACCTCATCGAAAAAGAAACTTCTTACTCAGACTTCTCCTAAAAAGAAGTGTCAAAGGAAATTAAAAACTATATCTAAAGATATTCCAGAAGCTTATGGTGATATTGGCTCCTAGAAACCAAGAAGAATGATCAAATCAATGCTTCCACGGAAAAATCAATCATTGGGTCTGAAACCGTTCAACTTCCATTGGCAGACATGAAGTCTCAAGAGCCTCAAGAAAATATCCAACCAGCTGAATCCACATCGATGAATATTTTTGAAAATGGTTCCTCATCCAGCTCATTTAAAATTCATCTAGAATATGTGTTCTCTCTTTCTCTTTAGAAAGTTATTACAAATCCAAACTCTCAAAGGCCAAGTCAGAACTCGAAGAGCTAAAACAACAACATTCAACTCTTGAACAAAAAGATGATGCGATCTTCGAAAAACTCGTTACATCTGAACATTATGTCATGCTCCTCGAAAAATGTTGCTAAGAAGAAGAAAAAACTTTACACATAGCAAAATTCCACTAAAGACAAGCTCGTTGCAGCTTACAAGGAGTCGAATGACTTAGCCACAGATGGTTCCAACAAGTGCTTCAAAGATTTTGAAATATTCGTAAAAGAGAAACAGTTCATCTTGACTAATGCTGAAAAAGAGAAATGTAACATTGTTAAAGCTTACGCTGTTGAGCGTGTTGACAAATTAAATTCGAGGGATGAAACTCTTAGATGTGCGCTAATTCAATAAATTTACGAACGCTGCCCTGATCTTAACTTGGAAAGTTTCTGGGGATATGTCCCTGCCAAATTTCGTCCTCCTAGAATATCGTCAAGTGAAAGTGAAAGAGAAGAATCAGAATCCGATAATAGTGATTCTTCTGAGTCTTCATAGTAAAAAAGTCATAAAAATCCTCTAAAATTTCGAGGTATTTTTTTGTGAAAGAGATTTTAAATTTTGAGGCATTGTTTGTGAAAGTCCTCTTAAATTTCGATGCATTTTTTGTAAAAGTCCTTTTAATTTTCGAGGCATTTTGTACTATTTTCATAATTTATGAAGTGTTATCCTTTGATTATAATTTCAGAATGCTTCGAATAATTAAGACCAACTTTTGTTGGATAACCTTATAGGTCCAAAATTTTAATAGTTAAAGATCAATTTTCATTGGAAGATCCTTTAGGTCAAAATTTAATAGTTGTAGACCAATTTTCGTTGGAAGACCCTTTAGGCCCAAAATTTAATAGTTGTAGACCAAATTTCGTTGGAAGACCTTTTAGGTCAAAATTTAATAGTTGCAGACCAACTTTCGTTGGAAGACCCTCTAGGTCCAACATTAGAATTTTGAAGGCAAAAAAATTGTATATATAAATCGGCTAATAAGGCACCTCGTTAAAACCTTATGGTGCCTATCAGAGGAGGAAGGAGGGTACCATTTGGTGTGGATAATAATTGCCTGAGGGTAGGCTAGTAATTTGGTTGGTGTTTTATAGTAGTGTGTGGGTGTTATGTGTTCAGAGTAGAGAGTAGAGAGTAGAGAGTAGAGAGTAGAGAGTAGAGAGATAATTAAGCAGCCTGGTAGCAGTTAATTCTCATTACCCACACTTAATGCAGGTGGTTGGGTATTTATACCCTGATGTTTGGGCCTTTATGGGCTTTCGGGTCATGTTTAATGGACCCGGGTCATGTTCAAAGACCCATGAGCTCTAAGTAGGAGAGCAAGTAGCTTAGTCAAGAAGTGTTTAGGTTTTTTAGTACTTTTGTCATAGTTCGAACAGTTCTATGGTCAGAGTGTTCGAAGTGATCTGTCCGGTTCATGTGATCTGTCCGGTCCGGAGGCCTTGGACCGATCTGTCCTTCTTCGGGGAGCATGCAGAATTCGGACTCATCAGGAGCCCCTTTTTTAGGTGTTTGTGCAAATGTTCTTGTCAAACACCTGAAAAACAATCCGACATCAGGGGTAATTTTTATCCGAACAGGTCTATCAATTTGGGCTATGAGTTTATCCGGACAGATGAAGCTTCACGAATTCAAAACAGTTTTTGCCAGAGTTTGTGGGACACGTGTCGCTCTCTGATTGGTTGCTTCAGCCGTTTTTTCACCTTGAATTTTGAACCCACCTTCTTCGAAAAGCAACCTCTTTAATTACAGGTGGTGACATCAGCGCCGTCTTTTAATCATTGCCAAACTTTTTGAATTCTCCTAGGAATCAACTTCCTTTTTCAGATTTACTATAAATACAAACTCGTTTTCTACTGTTTTACCATCTCCTTCAAATTTACTTCTGCAAAAACTCTCAAAGCTTTCTCTCTCTAAAGCAAAAGTCTACTTCAGTAGTTTATGTTTACATCGAGGAACGCTCTTGTCAAAGGCGGGTGGCTCAATCTTTTGGAGTTAGAGAAGGCTCAAAAAGTTGAAAGAGAAAGACGGATTGCAGCATGGTTACCTACCTCGCCTGTTGATAGACCGATCACCTCTGCTACCGAGTCAGACCGAGGCTCGTCTTCTTCCAAAGGTACTAAGCCTATAAAACTATTTCAAACCAACCTCTCCCCCATAATCTCTGGTTCCTCAGTTCAGGAATTGGAGTCTGCTGTCGAGCCAGGAGTTACAGCCACTAGCCTAAAAAAACCCTCTCCCTTTATTGCAATGGGATCGGATACGGAGCACTCTCCTGAGAAGCTGGTTGACAGGAGGAAAGGCTGGTTGGTTAAAGGCCAGGGGACTAGAAACACTCCCTCGAGGTCGGGGGCAAAGGACAGCAGCACCGGATCAGAGGTGCCTATTAGAGCCCCCATGGACAGGCTGTCCGGACCGGAGGGCTCCAATCCAAATCTTCAACAGGAAACTTTTGTTCCAGACACTCTGCCGGAGAGCAGAAATCAAAGGGGCACTGAGGCTCATCAGTCCGGAGACAAGGCTGAGTCAAGTTTGAACCCTCCCCTTACTACAGCTGCTGAAATCCCTTCAACAATCATGGAGGAAGTGGTGGAGGACTCTGTTGAAGAGGCCCCATTTGAGTCTGAGCCCTCCGGTCAGACCAGTAAAGAGATAGTTGCCAAGAAGGACAAGGGCAAGGAGAAGTTGTACTTGAGGCATCCGGATCTGCCGGAGAGCCTAGAAAGAAAAGTAGGGCCTTATTTTCACAAGGTCAGCGCTTGGTATACCCTTATGTCATGCATTTTCCCTCTGTCAATGGAGGAATTTGTTGTAGTGGTCAGCCTTTGCAGAAACCACCACATCCCCTTTTACCATTTCAATATGGGGGATGATTTCAAGGCTGTGGACGATCTGTTGGAGGCGAAGAGGAACTGGAGGACTCAGTTCCTATTTGTCAGTGGTGCCTGGGAGAACGGCAGGAAGATAAAATCCGGAGAGAACCCAATCCTCCTCAGAAGTAGATGGAGGAGTGATCGTAAGTTTCTTGCCTTTATATTCTTGTCTCTCTTCTCTTTTCTTTTTAGACTTAATTTGTACTAATTTGTCTTGCTTTTGTCTTAGCAGAACTGCCCAAAGAGTTTAGTTACTACTTGAAAGCCGGACAGGCTACTTGCTCCAAGATCAACGCTTGGGCCGCTGAGAACTGGGGGAACCGATTCCACGCTGCTTTCACCAGTGGTAACTTGGCAAGGTCTCACCTATGGAACACCACAGGTCGGAGAGACTTGACTTGGGAGGAGCTCACCACCCAGCCTTCTCCGGACGTTGTGCTTAAGAGGACCCATGAACCAGATGGGACACTCTTCTTGCCAGGTCGGGCCAAAGCCCCGAGCAAGATGAAAGGCAAGAAGAAGAAGGGCAAAAGGGTGGTAGGCGATGTCAACCCTCCTGATACAGAGAAGGATGCTCCAACAGATCCGGAGGGGGAAATCCATAGTCAAATTGATGCTGCTCTCCTGGAAGTGGTGGAGCAAGAGACTGAGAAACAAGAAGCGAACCCTCCAAAACCTCCAAGGGCTTCTAAGAGGAATCGTAAACAGAGAAGCGAAGGCACAGACCGGGAGGCCAAGAAGAAGAAAATGTCTAAGGGAGACGAGCTTTCTCTCCGGGCTCCGGAGCCTTCTGTCCATGCTGACCCTGCTGACCCAACGCATGCCGAGGAGATTCCGAGGGACTTTCACACCGATGAGGTTGAGGGGGGAGATATCAACATTGATGGAGTAGACATCACCGGCCTTGGTGAGCTTGGTGAATACTTCCTCAATCTCCCCATAGATGACTTTGCAGGGCCTTACCTTCCTCCGAGCAGCTCCAACACAGTCAATTTTAATGGTAGGACTTTTATTGTCTCTAGTAAAAGGGATGCAATAGCCCATTCCTTGTTAAGCAACGTGTAGCCTGTACTTATGTTGGAGAGACAAGTTCAGAGTCAGGCAGACATCATTAAAGACCTCAAGTCTGACAAGGAGAAGTTGTCCGCTGACCTTCGCACTGCCACCTCCAATGCTGCCATGTTGAAAGAAGAAAACGAGGAGTTGAAGAGAAGCCAAAAGACAAGCACCACGAAAGTCGCCACTTTAGAGGAAACCATTAAAGACCTCCGGGAGAAACTGTCCGGTCTGGAGAAAGACCTTAACACCTCAAAAGGAGAATCCAAGGCCAAGGATCAAATCATCACCAACCTGACCAATGACAAGATTGCCCTTGAAAATACAGTGTCCAAGGCTGCCGAGGAGAAAAATACTTTGTTACAAGAGCAGGAGGCCAAGATCCAAGCCAAGATCAATGCTTATGCCAACCAGATGATCAAAAGCGAAGAGCAACTGCTTGACAAGGTGAGGTCTGACATGGTTCTAGTTTTCCATGAAAAGTTTCCGAAGAAGAACCTAGGGGACTTATGGCTTCATGTTGAGCCTGAAGACCTCCCCTACCACACGATGGCCGAAGGCGACATGTATGGCTACTCTAGTGATTCCTCAGATGATGAAGAACACTCCGGGGAGAAAATTGGCGAAGAGAAAGACGATCCTAAGGGAAAGAAAGTAGATGAAGGTGAGCCATCTTCAAAGGCTCAACCTTAACTTATGATTTACTCTGTTTACTTTTTATTCAAACTAAAGTCCTTGGAAGGCCAAGGCATTCTTTTTGTAATTGTGTCCGGTATCTGACCGGATAGGTTTTTTGTTCTTACTTCGAATATTCAAAAGTCCTTGGAAGGCCAAGGCACTTTAAGTTATTTCAATGAAAGTTTCTGTTTTGCACAAATCTCATCTTCTTTTATTGTTTGTGCTAATTTTGATAGCTAGAGTTTAAATAACCTTTAGTTATTTCATAGTAAGTATGTTTAAGTCCTCCGGCTAGAGTTTAAATAGCCCTTAGTTATTTCATAGTGAGAATGTTTAAGTCCTCCGGCTAGAGTTTAAATAGCCCTTAGTTATTTCAATTCGGATAGTATGACAAGGGACAAAACTTTAAAACACTTAGAAATTTTTTAAGAAGGCATCAAATTTTTTTCAAAAGCCCGGACACCTCATTAAAACCTCCTTGTGCCACCAGGGAGGAAAGAGTATGCTCCCAAATATCTACATGGATGTTTAAACAAGTAAATATTTACACCAATGCTACTCCAAGTACATTCGGAGATGCTCAATATTCCAAGGATGAGCCAAAACTCATCCATCTTTGTCTTCCAACCAATATGTTCCAGGTTTAATTCTTTCAACAACCATATACGGACCCTCCCAAGTCGGGGCCAGCTTTCCGAACAGCTTTTCTTTAGTGTGTAAGAAGACTTTCCTCAATACTTTGTCCCCTGGTTGGAAATCTTTTCTTTTAACTTTGGAAGCAAACCTGCTTCTCATTAAGCCCTGATAGTGTGCAACTCTAAGGTGAGCTTTAACTCGTCTTTATTCTATCAAATCAAGTTGACCTCTGATTGCCACCTCGTTAGCATGTTCAGAGAAGTTGTAACACGAAAGGAGGGGAGAGTTGCTTCTATGGGAGCTACTGCATCCATCCCATAGACCAAGGCAAAGGGTGATTCTTGTGTTGCATCCCCAGGTGTTGTCCGGTAGGCCCACAAGACCTCTTGTAGTTAACTAGATTACTTCCCAGCAGCCCCTTCCAAATTCTTCTTTAAACCGGACAGTATAGTTCTATTAGCCACTTCAACTTGCCTATTTGCTTGTGGGTGGAAAGGTGAAGAGAAACTGTGGCACAGAAGCTCTCAATTTCCCTATTGTCAAACTGTGGCCCATTGTCTGTTGTTATCTTTTGTGGGACACCAAATCTGCAACAGATGCTGGATATAATGAATTTTATACCAGCTTTTGATGTTGTCCCTGCTAGAGGGGCTGCTTCTATCCACTTCGAGAAGTAGTCTATGGCCATAATTATAGTTTTGCGTCCTCCGGACGCCACAGGAAGAGGTCCTACTAAATTCAATCCCCATCGTGCAAAAGGAATAGGCTCAGAAATTGACTCTAAAGGAATGGCTGGTACATGAATTTCATTGTTGTACCTCTGGCATGGGTCACACCTTCTTACCAATTCCTTAGCATCTTTCATGATTGATGGCCAATAGTAACCGGAGAGTAAAACTCTTCTTGTTAAATCTCTAAACCCACAATGGGCTGATCCCTCACCATCATGCAATTCGGAGAGGACCACTTGTGACTCTTCATCCCCCAAACAGCGCATGAGAGGTTTACTATAGGACTTTTTGTACAACACTTCTCTCAATATGATAAAACCACGAGCCTTGTGTTTCAATGTTCTGGCCAGTGACTTATCTGGAGGCACGACACCATCGGAGAGATATTGCAGGAGAGGAAACCTCCAGTCTTGAGGTTGTTTCACTTGTACTTCAAAAATTTCCTCTTCTTTACCTTTGCTAAGTTGAATGGAGGGGCTTTTGAGCACATGGATCCATGGATATGACTCTGTATATGCTATGGTTGCCAATGAGTCTGCTAGTTCATTTTCTGTCCAGGGAATGTGCTCATAGACAACACCCTTAAACTTAAGTGCTTCATTTTTAGGAGGAGTAAATACTTTACAAGCTGCTCCTTCTTAGCCTCATACTAGCCTTGGGCATGGTGGATAAGTAGTTGGGAGTCACTTAGAAGCTTGACCCTCTTAGCCCCACAAATGTAGGCTAACTTTAACCCAGCTATAGCTGCCTCGTATTCGGACTCATTATTAGATGCTCTGAAAGCAAAACAAATAGCCTGGTACATTTTGTCTCCATATGGGGAAGTTAAACATACTCCTGCACCACATCCCATAGTGCTAGATCCACCATCTGTTCGGACGACCCATACCTTTTTATCTTTTATGTCAGTAGTTTGCTCTGAATCCCTGTCGGAGTGAAATTCAACCAGAAAGTCAGCCACAGCTTGGGCCTTGACTGCTGTTCGGGGAGCAAAGTCTATGTCGAAGTCCCCCAACTCTACTGACCACTTAGTCATCCTGCTCGAAATGTCTGCTTTTTGGAGGACATTCTTCAGGGGAAAAGAGGTCCGGACGATGATAGGATGAGCCTGGAAATAAGGCCTCATCTTCCTAGCCGCTATCACCAGGGCTAATGCCAATTTTTCAAGTTTCAAGTAACGTCTTTCTGCATATATCAAGCTTTTGCTGATGTAGTACACTGGATGGGGATGACCATCGACCTTTCTTACCAACACAACACTGATGGCATAACTTGAAACTGCCAAATATACGAAGAGTGTCTCCCCATCAACTGGCTTAAACAAAGTTTTGGGGGAGGATATGTGCTGCTTGATCTCATTGAAAGCCTCGTCACATTGTGGGGTCCAATCGAATCCCTTTGCACCCTTCCAACAACTAATTTCTCCGAGCAACCAACATAGACTATTCTAAAATTTCACCAACGTGTTGATCATCATGTTGTTGATTGATTTTCATATTATTTTCCATAGGGTTTTCTTCGAACTCTTTTCTAGTTACCAAATCATTATTCATGTCTAAATCTGCTCGAATTTCCATCATTCTTCTTTCAAAATTTCAACAAGGCTTTCGAAGACGATTCCGCGTACCAAATCGTTCATCGGCAACAACGCCAAAAATAGTTCCATAAATATTTGGATGAGGTTTTAGAGTAAAACAATGCTTAGAGGACCAAATTTGTTATTCATATTACTTTGTTAATATTTCAGAGAGAGAAATCTATATTTTTAGAGAGAGAAAGTAAAAGTAATAATTGTGTAATCATTAATCAATCAACATTTCCCAAGAAATGGATGGTTCTTTTATAGTAGAAATAGTAGATCTCACAAGTCTAACAATTCATTAATTGTGGTCTTATCCTCAAGTCTATTGTTTGCTATAAATTGGTCCTTTCCTATTACATAATTATCAATTTCTCCTAAAAGATTTTTTTTAGTCAATGGACTATGCAGCTATCAAAACCAATATAAATTGATAATAAAACTAGAAAACAAATAATTTAGTGATTTAAGTTGAAATTCTTCCAAATAAAAAATAATAATTATACATAAATACCCTTAAACAAGTACGTCATTACCATTTAATAACAAAAAATTCCAAACTACCAATAGATACATGGACCATAAGATTGGATAAAAATATCATCATTAGTATAAATACGTTGTTTTAGGTTGACAACAATTTTTCTATCTGTTGAACCAAAAAATGTCAGATACTTACCTCTCTCTCTCTACCCATACTTCTGTCTTAAACCTCGAAAGCAAAAAACACGTCGGCAAACTTCGATTTGAGGTACAATTCTTTGTTCGGAAGACTTATTTTTAGTTGCAATTTTTGTTTGGATTATGATTAACTTAGTCCATTGAACCTCTATTCGAAGCACAGGATTGTATAACTCTAAAATTATATGTAAGAAGTAGGTATCAGTTCTTTATTTTTCTGTATTTGAATGGTTTAGGTTTAGTTAACTAAACCTATAAATCTTTAATTAACATGAAATGGGTTTTTAGTTAACCTCAGGGTAAACACTGGGTTTCATTAGTGAAACTCACCTCCATATTATAATTTTGGGTAAACCTAAGGTTTAAAGTATTAAAAAATGTCACACTATTAGCATATGATGTGTTACATTTCAGTAATTAGGTTATAATATATTGTCTGGTGTCCTATTGTTTGATGTCTTGAGACTTCATTTAGAGTTTCATTCAATGTCAAGGTGAAAATGAACCATGTCTTGCATATTATTTATTTGCGATACACACGTCTCATGTGGTTTTCATGTTGTGATTCGTTTTACACAGGAGTCACATAGCTGCACGCATGTTTTTACATGTCATGTTTATTTTACAGAATTTACACATGTCATAACTATCTATTACGTATGGTCTAGTATAGTTATCTTCCTTTTAGATCACATGTTTATTTCAATTATGTATGTATGTCTGTTCTTGAACATTTACTGATGAAATATGTTGAAGGCTCACATGTTTACTTAATATATAACAGGTCTCGCACATTCAGTTCCTGGATAGTTGGACTCATACATTCATTTTATGTATAGTTAGTCTCGCATAGTGTTTGACACCCTGTCTTCTATCTTTTAGGAAATTAAATAACCGGTGCAAGAAGATGATGAGTAGTTTTAATGGTCATTTATTAAAGAAACACAGTGTGAGATACAAGAGAAGAATGTGACTTTTCCTGATTGAGAAATAAATACAACAACAAACAAATGATTTTCGTTCGTAAAATACCACAGAGTGTGTAAGATACAAAGGGCAGAAAAACAGGATGATACAGAAGTATAATATTTACCATCATCATAGAGATCTTATAGGAGTGAATGTCTGTGTAAGTGATCTGATGGTGTTACTCAATGAACACGACCTGGACTTTAAGGTAAAATATACAAGTGTTGCATTATAACTATGAATCGGTATGGAATAGGTTATTTATAATGCTGCTCAGTCTTAGTTTTCGTATAACATATACCCATTTGTCATTTGGTAGATTATTGACTCTTGGATTTATAAGATGCTTAAAGAAAATAATTACAAAATATCATCCCAAGGTTTTAATTGCACATACAGTTATAAATTTCATATGATACAATCCTATGCTCATATAATGGTAAATGTGCCTAAAATTAGGTATCAATTATTTTAAAAAATTATTTGTAATCTTTTATCTTAATGTAGACGTCACTAGCCATAAATGAATACCTAACAAAAATGATTGATGAAATATTCCTCACTATAACAAAATACATATTATGTGTTGATTCCAGTATGCATTATCTAAAAAAACAATGAAACATTGGGCATTTCTAATTATTGATCTTGAAAAAGGAATATCAATAAACTATAACCCATTATTTCCTCAAAGTAAATACGACAAGACAAAACAAAAAAATATCGAGTCACTAATAGTATTGAAAGTTATGATAGCTTCATATGTTCTACTAGTCTTGTATATAATCTTTTAATTGGTCTTGCTTTTTGTTAACAGTTAGTGTACCTTATGAGGAATAAATTATGTTTTTTCAAAAACAACCATATAAGGTGCAAACACAAAGAGATATCCCACAACAAAAACAAGGAAGCCTCGACGACGGTGTTTTTATTTGCAAATACGCCAAAGGATTCATCCATAATGGGTTTGTTCCTAAAAGATACAATGAAAACACATGTCAATTGATAAGAGCATAAATATTTTATTATTTCATAAATGATGAAAACACAAACGTTCATTGGTAGCTCTCTTGATAGAGTATTTTCTGATGTTACCTATTTTGTAAGTAATGAAACATAATTGTTTTTTTTGTAAACAACTACTACTTTCGCATGTTTAGTTACACTGAAGTCGCATGTTTAGTTACACTAAAATCGCATGTTTAGTTAGTTTGTGAATCACATGTTTGAATCCATAGAGTTTTTCATATTATTAATCTGGCCTTACCTATTTTTGTAAGTAAAAAATGTAGTGGTCATGTGTGTAATTAATATAAATCACCATCTTCCAACCAATTTTGATAAAAGTAGATAATTAATGATAACTAAAGCAATAACTACAAAATGTCTGCGAAGAATAGGTTAGATCATTAGTAAAAAATGGTTCATATTGTTAACTAGTTTACCTATAAATTAGATTTATAACTTTAGTATGGTTGCATATAAAAAAACTCACAAAATGATAAAAAATAATCTCACAAAATTCAAAATCATAGTTCTTTTTAATAACATCTCCTCTGATGATGAGAATGGCTACTAAAGCTCCTCCTCCAATGGCTTCTCTTATGAAGAAACAAAGTCACCATAGAAAATGATGATAACAAAGGAATACTTCTCCAGTTCTGATGACGAGGAGATCTTCTTGTTCGATGTCCGCTATTATTCTTCAAACTCTGTTTCCTATTCTGGAGATGATGAAGACATATATTATGCTCTTCCATCTAGAAAAATGAATTTTATAAAAAATTAAGATTTAGAAAAGGAAGAGACAAATAAAGAAAATGAAGATGAAGAGTCTGATGAAAAGGAAGATGATGAGGAAGATGAAAATTTTGGCGAATGAGACTTTTCTTCTAATGCTTGAAAGTTTGTATTTTTAACGTTATTATTATTTTCTGGCACAATAACTTGTTCAACCTTAAAATACTTTGTTTTTTATTATAGGTGAAATATTTTGTTATTTTATGGTGTGTTATAGTTTTGATTTCATAAACACAACAAAGTCTTTGATCTCATCTCAGTTTGTTTCGCATGTCTAATATGTTTGGTATAGTATAGTTCAAACGTTACAAGTTTTATAATACTCTCTTTTATATTTTATCTAGTCTCTAATGCCTTTATAAAGATACTTACATGTCCAGTATGTATGTTATAGTGTAGCCGGCATATTTTACTTGTTGTAGAATCAAAAATTTATTGGCATTAGAATCGCATGTTTGGTTGCAGTATAATAGCATGATTAATTGTAGTACTATCGAAGGTTTAGTTTAAGTAGATATGCATGTTTAGCTGCAGTAGAAACTCATGTTTAATTGAGTTAGAATTACATGTTTAATTACATTAGAAATGCATGTTTATTTAAGTAGAATCGCATGTTTAATAACAATAGAAACGCATATTTAGTTGCAGTAGAATGGCATGTTTGGTTACAGTAGAAACGTATATTTAGTTGCAGTAGAATCTCATGTTTAGTTTAAGTAGAATCACATGTTTAATTTAAGTATATACGCAAGTTTGGTTTGAGTATAATCGGGTCGAGAATAATCACATGTTTGGTCTTATTAAGTAGAACTGCATGTTTAGTTTAATTATAATTGCATATATAGTTTAAGTAGAATCTCATATTTAGTTTAAGTAGAATCGCATGTTTCTATAAGTAGACAAAGAAATACTTTGTAATATTTAAATCTGCAGTATGTCAAATACCAAAACATTTACATAAGTCTTTTTATTACGGCTTAACTTCGAATAACGATCACATTTCATATATTATTTCTCCTCTAGATAAGATACGCTTCTTCTTAGGCCTTCTAGCTTATCTTTTCAGGTTATGAGGAAACATTTCTGGTGATTTATTACAGTTTGATCTTTCATTAAATTTTTTAAAGCATGTATGTTAAAAGATTAAGTTGGTATGTGATTGCTAACAGTAAAGAATGGCTCTTGTTGAGTCGAATGTATTGCAGCAAAAGCATGAGAACATGTAAAATAATGTTGTTGCCAAACACCACAAGAAAATTTGAAATCTAGTAGATTAACAACCATAGTAGGTTTAGAAAAAAATTCAAATATGGTTGTCGAAGCGTTATTAACTAACCATGGATGACCGTATTCGACATTGACCGTTAACTTTTTTTCATACTCATTGCATAATTTACTACACCAGCTTATCACATCCAAATAACTTCGTGAAATTTGAGTTATAAGTAAGACTCAAATCTTGTCAATTAATTTAAAAATAGGTAGACTACACAGTTTTTTTTAAATCTGATGGTTAAAATATTTGGTCGAAAAAGATGCCATAACACCCTATCATTTCTTTTGTATAGATGCTTGAACATAGTTGTCTTCGGGTAAATTATCGAGAATCTTAATAACTCTCTTATCTCATTCACTAATAAAAACTTCAATCATTTTATTAAAAATTGTCTATGGTTATAGTATAAGCGCATTGTTTAAGCCTATAAATTATCATAGACTTAAAGTTTTCTTCAAAACGAATGATAACATACCTTAAATTTTGAATAAGATGGAAAATACAATAGGCACGATAGCAGTTTGGATACAAGGTAAAAATAACAGTAATGATATTTAAATGATTATCCAAAATAAATGTTATTTGACGTTTCAACAAATAAAATTTCAAATTCTCCAAAAATCATAGTCAATCGTCACCATCTTCACAACCATCAATACAAAATGAAATAGGGAAAATACTTGAAAAACAATCTAAACTGATATTATATGTAAAAAGTCTTGTAATAATTGTTTCACGTGTCTTGCATAACCATATGTTATTGACTCACATGGTTTATATAACATACCTCACATGTTGGTATGTAAGATTATTGAATTTAGTATTGCTTACGCATGTTTAATATAGAACTGGTCATGTATGAATAAATAGTAAGAAACATATAAACATAAAATTTACCATGGTTACCATCTTTTGTTATGGAAAAAAGCAATACTTCCAGTCGACAAGAATGTAAACCTTAAAGACAATAACCGAATGCTATACAATATCACTTTGAAGTTGTTTCCCATATTATATTTCAAATGACAGTCAGTTATAATATCATGACTCTTCAATCTATTGAAGTATCCCTTAATTAAATTAAATGAAGTAGAACTATCTTCGAAAAGTCTCGTCTTAATTATACCACAGTCGTGTTTAACAAATGATTTTACACTTTTCGTTGTCACAAAATTTCATGACTTAATAAAATTATGAATTTATGTAGCAATCAACTCATATATCAAATGTTTCATATTTTGTTTGGAAAAATCGAGGCTGCAAATATGGAGTTGAATAAACCGAATGATGATCATGAAGTCAAGGGTGAAATCTACTAATACATAAAGTCTCCATTTACATCTAGTTGAGACTTAATTTTCACAATAAATAGTTATCTTAGATTTTGTATTATGTATATATTTGTAACAAAAACCATGTTTTAAGACACGTCGATATAAAGATAACTTTAGAGCTGCAAAACCTTGATAAAAAACTTTACCAATACCGGTAATTGCACCAACCCAACTTAAACCAATACTATTTTATCCACTAATTAATTGATTATTTGAGGCTTCAAATTAACTTATGCTAGACTTTTTACGCATTTCTTCTGAAAACTTATGAGTTGCATACTATTATGAAAGAAAACTAACTATTTTAAATGTTCAACGTCAACCAATACTAGCAAACCCACATAATTCGTCTTTTTCATAATTACACAAATCATATAATCACCACAAAAGTAAGCAATAATATACTTACCTCTAACCAACATATCCCATCTACTTTCAACATAATTTTGAATAGTTTTAAAGTCTTCAAACTCACTAAGAGGAACAATTGATTGAACATTATATTGAAAATACACACCCGAGCTTTAAACATTGCTTACATGCATTAATAATTCAGAAACAGTTAAGTGTAATGAATGCGTCTCATGTAATATACATGCGTAATATTTCATATATGACATGTTAAAGTCTCGCATGTTATATACCCACACGACCCGCATGCTAGTAGTATGATTTTCAAAATGTCTCACATGATATATCCTCAAACGTCTCGCATCTTCTTCACCCGTCAAGTCACATCTTTGGCAAAATATACATGCAAACTCTAAAATCGATCCTCCAAATATTTACAACATAAAGAGAATTACAAATTAAATAATATATATATATATATTAAAATCAATATATAACTTATTAAAGGGAAAATATATAAAAACTTACGATTATGAAATTAGTCTCTAAAATTTGTTCGACGAACATTGTTTTTACGCTATTTTACCAAATCCGTATAATAACCTATAAAGTTTCTTCTATGTTATTTTGAAAAAGATATTATATAAAAAAAACAACACACATTAAATAGCTCACCTATAAAAACTGGTTCAATACTCCAATGAATCTCTTTGTATGAATTTGGTTTGTTTAAGTAAAATATATTCGAATATGTATATTATAACATGTAGGTATCAAAACACAAAAAAATTGATTCTCTGGTTCGAGTTGGTAAAGTGTAAAATCGGGTTCGAGTTTCCAATGATTATGCATGTGAATTAGAGTTGCTCTTTCTAAATTAAAATTTTGAATCGTGAAAAAAGGAGAAAATTCATATTTTGTAAATAAAATAAAAAATCTTATATAAATATGGTCGATGGTATTTACAGTATTATTATAAAATTGGATATTAAGTTGGAGTGAGTAAAAAAAATATTAGGTAGACAACTTTGGTACTATGGTAGATTGAAAATACATCTAGTATTAACCTTCTTCATACGAGCCCAACAATAAGAACGACAACGAAATGAAATGTACGTGAAATGAAATTTGTAAATATAGTTGTTTCAGAGTTAAGGAAAGTGGTATTGGTGTTGATGAGGAGAATTTGGTGAAGGAAATGGTGGCTAGTCTCAAGTTAATTTAGGGTTCACGAACTTGTTTAGGGATTTTTTTTTTGAAGAAGTGTGTGTGTGTGAGAGAGAAAGATTATATATGGCGGGTCGTGTATTAGATCAAGTTAATGTGAAAGTCGGGTCTCAGCCCATGCTCTCTCATAAGTCCTCTATGTGTTGGATTAAACTTTATCTCAAGCCCAATTCTCACAATAATAAACTCACACTTAATAAATGCAATGTAACAAGAAATTTAACAATAAATATAACAAATTATTGTTACATAAAAACCATTAATAAATGTGTATAAATAAGTGTAAAAACAGTTACATATAAAGTGAATAAGAGTTTTCGTTTTACTTCTGATTCTTTCTTGCTTTCACTTTGTATCATAGCAAGTGTCCCTTCAATGGCTGAAACGCGTTCTCCATCATTTAGCTCCGGATCAGCTGATCAAGCATCATCTCCAATGGATAACCTGCTAAGCAATAAAAACACAGTTGAACCAGATAAGTACCTTTAACAGTTTGAGACTATACAGAAGTAACTTCCTATTATAGAAAACTATGGTGTTGCCCATCATAAGGGGTATGAAGCTGGGAGGGTTTATCAATGGTGATAAAACATGTCCTCCCAAGCTGTTGAGCAGTCTTGATGGATCAATGACTAAAAGTACTGAATACGATCACTGGATAGAAAATGACCAGTTATTGTTGAGATGGCTCTATAGCACTATGAGCCATGAGATAACATCCCAAGTAATGAAGGAAGAAACCTCCAAAGGCCTTTAGGATGCCATAGTTTGACTATCTTCTCCCAAACAAAGTCTAAAATGACTCTATTCAAGGCAGATTTTCGAAGAACAAGGAAATGAAACTTATCAATGGAAGACTATCTAGCTAGAATAAAGAATATTTCAGATAATCTATCTTTAACAGGTTCTCCTGTATCTTTGGATGATTTGATGTCTCAGATGTTAACTGGCCTAGACACAGAGTATACACCAATTGCAGTTCATCTAGCTGATAAAGAAGTTGAAAATTGGGTTGACCTTCAAGATACTCTATTGACCTATGAGAATAGACTGGATCAGCTAGGCAAATTGCAACTGTCTAAGGCCAATGTCAACTTGACTTATGCAAACAAAACATATTCTAGGCCCTTCAACAACAACTACGATTCTAGCTCAAGAAACACAAGTAGAGGACAAGGTAGGGGTGCCTACAGAAGAAGGTACTCACAAAATTATTCTAATAACTATAGAGGCAAAGGTCGTTACAAAGGAAGAGGAAGAGACATATTTAACTCTAACAATAGACCTATTTGCAAAATGTGTGGGAAGTAGGGTCATGGGGGTGCCTATTTCTACTTCAGGGATGATTCCAGTGTGATTGGCTAGCTTGCATCTGACCAGAACAAGAATATTCAAGATCATAATGTATTGACTATTTCTCAAGAGTCAGGAGGTGCAGATGAAGGATGGTACTTGGACAGTGGTGTTAATCACCATCTCACCAATTTCGCTAAGATGATGTCTCAAGAGTCAGAATATTCAGGTAATAAATCTGTGGCAATAGGGAATGATACTAAACTCAATACTAAAACTAACCAAACTATTCACATAAATAGAATTCTACATTACCTGAAATTAATAACTATTATCCGTGTTTCAACTCACCTCATATAACAACATATTTTTTGAATTTCATAAATCTAAGTGTTATGTGAAGGAAAAGACAACATAGAGGACTCTTCTTACATGAAAGGTTGAGAATGGCTTGTATAGGTTGGAGGTCTCACCTGCTCCTATTCATTCTAAGGCTGAAGTTTACGAGTGTTCTGTTAGAGTCTCTGATGTGTCTGTTTTATCTAGTTCTCTAAATTCCCTAAAGAAGGGCTAGCATAGGAGGTTAGGCCATCATTCTGCAAGAATAATGTCCATTGTTCTGAGAAAGTGTAATCTATTTGTTGATTTTAATAATGATAAATTCTTCTGTGATGATTTCCAGTTAGGCAAATCACATTCTCTTCCCTATTCTGGGTTTGTTTCTCAGTCCACTAATGTCCTAGATCTCATACACTCTGATTTATGGGGGCCTGCTCTTGTGGTTTCTAAAATTAGATACATATTTTATATTCTCTCTGTGGATGATTTTTCTAGGTTCACCTGGTTGAATCCACTAAGACTCAAAAGTGATGCTGTAAAGGCGTTTAAAGAGTTTAAAAATCTGGTGGAAAATCATTTTGACAGAAAAATCAAACAGTTTCAGTCTAATTGGGGGGGAGTGGTGAGTTTATGTTCTTTCTTTAGCAAATGATTAAAGGATCCAGCTTAGGACATCATATCCTTACTCTTCTACTCAGATTGAAGAGCAGAGAGAAAACACAAACATGTCACTGAGACTAGTCTGACTTTGTTATCTCAATCTAACCTTCGTTTCATCTATTGGTCAGGGCCCTTTCACATTGTTGTGTGTTTAATCAAAGGCTTCCTACTGCTCTTCTACAAGACAAGTATCCTTTTGTAAAAATTATTTGGTGTGCAACCATATTATGGGTTTTTAAGTGTTTTTTGGGTCTGCCTGCTTTCCTTGTCTTAGGCCTTATCAAACTAATAAGTTTCAATTTTATTCTGTCAAGTGTGTATTCCTAGGGTATATTGTTGTACACAAGGGGTATAAATATCTAAGTTCTACTGGGAAAGTCTATGTATCTCGAAATGTCATCTTTAATAAAGATGAATTTTCTTGTTTTTCTGGCTTCCTGAGTTCACAATCTTTTTTCTCCTAAGTCTAGGTCTCTCTGGTTACCTCAGTTCCCTAATGTTAGGTTGTCAGGTGGGACTTCTAATCTAAAAATGGCCTCATTTATCTCCCTACCTAACCATTTAACTGACCATAGCAATAACAATGCATTACCATGTATACCTCACCCAACACATACAACAAATTTACCTCAACAAAACTTACCTGTAAGCCACAACTCTTCCTTCTTCGCCATCTTCTGGAAACTTTGTCTTGCCAAATCAAACACATGTCACGAAACAATTACATGAACCTCAGTTAGTAATTGAACTACCCTTTGACACCAATAATACCAACCTCCAAACCCAAAATATTACCAATACTCACTCCATTATTACTAGAGCTAAAGTTGGCATTTCTAAACCTAAAGTTGTTTACTATGGTGTAGTTACTTTACCTACTGCTACTGACACAGAACTTATAAATTTTTATGAGGCTGTTAACATTCTTTAGTAGTCTCAAGCTATGCAAGCAAAATATGATGCTCTAATGACCAATCACACTTGGTCTCTAGTTCCTTATACAAATGATATGAGCCTAGTAGGCTACAAGTGGGTGTACAAGTTAAAATATAACCCAAATGGGTCTGTTCAAAGGTGTAAGGCCAGACTTATGGCTAAAGGGTTTCATCAGCAACCTGAAATTGACTTCACAAAAACATTTAGTCCTGCTATTAAATCCTCCACCATAAGGTTTGTACTGACATTGGTTGTTTCAAGAGACTAGACTATAAGGCAGTTGGACATCAACATTGCCTTCTTAAATGGTGACCTCAAAGAACAAGTTTTTATGGTCCAACTTCAACTTTTGTTGACTCAAAGTTACCTAATCATGTGTGTAAGTTACATAAGGCTTTGTATGGCTTAAAAAATCTTATAGAGCCTGGTATTCAAAGTTGAAGGATACTTTGCTTAGTGGGATTTTAAGAACTCAAAGGCAGATTGTTCTATGTTTTTCTTAATGACTAAAGAGGTTTCAGTTTTTCTTCTGGTTTATGTCGATGACATTATAGTGACAGGGAACAACTCTAGCTATTTGACTAAGTTCATACAGAAACCGAATTCTCAGTTTGCGCTCAAAGATATGGGGAGTCTTAGACTATTTCTGGGAATGAAGGTTTATAGGGATGATACTGGCCTATATTTGACTCAAACCAAATATATAAAAGACTTACTTGTGAGAGGGGGTCTCTCTAAAGAAAATTCATGCTTCATTCATATGAGGGTAAGTCCTTTTGTTTCCAAGTTTGATGGTGAAAAACTTCAGTGTCCTACAAGATATAAAAGTGTAGTAGGTTCCTTACAGTATTTACTACATACTCGGACAAACATTGCTTTTGCTGTCAACAAAATGAGTCAGTTCCAGTAATGTCTGACGACTACTCATCTACAAATTGTAAGAAGGATTCTGAGTTACTTATCTGGGACTTCTTCGCTAGGGCTCCATATCAAGCCAAGTGATGTACATTAACTCACTGGCTTCACTGATGCAGATTGGGTTGGCTCTGTGGATGACCGTCGATCTTAGGAGGCTACTGTGTCTTTCTTGGTGACATCTTGGTCTCTTGGTCTTCAAAGAAATAAGGTGTAGTCTCTCGTTCCAGCACGAAATCTAAGTACCGCTCACTAGTTAATCTTTCTTCAGAACTTATATATCGGCGCTCCGTTCTCGATGAAATCGGTCTTCCTCTTCATCGGCCTCCAGTTATCCGGTGTGATAACCTTAGAGCGGTCTCCCTGGCTTCAAATCCCGTATTTAATGACCGGATAAAACATGTTGAGATTGATCTTCATTTTGTTCATAATCAGGTAGTTTAAGGATCTCTGGATATTCGTTATATTCCTTCAAATGATCAGGTCGCCGACCTTCTGACCAAGCCGTTGTCTTAGCCTCGTTTTCTATTCTTGAAGGACAAACTTGGCATCGGTGTTCCTCCGCTTCGTTATAAGGGGGAAGTTAAGGAAAGTGGTGCTCGTGTTGATGAGGAGAAACTGGTGAAAGAAAAGATGGATACTCGTAAGTTTATTTAGGGTTCACGAACTGATTTGGAGATTTTTCTGAAAGAGTGTGAGAGAAAAACAAAGTTTATATATAACGGGTCGTGTATTGAATCAGGTTAATATGAAAATCGGGTCTCAGCCCATGCTCTCTCACGAATCTTCTATGTGTTGGATCGGAGTCTGTCACAATCCCAAATCTCACAATTATAAAGTCACACTTAAATAACAAGAAATGTAATAATAAATGTAACAAATTATTGTTACATAACGACCTTTAATAAATGTGTATAAATTTTCGTTCTTGCTTCTGATTCTCTCTTGTTTTTACTTTCAGAAACACTTTCAATTACTCAAATATCACTAATAAATAAATGGGATTTACACCATGGTAGATTGCAAATACACCCAAAGTGGTAAAGAAACACTTTCAGTAAATCAAATATCACAAATAAACAAATGAGATCTAAGTTATGGTAGATTACAAGCACACCAAGAACAGTAAAACCTGAGAAGGACTAAGAGAGTACACCATCTGACTAGGCTACAAACATCGAATCCAAACAATACCATAACCCCACGGCTAGACTGCAAATGACGAATTGAAACAACATCCATCTAAACCTTAAAAAAAAGAAACCGAATTAAAGTCACACGAGCCCAACAAGTCATATTAGGATAGAATTTGACATTTCCTATATAAAAAAACTCGCCTGTTCGATACAAATTAAGATTTGGGATAAAAGTCAAATTTATTTAAAAAAACCACGACTATAACATTATAGTTTGAAGTAAGAGGAGAAGCTTCTCCTTGCATAAAGAAAAAAGCACTGCTATAATCTCAGAAGATTGAAAAAAGAAAGAGAGAGACTATAAAATTAGGTTTAAAATAAAAAGAGAAGCTTTTACTCTACATGAAGAGAGACAAAAGCTCCCCTGCTACATACAGCCATAGGATTGAAAACGATTATATTTTCTAATTGAGAAATTAATCTTTAAAGCTAATTGAAAAATAAATCAAACTTATAATTAATAGATATAACCTTTTATTTTTGGATAAATCAATATTTATTCTTAGCAATAACTATTTATAAGTTATAACTTAATATGTATTTGGTAATGGTATGAATAAGTGAATTAAAAAAAAAAAATCAATTTGAAGGATTTTTCATTACCTATTATATTTTATAGATAACATCGAAACATAGTTGGTTGGTTTTCAATTTCCATCGCTTAATAACATATCCACAAAAATAATTTACCCATAAAAAATCAAAATAAGAATTAACCGCATACAAATCATAAAATCACTTAATAACATTTTTCGAAATAATTTACAAATAATATATATATATATATATATATATATAGAAGAATTAACCGCAGGGAAATCAAAATAACACAAATGACAAAATTATGACAAACGAAATATAATATTTTATTTATCTCAAATAAGAGATTGGTATGAAAGAGAATACATTTGTATCTATCTATTTGTATCTATCTATGTATTCCACTTGCATATTCTGGAAACTAATATTTTAGAATACGAAATAGTTGGGAACATAACTCTCCAGCAAGCACTGGTAAGGCCACGGAGCTGGTCACAGCATGGCTGATCAATCGGCTCTGGACCATCAACGTAGATCTCTCTAAGTGTTCGCAGGCAACCTTCAACTTTATCGACATAATCCCAACACTCACCGTAATCGGTCTGGGCTGCAACCAGAAAAAATAGTGTTGAAACAATGTACATTAACCCTAACACTCTCACAATAGATTTCAACTCCATCTTTTTTGTTATTGTGCCAAGTGAGATTAGAATTGGAGAGGATAAAGGGTATTATATATAGATAAGAGTTACATGTATATGGTAATATGGATACGTGAAAGTAATAAATATTAATGATTTTTTTTGTTAATAATAATAATTTAGGAAACCAATATTTATGTTTGAATTAAAATTATAATCGGTTGTGCCAAGGAGACGATAAAGGGTATTATATATAGATAAGAGTTACATATATATATATATATGGTAATATGGATATGTGAAAGTAATAAATATTAATGATTTTCTTTTTGTTACTAATAATAATTTAGGAAACCAATATTTATGTTTGAATTGAAATTATAATCGGTCTAAACACCAAATATGATAGATTTTGTTACCAATAATAGATGGTTATATGGAAAATTGTATATAATGTATCTACTCAACTATTATACTCTCATTCACTCCAAAGTTTTTTTTTATTACCGCTTAATGTAAATTTTAATTATTATACTAACATTTAATATCAAACATTTTTAATACCTGTACTACCTTCCACCAACTATGGAAGGATAATTTTATATTTTTTTTTTCTAGCTTTTAAAAGTTTGAAATTTTGAAGCCGTTTTCTAGCCACTAAACCCTACGGCCAATAAAAACCACCATGAACCACAAAGAATCCACAATTTTCAGGTGATCGACTAGTTTAAGATTTGTATATTTATGTAATCTTCATATAAAATGCATTTAAGTACTACTTTCCACGTATAGGAGCTCATCATACGTTCATGGAGTTTTTGCAACCTCTGCTATTTTCATCTTACATGTTTATGTTAGCTAATGGTGTTTAACTACTGATTGCGAGGTTGGTTCTTGAATTTCTGAATGTGATGTGTGTTATTCTACTAGTTTGTGAGTTAATGATCTAGTTCGACCTACTTTTTTCTTTTTTTGGGGTTTTTTTGCGCGATGGTTTGGTATTATGTTAATCTAAAGCGTTAATCGTTGTTTAACTAGTTATATACTAATTTTTAGTGTATTCGATGTTGATTTTTAACGTGAAACAATATATAAACTAGGAGTTTTAGGTGTCCATGAATTTTTGACAGGGATGCGAGTTGTTTGATGTTTTTTTTATGTAGAAAATGCGAATTATTTTAAATGAGGATGCGAGTTGTGTACATTATGTTGAGAAACTGGGAGTTGCATTAGGGTATGGGCATTCGGATAATAGAGTTGAAACAACTCCCATATTATTGAGTTGCAGATAGGTATGGGCATTCGGTTCTTCGGTTCGGTTAGGTTATTTCGGTTCTCGGTTCTTTCGGTTCTCGGTTCTTCAAAAGTAGTACCCATTTAGGAACCGAATAAATTTCAGTTCGGTTCGGTATGGGTACTTAACTCGGTTCCAATCGGGTAGTTTAAGATACTTTAAATATTCTGCAGTATCAACATATATAAAAATATTTTTACACTTTAAAATAATAAAATTATGTTAGATTGTAAGAAAAAAATACTAAATATAAGAAATATTCAAAATTAATATATTAAAGAATAATATTAATAATATAAAGAAAATAGAGAGATGATATCAAGTTTATTAGTTTATATAAAGGGTGATATTTTGTTATTTTGTTTATACGCATAATAGTTTGTAAATATGTCGCCACTTTAAATTAATTATGTTGTCATTTATTAAAGAGAACATAATTAGAGGGCAATGATAAAAGACAAATTTAGGGGAATCTAACTTTGAAAAATAAAATATATTTTCAAAAAAAATCAAAATTAAGGGTTAATACATAGGTTCGATTCCTAACGGGTACCCACGGTTCTTCGGTTCGGTTCGGTTCGGTTTCAAGAATCATGGGTAATTGAAAACTGGAACCATTCGGATATTATGAAAGAACCAAATCTGCTTCCGTTTGGTTCTTTCGGTTCGGTTCCGGTTAAAATGCCCATGCCTAGTTGCAGACAAGTCTCAGATAATAGAGTTGAAACAACTCTCATATAATAGAGTTTTAAACAACTCTCAGAGTATAGAGTTGTAAACAACTCCAAGAGTATAGAGTTGCAGACAACTCTCAGATAATAGAGTTGAAACAACTCTTAGTTGTAGAGTTACAAACAACTCTCAGATAATAGAATTCCAAACAACTCTCATGAATAGAGTTGTAAAAAAATCTCAGGAAATAGAATTGTAAACAACTCTAAGCGTATAGAGTTGTAAACTACTCCCGAATTAATACGTTACAGACAACTCTCAGCTTGTAGAGTTACAAACAACTATAAGATAATAGAGTTAAAACAAATTTCATGCAATATAGGTTTTATGGGTGATTAAAATATATCTGAATGTTGCATCATATTGTGAGTTGTTCAATTATAGTATTGAGAGTTATTCATTTGTGGTAGTGCGAATTATTTGTTAACACTAACTTGCCACGTGACTGCTTTATAATTGTTCAATACAGGGTAAAATATGTCTAAATCAAGAGTTTGTATTTTAAAACATGGTTACCAAACTGAAATTGTGCCTTTCGTGGAGTTTGAAAACTTTCAAAGTATCAAAGAGTACGTGGAGAGCACATGAGAGGAGTTGGTCAGAGGTAACTACCTAATTACCTACTCATGCGGGGTTCACAAGAATTGTTTCTTTAATAATAAGAAAGATTTTGTTGGTTTAAAATTATATTTTGATTTCGAGCGTTTGAAACAGGTTAGTTTTCTCATAGAACAACAATTTCTTGATAAAGGTTCTGGTGATAAGGGTTCTGGTCAAAAGTGTAAACAATTGGCAAATGAAGAGAATAGTAATGGTTTAGTTAATTATGACCAGAGAAAAAAATAATTGGCTACTACTGGTTGGGGTAATGCTATTACATGAGTTGTTCAAGCTTTCGAAGAAGGGGTTACAACTCTAAGGTTATCTTTGTGCAAATATGCTTTAGAACATGGTTTTTCTTTCAAATACATGCATAATACAGCAAACTAGATCACTGTTTATTATGAAAATAAATTCACAAACGGAGGCAAATGGAGACTTTACGCATCAATTGATTTCGACACCGTTTGTATGACGATTAAGAGGTATGTTACGCACCATACTTTCAGTCTCATTTTCTCCCCAAAACATAAGAGGCATAGGCATTTGACATCAGATTTGATTATTGAGGTAATTCATGATTTTATCCGGGCATGCCATTTGTTGACAGCCAAAACCATACAATCTTCTGTCAAACAAGATTATGGCCTAGACATCTCCTACCGTTTGTCATGGAATTCTTTGGAGAAGGAAATGAGGGGTGTTTTCAGAGATAGTTCAAGTTCTTTTGGTTTACTAAGGGGATATTTCAAACGATTAAAGAGCCACGATATTACTACCGACTACCAGTTGGAATTATCAGCTGGAAACTTCTTCAATCGTTGTTTTATAGCATTTGGTTCATGCTTTCAAGGTTTCCATTCATGCCGTCCAATTATGTATGTCGATGGAACCCACTTATACAGTAAGTATAAGGGCGTTTTGTTTTCTGTCGTAGGAAAAGACGGCAACAACGGTTAGTTTCATACTTCTCTTATTAATTTGATGGATTATTAGGTTTGTGTAAAAATTGTAAACAACTCTTAGATTATAAGTTGCCGACAACTCTCAAAATATAGTTTCAAACAACTCTCATATTATTAAAAACTAATAAGTTTGTAACAACTCTCAAATAATAAGTCGCAAACAACTCCCAATATGGAGTTGCAAACAACTCCCAATATAGATATGCAAACAACTCTGAGATGATAGTTGCAAACAACTCTCAGATAATAGGGTTTCAAACAACTCCCAGATTATTGATCACTGGTATACTGTTTGTAACAACTCTCAGATAATAAGTTGCAAACAACTTCCAATATAGAGTTGCAAACAACTCTTAGATTATAGTTGGAAACAAATCTTAGATAATAGAGTTGCAAACAACTCCCATATACAGATCACTGGTATACTGTTGCAAATAAATCTCAGATAATAAGTTGCAAACAACTCCTAATATAGAATTTCAAGAAACTCCCATATTATAGTTGCAAACAACTCTCAGATAATAGAGTTGCAAACAACTCCCATATTATATATCACTAGTATAATGTTGCAATAACTCTCAGAGTATACCTTGTGATTTGTGTTGATTTTGATGATAAATCTATTGCAAGTTGTTCTACAGCTGACCATGCTTCAGTGCAACTTTTGACCATGTTTTTCATATATTCCATGACTATTCCCCGTTGCAATTGGTATCGTGAGCATTGAGGATTTTGACAATTGGTTTTAGTTTTTGGACAGTTTGAAACCTCATATGTTAGAGCGCCAAGTCACATTTCTTTTGGACCGTCATTCCAGTATAATTAATGTTGTTTCTGTCTTGTATCCAAATTGTTTTTATGCGTACTGTTATTACCATCTTGTTCAGAATTTGAGAAAAACTCTGGAACATACTAACAAAGACTATAAGTGTAGGATGCTAAGTTTCTTCAATCGATGTGCTTATGCTCTCACCCAAGATCTTTTTAATGACATAGTAACAAAGTTTCTATGTGAAGGTGGTGAGAGAATTAATTTTTTTTTGGAAATTTACCTCCTAATAAGTATGCTCAGGCATATGTTAAAGGGAAACAATACGGGGTTATGGCTTCTACTGCGGCCGAATCTTTTAACGCACAGATCAAAAGATTATGCGGCCTACCCATTGTTAAGTTGATTGACCATATTAAAGTCTTACTTATGAATCAAGTTTCACAAAGATACCAAGAGGTGTTAAGCTGAAGTACTAATTTATGCCTCAAATATGAAAAGAAGCTAAAGCAGACTGTTGAGAAATGCCAAACTTGGGTAGTACGTAAGTCTTCTGCAGCCTTGTTGGAAGTCTTCTCACACTCTATAACGGTTGTTAATTTGTTGGATTTCAAATGTTCTTGTGGAACATGGCAACGTGAGTTTTTTCCTCACTCTTTAGTGACAATACAGTCTACCAACCAAGATCCTCTATAATAGAATCGTTCTTTATGGTTAAGAATTACAGGTCAAGTTACTCTTTCAGCATACCGACGATAACTAATTTTGGCAAAGGCTCAAGCTCTAACGATCCGTCAGAGGTTAAAATTCTGCCTCCCAATGTGAAAAGACACCCCAGAAAGCCTAAGAAAAAACAGATCCCGTATAAAGGAGAAGTGATAACCAAGCGATTGAGGTGTGGCCATTGTTAGAAATCAGGTCATAACAAGAGAACCTGTGAGGTTACAGTTTAAAGATCGACATGTTGGGTACATTAATCTGTAATATCGTGCGTGTTGTAGATAACACACTAAATAATTTGAGAGTTTTTTATTACACACATTGCGAATTGTTTGTATTGCAATATTGAAATACGCGTTGTTTGTATACTCTCAGATTACAAACAAACAACTCCTATAAGGGAACAACAACAAAACTACCTTATAGCTGCAAACAACTTTCATATTATAGTTGCAAACAACTCTCAGATATTGTTTCAAACAACTCTTAGATATGCTTTCAAACAACTCTCAGGAAATAGAGTTTCAAACAAAACTCAGATTATAAAGTTACAAAAAAACTCTCAGGTTATAATGTGATAGTTGTTTGAAAACAACATCAAAATACTAGGATGCGAATTGTTTGCACACACACACACACACACACAAACACACACACACACACACACACACATACACACACATACACACACACATACACATATACATACACATATATATATATATATATATATAAGCTGATGATGTGAATTGTTTGCATGTCCTTCCCCTACAATCGAGGGAATATGAATTATTTATGTATTACTTCCTCGATAGTTGTTTGTAAATAGATTAAGAGAGTTCTTTGTAACTGTGAACTGAGAGTTTTTTTTACAAAATATCAATGTTTCATAAACTTTTTACACTGATCAAAAGTTTATACAAAAAAGAGATTACATATCCATAACAAGCTTCATGCACTAAAAACTTCCAAAAAAATACTACCATATTTAGTGTTTGTCAGTTTGCATGAAAATAAAATAAAAAATAGATGCAGTAACAATCAGTCAAATCTAGACGATTTGTCTGCTTCTTTCTACTCTTCACGCTCATCATCAGCATCTCCCTCATCTTCCATCTGATGGGCCTCCTCCGATGTACCAACATACTTCTCCTCTTCCTCCTTAGTGTCTTCCATATTTCTTTTCCAGTCTGGAACCTCTGTCGACTGAGAATCAGCCACCAACTTAACCATTTCAACTGACCCAGAGTCAACATATAAGTACTTCTCGATATCAAAGTCCAATATAGAGGCTAGGCTGTTTGGTGGTGCTACGTGTAGAGATTAAGTCGGAGCCTGTTTTGGTCTTTATGGAAGACCATGAGTCGCCTAAAGAACCGAAGGTAGACATGGTGATTGTAAATGAAGATATTGTGAGCTTTTGAATTATAGATTTTGTTTTTAAATTACCCTATGGTTATTATTATTTATAAGCAGGGGGGGTCTTAATGAGGTAGTGGTTATGTTAATGATTACAAACTCCTCTTTGTCAAAACAATAATTAATGGGCTATGTTTGATTATGTGGTTTTTTGCATGCTCAATGCAGTTACCGGTTACCAAGGCAGACGTCATCGTCTGTTCGTATTCTTGGGTATGTTTACGAACTGTTTAATATATATTAGGGAATGCTGCGAACTGATATGTCGAGGTCATTACTGAGAGTTGTTGCCTATTGCACAAACAATAATTGTTTAGAAGTAGTTTTTTATATACGTTACGAATGTTTTTATCAAACCGGATGGTGAGAATTGTTTAGTAGTAAATTTCTTATATACGTTGTGAATTGTTTTGTCAATACTGAGTGTTGTGCTAAATTAACCATAGTTCTTTCAAGTGAGTTCGAGAATTGTATACATTACATATTTCTGAAACAAAAAAAACTCTATATATACACCAAATAATTACAAGCAATATATTTACACCAAAAAACTCTGAACCAGCCATATCTTCCACTACATGTTAGTGTTTATATCCAAAAGACTCCCTCCATAGTTTTCCATATAAAAAATATGACTATTAGTGTCGGTCTGCATGTATCATTTTTTGATAATATCTATGGCATATTGACAGATGAAAATACTGTAGTCAAGGGTGCCTTATTTTTTATTGCAAACAACTCTCATACTATATAATGACAAACAAATCTCAGAGTATAACGTATTAAACAACTCCCAGCTTATAGAGTTGACACAACTCTCGGATAATAGAGTTGAAACAACTCTCTGCTTGTAGAGTTGTAGATAACTCTCAGGAAATAGAGTTGTAAACAACTTTCAACGTATAGATTTGAAAACAACTCCCAGATTAATACGTTGCAGACAATTCTCAAATAATAGAGTTGAAATAACTCTCAGATTGTAGAGTTGCAAACAACTCCCAGATGATAGAGTTGAGACAACTCTCAGGAAATACAGTTGCATACAATTCTCAGATAATTGAGTTGCAAACAACCCTCAGCTTGTAGATTTGCAAACAACTTTCATATGATAGAGTTGAGTCAACTCTCAGGAAACAGAGTTGCATACAATTCTTTGATAATAGAGTTTCAAATAACTCTCAACTTGTAGAGTTGAAAACAACTCCCCGATGATAGAGTTGAGACAATTCTTAGGAAATAAAGTTGCATATAATTCTCAGCTTGTAGAGTTGTATACAGTTCTCACCTTGTAGAGTTGCAAACAACTCCCAGATGATAGATTTGAGGAAACTCTCAGGAAATAGATTTCCATATCATTCTTAGATAATATAGTTTCAAACAACTCTCACCTTGTAGAGTTGCAAACAACTCTCAGAGGATAGAGTTGAGACAATTATCAGGAAATAGAGTTGCATATAATTCTCAGGAAATAGGGTTGCATACAGAGTTGCAAACAACTCCCATATGATAGAGTTGAGACAAATCTCAGGAAATAAAGTTGCATACAATTCTCAGCTCGTAGAGTTGCAAACAGCACCCACATGATAGAGTTGGGAAAACTCAGAAAATAGAGTTGCATACAATTCTTAGATAATAGAGTTGCAAACAACTCTCAAATTTTAGTGTTGCAAACATCGCTCAAATTATAGAGTTGGTTAGTAACATTTTGATGTGCGAGTTGTTTGCAACTGTATAATCTAGGAGTTGTTTAGAATAATATTTTACAAATATTCAAGTACCCTAGGAGTGTAGTAATAGTTAGAAATCTTACCAACGCAACATGTGTCCTTGTTGTGTAGTCCGTTGCATGTACCTTAAGAGGCAGGATTGGGTTGTAGTTTATCGTTGTCCTGACGTCTATATCAATAACGAGAAACGTCTAATGGTTCATTGTATCCTTCTTAGTGTTGTAGAATGAAATGAGTATAATGTTCGTATCTTGAGGCATTTTTTTAAATATATTGTCAACTGCATTTGTTATTTCCTTTCCTTGTGCCATTTTGAACTACATTCAAGGAAAAGTACATTACAACGAGAACGTGCGAGGTGTTTGTAGTTCATAGCTAAACTTACTGTAGCCATGCCATAAATTTGTATTGCACCAAATTTGGCTTCATGTAAATTTTTTCATGGAACATCCAATTTACTTCTTTAAGCATCTTTAGAATCCCAGCATCCACAATTTACCAAATGGCAGAGGAAAGCGAGTTGTTTAATAAATCAAATATCCAAGAGTTGTTTGAAACATATATGAGAGTTTTTTGCTAATTGGATACATTGTAGTCCAGGTACTCTTCAAAAGGTACGCCAACACATCACTCACGGGCACGTGAAGTTTATAGGGAAACTAGGACATTGGTAAATACCATACATTTGGATCTTCCTCGTTTTCTCTGCCTTGAATTTGAAGTAATTTGTGGCATTTACTGACATCGATCAGTTTAATTGTTGGTGTAGTCATTGGCCAGTCAACAAGAGTTACCAGTGCCAATGCCAGTGGATTAAAACACTTACCTCTTCCCCCGGCTGTTGGGTCGGTGTCAGTAGATTAAAATTTGGCAGCATGTCAACCTCCCCCATTGTTTCTTCCCTTGACTTGAACATATACGAGCTGTCAAATCATAAAATCCAAAATACGCATCTTTTATGTATTATCATTAAAAAAATCCACTTACCACACGATCGGCGACGACCAATGTCGTTGACTGCTCCGGCTTACTCTTTATAGTCCGTTGCCAAAATTTATTAATCGCATCCTCCGATATAGTCTCCAAAACGAGTTGTATCATACCATCGATTTCAACATTATCAATTTTATCTAAAAACTGATTGTGTAACTTGCGAGTAATAACCATCAATAAATACATTTGGTAAACGTACTATGGTATTGTGCGTATCAGAAGACTCTGGAACTTGGCCTTCTCTGATTTCCGGTTGATTCGATACTAGTCCAACAATTGTTGCTTGGATCAGTGGTTCTGATTTTGCATAGGCCATTTTTTGGTTTTTAGCTACCTCTCCATCTCGCTGTTGGACTTCTACCGGTGCTTCTTCCTGGCTGAGTAGTTCTGACTTCTTACAGGAATGGGCAGACTCTGAATCTTCCCGTGCTATAGGTTGTGGATCTTTGATCTGTGTTAGCCTTTCACTATTTGCCAAGGCTGCGTGTGTTGTTGTTGTTGTTGTTCTCCTTGATTTTGTTGTTCTTGCTATGGCTGTTGTCGGTCGGTATGTTGTTTCATATCAAACCTGAGAGTTATTTAGACTAACAAAATAAACATGAGAGTTCTTTGTATTCCTACACTGCGATTTCTTCGAAACCATACATACATCTGAGAGTTGTGTATTTTTAAAAAATGAGATTCGATTGAAAATGAATAGTTTGGAAATTGTTTGTATGAGACAAACAAGAATTATTTGAAATACATACCACGAGAGTTGTTTAAAATACACAACGCAGATTAAGATGCGAGTTGTTTGAACCAAAACAACAGAGAGTTGTTTGGAAACATACCACTAGAGTTGTTTGGAAAACATATCATGAGTTGTTTTTAAAAAGGTTTTGCGCTTTGTGTTTAAATTCATACATGCTGGTTCTTTTAAAACACTAGACCTGCTAGTTTTAAAAAATGACTTAACAGCCTAACATTTTTGCTACCTCTAGGTAATATGAATTAGGATACAATATATAAGAAAAAATATATTAACATAGCTGTATGTTAATGTACTTCAGATCCACTTACATCTTTACGGCCCTCTGCATCCGTAAGTCCAGATTCTTCGGTTGCCACTTCCTTCTCACGAGCTTCTACCTCCTTAGCTCTATATTCTTTGCAACTCACTTCCTCTGGCATGAGAGGTATGAGATTTCAGTCATATAGAAGAGAGTCATCTATTTATTTTTCCTTTGGAGAACTCAGACCTACTGTTTCCTCCTCTGTAGGAGGATATTTGTCTTTGTCTCTCCGTTGTGTCTGTATCTCTGGTGACCAATAACTCTTCTGGTCTTTGTTGAGATTGTACTGGTACTGGTGAATGGTTCCCATCATCGTCCTTCTCCTATGATAGTACTTCATCAGACCTTTCGGCCTTCTGTATTTTACCGTCCTGATTCAGGTCCTTTTCTTGAAATTCGGATGGTATAAGTGCCTGCATTTCAATGGACGTGGCTTCTGTTGGCAGTGCTGGTAGCCCCGGTTCCTTCTCTTTTGTAGGCATTCCAGTGGAGCAAAATGACAATGAGAGAGAAATGTGGGGTTTTGTTCTTCAAGTGCCGCTAACTTTGACCTTAGCTCTTCAATCAGAGACCAGAATACCAAACGTATTATAATTTTTTGAGTGCGGATTAAACAGAATAACAAGGCTCAAGCATATACTTACTTCTTTCGTCCGTTGGTCGATGTTCCACTCGTACTTATTCTTATTGGTATAAGTCTTCAATCGCTTTGATGTTGCTTCAGCTCCAGTCTTATTTGAAGTAGCCTCTCTACATTTGAGCACAAAACGACCAAGCGTTTCACTCATACTTTCATCTTCTACTTCCTCGGCCTACGGTTAGGTTGTCTCGGTTGGCATTGATGGAATCACTATTGTGGTGAGTGCTTGTAGTTGGTCTATGGTTGGGATGTCCTGACTAGAGTCTTGCCTTGTGTGTATCGTCATTTTCCTTGTTTTTGGGGCTACGTTTTTCTTCATTTTCCTCGATCTTTCTTCCAGTAAAACCGTTGCAACATCTGGATCTTCATTTCCTGGTACTACTTCGAATGCTTCTCTTTCAGCCTCTGTCAAACAAAAGGGGGCCTCTACAACCTACAAAAGGAAAAACATCAAAGTTAATACCTACACGCGAGTTATTTAATACCAAGTTATACTATGGGAGTTGTTTGCAACTATAGTCTGAAAGTTGTTTCCAACTCTATTATCTGAGATATTTTTGCAATCTATTATCTGAGAATTGTATGCAACTCTATTTCATGAGAATTGTTTGCACTATATTATATGAGAGTTGTTTCAACTCTATTATCTGAGAGTTGTTTGCAATTATAATTTGAGAGTTGTTTATATATATATATATATATATATATATATTTCACACCTCATCATCTCGCAACACAGGCAGCCTTCCAATCAGCTGCAAGGTCGATTGTTTGGACTCCAATCCTCACCATTCGAAGAAACTTGGAATCATGTTTGGCTTTACGAGCTCTATCCCAATTGTTGTGTGCTCCATGACGAAGGGTTGCATCAAAATAGAGTTGAAATAACTCTCAGATTATAGAGTGACAAACAACTCTCAGGTATATTGAGAGAGTTGTTTGCAAACAACATCAAAATACTAAGATGCAAACTGTTTGCAATGTAAATACGTAAGTCTAGGATGTGATTTGTTTGCATTTACATAAAATTAGGATGCGAATTATTTTATAATACACATGTAGCGAAATGTGAATTGTGTTATTTTTCACATGCACGTTAGATGGATCTGGGAAATTCGGAAACAACACCAAAACCAACTAACAACTAAATAAAACACATCTATTAGACATCACAACACACATAAAACAATTAATAGTACATGCAATCTAAAAAACTACTATGTCGAATGATAAACCCATAAACTAAAATAAGCACTAACAATCCTAACTATGTGATTTTAGTAGAAGTAAGCAATGTCGATCGTAAAAAAAACAGCAACATATACTTGAAAATCATCAAAAACGCAAAAAAAAAGACATTTTCGAAATTCAAGATGTACCCGGTTACTGTAACTCGTGCTTTCTTCACCGGTCGGTGTAAACTAAACGGTAAATCGTTGAACAGCTCGTGTTTGCTTTTTAAGGAAGTAGACGAAGGTGGACGTTCGAGAATCGGTAAAGAATGACAAATTTTTGGTGAATGAAGTTAAGGGTTTCTGGTGTGAAGGGTTTCTGGTCCCGCATTTATTATAAAAAAAATTAATTTTAAAAATAGGATAATCTACTAATAAGATCTTATCATCAAATTTATTTACCAATAACCACCCAAGGTTTGATAAATTATGGATTATCATCTGGTTCTGAATTAAAAATACTGATAATTATCTGGTACTCTCAAATATTCTATAACCATTTTTCCCTCTACTACTTTTTTAAATATTTAAATTTTAAACTATAAGATTAACAAAACTAGATCCATGATATATAATCTTTATATTATTTTTTAGTTGCATAATTATGATAATTGGGTTACGAAATAAGTGTGGAAGAGCAGCTATGTTCCAGACATGGAAGTATATGTAACTAGGTTGTGAAAAACAATTGTGTTCTAGTTACATTATGTGTAACTTGGCTGCGAAGAAGCAATTGTGTTGGAGTTTGAGAATTATGTGCAAGAAACAAACTATATATATATATATGATACAGAGTAGAACGCAAAAGAAGCTAGATAAAAGGATAAACCCTAATTTTATTTAATAAAAAATTATCCCCAAACAATGTAAAGAAGATATGTTTATATAAGGTTTCAATTGAAACCCTAAAACTAAAATAAGAAAATTACTAAAATATCTTAAATTATTAAAAACTCGAAACAAGCTGATAGATGAGCCCAAATGCCCAAAAAAGCCTATATGTCACAAGCAAAGCTGGTGACTTGCATTCTAGGCGTCGTTTCCTTTGAAACAAGGTGTTGTGGGTCAAAATCAGACACCGGAGCTCCAAACTGTCAATTCACCGCATTCTTCGGGTGATCGCCGGTCTTCATAAATTCCAGCGCTAAACTGTCTGCATCAATATATATACATGTGTGTGTTTTTGTGTGTTTTTAGATTTTTTTTAGTAATTCGAAAAATATGCAGATTGAAAATTAAAAATAACTAATTGTTGAACATGTTTTGTGTGTTGAGAGATATTGTTAATACCATGTTGTAAATGTTTTTTTTTTATAAATTTTAAAATTCAAATAATTATAGATAATTTTATTTTATTTCAAATAATTATCGACACCTACCCTTCAAAATATTAAATATTTAAATATTTTTATTTATTACGTATACAAACATTATTCGAACAACAAAAATCAAAATTAACATTAAAAAATATATAATAAAAAAAGTATAATAAAAAAGATATAAAACTAATACTAAGACAACTTAAATAATACCTTCCACTCGAGGAAATATCATATTAGACTTTTAAAACTGTAATTCATATTATATTTATTCCAAAACAACTATTTTGTTGCATCCGAAGTCATTATTGTTGGTTTTGTTTTGTATTTAGGTCGCCGCGAATGATTATCGATGCAAAAAACTCCAACAAAAATAATTGTTTTGATACACATATAAACAAAAAACCAACTTCATTGACTAATCAGGACTCTTAGTCTATATTATGATATTACTTTTAATTTGTTGTTGTTTTTGTTTTTAAAATATTAAAAAAAATTATGATTTGATTACCAATAGATTTCAAGGTTATTATTCAAGAAATGGACGGAAATACAGCGGGAAATACAATGGGAAACCAAGATGTTTTTCTAGGAATTAAGTGGGAAATGAAAAGTCCCGTAAAACTTATCTTATTCTTTTTTATTTGTTTAGGTAACAATGGTTCTTTATATTGGTAGCCATAACAAACAAACTACATAACTGACCTTTACAATGGCCTAACCAATTTAAAATCTTAACCAGCATTCACCCGCCTAAAATTTTAATTTGGATTAATGTCTATTTTAAAATTGTGAATTAGTTGTAAAGAAGAACCAGTAACAAACAAGTCGTCTACGTATACCGCAATAATGAGTTGACTCTTCTTCTCTTCCTTGCGATACGCGACTTGTTCCTTTGTGAATCTCACAAACTTATAGGCAGTACTTGATCAAGTTTGTTGTTCCAAGCTCTTGGGACTTGATGCAATCGATACAAAGCCTTGTATAGATGATACATTTTTGTCTCTTCTCATGGTTTAACAAAATCATCCGGTGTGTAACATATATGATTTTTTTCATATCCATTTCTTTTAATTTTGTAAACCCACTTCAGACCAATTACTTTGAATTCTTTTGTATTTTCAAACAACTTCCAATTCTTATTTTTTCAATCGAAACGATTTCAGCCTCCATTTCTTCAATCCACTTGTTAACACCCTTAGCCTGTTCATATAGCTCTGGTTTTCCGTTAACTGTGAGTAAAAATTGTTCATAGTTCTCCATCAAAATATAGTCATCGTGATACTTAGGTTTCGTGACTGGTCTTGTCGATGATCTCAAAACTAAACTAATTTTGATGTTTTCCTGCTCTAACAAGTCTTCGTGTGTATTAATATCGAGGGTTCGACTTCAACCTCTTCAATAGTCTCGTGTTCTTGATGATAAAAAATAATTGTTTCATCTATATCAACAACTTTAAACATAATGAAATCATTTCATTCCTCATGTTTACTTCAATTCCAGCCTTTGTGTTTAACAAAGATCACATCTTGACTCACAATAACCTTCTTTTTCCTCAGATCATAAAGACGGTAGGATTTGGACCCTGGTTTAGTTTTGAGATTCACGAGTGGTTGTGATCTCTTGTAGAGCTTCTTTAGGTATGCGCTTTTGATCTTCACATGAGCCAAGCAACCAAAGATTCTCAAGCATTTGATATTTGGTTTCTTACCCATGTAGCACTCATATGGTATCCGATTTTCTAAATCCTTAGTGGGAACTCGATTGATGAGATAAGTCGAGTGTCGTACTGCCTCTCCCCACAAGTAATTTGGAAACCTCATACATTTCAACATACTTATGGTAATCTCCATCAAATTCTTGTTTCTCCTCTCTACAACTCCGTTTTGCTGCGGTGTTTATGGAGCATTCAAGTGCCTTGTGATGCCACTCTCTTCACGGAATATGTTGAACTTGATGCAGACAGTTTCGGTGAATTGACAATCTTCATAAATTCCAACGCTAAACTGTCTGCATCAGAACTCAATCGATGTAAACTCTCCTCCTCGATTAGTTCGAATTTTTTTGATTCATTTCCCGGTCTGCTTCTCAACCGTGGTCTTTGATGAGTCCGAATTTTGCCTGCTCCCCGTACAGGGACAGATCGGTCCAACCTCCCCGGATACCGGACAGATCGCATGGACCGGACAGGTCACTTTGAACACTATGACCATAGGACTGTTCGAACTATGACAAAAGTACTAAAAAACCTAAACACTTCTTGACTAAGCTACTTGCTCTCCTACTTAGAGCTCATGGGTCTTTGAACATGAACTGGGTCCATTAAACATGACCCGAAAGCCCATAAGGGCCCAAACATCAGGGTATAAATACCCAACCACCTGCATTAAGTGTGGGTAATGAGAATTAACTGCTACCAAGCTGCTTAATTATCTCTCTACTCTCTACTCTAAACACATAATACCCACACACTACCTTAAAACACCAACTGAAATTACTAGCCTACCCTCAGGTGATTATTATCCACATCAAATTGGTGACCACAGTGGGAGGCGTGAGGTGCCTGAATCAATCATTCAAAACCAGCTAAGAAAATCTGTTTGAATGAATCCAGACAATCCAGAACTACCACCAGCTTTGCTCGAAGTGGTGGAAAAGAACGATGAATACACCATCGAAGAGCGTGACCGGCTAAATGGTGAAATAAAAGCTCTGAGGGCAGAAAAGGCCAAGATGGGCATGAAAGAAAAGTCTAAAGCATCGGTTGCTCATCACACCGATAACCCCAGAGAGCATGAGTCTTCAAAAACTCATGTGAGCACCAAAAAGACTCATGCCAGTTCTAAAAAGTCTCACCGGTCCAAGCCTGTGGAGAGTTCTGACTCAAGCTCAGAATCTTCTGATAGCTCTTCGGACGATGAAGGAGTTGAAAAATCTTTATCCTCAAGCAGCGATGAGGGTCGAACTAGAAAGAAACAAAGGCATATCAAAAAGTATTCAAGAAAAAGGGATAAACATGGAAGAATGAAGAAGAATATTGGTAAGGGGTCATCTCATAACCGGAGGCATGTGGACAAGATGCTGATGGATTCCTTTGCCTTCCACGATGAACCAGGTATCTTTGCAACTCCCAATGAGGATACTGTGTTCAGTCGTGGAAGGAATTGGAGGCAATCTCCACTGTCTTCTAAAATTCTGTCCGGAAACCTCCTCAAGAGGTTTGACAGCACCAAAATAGAGAAGTACGATGGCAGTACTGATCCGGACAACCATCTGGAGCAATTTAAAAACTTCATGATGAACTTTGACGACGATGATAAACTACTTTGTAGGGCATTCTCCCAATCATTCACGGGGAGTGCTCTGAAATGGTACAACAGCCTGCCTCAGGGTTGTATTAAAGATTTCGATACGTTTTGGGTAGCCTTTCGAAGGCAGTTCGTAGGGAGTAAAGAGCTGAAGGGCAATGGAGACACAATAATCCATTGTGCCCAGGAACCAAATGAGTCATTGAAAGAATATATAAGTCGTTTTGTGAACACCAAAAATGGGTTGGCTGATTGCTTCGAACAAGTGGCAATAGCATCCCTAAGGCAAGGTTTGAACCCAGGCAATCTAGCTGATTCAGTGACCAGAAAAAAGGCCATGACATGGGGAGGGTTGCTGAATCAGGTTGGCAAACAGATAAATGTTGATGAAACAAAGAAAACCAGGGTGCACAGGCAGGTGAGGTCTACCCCAGTGGCACCAACTCCCAATCAAAATCAGTCCGGGAACAAAGCAAGAGAGACCGGACAGGGGCATGGTAGGGCAAAAGCTCAGTCTCAGCCAGCAGCTCCTGCTCAGAGTCAGCAATCCAGAAACAAAAGAGGGCCATGGGTCCAACCGGAGTGGTTCGCAGAGTTAAAAGAAAGTGTGGCCACCATTTTTGATAAAACAAAGGATGAGGTGCATTACCGGAGACCGGCAACACTGCAGTCTCCTAGAGAGCATCGCAACAACTCTTTTTGCCAATATCACAATGATATTGGCCATACCACTGATGACTGCATAGCATTGAAACAAGAAGTTCAGAACTTGATTGAGAGGGGAAAGCTGGGAGCTTATGTTAAAAGAAGAGGAGGCAACAGGCCTGACAACACTCACCGGGTTGGACCAAGTAATGCTGCTCCGGAGGGGGCCATGGTTATAGTTGAAAGGTTTGACGTGGAATCTGAATACTTGGATCCTGATCCAACTCGAAACAGAGTGGGTGCTATAGAGGAATGTTCTAGATCGGTCTCCGGGCTCATTAAGTTTTTTGAGTCGCTTACAATTTTCGGAGGGGACACGATGACAGCTCCTACTGCTTCTTTGAGGAAGAGGCATGTTCACACTTTAGCCTCCCAGCTAGAAGGAGGCATGACATCCTACCAGTCACCAAACTCATTCCCCTTCATTGTTTTTGATGAAGATGATTTGAGAGACATTGTTGGCCCTTATGAGGATGATGTTATCATAGGAGCATCTATAGGGGGCAATGACATAAGACGAATCCTGGTGGATACTGGAAGCTCAGCCAATATCCTTTTCCTAACCACTTACAAGAAAATGAAAAATCCAGCCGTAAATCAGAATTCGGATAGGTCAATCGTGGGCTTCACAGGCAGCTCAGCAGATGTGATCGGAGAGTTCGAAGAAGAGGTGTTATTGGGCAAGGGCCCTTTCAAGAAAATGGTCAGAATACTCTTTATTGTGGTGGATTGTCCCACTTGCTATAATGCTATTCTAGGGAGCTCTTGGCTCTCTAGGATGCATGCAGTGGCTTCAACAGTCCACCAGTGCTTGAAATATGCTGTTTAGGGACAGGTTGGAGTCGTCCGGAGTAGCCAAAAGATTGCAAGAGAATGTTATGCCACTGCCCTGGCTCCTCGAACGCTGGAGGCAGTCCGTATTAATGAACAATAGCAGTTTAAGGGCCTTTCTGGGGGTGAGGGTGAAATTGATGACCCCAGAGAGACCCCTAGAGTACTGATACCGATCGAGGAGGTAGAAACACATTGTTTGGAAGATGGGAAAAGTGTCAAGATAGGGTCCAAGATGCCCCCTATGTTGAAAAATGAAATGTTGAAATTTTTGAAGAACCATCAGCATGTTTTTGCTTGGTGCAATGCTGATGTTACTAGGGTTCCATCAGAAGTGATATCACACCACCTATCCGTTCGGAGAGATGTGGCTCCAGTAGTTCAAAAAAGAAGAGCTTTTTCCAAAGAAAAGGCTGATGTCATTGTGCAAGAGGTTGACAGACTCACAGAGATAGGGCACATCAAGGAATCTCAATACCCTTTGTGGACTGCCAATCCTGTCTTGGTAAAAAAGAAGAATGGCAAGTGGCGCATGTGCATTGATTTCACAGATCTTAATAGAGCTTGCCCAAAAGACTTGTATCCGGTCCCCCGGATTGATCAGTTAGTAGACTCCACCTCTGGGAACAAGCTACTTTCCTTTATGGATGCTTTCTCCGGATACAATCAGATTCAAGTGGATCTGAAGGATCAAGAGCATACCACATTTGTTACTGACAGAGGGCTTCATTGCTATAAGGTGATGCCATTTGGTTTAAAAAATGCTGGAGCTACTTATCAGAGGTTAGTCAACAAGGCATTTGCTGATCAAATTGGAAGAAACATGGAAGTATACATTGACGATATGATGGTAAAAAGTGTGGATGAGCAGTTGCACTTGTCCGATCTTCAAGAAACTTTTACCAACTTGGTGAAAGTAAATTTGAAATTAAACCCTGAAAAGTGTGTGTTCGGAGTGCAGTCCGGGAAGTTTCTAGGGTATATCATAAGTGAACATGGAATACAGCCCGATCCGGACCAGCTCAATGCTCTATTCCAAATGGAGCCTCCTCGAAACATTAAAGAAGTATAACGATTAACGGGGAGATTAGCTGCCTTAAACAGATTTATCTCAAGGTCTTCGGACATGTGTGCTCTATTCTTTCAAACTTTGAAGGGTGCGAAGGGATTCGATTGGACCCCACAATGTGATGAGGCTTTCAATGAAATCAAGAAACACCTATCCTCCCCCAAAACTTTGTTCAAGCCAGTTGATGGGGAGACTCTCTTTGTATATTTGGCAGTTTCGAGTTGTGCCATCAGCACTGTGCTGGTAAGAGAGGTCGATGGTCATCCCCATCCAGTGTACTACATCAGCAAAAGCTTGATAGATGTTGAGAGGCGTTACTTGAAACTTGAAAAATTGGCATTAGCCCTGGTGATAGCTGCAAGGAAGATGAGGCCTTATTTCCAGGCTCATCCTATCATCGTCTGGACCTCTTTTCCCTTAAAGAATGTCCTTCAAAAAGCAGATATTTCGAGCAGAATGACTAAGTGGTCAGTAGAGTTGGGGGACTTCGACATAGAATTTGCTCCCCGAACAGCAGTCAAAGCCCAAGCTGTGGCTGATTTTCTGGTTGAATTCCACTCCGACAGGGATTCGGAGCAAACTACTGACATAAAAGATAAAAAGGTATGGATCGTCCGAACAGATGGTGGATCTAGCACTATGGGATGTGGTGCAGGAGTATGTTTAACTTCCCCATATGGAGACAAGATGTACCAGGCTATTTGTTTTGCTTTCAGGGCATCTAATAACGAGTCCGAATACGAAGCAGCTATAGCTGGGTTAAAGTTAGCCTACATTTGTGGGGCTAAGAGGGTCAAGCTGTTAAGTGACTCCCAACTACTCATCCACCATTCCCAAGGCCAATCTGAGGCTAAGAAAGAGCAACTTGTGAAATATTTACTCCTCCTAAAAAATGAAGCACTTAAGTTTAAAGATGTTATCTATGAGCACATTCCCCGGACAGAAAATGAGCTAGCAGACTCATTGGCAACCATAGCATATACGGAGTCATATCCATGGATCCATGTGCTCGAAAGCCTATCTATTCAACTTAGTAAGGGTAAAGAAGAGGAAATTTTTGAAATACAAGTTAAACAGCCTCGAGACTGGAGGTTTCCTCTCCTATAATATCTCTCCGATGGTGTCGTGCCTCCAGATAAATCACTAGCCAGAACATTGAAACACAAGGCTCGTGGTTTTATCACATTGAGAGAAGTGTTGTACAAAAAGTCCTACAGTAAACCTCTCCTGCGTTGTTTGGGGGATGAAGAGTCACAAGTGGTCCTCTCCGAATTGCATGATGGTGAGGGATCAACCCATTGTGGATTAGAGCTTTAACATGGAGAGTTTTATTCTCCGGTTACTATTGGCCATCAATCATGAAAGATGCTAAGGAATTGGTGAGGAGATGTGACCCATGCCAGAGGTACAGCAATGAAATTCATGTACCAGCCATTCCCTTAGAGTCAATTTCTGAGCCCATTCCTTTTGCTAGATGGGGATTGGATTTAGTAGGGCCTCTCCATGTGGCGTCCGGAGGGCGCAAGACTATAATTGTGGCCATTGACTACTTCTCGAAGTGGATAGAAGCAGCCCCTCTAGCAAGGACAACATCAAAAGCTGTTATAAAATACATTCTATCCAACATATGTTGTAGATTTGGTGTCCCACAGAAAATAACAACAGATAATGGGCTACAGTTCGACAATAGAGAAATGGAGAGCTTTTGTGCTTCAAGGGGTATACACCATTGTTTTTCTTCACCTTTCCACCCACAAGCGAATGGGCAAGTTAAAGTGGCTAATAGAACTATACTGTCCCGTTTAAAGAAGAATTTGGAAGGGGCTGCTGGGAAGTGGCCTAGTTATCTACAAGAAGTCTTGTGGGCCTACCGGACAACGCCTGGGGCTGCAATACAAGAGTCACCCTTTGCCTTGGTCTATGGGATGGATGCAGTAATCCCCGTAGAGCAGACCCTCCCCTCCTTTCGTGTTCACAACTTCTCCGAACACGCTAACGAGGTGGCAATCAGAGGTCAACTTGATTTGATAGAAGAAAGACGGGTTAAAGCTCACCTTAGAGTTGCACACTATCAGGGCTTGATGAGAAGCATGTTTGCTTCCAAAGTTAAAAGAAGAGATTTCCAACCAGGGGACAAAGTATTAAGGAAGGTCTTCTTACACACTAAAGAAAAGATCTTCGGAAAGCTGGCCCCAACTTGTGAGGGTCCGTATATGGTTGTTGAAAGAATTAAGCCTGGAACTTATTGGTTGGAAGACAAAGATGGCAGAGTTCTAACTCATCCTTGGAATATTGAGCATCTCCGGATGTACTTGGAATAGCACTTGTGTAAATATTTACTTGTTTAAACATCCATGTAAATATTTGGGGGCATACTCTTTCCTCCCTGGTGGCACGGGGAGGTTTTAATGAGGTGTCCGGGCGGTTGAATAAAATTCGATGCTTTCTTAAAAAATTTCTAAGTGTTTTTAAAGTTTTGTCCCTTGTCATACTATCCGGACTGAAATATCTAAGGGCTATTTAAACTCTAGCCGGAGAATTTAAACACTCTCACAATGCAACAACTAAAGGCTACTTAAACTCTGGATATCAAAATTAAAACGAACAATGAAAGAAGACGATGGTTGTACAGAACAGAGATATTCATTGAAATAAACAACTTAAAATTGCCTTGGCCTTCCAAGGACTTTTAAATAGTCAAGATACAACACAAAAAACCTGTCCGGTCGAGCACCGGACACCATTACAAAAAGAGTGCCTTGGCCTTCCAAGGACTTTAGTTTGAATGAAAAATAAACAAAGTAGATTGTAGGTTAAGGTTGAGCCTTTGAAGATGGCTCACCTTCATCTACCTTCTTGCCCTTAAAATCGTTTTTCCCTTCGTCTACCTTCTTGCCTTTGGGATCATCTTCCTCCTTGTCTGGGCTCTCTCCGGTCCTCTCTTCATCATTGGATGAGGACGCACTGGAGACTCCATACTGATCCTCTTCGGCCATTGTATGATGTGGAAGGTCATCATCATCTACATAAAGCCACAAGTCCCCTAGGTTCCTCTTCGGATATTTTTCATGAAAGAGTAGAACCATGTCAGACCTCACCTTCTCAAGCAATAGCTCTTCGCTTTTAATCATCTGGTTGGCATAGGCATTGATCTTGGCTTGGATCGTAGCCTCTTGATCCCTTAACAAAGTGGTTTTCTCCTCGGCAGCCTTGGATGCTGCATTCTCAAGAGCAATCTTGTCAGTAGTTAGGTTGGTGATAATCTTGTCCTTTGCCTTGGTCTCTTTTTTTGAGGCAGTAAGGTCTTTCTCCACACCGGAAAGCTTCTCCCGGAGGTCTCTAATGGTTTCCTCTAGAGTGGCAACTTTTGTGGTGCTTTCCTCCTGATTCCTCTTCAACTCCTCATTTGCTTCCTTTAGCATGTCAGCATTGGCAGTAGCAGTGCGAAGGTCTTCGGACAGCTTTTCCTTCTCAGACTTAAGGTCTTTGATGATGTCTGCTTGACCCCGAACTTGTCTCTCCAGTGTAAGTACCGGTTGCACGTTGCTTAGCAAGGAGTGGGCTATGATGTCCTTTTCACTAGAGACAATGAAAGTCTTACCATTGAAGTTGACCGTATTGGAGCTGCTCGGAGGAATGTAAGGCCCTGCGAAGTCGTCTCTGGGGAGGTTGAGGAAGTATTCACCAAGCTCACCAAGACAGGTGATGTCGACTCCATCGATGTTGAGATCTCCTCCCTCAACCTCATTGGTATGAAAGTCCCTTGGGATCTCTTCGGCGTGTGTTGGGTCAGAAGGGTCAGCTTGGAAAGAAGGCTCCGGATCCCGGAGAGCAAGCTCATCTCCCTTATCAGTCTTTTTCTTCTTGGCTACCCGGTCTGCACCTTCACCTCCTTGTTTGAAAATCCTCTTGGAAGCCCTTGGAGGTTTTGGGAGGTCTGCTTCCTGCCTTTCGGTCTCTTGCTCTACCACTTGCAAGAGAGCAGCATCGATTTGGCTCTGGGCCGGCCCCTCCGGGTCTGTTGGAGCATCCTTCTCAGCATCAGCAGGATTAGCATCACTCGCCACCTTTTTGCCTTTCTTCTTGCCCTTGATTTTGCTTAGGGCTTTGGCCCGGCCTGGCAGGAAGAGTGTCCCATCTGGTTCATGGGTCCTCTTAAGCACAGTGTCCTGAGAAGGCTGGGTGGTGAGCTCCTCCCAAGTCAAGTCTCTCCGACCTGTGGTGTTCCACAAGTGAGAACTTGCCAAGTTTCCACTGGTGAAAGCAGCGTGGAATCGGTTCCCCCATTCCTCAGCAGCCCAGGCATTGATCCTGCCACAGGTAACCTGCCCGGCCTTCAAGTAATCACCGAACTCCTTAGGCAGTTCTGTTAAGACAAAAGAAAGACCAGTTAATTTAAACCATCTTTAAGAAGGAAGAAGTATACAAAGATTTAAAGTGGGAGACTTACGATCACTCCTCCACCTGCTTCTGAGGAGGCTTGGGTTCTCTCCGGACTTGATCTTCTTTCCGTTTTCCCAAGCGCCACTGACGAACAAAAACTGGCTCCTCCATTCACTCTCAGACTCCAATAGATCATTAACAGCTTTGAAACTGTCCCCCATATTGAAGTGGTAGAGGGGAATTGGTGATGTTTGCAAAGATTGGCCACTGCAACAAACTCTTCCATAGGAAGAGGGATCCCGGACAGCCTTGATGCCATGATGCATGACATCAGAGTATACCAAGCATTGGGGCTCAGCTGGCTCGGACAAAGTTTGATCAGATGAAAATATCTGACAATCTCTGGGTCCAATGGGAATCTGAGTCCCCAATTAAATAGCTCCGTGAAGATGACTATTTCATTCAGCTTGCAATCCATAGGAGTTTCAGGATCTATGGGAATCCTTATCTTCACATTTTCTGGGATCCCCCATTTTGTGCGCATTCGACCCAGTTCAGCCGTATGGATGAATGCATATTTGGTCTTCTGTAAGGCCAAGAGGTATTTGAGTTCAACCCTGTGAAAACAAGGCCCCACCTTCCCTTCGAGACACTCCGGCAGCTCCGGATGCCTCAAGCACAGTTTTTCTTTGCCTTTATCTTTTTTGGCAGCAGCAGTATTACTAGTCTGACCGGAGGGCTCAGACTCGAAAGGGACTTCTTCAGCAGAGTCCTTCATTCTTTCCTCCATGATTGTTGGAGGAATATCAGTGGTAGTGGCCCGGGGAGAATTCAAACTTGGCTCAGCCTGGCTTCCGGGCTGCTGATCTTCAGTGTTTCCTTGACTTCTAGCCTCGGGCTGGAGCTCTGAAGCAGAGACCTCTCTTCGAAGTGCTGGGCTGCTAGTTTCCGGACCAGGTAGTCTTTCCCGGGGAGCTCTGATAGGCACTTCAGACCCAGAGCTACTATTTTTTGCCCCCGACTTTGAGGGAGTGTTCTTAGAGGCATGCCCCTTAACCAGCCGGCTCTTTCTTCGGTCGACTAACTTTTCCGGGGAGTGCTCCATATCTGATCCCATCGCTATGAAGGGTGAGGGTTTTTTGAAGCTAGTGGCAGTTACTCCTGGTTCGACGATGGATTCTGATTCCTGAACAGAGGAACCAGAGATGGTGGGGGAAAGGCTAGGTGGGAATAACTTTCTAGGCCTAGTGCCTTTGGAGGAAGAAGATCCTCGATCCGACTCTGCAGCAGAGGAGACTGGTCTGTCAACAGGCGAAGGAGGTAACCCTGCTGCGATTCGTCTTTCCTTCTCAACTCTTTGTGCCTTCTCCAACTCAGAAAGGTTGAGCCACCCGCCTTTGATCAAAGCAATCCTTGCTGTAAACATAAACTATCAAGAAAATCTTTGCTTTAGAGAGAGAAATCTCTAAGAAAATATGCAGAGTAAATATGAAAGAGATAGTAAAACAGTAGAAAGTGAGTTTCAACTTATAGTAAATCTGAAAAAGGAAGTTGATTCCTAGGAGAATTCGAAAAGTTTGGCAATGATTAAAAAACGGCGCTGATGTCACCATCTGTAATTAAAGAGGTTGCTTTTCGAAGAAGGTGGGTTCGAAATTCAAGGTGAAAAAAACGGCTGAAGAAACCAATCAGAGTGTGACACGTGTCCCACGATCTCTGGCAAAAAATCGTTTGGATTCATCAAGCTTTATCTGTCCGGATAAAACCATAAAGCAAATAAACCTCTCCGAATGAGAACTACCCCTGATATGGGACTGTTTTTCAGGTTTTTAACAAATAGAATTTGAACAAACACCTAAAAAAGGGGCTCCTGATGAGTCCGAATTTTGCCTGCTCATCGTACAGGGACAGATCGGTCCAACCTCTCCGGATACCAGACAGATCGCATGGACCGGACAGGTCACTTTGAACACTATGACCATAGGATTGTTCGAACTATGACAAAAGTACTAAAAAACCTAAACACTTCTTGACTAAGCTACTTGCTCTCCTACTTAGAGCTCATGGGTCTTTGAACATGACCCGGGTCCATTAAACATGACCCGAAAGCCCATAAGGGCCCAAACATCAGGGTATAAATACCCAACCACCTGCATTAAGTGTGGGTAATGAGAATTAACTGCTACCAAGCTGCTTAATTATCTCTCTACTCTCTACTCTAAACACATAATACCCACACACTACCTTAAAACACCAACTGAAATTACTAGCCTACCCTCAGGCGATTATTATCCACATCAGTCTTAAGCGTTTAAAATACTCAAATATTTTGCTCTTCTCCTTTACGAGTATGCTCCACTTATATCTCGAATAATCATCAATCAAATAAAACATGTACCTATTTTGAGCGGGTATTGATGGTGAGATCAGGACCACATAGGTCGCCATATACAAGTTCGAGAGCTCGTGAAGCGCGATATCTCGTCTTAGCTTGAAACGAGCCGCGTGTTTGTTTTTCAGCTAGACAGAACTCACATGCTTCAATTTATACTCCAATATTCGGCATATGTATGACCATATCTTTATCTCCCATCAATTTCAAAATTCTAAAATTTACGTGGCTAAGTCTTTGACGCCACTTCCAATTTTTCACGATTTTAACATGTAAGCACATGCTACTTCATATCTTCATTCTTGCCTTATAAAGTCGATTGGAATTTCTTTTTACATAAACCAACACATTTCTATATAAATTGAGTAATGTCAAATAATCATCCTTCATTAGCACTTCACATCCGTTTTCTGTCGCTTTCCCAATGCTTAAAATATTATATTTTAGATCAAGTATATAATATATGTCATTCAATAACCTTTGCTCACCAGACATACAAAAAATATAATTGTTCCTTTACCACCTATCTCTACACTCGAATGATCACTGAATTTAACTTTTCATATGACTCATTCATTCAACTCAGCAAATAATGATTTTTTACTTGTCATATGATTGGTTGCTTCGTTGTCCAATTACCAAATTTTGACATCCCTTGCAACGGCTTCAAGCTTACTCGGGTTTTTTTTTCTCCTCGTACAATAACACTACTTCATGCATATAAAATGTACCATTTGCTTCTTATGTGTCAATAACATTAGCTTCTTTTTTTGTACTCTATTGGGGCATAATCTCACAAAATGATCCTTCTTATCACATCGATAACACACAACCTTAGAGTGATCTTTTTGTTCTTTGTCTTTCAATTGCTTTTGATCTGTAACTTGGTCATTATCTCTTCCACGACCGCAACATCATTTTCCTCTCCCGCGGTTTCCACTATGCCCTCCGCTAGAGCTCTGTCTATCCGAGTGCACATACATAAGCTACTCTCGTTTATATCCATGCATTTTTTTTTCTCTTACACGCTCTTGATATGCCTTTAATCTTCCCACAATGTTTTCAAACCCGTGGTGTTAAGATCTAAACTTGTTCAAGTGAAGTGATTATGTGTATGAACTCGTGTCTCGGTAGACTTTTAAGAAACTTCTTCACCAGTTTTGATTCTTCAATGATTTGACCTATAAATGCACTTCTTGATGACAGTTCAAATAATTTTCCTGCAAAATCATCGATATTTTATGAGTCTTTCATTATTAACCTGTCACTTTTAGCATTCAACGTATGCAAACGAGCCTCTATGACACGGTATGCTCCCATGTGTCAAGTTTTAATTGCTTCATACATGTCTTTTTTCGTTATCTGTTCATCAATCTGTAAGATTAACAATTCTGATATCGATTGGAATAGCAAGGCCATTGCAGCATCGTGTTTCTCTAGATCATTTTCTCATAGTCCAATAACCTCCCACATATTGTGAATCCTCAATACTACCTTCATCCGCATCGCCCACGCGATGTAATTCGTCAAAGTTAGCGTCAACATCATCGATGTTGAGTCTCTCTCCATCACAATCTACACTCTAATACCAAATCAAGGCTATTATTCAAGAACTAGTCAGAAATACAGTAGAAAATCTAAAAAATATAGTAGGAAACCAAAGTGTTTTTTTAGAACTTAGTTGGAAATTAAAAATTATATAAAACCATTCTTATTCTTTGTGATCTATATGTTTAGATAACCGTGGTTCTTTATACTCAACAAACAAACTACCTTATATACCTTTATGACTAACCAATTTAAAAAATTAACCAACAAGTATAATGATTAATATTCTAACAACTATTTTTATTTTATTTAGCAACAATAAATAAATAAATATATATATATATATATATATATATATATATATATATATATATATAAATAAAGTCAAATGATAATCGTAAAATTCATGGATAACATTTGGGTCACAACTCTAGAAATATGTAGGAATCAAATGATAATTGTAAGATTTTTAGATTAGGTTTGGGTCACAGCTCCACCGATCAGACCTAATATATATTTAATTTTGATTTTTTAAAACCATAGTATAGATTTATTTGACTTATTTTGGTGATATTTCGGTTCAAGACTAAAAATACGTTTTTACTATTATTGATTTGTGGTAGTTTTTACCGATAGAGAAAGGGTTGTTATATTTTGTTCAGCTTTTCGTAACTGGATCTCATTAAGTATATGTTAAAGTTTTTTATTTTGTTTATTTTGTTTTTTTCTATAAAAAAAAGTTATAATAGTTTTGTTAGAAATTTCACAATTTTTTTTACGTTTCACTATTGGCCTGAAAACTTTTAACAATACCAATAACAAGAATTAGATATAAAAAGTTGTTAAGTATGCATTTTAAGAACTGTGATATGCTTTGTTTTAAATTGCTTCTTTATATCATTAGATATTTAGTTTGTAATTTTTTAATCTTAAAAATTTGATTTGTATCTAATTTAAGTTGTTTGGCTGATGTTTGGTTAGTTATATTGAATACAGTTGAATATTGTTACAACTGAGCGAATGTGAAGCTGTTCATCTTTAGACCCTATCGATATTTACTTACATAGCTTTTGGCAAAGGTGGCGACAACTATTGTTTGGTTTTAAAGAATACACGTAACTATAACATAAAAACTAAGCTAAACTAGTTTATGCCTAACGAATTCTGCCTATTTTGATATACGTTTCATAAAACTGATATTTATACTTCGTTAGATAGTATGAGTTTTGTTTACATAATTAGTTTTGTTAAATTGTTGATAGTTTGGTTTTCTTTATTGTTGATATTAATAAGGTCAGATTACATTGGAGGTTAGGATCGGATTTTCCTTAAATAAACTTTTAGACCTATGATCAAAACTATGCCAAGTACGTTTGAGTGCTTGATGACCAAGCTGTATACTTGCTTCGAATGTTGTTTGGCCTGAAGGCTCATAAGACCAACCTATATTCACAACCCGACCTGATTGACCCATTGATCCAATGATTTTGATAAATATACCAAAAAACATCATGGAATGAGTTGGTTTACTCTCTCTTAATATTAAATAGCATGTACCTCTATTATCTCTCTACCACTCACTCAAAAATTTAATTCATCACTAAACAATTAACTTTATAACCTTCAAGAATTTTTATCCACATTAGATTGACAACCAGAGTGGGAGCGAAAGGCGCCAGAATATCAACATTTCAAAACTTATTCGACTTTCAGAGTTCTTTGAGACATGGAATTGGATATGCAAATTGATCCTCGTCTTGAGAATGGGGGAATCAGAGGCAATGAGGAGCCCGTGAATATGTCCCATGTGAATCATAATGTTGAGGAAAAACTCTTCATGCAAGAGGAGCGTGATCATCTCCGGGCAGAAATTGAGGCACTAAAAGCCCAAATGCAAGCTGAGAAAGATTTAGGTAAAAAGAATCTTAAGAACACCCTAAATCTGATGAAACATACAATAATCTTAAATAGAGTTCAGATGATCAATTCCCTAGAGCCCACCAAGAATAAAAAAAGAACATCGGGTTAAACATTGTACAAGCACATCGGATTTTGTTGATAGATCCACAAGAGAGTCAAATTTAGATGTTTATTCTTCCTCTTTGAGTAGTGATCATGAATATCAGAAGAAAAAAGAAAGGCTAGCGGAGAAGAATTCTAAAAAGCATCAGAAGTCAAGTAAACATGATTCATCAATAAAGAAAAAGGATCAGAAGGGTAAGGAGAATAAATTTTACCAAGGAAAAATTAAAGGGTCGGCGGACCACAGACAGAGCATTTATTAAGTGACCAGTATGTCGTATAAGCCAAACCTGGTGTTTTTACTACTCCTAATGAAAATCACATGTTCAGCCAAAACTATAATTGGAGGCAGTCACCATTGTCTTTAAAGATCTTGTCCGGACATTTTCCTAGGCGGTTCGACAGTTCGAAAATGGAAAAGTATGATGGAAGTCAAGATCCTGATTATCATCTTGAACAATTTAAGAATTTTATGATGAGTTTCAATGGTGATGACAAGTTTCTATGCAGATATTTTTTTCAAACATTTAAAGCTAGTGCCTTGAAATGGTATAATAGATTGCCCTAATGATCGATCAATAATTTTGATATGTTCTTATGACCTTCTAAAGACATTTTGTAGCAAACAATGAACTTAAGGGGAATGGTGCACAATAATTCACTAGACACAATATCTAAATAAATCATTGAATGATTACATCAGCCGTTTTGTAAACACTAAAAACAGGTTAGTTGATTGTTTTGAACAGGTATTTGTAGCCTCACTTTGGCAGGTATTATTGGCTGGGGAATTGGTTGACTCAGTGACTCGGAAAAAAAACTTATATTTGGGGTAGATTGCTGAATTTGGTCGAAAAGAAGATTATAGTAAAGGAGAGTGAGAAATCAAGGCAATCTCATCTGTACAGTCTACACCCTTAGCCTCTGTCTCCCATGCTAGTACTCAATCACAAGCAACTATATGCAATCGACCTATGGACTCGGTCAAACTTTTCATCGGCTTAGACAAGGTCAGTCAAATCATGGTCAATCGTCAAGGCCAAGGGGAAAGCAATTGTTCAATCTTGATTGTTATATATAATTAATTGAAACTATAGTTATCATCTATGAAATGACCAAAAATACTATAGAATTCTGAAGGCCGGCTCCCATCGAAACTCTATGAGAAAATCGGAATACATGATGTTTTAGGTACCAGAATGACGTGAGGCATGATACCAAAGGTCGTATTTCTTTAAAGAAAAAAATACAAGCTTTTGTTGAAAATGGGAAACTGACCAACCACTTTTGTGAAATCACAAGGGGCAACATGAAACCAGGAAATAGAGCACAACCTAGTACGAGTGGAGTTCAAACTACACCATCGAATGTGCGATTAAAAATTTGCAGGAGCATCAAACAAAAGAACACAATGGTGATTATTGAACCGTTCGATACGAATTCAAAGTATTTCATAATGAAGATCTGAACCGTATCTATATGGTGACAAAAAGTGCTGAAACGTATCCAAGTTGTGCCAATTATTCGAATCACTAACTATTTTTGGAAAAGATACAATAACAGTTCCATCAAGCTCTTCCAAGAAAAGACATGTAGTCAGTTGGACCATGATAAGTGTCAAAATTTCCAAGGTGGTTTATCGGGAAACGTGAACGAGTGAAAAGTGTCAGGCAAACAAGTACAAATATCTAGAGAGAGAAAGTGGTCAAAATCAAGTACTAATCATTAGGAGGTCCCCTTTTGGGGGACATAATCTTTCTTTATATAGTGACAGTTGTGGGGCCCATGGTCACATGCCTAACTTATTCTAATTTCATGTTACCCCCTTTCATTTGTATTTATGTCACTTACCTCTTACTTTATAATTAAGTCCATGCACATTATCGTATTACAATCTAAGCCATTTACTACACTTGGTATTTTATGCCCTTATCAGTAGCCCCCTAGTTTTGCGGAGAGTCAAGCAAAAACTAATTGTGTGTGGAGTGCAAGGTCGGTGATTTTCCCCTTCACTCGCCGTGTCGAACGCAAGATTGGCATCCCGCCATTGATGTAGTTGTTGCCAAGTTAGAACTTATTGACGACGAAATATCGTTGCCAGGGTCGACATACTGTCAAATGACGATTAATGTCGACGCCGAGATTGACATATTACTTATCTGATGACAATTATTATTCTTAAGGTTGACATACTGTCAAATAACGATTTTTGTCGATGCTGAGGACAACATACTGGATTTTGTCGTTTATTGTCGATGCAAGGGTCGATCATTACCTGGTTCGAATTTGTTGTTGCTAGATCGTCGAAGCCATGGTCTGCATATCATCTACAACCTTATAGCCTAAGTACCAAAGATTCATGAACTAGTTTGGGCTATTTTTATGGGCTCGAAATCGGGTTAAATTTTTCGAAGCCCACCGAGCCCCCATATACTAACCGGTTTTTTCTGCCTATCCACGTGTCCTCTTGCAATTGGTCGGCGCATTCTTCATCATTAGCTGCCTACGCGCGTGTTGAAATCGTATCCCCCTAGGTCTGCTGTAGCCACTCGGTTAGACACGTGTCCCGTGATAATTGGGTCGTACTTTCACCAGTATTTTGGTTAAGCGACTCTTGATATTCCCGAGGCTCTTTTTAATTGCGTTTCTCTATGGAACAGATCTTTACCAAACTTGCTACCTCTATAAATAGTTTTCCCTGTTCGTTCTCATTTTCACTAAGTTTTTTCTAGAAAGATAAGCTCTAGCCAAATTCCCTTTATAGAGAGAGAGAGAGAGAGAGAGAGAGAAAATCCTAAGTTTATGAGAAACCCCTGTCTCATAAGAAACCGACAAAGAAATCCGACATTACTGAAAAAACCCATCTTTCGCTTTGTCGACTATTTGAAAATCACTCAACGAGCAGAAGAATACCGAGCTGCTGGGTTGATCCACAGAGGCGTTGTTTCACCAGCGTATTCAGAGCCGCTGATTTTTCCAAGACCTAAAAATCCCGGCCCCTCGAACCTTTCAACCTATGACGATCTTCCGACCTTGCAAAAAGCATATTCTTCTAAGCCCCTTGCTGCTTGCTCTTCTCCCAGAATATTCAACACTAAAAAACTTCCCATTTCCTCACAGCCTCGAATCCCTACCAGCCGACCTAAAACTCCATTTTTTACCATGGGTGATTCCAGCTCTTCTTCTACTCCTCCACGCGAGTATGTTCAACTTACTCACAATACCATCTGGATTAAAACAAGTCATAACAACGCGACAACTGCCAAGAAGGTGTTCTGATATATGAAAAGAAAAGGAGACGAAAGGAGGTTTCGTCGAAAACCGATGCTAAAAGGCCTGACCACATTCATACCCACAGCAGCTCAAGCGTGTTCTTGCCACTCCTTCTCCTCGAGACCTAATGTCCGCTGACAAACATCTACCAACAGGAACGGTGAATGTAGAGGCTATGAACCCAGCCCCCAAATCTTCCTCAAAGAAAGCGTCGGCTGACGTTAGAGGGAAAACTGCTAACCGACCTGTTAAGAAGCCTTTACACAAATCCTCCAAGCCAAACGTGGTGATAAATGTTGATGACGATATAACTAAGGCAGTCACTCCTAGGCCTCCTCCCGAAGTTGCTCCACTGGCAAAGACTGGGAATAAAGATTCCAAGTCGGAAAAAACCGGAGTCAAAGATACCAGATCAGCGAATTCAAGTACCTCCAAGACAATCGCACCAACCAAAACTGTCGCCGCACCTACTACAGACCCTGAACCTGTACCAATCGACGGTGAGGATGCCGACCCAGAACCTTAGACAAATCCTTCCGTAATCCTGGTTGATGGCGTCGAAAGAGAACCACTACCACCTGGAACGACCGACGTCCAAAAATCTCCTGGTTAACTAGGGTTTGCGACTTCCCCTCGATATTGACATTGTTAGGTACTTTGAAATTGTCGAAATATATTCGACCCAGTTGACCCCGAATGCTTGGTATACGTTGATGTCGACCATAATAACTTCATGACTGTCAAGAATCCCCATTACAATGGAACAATATATAGGGATATTAGGGCTCTCGAAATCCCCGAAGATACCCTTTTCCTACTCATCTCTTCTCAACCCCAAAAAGATGATGAACAACTTGTTAGAGGCTGACAGATCATGGAAGTACAGATTTATCTTTGTTAGTAGTGCTTAGGAGAATGGTCGACCCTACAGCCAGGAAAATCCGAGGTGACTCACATTTAAATGGACCCCTGAAGGTATTCATATGCTATATATATATATATATATATATATATATATATATATATTTTAAAAGTTGTCTTTTAGTCTGCAAGGTTACTATCCAACAGCTGCAGAAGAAGCACCTTGAAAAAGCATCGACAATCTTTGCTCAGCTTCGGGCTTTTGCAAGGAAGAGTTGGGGGCAGAAATTTCGCCAGTGCTTCAAGAATACTAACCTCATCAACAGCAACCTCTGGTGTTGTTCGAACCGAATCCTAAGTTCTGAAGAATTGCGTACCCCTCCTGACGTTGTTGATTTTGTCAAGAGGCTTAAGGCCCCAGATTGTGAAGTGTTTTTACCCAAACGGGATCGAGTCCCAAGCAAATGTGTGAAGTCTGAGGAGTTGTCTGATGCTGAGGGTGAGCAGGGTAATGCTGTAGACCAACCTACTGATGTTCCCCCTTCAGAACTGGAAGCTACCGTCGTTCTTAGTCACCCAGCTGCAAGTGGTGACAAATCTCCCCACGCTGCCACAGGAGGGCAAAAAGGCCGCGGTGAGAAGCGAAAGAAAGGCCCCTTGGCTGAAGAGGGAGACAATTCCTCCTTGAGCAAAAAATCCAAAGGGAAAGCTGTTGCTCACGAGGTATATGTCGGCCCTATCAACGAACAAACCACCATGCCCTCAATGTTCGAATATTTTGAGGGTGGGAAGCTACCTACTCCCATAGGCAGCCTCGAGAAAAATGTGAAATTAGAGGGTCCTATCTCTCCGGGACAAGAGACTTAGGTGTATCTTGATGCCGCGCTTTTTCCCGTCCGTACCAAGAGTTTGAACTCCTTCTTCCTTCAGGACTCAGATGTTCTAGCTAACTCTATGCAGATCCTGCTTTCCCTATAAACCAAAAAGAAAGAGAGGTATTGAAGCTTCAGAGGGAGCTTGCCGAACTCAAAAGGAGCTTATTACTGGGAATGTCGCGTTGATAGCCTACACCAACGCGCTAACTAAAAGAAATGACGAGGTGATGTCTCAAAGTAGTACATTGCTTACTTAGAATGTAACTCAAGTTAAAAGAGTTGAAGATCAGTCTGAGCGCATTGTCGGTCTTAATTTGGAGAATGGAAGGTTGAAGTCCGTGATGGCAGAGTTAAAGGTAATGATGGAGCAACAATGCGGAAAACTTCTAAAGAATATGACATCATATTTGGATGAGAGGGAGGTACAGGTAATGGAGGTTGCTATGGTGATGATGACGCAAAAACAGAAAGAGGTTATAGCTAAGCTGATGTCTTTGAACTCAGGTATGAAGTTAGGCTTGTTGGAAAAACTTGCACTTAGCAAGAAGTAGTGCCCATATGGGGGTACGTCATATATCAAGCCACCGCGGTCGCAACATGGGCTAACTGATGTGCCCACCTTGGAAATTGAAGTAGCCAGTATGCAACAAGACATTAAACGAATACAAGACGCTAAGGTTGACCTGAGCTTGGTGCCTGATGCCTGAAGCAATGCATGTTTGAAAAGTCTTTGAATCCACTGTGTTATTTGGTGAATGTTTTGTAATCATAACTGAACTCATATCTATCTATTTAGACCATGTTCTTCAGATAATTAAACTATTCTAATCATGTCCTTATGATGTCGTCGTTGTTTGTACTAGTATATAATTAGAAATTTTGGAGCTTCTTAAGTTATGGAGGCCTGTGTTTATCTATTATAAATATGGAGCGTTTCCTTCCAATTTCGCGCTTTATTAAGCTTTTTCGTAAGTTAGGTAAACCCTATTTTTTGATGAGGTTAGTTAAACCCTATTTAGTGGTCCGTTCAAGGGTTTGATTCAAGATCAGTTCGAATTACGTAGCTATAAGTGAGATATACTTCTCACCTTATTCATGGTGAGTTCATTTAAACCCTATTGTGTGGCCCTATTAAAGGTTTGATGCTAGATTAACTCGCGTTACGTAGCCTTTTCATATTAATAGACTCTATAATCTGGGCATGGGATGGCCCCTTGCGTAGTCCCGTAGGCGTGGTCGTTGACTTGTTTCACCATTTTAAGGATGAAGAAAATGAATAATTGAACATACCTATTGGTGAAAATGATCAATTGTATTATAGCAAACAAAAGGAGAAGTTTGATGTTTCGTTAAAAAACCTTCTTGTGCCATCAGGAAAGAAAAAGAACGCATTGTTTAGATTACACATTGTGGTGATATAATTTAAAATGATGAATATTCCATGGGTTCTTAAGTGTGTTCCCTTCAGCTTCAGCGATGCGGTATGCTCTTATGTGCCCTTTTGAGAAGATTGTGTATGAACCTTCCCAATTTGGTCCGAGCTTGCCTAGTGTTTTATCACCTGAGCCTTGTAAAAATTTCTTCATTACCTTATCACCAACCTGTAAGATACGAGTCTTTAGACAAGCGTTAAAAATCCCTCGCATGAGGGTCATATAGTGCTATGCTTGGACTCGTGCCTGATGAAGTCGTTCTTCGATAAGGTCTACACATACTGCTCGGTCAGTAGTATTACTATCCTCATCGTAATTAGTGATTATGTGACTCGGGATGATAATCTCTGTTGGGACCAAAACCTCACTGCCACAGACCAGGGAAAATGGAGTTTCCCTGGTTATAGTTCATGGGGTAGTTCGATATGCCCAAAGAACTTTGGTCAGCTTGTCCGGCCATTTTTCCCTTGGCCCCCTCAAGATTATTTTTGATATCGTTCAATATAGTGCGGTTTGTTACCTCAAATTTTCCATTTGCTTGTGGAGAGGGTGGAAAAATGTTGGCTGATGCCAAAATGTTTGAAGAATGCAGTGACCACCATATTGTGCAACTGAGGACCATTATCTGTCATCAGGACGCGAGGTATTCCAAATCAAGCTAAAATCTGTTAAAGAATGAAGTCACATATTTCTTGGTCTCAGGTACGAGAGAGAGCCTTGGCCTCAAACCACTTAATGAAATAATTAACTGTCACCATAAAAAACTTCCGTTTATCGGTCACCATAGGTTGCATCCCTATTAAGTCAATACCCCATTTCTCGAAAGGGAAAGGACAACAACCACTTGCATCGGCTTACTCCAGAGATGATTAGTGTTGGCGAACTGTTGGCATTGATTGCAATGTTGAACAAGTTTTTCAGCGTAGATGGCCAGGGTAGGCTAGTAATAGCCTGCTAATAAAAAACATCAAATAAGGTTGTGATACCCGCAATGTGCCTCAGCATCGCCAGAATGTAGGTCATGCAAAATCGAGGTAGCCTCGACAGAATCCGAAGAGCGGAGCAAAGGTTGTGTGGAGATTTTCCAGGTATAGGATATCGTCCAGTACATAATATTTATTGCTTTTAGTTGGAGAGCTTGGGCAATTACGTTTTCAGTTGGTAAGGTGCCAAATTAGAGATATATGAGGTAAGGTTGTCTCCAGTCATCGATGTGGTCGATTACGCAGATTACATCGCTCTGGTGCAAAATTTATTTGGTGGGTAATTGTTGTAATAGTATGAGAGGATGTTTGCCAATTGCCGCTATTTTGGCTAAGGTGTTGACGTCACAGTTGTGTAACCAGTGTACTTGATCGTATGCTACCGCATCGAATTCATATTCAAATTCCTTAAGCGCTTTCAAATACCCACAAAGACCCTTCTTCTTAGCATTGTATGAACCGTTCGCTTAATTTATGACTAATTTTGAATCTGATCGGATTCGTAGAATCCTGGCTCCACATATAAGTGCTAACTTCATTCCATAAATCACAGCCTCGTATTCAGCTATGTTGTTAGTTACCGGGAAATTAAAGCGGATCGTTTGGCAGATTTCTTCTCTGGTAGTTGGTTTAAGAATGATACCCTCCCCTCCACCGGATGCGCTTGAGGCTCCATCTGCTTTTTGACATCCCATTCTAACTATTCGGGCTCAGCCAAGGTTTCATTTGGCAGGGGTCCTTTGTGGGGTCTAGAAAATTCTGTGAGTAAATCAGCTACAACTTGACCCTTAATTGCACTACGAGGTTCAAACTTGATGTTGTATTCTCCTAATTCGCTACTTCATTTGGTCAGCCTGCCTGATGCATCGGGTTTGTGCAACATGGTTTTGAGTGGGAAATAGGTTTGAACGATAATTGTGTGTCATTGTAAATAAGGTCACATCTTTCGAGCTACTACCATAAGTGCGAACACGAGTGTCTCCAGATTGAGGTACCGAGTCTCAGTGTCTACAAAAGTTTTTACTGGTGTAGTAAATTAGTTGTTGCACGCCATCTGGTTCCCTAATTAAAACTGCACTGACCAAGCAAAATAAAACAGATATATAGAAGAACAGGGTCTCACCTGTTACTGGTACTGAAAGTATTTTCGGCATGGTGAGATAATGTTTTAGTTCCCCCAAGGCAGTATTACACTCATCTATCTATGCAAATCGTTTAGCTCATCGGAGAATCTAAAAAAAATGGTGACTTTTGTTGGAGGCTCGGGAAATAAAGCGGACAACACTTCTAACCGAATCGTAAGGCACTGAATGTTTTTCATGTTTGTAGGTGGGGCCATCTGAACAACTGCCAGTAATTGCACTGGATCCGCCTCGATTTCTCTTTTGGTCACCACATAATCAAGGAATTTTCCACTCTGCACGCCGAAAGAACACTTTCCAGGGTTAAGCTTTAAATTAAATTGATGTAAAACACAGAACACAGTTCGAAGTACCTCAATGTGTTTTTCTGATCTGTGTATTTTAATGATCATGTCGTATATATAGGCCTACATGTGTTTGCCCAAATGATCTTTGAAGATGTGATTGACCAAATGTTGGTATGTGGATACTGCATTTTTCAAACCAAATGGCATCACGGTATAACAATACAACCCGTGATCGGTTTGAAATGTTGTGTGCTCTTTGTCAGACGAGCTAAGCCAAATTTGGTTATATCCAGAGTAAGCGTCCATACAAGAAACATATTCACAACCCAAAGTTGAATCCACCAATTGATCAATACGAGGCAGAGAAAACGCGTTTTTCGAGCAAGCTTGATTCAGATATGTAAAATCGATGCACATTTTTCATTGGCCTCCCTTCTTTTTTACCAATAATGGGTTCGTTATCCAAATTGGATATCGAGCTCACCGGATATGCCCAAGACACGATAGCTTATGCACGTCGGTACTTATAGCCTCCTGCTTCTCGAGAGAAAAGTATCGTCACTTCTGACAGGATTGGCATATGGATCTATTGATAACTCATGTCGAATAATATAGAGGTCTACCCCTGATACGTCACAAGCATCCTAGGAAAAAATATCAAAGTTCCCCCCTAGCAGGTCAAGTAATAACTTTTTAAAACAGAATCCAATTTTTTACCAAATCGTAAAGTACGACCCTTTGCCACTTTTTCTTCTATCGAATCGTTTTGGTTTGCCTCGGGTTATTCAGTCTCCCGAGGATCATCAACAGGAACATGCGGAGGCGGTTCTCGGCCGTCATTTTCACGCAACCCTGCGCCTACTAATTGTTATCTGAGTGGGTGTGTCGGGTTCACTGTAACTATATGACATATTTTGGCCGTCCTCTGGCTTTAACCAATGATACCGACCATATTTCCTACTAGAGACTTGATGCATTTCCTAAACGTGCAAGGAGTGGCCTTCATCTTATGAAGACAAGGCTGATTGATGATCGCGTGATAAGGACTTTGGGCGTCAGAAATTATAAACAGTGTTTTAGCTTCTTTTTTTTGTCCTCATCCCCAAATTTAACTATCAGCTCGACTTCACCCACATACTAGGAGGCCTAGCCTTCATATTCTACCAAGGTCTGCTGTGTTGGTTTGTAGGGTGGGACCTTATGCATGCAGTCGAAGCTAGACTTGAAAATAATATTGGCTGAGCCCTCTCATCTACTAAGACCCGGGTTACCATTACTCCCCTAATGTCTAGGTTTACTGTTAGAGCATCCTTATACGGCATGCTGACCCCTGTCAAATCATCGTCATTAAACATGAGATCAGCAACAAGATCCCAGTAATGGTAATAAGGCGAAGCTTCGACTGTCTGAATCTTGTTATCGACCCTTGCTTGCTTGTTGAATTTTGTATCGTGAGATGTCTAAGAGTTTTTTCCAGTGATTGTACATAATGAAGGTTCAGGGTCCTGACTAAGCAATACTGAATTTCTAGCCACCTCGTACGGCGCTTTAGCCAAAGGAAGCGGGGTGCTCAGATCATCGTTGTCTGCACCCTCCTTCTGTTCAGTTATTTCCAGACGTCCTTCCATTATGGCGAACAACCATAGTTGTTTTCTCATTTATGCTCGTTTGTCCTCGTTGGGGTTTTACTCATTGATTTGGCAAACTCCCTCTCTCTGCTCGAGTTCGGCAATGGTAATCTTGTCTCTTGATAAATTGAACAACCTCCCCATTATCGATCAACCTTTAGATCTCCTATTTGAGTTGTTAGTACTCGTCGGTGGGGTGGCCATCGTCATTGTGATAGGAGCAAAAGTACCTGTTAGATCTCTTATAGTCTGGAGCACTCATCACTCGTGGAGGCTGGTATCTTGTTCGCCCCTTCATCCAATCAGAGATTGCAGAAATAGACTCATTCAACGGTGTAAATCGTATGGATAAATTATCATGATGTATCGTTCTTCGAATAGTATCTTTACGAGACCCTACGTTTGTCTTTTCTCGGTTGGACTGCCCTTCTCTTAGGTCGGAGATGAATCTCTCTAGGGCGTCTACATTCCTGGCATCGTACACTCGTATGAATATGTCTGCCCAGGCCAGTAGTTCTCTCATATTTTTAATCGGGAATCAGATCAAATTAGTGTAGAGCTCCCCTCGCAGATTGAGACCTTTTTTTAGCGAGGCAACAACTATATTTTCCGTCAGATCTAGTATACCACTCATGCAATAGACAAAATTTCGGACATAAAGGCTCTCCACAACCATGCAAAATCATAAATCAGTGCTTTAGGTAAACTACTGAACTAGTCCGATGCATTACCTTTAAGGGTCATAGACAGGGGTTGCTAGAGCATAGTGTCATCAGGGTTATGTGTCATCGTCATATTGTAGAACTATTCCAAGTGTCTTTTTGGATCTTCCAGGCCATCTAGGCTTCCATCTCAGATGTATTGAACTTTTTAGGGAATTACGCTTCAAGAATTGTTTCAACAAATGGGGATTCTTTGAGTATATACGTCGACAACTTTAGACGAAATTGATTGTACTAGACGATCTCAACCTCTTTATCTTTCTTAGAAGCGCGGGATTCTTCCGCTTGCAAAGGTTCTTAATCCTTGGAGCATTTTTTACCTCCATTTTTGTCTTCTCCTTCTCTTCTCTCCTTGCGCTTGGAAGAGCGATCCCCTAGATTTCCGTGGTTATAATAGGGCCCTGACAAGAGGTTGGCACAACTAGTACCTCGGACTTTAGATGTTAGTGCATTCATTGTATCATTTAGTCCGATAATAGTAGCATGCATAGATTTCTCTCTACCGTCGCGTTCCCCTGCCATTTTATACTGCTCTTGCTAGATTTGTTGGATCACTTTCTTGGCCACCGGATCCCCGCTCACTATTTCCTGAAAGACAAGACTTACAATATTTTCTGGTGCCTATGGTGCTAACTTTGGTTCCATGATGGTCGCTGGTGGCCCTAGTTGGGGTGTGATTTCAACAGGCAGCGCTACTGCCACCCATTGTCAGTGACTGCTGCGGGGCCGTTGATCATGTCCTCCTGGCGGGTTCGTTGCTGCTTTACGTAGATCTGTCATCTCACCTGGCTCATGAATATATCTTTCAACCCCCGACCTTATTACTACCATGATTAGATAGCTCTAGTTCTTAGGATGCCCCCCAAATTGTTATAGGAAAATTATAATAAGGATTATAATAAGTAGAGTTTTTATTTCTTGCGAGGAAAAAAAGATACATTTATTTAGACTCTGGAGCTTATTTATACTTTCTCTTGGTCATATTTAGCATCTAATTAATATATATTCCCACTTATTCAGGGCGTAGACTGGTATTTATGATAAACACCATAATTTTATGGTCATTACTTCAGTATTTTTTCATTAATACCGTTGATCAGTTCATTCTGTGTGCCCTGTATTTGCGTCATTGATTATTTGTCTGTTAGAGTAAGCTTTGATTGGTCTTGTCTGGTCTGCTTCTTTAATATCGACTCTTACTCGGCCTGCTCAGTGAGGCATCTATTCAGCCGATCTTCTCGTTGTAGTACAAGCCATTGTCACTCTCTACTGTTCGGTTTCCTTGATGACTCCTCTTGGCTTCTCAGCTCGCCCTTGACGATATGGCTCTTCTCTGCACTTTTCCTCCATGAGGCCTCTGTCTATTTTCCAAGTGTCATATGCTCTGCTCGTTTTTAGTCTATTTACTTGGTAGATATTTGAATGAGCGAGACATCTGTTTACTTGGTAGATGTTGATTCATGCTCGGTTTTCTCAGCGAGGCGTTTGTTTAAATGAGATCAGCGTCTGTTTAAACGAGCTTGGATCCCTTTTAATTTTTTACTGACCCTTTGTGATATAGTTGTGCTCTGTATGGGCCCTTAGTTATGTTATATTTATCGTTTTCCAATGCACCTTCTTGTTAACCGTTTGCTCGTATTATCAACAGCTCGGTTTGCAGTTATTTATATATTCTTTTATTTCCCCTCTGCTCGGACGTATTAGGTGATAAGAATTCCCTCATCACTTATTAGAGACATTCACATTCTTATGAGTATCGTATCGTCAATGCCATTTGGGTTTATTTCGTATTTGTATTTGGTTGTTTCATATTTGTCAACAAAAGGAATAATTTTGTTTACTACCCGAACAAAATATAGTTTCATTTTCCACTCGAGCATCCCACAAAAAAATAACATTTTATTTTTATTGATTTATAGGTGACATTTTAACTGTGTCAGTATATGCGAGAGCATCACCCGTTTTGTAAGATTTCTCTAATCGAATCAATGATGAATTCGTTTGACATTGTACTAGAATATTATCTAATACGAGTGGTTTTACATATGACGCGCATTCAAATGCTTCTAGGCTTATTACGAGAGTTTTTTTTCCAAGGAAACAAATTTTTGCTGGAGATTTATTTTCTTGGGATGGATTGGTTTAGAGGCACTGGGAAAGTTACATTGTTCCTCCTAAAGAGAGAGGTTTTTTATATGAAAGTGAAGATTATAGTAAGGATGACTATTATGCATTTTAGATTAGAACTAACGTATTGTACATCATTGATAACCCCGAGTCACTCTGTCCTGACATGTATGATGAAGAGAATCCTCGTGCGAGCATGTATTTGACCAATATAAATATTGTTTAATATCAGATTCGTAAGGTGAATCCATATATTAATACGTAGAATACTAATGAGCTATCTGATTTTTTATAAGAGTGTGTTCGTCTCTTATGACAATACCGAGTGAGTTTGAAATTAACTATGTTATAACTTATTTATTTTAAACTATATCATGACTTTGTTTTGTTGGTTGTTATATTTTCATTATATTATGTTTGATGATTGGATGGTATTTTTTTTATTGATGTTCGGTTCTGTTGGATGACTATACACAACCACTTGCTTCATCTAAATTGTATGCATTCCAAGGATGATAAACTTATTAAAACTGTGAATTTTAAACCATATGGACATATACAAAATAATTGATATACTTACTTGAGCATAGTATAACATGACAACTCGTAAACATAAAATTAAATGACAAAACATAATTTGTTAACTTACTTGAATAAGGTGGTTATAATTCACGAAAGCAATTCTATTTATTTTTACAGCTTCTAGATGAAGTGAGTGACCATGCATTGGAATTGAATGTCAATAACTAAGACAATGTTGGCCAATCTCATATATTAACATGAACCAATTCATATCGGTCAAGTTCGTAATACTATTCTGGAAATTAAAACCGGTTTGGAATCAAACCGGTAAAATCGGTAAATCAATAGAATCGATACTGAACTAAACCAAATCGGTTCATACTTAAAATATCTTTGACCTGTTGATAATTCATCATCAACATATCTACGGTCATACACGATAGGTTCGTTTGATCACTACTAGCATGTGGTTTTTCAAAAGAATCGTCTAGCTGATTTGTTCCAGAGTGGTACATGTTTTTATCAACAAGATCGCATATTTAATTGCATTGTGTTTTACAGGAAACATTAATCAAATCCATTAGTAGTGGGGGGGGGGGTTATGTTGTGAATGATGTGGTTATTTTATTGATCATGACTCTGTGCTCTACCATGTTCTATTCAGTATCAAGAGATATACTGGGTAGAACAGTGGTTTTTTATGTCAAAGACCTTTTAAAAATAAACAACTATGATTTTTCTAGAGCAATAAATGATAAGTTACTTGGGTCAATTCGAACATATGTCTTCGACAAACCTCATAGAGTTATCGAATGTGTTGTGCTTTTGATGGTAAGTATATTACTTACATAATAAAATAAGTTAAAAATAGATGTAATAGTGTTAGGAAACTTTTTAATGCAACCATTAATCATAAAGCTCACAACCATTGCGCAAGTAGACGAAAGGGGGAACATGATCCCAGTATGCTACAAATAATGGTGATTATATTCAAAAGAATCAACCTTAGATATAATTAAAAAGATAAACCAGCTCAAAGATGCTGCGGTATCAAATATTTTAGTCTCGAACATTATATTTATAGTACAAACGCATGTTTTGTTAAAATAAAATCGCACGTTTAGTTGTACAAGAATCGCATGGTGTGTCGTATAGTATGATTGCGTGGTCAATAACACTAAAATCATATGGTTAATAGCACTAGAATTTCATGGTCAGTAGCAGTATAATCGTACGGTCAGTAACACTAGAATCGTACGGTCAGTAACACTAGAATCGTATGGTGTATTTTGTCGTAAAGTTGCATGTTCACTTGTATTAATCTCTCATGTTAACTTTAACTAGTCACACATGTTTTTACTGAGTTATTTATCATATCATAGGTTTTGGAGGATGAATTGATAATAAAAATGACTGAAATAAGAACACTTAGTGGGATGAAGCTAGTGGGCATGATATGGGAGATGAACCAGTTGGGAACTCATATCTTGTGTCGGATCAAAGGCCTAAGAAGACTAAATTTATAGGGACAAAACCAAAAGGAAGTATTTCATACCCCAAACGTCCACTAACCACCCCAACCCGAATACACCAGCCTGCAACCAGCCACCAAACACCAACTCTGACATCCCCAACTGAAACCAGGGGTTTAGAGATGCCTTTGAAGCTCGTTTTACCATAGTTGAATTCATCCCTCAAAGAGAGTTGTAACCACCTCCAAGAACAATGCAACGATATCAAATAAATATGGAACTACCTCTAAAACAAAGAATACGACCATATTCAAGCAGAGTTCTCTTTTACATCAGAGTCTGGAACATAAAAGATAAAGTAATATATACATGTAGTATGTTGAGTTCTACCATATGAAGCGTTCACTTGAAATAAAGAATAAACAAGTTAGTACATCTCTATCATCTAGTGTTCTTTGTTATATATATTCCATTTGTTGTAGTCTCACACGTCTCATACCAATATGTTTGTCATTATTGTTACAGTTTGAAGAACAAGAGAAAATTGCAGTCGAGTTACGTCGAGAGCCGAAACTTCAAGTCATTGACAAAATATTTTCTTTACCTATTTGTGATTCAAAACCAACTAAGTCAATACCACAATCACCACCAGTTAACTAAGAAATCACACTGGTACCACAATAATAGCAAGTGAACCCAGTAGTCCAACAAGTCAACAAAGACCACTAACTAAACCACCTACATGACTTGTAAGTATTATGTGCAAGTCTTGCATTGTTGTTTTATAAATGGCCTATCAACATTATTTCAGAAGTCTTGCATGATAATATTAAGCTATAATCACATGTTTTATCATCTATATGTGCTTCTATATAGGTCTTGCATTATAAATCAAACGAGAACGCATATTTCATCATCCATATGTGCTTATACAGGTCTCGCATTATAAGTTATATGGTATGTCATCTATTTATTGTTTGTTTATTTTAACCTTTTTTATACGATCAAGAAGAACAAGAGGAATCACAACTATTTAACCCGAAAAGAAAAAATACAACTTTATCAACCCAAACCATAAGAAGCTCAACTGCATCAACTCCAACCCCAAGATAGACAACAAAAACAAGAAGTAGTTTACCCATATGCAGAAGAATCCCAAGTCAATCAACCAGAACCAACACCAACCGACCTTCATGCAGAAGAAGCCTAGTAAATACAACCCGAACAACTAACACCATAAAAGTGAAAAAGAAAAGCATCACCATAAATATTACTTATTATGCCAAAAAAGTGCATGTATAGACTTATAAGAAAATAATAATTATTTGACAGAGCCTACACAGTCTTATTATGAGGAGATTGATCAAGATGAGGTTGTTGTTACAATGAAACGAACTTCGGATGCTATCATGGATGATCTAGAGAAGATATAAGCTAATACTAATGACAATGCTATAGAAGATACATAGACAACATCAAAGGGATAAGTTTGTGAGAATATAAGTTGATATTAAGTAGATTAAGATTCAACTTGAAATATTTACTGTCATATATAATAGGTTTATACAATAATAGATTTTTAACATATTTTATCTTAAGTAGATTAAGACTCAACTTTGAATATATTTTATCATATAATGTTGTTTCATATCATATTGTTGTTTCATATTATACTTTGAATATATTTTCTTCCATTTCGATCACATATTTTTTTTAAATCATATATGTATATTTATTCTCGCATATTTTCTGATGAAATGTATTAAAACATTGCATGTTTACTTTATGTATAACGGCTCTCGTATGTTTACTTCATGTATAGATAGACTCATACGTTCACTGTATATGTAGCTGGTCTCGTATAGTGTTTGAAAACATGTCTTCCATCTTTCAGGCAACCAAAGAAATAGTGCAAGAGAAAGATGAGTAGCTTGAATGGTCAGTTTTTTAAAAAAATGCAGTATGAGATACATGAGGAGGAGGTGACTTTCTCTGATTAAGAAATAAATACAGCAACAAAGCAAATGATTATCGTCTGTGAATGCTACAAAGCTTTTAAGATACAAATGTTGGGAATAGAAATATTCAAAAGTATAGTATTTACCATTATCATAGGGATCATATAGAATAAATTTTATTGTAAATTATTTGATGACACTACCTAATGAACGCGACATGGATTTTAAGGTAAAATATAAAAGTGTTCCATCATAACAATGACTCAATATGACATAAATTATTTATAACATTGTTTAATCTCACCTTTTGTATAACATATCCCTCATTTTTCATTTGATAGATTAATGACGCTTGGATTTATAAGACGCTTAAATTGTTTTGGAAAGTACCATCCCAATGTTTTAATGGTACTTGCAATTGTAAATTTTACCCGATATAAATTTCTACTCATAGAATGGTAAGTATACCTAAAATTAGGTATCAATTATTACAAAAAAACTTGTTTGTAATCATTTGTCTTAATGTAGGACTACACTAGCCATTAAGGAAGTTCTAATAAAATAGTTGACAAAGTATTCTTTAATATGCCACAAGCCGTGTATTATCTGTTGGTTCCAGTATGCACCATCTTGAAAAATGTAATGAACCATTGGACATTACTGATTATTGAACTTGAAAAGAGAATAACAATAAACTATAACCCACTATTGCTTCACAATTAACACACACAAGAAAAACTACTGAGCCACTGGTAAGTATTTAAAATTATGCATGATTTTTATTTTCTTTTAGTCTTGCATATAAGCTTTTAACTAGACTCGCATCTTGTTAACATTTTGTGTAACTTATGGAAAACAATTCATACTTATTCAAAAAATCTCATATAAGGTGCAAACATAAAGATATATCCCATAACAAAAACCAGGAAGCCTCGACTACAACATTTTTATTTGCGAATACGCCAAAGACTTTGTCCATAATGGATTTATTCCTAAAATATATAGTGAATACATTAGTCAGTTGACGATACCATAAATATTTTATTATTTCCTAAATGATGAAACTGCAAACGTTCATTAGTAGTTTTCTTGATAGAGTATTTTTATATATTACCTATCTTGTAAAACTATATTTTTAAGTAATATATTTTATAAGTAAGAATTTTTTTTAAAACTACAACCAGTCTCTCTTGTTTAGTTACACTATAATTGCATGTTTAGTTACCAAAAAAGTCGCATGTTTAGTTAGTTTAAGAATTGTTGTTTAAATACATATAGTCTTGCATATTGTTCATTTGTTACCCAGTTTTTAAAGTAAAAAATGCAGTGATCTCACGTGTAATAAATTTAGATAACCATCTTCAAACCAATTTGTCATATCAATATTTAAGTTTGCTAATCATTTTCAATTACATAACTTATTGTCGATTTGACAAAATTAGATAACTAATGATTACTAAAGCAATAACTACAAAATGGTTATCAAGGATGGATTTGAGCACAAGTAAAAATATCTAGTTTTATTAACTATTTTACCTATAAATTAGGTTTACAACTTCAGTAGGGTTGCATACAAAAAAACTCATAAATTGATGAGAAATAAACTCGCAAAATTCAAAATAATGGCTCATTTCATTAACATCTCCTCCGATGATGAGTATGGATACTCAAGCTCCTCCAATGACGGCTTGTCTTATGAAGAAAGATAATCACCATACAAAATGACGATAATATTTGAACACTACTCCAGTTCTAATAACAATGAGATCTTTTTATTTGTTATCCAGTATTATTCTCCAGACTATATTTTCTATTCTAGAGATGAGGAGGACATGTATCATGCTCTTCCACCAAAAAAGACGAAGTTTAGAAAATTTGAGGACTCAGAAGTGACAGAGGAAGAAGATGTAGATGAAGAGTTTGAAGAAAATGAAGATGAGAATGAAGATTAATAGTCTAACGAATGAGACTTTTCTTCTGATGTTTAAAAGTTTATGTTTTTAATGTTTTTGTTATTTTCTGGTACGGTAACTCGTTCAAACCTAAAATATTTTATTTTTGTGGTTATGGTTAATTTTTGTTTTGTTTTCTGTCATGTTTTAGTTTGGATTTCATAAATATAATAACATATTTAATCTCATCTCGATATGTTTTACATATTCAATATGTCTGGTATAATGTAGTTTAAATGCTGAAAGTTTCCCAATACTTTTTTTTTATATTTTCTCAAGTCTCCAACGTCTTTATAAAGAGACTTGCATGTCAAGTATGTTTTCTTTAGTGTAGCCTAAAATATTTTAGTTATTGTAAAATTGCACAATTATTTGTATTAGAATCGTGTGTTTGGTCAATATAATAACATGTTTAATTTCAGTAGCATCGCATGTTTAGTTTAAGTAGATACGCATGTTTAGTTGCTATAAAAATCCATGTTTAATTGAAGCAGAATCGCATGTTTAATTACAATAGAATTGCATTAGAATCACATTTGGTTACTGTAGAAACAAATGTTTAGTTGTAGTAGAGTTACATGTTTAGTTTAGGTAAAGAATCGTGTTTGGTTTAAGTAGAATCACATGAAGTGGAATCGTGTTTGGTTTAAGTAGAATCACACGAAGTGGAATCGCATGTTTGGTCTCATTAAGTAGAATTGCATGTATGTTTTAAGTTAAATCTCGTGTTTAGTTGAAGTGGATAATATGTTTATATAAGTAAATAAATAAATAATTTTTAACATGAAAATTTAAATTATGTCAAAACCCAAAACATTTAAAGAAGTTCATCGCGAGTACTTTTATTAGGGCCTAACTTTGAAAAACGACCACACTTCATTTCCATGGTTGTTATTTATCCTCTAGACAGAATACGCTTATTATTAGGCCTTCTAGGTCGTTTTTTCAGGCTATGAGGCAGAATTTATAGTGATTCATTAGAGCTTGATCAAAGCATGTATGCTATACGAGTAAGTTGGTTTGTAATTGCTAATATTGAATAATCTCTCTATTAATATCATAAGATTTTTTTGAGTGGATATATTGCAATAAAAGTATGAGAACATGGAAAACAATCTTGTTGTCAAAACCCACAAGAAGATTTGAAATCTAGTAAACTAACAACCATAACAGGTTCATAAAAAACTTCAAATATGGTTATCGAAGACTTACGAACTAGCCAATGACGACCTTCTTCAACATTGATCTTTAACTTATTTTCATACTTAGAGAATCATTTATTTCTCCACCTTATCCCATCTGAACAACTTCATGAAATGTGAATCATAAGTAAGACTCGAATCTTGTCAAATAATTAAAGAATAGAGAGACTACACAGTTTTTTAATTTGATAAATTAAAACATTCGCTTGGAAAAGATGTCCTAACACCATATAGTTTCCCTTGAACATATTTTTCCTAAGATAAATTATTGAGAAACTTAATAAATCTTTGACCTCATTCACTATTAAACACTTCAAGCCTTTCAATAAAAATATCTACATTTGGAGCATAAGCATATTGTTTAAACCTATAAATCATCGTAGACTTAAACTTTGCTTCAAAACGAATGAGAGCATATATCAAATTTGGAACAAGATTGAAAATATATTAGACATGATAGCAGTTTGAATACAAGACATAAACAAAACTAATGGTACCTAAATGACGGTCCAAAATAAATGTTATTTAATGTTCCAACAAATGAAGTTTCGTAGTCTTCATAAATCATAACCAATTATTACCATCTTCAGAGCCAACAATACCAAATGCACCGGGGAATATACATTAAAAAATAAATTAAACTGATATTATATGTATATAAAGTCTCGTAACAATCGTTTCACAGGTCTCGCATAACCATCGCGTCACGACTAGCATGATTTATATAACATATCTTACATGTTGGTTGGTAAGACTATTAGATATAACAATGGTCACGTTTGTTTAATATAGATATTGTCACGCATGAATAATTAATAAAAAACATAAAAGCATGAAACTTTCCATTGTTATAATATTCTTTATGGAATACTCATCTATGTTTGCCAATAAACAATATTTCATCAACAAATAAAAGCAGATGACAATAATAAAAACCTTGAAAAGAATAATTGAATGCTATGAAAAACCACTTTAAGTTATTTCCTAAAGTATATTCCATATGACATTCGGTCGTAATATCACGAGTCTTCAATATTTTGAAGTATACCTTAAGTAAGTTAAACGAAAAATTATTCAACATTAGAATAGAAAAATACATGACTTTTAGTGATTTATTCAACATTAGAATAGAAAAATACATGACTTTAACTCATATAGTGCACATATAATTCTGATTTTTATCTTAAAAAGTTCATATTACTCATGTGATGCTTGCAACTATATGTTGGGTAATCTGGAAAACTTGAAATGAATCTAAGTTTAAAGATGCTAGTGTCTCTCATACAACTGCTATCAACTACATTAACAAATTGATTACTGGATTAGACACATCTAAAATTCTAACTAGAAAGCATTGGTCAAAGGCCATTGATGCAGGTTCTTCTCTTGGGTGTCTTTCGATAATGAACAAAAGTAAGAAGATATTTATTTAAAGTAAAGGGCTACTGAAAGAGATAGAATGAAATTGAATATAAGTGTTATTTCTCTTCATAATGGCGAATCTAGCGGAGAGATGATGATCAGAAACAATAAAGGCGATATGGTTATTGGTTATGGAAAAACCTTTGGCAAGCTGTCCCCTCTTATGGCCGAAACACGAGCTTTAATCGATGGCCTTTTACTCTGCAAGGAAAATAACTGGAATAATATTGACATTAAATCTGATTGCCAAACTCTAATCAACATCTTAGCTACTGGAAAAAGTCATGGTCACCTTCATTCCTTTATTTCAAGTTGCAGAAGTTTAATTAGTCCTTCAATGCTCCAAACCAGCTTCTTGCAATTGTGCTTCTTGAAAGTATCGGATTGGGATACATTAATCCCAGTATTGAGAAATTCTTTTAAGCTTCATTTTCAATATTACTTTCGAATTCATCTTTGTTTACAGATAAAGAAGAACAAAATCATAAATATGGTGAAGACGACCAAATAGAAGAGTTTTTGTCACAACTTTGAGGAGGAAAATAAATTTAGAATGGAAAAATAGTAGAGGAAAGGTATGCTCGAGGATGATGGTGAAAGTATTCTGGAGCGGCACTTAATTTGTTTGATTAAAAATTTTAATTTTCAATTGGCGCTCATATTTGGTAATTAGTGTAAAATTTAGTTTAAACCATTTAGTTTGTAAAAAACTTTCAATTGTTCCTTAAAGAAATAAGATTATCTTTTTGAATTAAAAAAAACTTAGATGTAAAGTGTTTCCTATGTTTTTTTTCCGAAGGGAACCCGCAACCGCTACTTAACGAGTGCACACAAGGTAAACCTCAGTCTGACGCAATAGACTGCAAACCAATGACAGAAGGTAAACCACACAAGGTGACAGGCTCAACCAAGAAAGCGTATGTAGAGGGACTCAAACTCATGACCTTTGGTCACAAACATGCCTTACTCCAACCAACTCGGTTACCCACTTGGGGACAAGTGTTTCCTATGTTGTTTAGAAAACCATGGGATGCAAGTATGCACTTGAATAAATTACTTAATGATCATGAATTCGTCGTGGAATCAAGTGATGTATAAAGTCTCTATTTACATCCAGTTGATAATTTATTTTTACGATAAGTATTTATCTTAGATATTGTATTATGCATGTATATGAAACAAAAACCATGATCTAAAGTACGGCGACATAAAGATAACATTAGAGATGCAACACCTTGATAAATAAATTTGACTAACACTTGTAATTGCATCAACCCAATCTCTAGCGACAAGTTATTTTTTATGATCGAAAACACTTAAACCAATACTATTCTTCCCACTAATTAATGATTATTTGAGGCTTCAAATACACTTATGCTAGATTTTTTATGCATTTATTCAACAATCTTATCAATTGTATATTGTTGTATAAGAAAACTAACACATTTTAAATGCTCAACGTCAAACAGTGTTAGCAAACCCACAAAATCCGTCTATTTCGTAAAAAAATAATTCTTATTATCACCAAATAGTAGGTAATACTGTAACTACCTCTAACGAACACATCTCATCTAATTTCAGCATACTTTTTAATATTTTTGAAGTCTTCAAACTCAATAAGAGAAACAATTACAATTTTACCATTATTATTTAAAAATGCACACTCGAGCTTTACACATTGCTTACTTGTATTGAACAATTCAGAAACAGTAAAAAACAATCAATGCATCTCACATAATATACATGCCTAATCTCGTATATAGGATATGCTAAAATCACACATACTTTAAATAAGAAATGTTATAGTCTCGCACATGCGAGACGTATGATATTTCAAAACATATCACATGTTATATACCTATACGATTCGCATGTCTAGTAGTATGATTTTCTAAATGTTTCACATTGTATAACCTTACACGACTTGCATCTTAGTATCCCCATCCCCCCTCAAGTCGCATTCAACAGAAAACAAAAAATATCTGCAAAATCTAAAATTGACTCCCTAAATATTTCACAACCTAAACACAGTTACTAACTAAAATAAATACATATTACAATCAGTTCGTAACTTATTACAAAAGGAAACAAATATGAAAACTTACTACTATGAAATCAGTTTCTAAAATTTGTTCGTCAAAAACAATTTTCACACTTTCTTACCATTTTTTATAATAGCCATAAAAGTTTGCCCCCTAAATAAATTTGAAAATATATTATAATTAAAATAATGATACATAACAAACAACTCATTGTAAAAATTGGTTTGATACTCCGATGAATCCGGTTCTTATAAACCTTGTTTGTTTAGGTAAAATATATTCGTATAGATAGACTATAACATGTACATATTATTTTTAAAAAAACGATTCTCCGGTTCGTATAGGTAGACTGTAAAATCGGATTCGAGTCTCCAATGATTATGCAGGTGAGTTGGAGGTGGTCTCTCTAATTTAAATTTTGAACCGTGAAAAATGGAAAAAAGTGAGCTTATGAAAATAAAATAGAAAACTCATATATATGCTCGATGGTAGTATTATTAGTAGAAAAATGGATATTAAATTGGAGTTAAATACAAAAAATTGTATTAAGTTGGAAATAGTAATACTTTGGATAACAAATGGCAATAAAGTTTGGTCTTGGATATCTTTAATGACATTATTCTAAATTTAAAATAAAGTAAGACAAATCGAAAAAAAAAACTCGATAAAATAATAAAAAAGAAAACCTAAATAGTTAAATTCTAAATACAGAAAAAAATAAAAAAATCCATGATGAAACCCCCAAAAAAGTCATAAAAATTAACTTACAATACACAATAGTTTAACTTTATCCCTACCATGCGACACAAGAACGACAACAAAAAGAGATGTGTGCGAAATTGAATCCAGAAATTTAACTGAAAACACTTTCAATAACCCAATATCTCATATACATAAATGAAGTTTACAACCCTCAAGAGGTAGCCGAGTTGGTTGAGTAAGGCATGTTTGTGACCAAAGATTGTGAGTCTGAATCTCTCTACATGCGTTTTCTCGACTCAGTCTGTCATCTTGTGTGATTTACCTTCTGGCGTTAGTTTGTAGGCTATTACGTCAGACTGAGAATTTACCATGTGTGCACTCGCTGCACTCTGAATAGCTTTGTTGCGGATTTCTTACGAAAAAAAGAAAAAAAATAAGATTTACACTATAGTATGCTAGATTGCTAATACACCAAAACCATAAACCCTGAATAGAAGTGGCGGCCCAATCACTAGAAAACTAAGAGCGTGCACCATAAAACTAGGTAACGTACACAAAATCTAAGGGTGGAATTTACAACGATGATCCGCAAAATAAATAAAAAGTGCGGCGGTTTTTAAAACCAATATCATAGAATCCACCACTAGACTACAAGCAGCAAATCCAAACAACACCATAGAACCCATGAATAGACTACAACCGACAAACGTTCACACGAAACCGCAAAAGAAAAAAGGGAAAAGAACTGATTTAGTGTCCCATCCCATGAGCACAAAAAGTCTTATAAACAAATTAAAAATATGGGAAAGAATTCGACGTTTACTGAAAAATGAAAACACTAGTAAAATACAAAATTAAAATTTATGATAAATTCAGATTTATTTTTAAAAAAAATGACAACAGCTGTATAAAGCTAAAGTTTGAAGTAAAAAAATTGAAACACTAAGTCAAGTATTCACATTAATATTATGTTATCTATTTTTGGCTCAAAAGTTTTGCACGGTTTTGTTTTTGGTTGGACTAATCGAAACTTTGGTCGTACCTAGACCATCTTTAACCCTTGGTTTCGTTGGAGACTGATGGTCGAAAATAAATTATAAGCGTTGGTGTCGGTTTCCAAAACAGGAGACTGATGTACTATTCGGGCTCGATCTCGGACTCTGACGAACGCGAGATCGGAACCGAAAAAAAGAGAAAACGAGTGAAAAAGAGAAAAAGAAAATCGAATTTCAGTCCGGAGGAGGAGAAAAAAAGCAGAAAAAGCCAGAAGAAAGAGAGAAGGATAGAGAGGGTAAGGGAAATTGGCATATATAATTAATACTATAACCTTACTCATGTTAAGTGATAATGATTATTTAATATAAATTTGATTATAACAAAAGTATTTTAATTATAATAAAAAATTTAATAAATAATAAACTTAATTTTTAATTTATAATTTATTCATAGATAACCTAAATTTGTAGCCATTTATAATAAAAACTTAATTTATAAATTGTTTTAATTTCATAGATTTTTTAAGATGGAAAGTAGACTAATATAATATATTATAAAATTAGATTTGAAAGTTATAGATTTATTACAAATTTTAAAAAAATTAAAATAAAAAATGTTATCGATATTTATACATTTAACGCGAATAATTCTATAACACAGATAATAATTTATCGTAAATAAAAATTAAACAAATAAATTTTTTAAAAAATAATTATTTAATTCGGTTATGTTATTTATTATAAAGTTAGTAAATATATGATGATAATGTAAATATTGAGAGAGTGAAATAGAGTGATAAATATTAATATTAATTATTAATTTCGGTTATGTTGTTTATTATAAAGTTAGTAAATATAAGATGATAATGTAAATATTGAGAGGGTGAAATAGAGTGAGAAATAAAGAGAGGGAGATGCATGGTTAAAAGATAGTGGAATTGTTTCGATTGAATTTTTTATATTAAAAGTTTCTGGAATAGTAAAGTAACGGTTAGCAGCTGTGTGGCATATCTGTAAATAAATGGAAGTCTCCGGGGCTAGACCAGCTCTCCGGGAAAACCTACGATTAGAGATGGCCTAACATTGAGAAACTCTAAAATCAATAATTTAAAAAGATTGAAAAAAAAAACTCAATTTGAAGTTAGGACACATACACGGTTGAAAAATATTATATGTTTTTAATTGATAAATTAATATTTAAAACGAAATGAAAATTAAATCACAATTTTAATTAACACATATAACCTTTTAATATTTTTTAAAAAATCAGTATACATTCTTAGCAATATCTATTTATAACTTATAACCTATTAATATGCATTTGGTCCGAAATCTTTTAATGGTATATATAAGTGAATTATAAAACAAACAAAAATCAATTCAAGGATTCTTCCTTACCTATTATATTTTATAGATAACATTAAAATATATTTGGTTGATTTTGGAGTTTCCCAATTAAATCAATTAAATATTTGAGATGGTGTTTTTGTCTTTACAAGAAACTCATTCTTTTCAAGAAATTCATCTATCTTCGTCATCATAAATCAGGGTTCTATATCTTCTTCTCTAAATCATCAATGTTGACGTTCATCTGCAAACACCTCTTCAGAAACCTAAACTCCTCATGTAACAAAAACTACCAACAACATGTCACACAATGGAAAAAAAGACACAACAACCAAGCAACATACAATCATACCTATCAGAGGTCTCGAGAATCAAAACAACTCTGATTATAACTATCCTTCATTGAATTAGGCTCCCAAATCACAAGATCAAGACTATCATCCTAATACAACAAACGATTTCTCAATCTTGAGAAATAATCCAACCTTTGAACAAATATCAACAAACCATTTCAATCAAACCAATCTGCCTCTAAAGTTCTACGCTCATACAAAATGATTCAACCAAAAACCAGTATTCATGATAATGTCAACTACACCATAAAGTAAGATAATCAAGTAGTTAAATTTTCAAATAAGGAAAATGCCTATTGAAATATTTTGACAAACAAACATTAATAGAAAAGTTCTCGATTGGTAGACAAAATAGGACTGAAATTCAAATTTTCTTTAACAACCTGGAATTTAAGGGAAAGGTTAGCTTAGCTCTTTTGGATAACATGCATATTTTAATAGAAATAAACTACAAGATGTTAAAAGGCTTTGGAGGCGTAATGTATGGACGATGGGCCAGTTTACCATGCGTATACTAAAGTGGAGTCCAAATTTTCATCCCAAAAGAGAATCACCAGTTACTGTCATCTGGATCGCATTCCCTGGAATTACATCATTCTTGTACCAAAAGGACACCATTAAATCTATACCGACATTGAGAAACTCCTTACAAGTTTGGGTACCTCATAAAAGTAGAGAAATGTTCAACTCTTGTATGGAATTGATTGAAATTGATATATCAAATAAATTTATTACTAAAGTATGGATTAGTTTTGGCAAAGATCAATAGTTCTTGCAAAATGTTGTATATGGTCGACCAAGTTACTCCTCAGACTGCCTACATATTGGCCACAAAACTCATAGTGCTGAAAATCAATTCAAGCTAACCAAATCCAAGTAGAGGATAACTCACAGACTAAACAACCTACAAATAAAAGAAAACATATGCCAAATGAAGTATGGAAGCCTAAGCTCAAGTGCATAATTTTTAAGGCTCCTGAAAATATGTTTATAGGTATCAGCAATAAAGAAAACCCAGTTCTAAAGAAGCATCTCCAAAATAATGCATATACAATCCCAACTGAAGCCTCAAATGGCCACCAAGCATCCTCACCACATCCCAATATATTTACCACTAACCTACCAACCATATTTGATTCCACTACTAAAAGCTCAAATAACAAAATACTTCAAAACAACCATATACCTGAATACCATGAGGAAGAGATAAGTGAAGCCCTCCACTCTTTAGATACTGACTTATTGATATTAGCAGTAAATATACATGATCATCTAAGACAAGGCGCGCCTTATCCTAAACTTATAACCACTGGTAGTTTGCGCTCAACTCCAACTACACCCATTAAAAATGAAAAAGAAACCAATAAGTCCTCAAAAAGATCTAGCAAGTTTTTAATATTTAAAAGGTCTTCCAGACCTTCAACCGGCTCTCCCAAATGATCGTCTCTATTCTATGTTAGAATACTAGAAGCAATGACAACAAATCAACTAAAAGAAGGATAAAATCAATCAACAAATTGGAAAAGTGAGACTTCATAGCTATATAAGAACCAATGATAGTTGAACGTCATTTACCTCAAATAGCTAAGCTCATTGGCTTCCAAAATCTCATAGCTAATTCATCAAATAATATCTGGATCTTCAGGAGGAATGATTTTATTATTCAAACTCTTTCAAACCATGAACATATGCTACATTTACAGGTCACTCACTTTTCTCTTAAAAAAGTTTTTATGGTCTCAATTATTTATGATGTGCTTCGTTCCCCCTTAGCCTCGAAAGTGATGCATTCGTGTAGTTTTACCAAATTCTCCAAGGCTCGGTTCACACGGAGATGAAGAGATTGGTCGGCTATCTATGAACGATATAAAATAGCCAATGATACACCCTGAGGGAATTCATATCAAGGTATTTTAACCTCAATGCCAAGATTTTTGACTGCCATGACCATTTGAAGGCATTCACAGCTTCTCTAACCCTTATTCCATAGTCTCATTTTACAACCCGGTCAAAATAGTAGATCCCAATACACTGGTTGACCTGATAGTACATGTTCATAAATATATCAGCCTTTAACCATTTTGGGGGAGAATACGTTCCTTGAAAGGTGAATGTGGCTATTCCATAAGAGGCCCCGATGCCAAGGCCCTCATGACACTGATTCTGCCTCGATGAGCAAGCCAATCATTTACCGATGCCCGTGTCGAATTGTTATCTCTAAGAGAAGATAAAGGAAATTTTAGCCTACCCTGAAAGGATGCCCTCACACTCATCAATGTAAAATAGAAACAAAAATATGAGGGTCACCGAGACCATGGGCACACCATGGAAGATTGTTAAGGGTTGAAGGAAGAGATGTAAATGATAATCAGAAGAGGGAATTTAAGAGAGTATGTCAGGTAGCCTGAGCAACGCCAACAAAAGCGGCCACGCACACGTTGAACCGCGCCCTAGTTCCCAAGACCATGGTAAATTGGTAGGGGATAAGTTAGACCGATCATATGATTGTCTAGAAATAATGCAAGAAAGAGAAAAAACCTAAGACATGTATTCTAACTCTCTTTGGAGATACTAACAGAAGTGAGTCCACATACAACTCTTACAAGTGTTACATTCAAGATCAACCTAGTTTGAGCATGTGTATCCGAGGTATCCACACTGTTATCTTTTTAGTGACAAGAATCTCAAGAACGTCTGCCATCCACACAATGATGCTATCATAATAAAGGATGAGCCTTGCATCCCTCTAAATTCTGAGCCTTGAGCACAACTACATGTTGTTTAGAATGATGTTTCTTATTCTCAATGATGGACTCATGTGCTTAGGCAATGTTGAATCCCTCCAAGATTCTTACAAGTTGCTCATCTAAAAGCTAACTAAGGGACTTGTAGGAGGTGACAGGAGTAGTAGAATGAGAAGCTATAGTATCACCATCGACACCAACCTCAACATCAAATAGCTCAAAAGTCCTAGCTAGGGAAACAAGTGGCATCTTAGGATCAATCAACATATTAAAGCTAATAAATTGCTCAAGGTCAGGCTCAAGATCTATATTGTGATGGAACTCATGGATCACTTGAATAACTATGGCATGAACACGTTTCCAAAAAATATTAATATAGGGAATAAGTACCTTCTCTTGGTATTTTTTGGCAAACCTCATATCATGTTTACACTACCTATCGGCCTCATCAACAAGAGTCTCCATTAGTCCCTTGAGTTGTATAATCATCTCGAAACTAGTTATATGGGCGACATTCTCATTGATCAGCTCGGCTTTCAGCTTCATGGCCCTCATAAGATACAACTTCTTAGACTTTTCTGTTCGAGCCATGGTATTCTTCAGTCACATGGTCTCGGGGCCAACAAAATGAGGAATATTTTCAAGAATAGATCCCTCTCTCACAAAGATGATATCTTTATGAGTATAAAATTACTCTTATACAATATCCAAATCCAAAGTTACCCCTTCATGCATCAACCTAAAACTATTCAGGGCCTTGTAACTTTTCATCATCGTTTTTACCTTCTCCACCCTATTGCCAAGGTACAACTTACTATTCTCAATGATCTGCCAATGAGCATTAATCGACTTGCTAACAACGACGACATGTGGTGGATATACATCATGTGAGAATGTGAGAGCGGGATAAAATAGAGAATGGTCCTCAAAACCAATCCAATGGTGGTGCTCAGATTCCTTAAACATGTTTTCATGACAAAGACGTTTATGCCCTGAAGACTTGGAAGATGACAAGCCCTCGACGGTGATGTTGTAGGTGAGAATTACTCGGGCTAGGCAAAGTTCTTTGGAAGTCTGAGTAATTTAATGAACGTGTTTAACCTGAAGGCTTGACATTAAGGGAAACTCAATCCAAACATAAGACTTGATGAAATTGTTGGGTGATAGATATCCACAAAGTGATAACATGGCTCAGCTAGGTCAAAGTTGCAGTCTTCAGGTGTGATGAGACAATGAATGGAATACTCAAAATAAAAATCATTATTCCAAAGAACCTTTACACGTTTAGATATAAATTAAAAAATGACATTAAAATATATACAAAATAAAAATGGACACCATGTTAAAGACCTTAATTCGATGCATACCAGACATATTAAAAACCAAGGGAACAAATCAACTAGAATGGTGGAAGTCTCAAGGGAACCAATGCCCATTCATGAAGAAAAAAACAAGTCCTCCACTTCTTGTTGGATTGAGGCAAACCACTCAAAATAATAAAAAAATTCTCAAAATAATAGAACGGGGATTGGGTCTTGTTTTTAGGACAGCCCAATGAGGTAAATAATGGGATAGAAGAAGGGATCCCTATAAGACCACATAACACTGAAAGGAGATAAGGATGCGCCACCCATTAGATTGTAGTTCACCCGACGGAAGGTTAGCACATGCCAAGTAATCAGATGTAAATGGGTCCAAGAGAAGTCAGAGGCGAAAACCAAAGGGTTAGTTGTTGAAGACGATCTCGTAGGGGCGAATATTAAGTGTAGTCTCATCGGGATTCGGACATTGAATATTTATCTCCTCAAGAATTTCTTCCTCATAATAAATCTTTCCCAACATCGTGATAGTAAATATAGAAGTGGGATAGCCGTCAAGGCCCCAACATAAGCCTCATTTTCAGAGCACAATATAATACCCTCTCTAATGAGAACAAAAGCATAAAATTCCTCGTGAGGATCCAAATCCTTCTCCAGAGAAGGTCTCCCAAGAATAAAATCTAGAACAATTAAGAGCATCATCAATATCTCTCACATTCACAATCGTGTAGCCACTCAAATAGGACCCTTGTTCCTAAGTATCATTCACCATGAATAAAGAACACTTAAATATTAAATAAATAAGTTTTTATTAAAATAAATAAGTTTTTATTGCAACTAACCACACCACCACGAGGAAAGCTCGACGCCACATGAATGAAAGCCCGGATCAACAATAAGGAAAACTCGATGTGAACGAGAGGAAATTAAAATCTATAGAAGGGAAGTAAAATTCTAATGAGGAGATCTGAGTAAAAGTGAAGGTAAAATAATGAATTAGTAAACTATATATAGAAAGAGGAAGTCATTCTCCAACTGAAACATGAAAAATAGAAGGTGAAAATAGTGGTAGCTGAAAACATATAAAGTAATAATAAAAAATAGACAAGCGCGGAAAACAAAAAGTCACTTTGGAAATCATACTAAAGTAAAAGCTTGAAAAAGAAGACAAGGCCACAAATGATAATTATTATCACGTCGACATCAAAAAATAGAATGAGGGAAGTTATTGATACGATACAAATAAATCCTAAATAGACAAGCTGACTAAGACCCTTGGATATAGAAATAACTTCTATGACTAGGATAATTCACAAACGATACATCTGGAGGTTGATTTCTACCTTTAACACACCACAATTTAACATGATTAAAGCACACGCCCTCGGCACATCCACCCCTGATATTTTCTTTACGGATAGTTGTCTCGAGGCCATTTTATTAACGGACAATGATCACAATTTCACACAATGATCACCACCGACATTACATGGGTAAAGCTCGACGGATTTGGGTGAACATGGGAGCAATGGTAAACATGATATTCAGCTCAACCATGAAATAAATCTCCTTCAAGATCGTCATATCCCAACTTTCTATTCTATGATAGGTTTCAATGGCCAAGACATCATGCCTGTGAAAACGGCACTGTTGTGGGTTTCAATTGAGACGAGCAGATTGGCAAGCTTTTAAGAATTTAAAATAATATCTCTTAGACCTTACTCTTACATTTTAGTATTTTTAAACTCATCTCTACAATCAATGTATCTAATTTATTCTGGTCAATGAAAGCATCTTATGTTTAAACTTTGCACAATGAATTAACATGACCTCTCAACCACCAAGGAGATAAATACACTATTTTATATAAGCTCACAACCCAACCAGTTGTCTGGCCAACATCGCGTGTAAGCTAGATTGATATCTTGTATGATACAGAAAAATTAGCAAATTGGTAGAGCAATGGCAGGCTTACACAAAAGAAGGAAACAATGGGCGAAAAAACATACGCTAAAAATACACATGGAACAACAAAGAACCAAAGTTCTACCCCAAGGTATGTGAGCCCGCCTATGCAGCTCCAAACCTTGATACAAAGTAGGAAGAGTAACATGCATACTAAGCAGTGAGGTGCGAGGGGACATAAAGTACAAGCAAATGTATACCCGAATATTTTACTTACTAACACGAGTTAGTGAATATAACTTGGTTGAAAATGAAAAATGATGCTTATATTAAAACGAATGAGGGCCATACATGGCCTCCCCATCCCCCTAAATGAATAAAAGTAAATGATAACTATTCCCACACTACAATGAAAATAGCCACATATGCCGCCAAAATTTAAGCCTCGGTGAAAACTTCAATTCCTACAATTTTAGATATGTTAGGGGGAGTAGGCATGTATCGATGATATGCAACTACCAAATGATAATGATATAATTAATTAAGGAGTGAAAACAATTAATTAAAGTATATTTATTTGAGTATTTTATAACTAAAGGATAGATTTAGAGCACAATATGAATATTAAGGATTGAGTGTGTAGATTTAGAACATCCTCGGATGGTTCATCTTGAGGATATGGAGGAAATGAATCGTACGAAGCAGGGGTATTTGAGGGAGAGACCCAATGATGAGATGAACTTTGGTTTTGAGGTAAGTTAGGTTGATTGTCAACTTGTGTTTTTGCCAATTTCAACAATATAATTTTGAATTTCTTGAACCTGAGAGGCCATGTAGAGGTTTTGATCTTCATATTATTTTTCTACCTCCTCGGTAGTTGGGGTCGGATTTGGGAAGGACGTGTCAATTACGTCTTCTGTCCCAATTATTGGGGGAGTTCTCGATGATTTTTTCTTTTTCTTCGAAACAACTACCTTATTTCTCTTTTTGGTGAATTCAACTTGGGTTTCCTCAGTATCAGGAGGGTCAAATTAAGTGATTTCTCTTTGATTTTTTCTTTGGGCTCATTTTCTTTGGATAATTTGAAAGACTACAATGAGATCTTTTTTATTTTTATTCTTATTTGGTAAATGGTTTGGGGCTCTACTCCAAACAGGAAGTGTAATACGTGCATCGGGAGTAGACAATCACTTTACAATGTCTTCTGTGCCAGGAGGTTCCATCAATATATCTGTAGGTACAACAGAGTCCGGGAGAGCTTCCATAGGTGACTTTGGATGAAGTTCCGATGAACAAATGCCAATTCGCTCAGCTTTGCAAATTTCTTATCGACAACAGTTTTGTGAATCCTGTATCACCTCAAAATATCTATATAGACAACAAGGTTTAGTATTAGTTGGAGGAGAATAACATTAGAATATCATATTACTTACTGGTGCTCTTCCATTTGAGATTTAGCCTCGATGGATTGTCAGCTGAGATTTCCTTACCATTACCCCAAGCGCCAGAAATGAAGAAGCATTTATGCTTCCACATTTTTTTCTGCCTTAAGGAGATCATCTATGATTTTTGATAAAATTTCGAGGGTCAACCAGTAGAAATGTAAAACAGGGTTCTTTCAAAGATCAGTATGAAAATGAATAGCTCTATGAGTAAAGCTACCTTGGCAAGTCTTGATGCTATAATACTGGACAGTAGAGTAAACCATAGGTTCACACTTGCTTACATTAGGCATAGGTTGATTATTTCGAAGTAGTCTATCATAACTGAGTCCAACTAGTTTAAAATTTATGGGTAGGCTGCTAGCTCCATCTCTCCACATAAAAGTGGGGTTTCTCCTACCAAGGGTAATCGAAGGGTAACGTTGTCAGGAATACCCCACTGCCTCTTGAGAATCTCGGCTTTGTATTTCTTGAAGTACTCATATTGCACATCGTTAAGTGCAATAAAGTGTTTGAGGAGGATATCTTTTAGGTTGACATTCAGATTTGTAGCAATGTCCTCGAAAAGGGTGATAGTCTCCTTGGTTTTCTTCGTTTTCTTATTCTTTGGAGCTTATTTCCTCGCATCATCTCCCTCAGAATCATACGAAACAGTACTTTCTATTTTTTTGAATATCTCAATCAATTTTTATCCTATATTCTGATACAACGACCTCCTCGGATATCTTATCTCGAAGTTGTAGAGGGGCAATAGTGGTAGGTGCGGTTTGGGAGTTACCACGTGTATTCAAGGTTGTTTGTTGGTTACTTTCCAAAAGGACCGCCTGTGTCTATTTGTTTGTAAAAAATGTCCCCTTCGAGGGAAGAGGTGGTATAGTAGCTATGGTCGAAGGATTTGGTAAAGTGTTGAGATCTTACGAATCTCCCATAGCGAAAAATTGAATTTTCCGAGGAGGAGATTTTTTGCTTGTTCAAGAAGATTGATGAGCGGGTGTCTGCTGGCTAACAAGTTAGAGGGTATCCAAGCAACATGAATCATTGGAAGAGCCGAATCGACACCGAATCAAATTGATTATAAGATAGACTCAAGCTGTAAGCAAAAACGATGACGAAATGGACCTCGTCGAGGCCTATACGAGGAATCAAGACCTCTCAGAGGGTGACGATACCAATGAGCTAAGATAAACTGAGCGAACGCTCTATCGAGCAACTTATGAGATGGATGAACACGATGAAAGGTGATCGGGACTCTATTGAAGTAAAAAAAATCCAGCCAAAGTACATAGTTGAGCAGAGAATAGGAAAGTGGATTAGCGCTCGGTCTATGGCGTGGATGAAGCCGGTCGAGGTCCAACGGCAAAAGAAATAGTCAAAGCAACGATTTCAGTACCATTAATTAAACCAATCTACCCACTAACTTACTGACCGTTAATTTAGGTCACACGTTGTAAATTTAGTCATAAGTGTAGTTAATGTAGTTAAGTATTATAGTAACGACTCGAAACGGTAATAATGGGTATAAATAAGCAAATAAACCCACAAATAATATAATTCTCTTTTCTGATCAATAAAGTTTACTTGGCTTTTCTTTGTTAGTTTTTCCCATAACAAATTTGATGTTGTCTATGGGAACCTAGCAAAGTACTTGGCAATAAGATCAATCAACCAAGTGCAACCTAAACTGTCTGTCTACGTCCTTAAGGAGTCTCACTTTATCGAAACAAATCCTTGAAGCCCAGTTTCCAAGAAAGTTTGACCCGTTCAGAATGGAGGCATATGATGGAACGGCAGACCCAGAGAGGCATCTAGAGCATTTTTGCAACAAGATGATGGCCTTTAACCTTGACGATGTTATGTTTTGCAGGGCTCTATCTATGACCATTAAGGTTAATACAATGCACTTGTTCAACAGCCCCCTAAGGGATCTATGTGCAATTTCACTGGACTGTGGAGGGCTTTTAGATAAAGATTTGTGGGAAAAAAGGAGCTCAAACATGAACAAGACTCGATTATGGATGTATACCAGCGGTGAGGTGAGTCTTTAAAGACTTATCTGAGGCGTTTTGTTTACTCTATGAATGCTTTGCTAGATGTGGAGGAAAACATGGGCCTCATCGGGAGAAATTTCATTGATCAAGGTACGTTGAGAATCCTTCTAGAAGATTCACCCCCCTAACAGATATTGTTTTGGTCATTTATGATTGAACTAAAGGGAGAACAAAATATCAGGCCTTGCGAGTAATGAGCGCCCATGGATTCAAGAGATCGATTAGATACTTCTGTTCCTAGCATAATGACCACGATCGCCCTCTTCATGAGTGCTGGCAGCTCAGAGAGGAAATTCAACGACTCATAGACAACAACTAGCTTGTCCAATTCATCAAGCAACAAAACCTCCGTCAACAACCCGAGTAAAGGGATGAGACATGCCCGGCAATGATGAGCGAGCAGATGCAAGCAAACAGCAGCGGTTGTTCACTATTGTAGGAGGACACTCCAGCATGACGGATGACTTACCACCGCCTAACCTCAGTAGTGAAGGATGCTCCGACGTGGCTAGCAAGGTTATCCACACCGCTTGAGACAACAGTCCCTCTCTATTTACTATCGCGGGGGAAAATTTTGTGGCAGTCTGAGGAACAAAAACTAGCAAGTCGACTCGAACCGACCTCAACGTATACGAAGTTGAAGCCTCATCCTCCCGCAATTATAGAGAGCCGGGAGCAAATCTCACGTTCAACGATGATGACTTGATAGGGGTCAGCACAACTCATGTGGATGCACTAGCGACAAATATGGACATCATAAGAGTAATGGTAACCCGAGTACTAGTGGATGAAGACAACTCAACCAACATCATTTTCAAAGACAGTTATTATCAAATGCACAAGGGTCCACCCTACAAGCCCACCCAACGAACCCTAGTCAGATACGAGGTTAAAACGTCTCAATGCGTTGGGGAAGTCAAGCAGATGGTCAAAGTAGGTTATAGGGTTACCAAGCACTAGCTTAAAATGCTGTTCATGATCTCCGATGCATCCAGTCCTTATTACGCAATAGTTGGTCGGTCGTGGTTGCATAGAATGCAGTCACCGCACAACAAAGACATGTTATGCGGTCACATTTGATCCCGCAAAACCCCTCGGGTAGAAATTAAAAGGCGAGGGGAGCCTGGGGGGAGAAACAGTATACCTCCCTCGCCTGAACCAGTTGACGATCCTCGAGAAACTAAACAGTCAGAAGAAGGCCATCCCGGCTCGATCGAGAAAGTAACAGCAGATGGTCGCACTCTATGATTGGGTAATGACTTAACCTATTTCTTTAGGAAATATTTAATTTAGCTGTTATAAAGAACTTGGATGTGTTTGTATGGGAAGCTAGTGATGTTAAAGGCTTTGACCACTCACTTGTTTGTCATGAGTTAGCTATCGATCCGTATGCCAAACCCATCAAACATAAATGACGGTCTTTCTCAGTCAAAAAACAGGAGGCCATATCTGCCGAGGTAACAAAACTATCCAAACTAGGGCACATTAGACGAATCCGGTATCTGATCAAGGTGGCGAACCTAATTTTGGTTATAAACGAAATAGGTTCAATGACAGATGTGCGTCAATTTCACTGATTTAAATCAAGTGTTCCCCAAAGATGTAATCTCCTTGTTTCGCATTGACCAACTTGTGGATTCTGCCTTCGGATGCGAATACCTATCATTTATTGACGCTTATTCAGGCTACAATCAAATTTGGCTAAACTCATTGGACGAAGAGCACACAGCTTTTCAAACCGAGCGGGGCATGCATTATTACACGCTGATGCCATTCGGACTAAAGATTGCGGGTTCCACATAGCAATACCTAATCAACTCCATCTTCAGTGAAAATTTGGGCAAGCATGTGGAAGCAAACATCGACGACATGATTGTGAAAACGCATACAACAGAAGAGCAGCTCGAAGTGCTCCAGACTCTATTCGACTTACTTCGCCAGTTTAACTTGAAGCTTAACCCGATCAAGTGCTCTTTTGGGGTGAGTATTGGCAAGTTTCTAGTTATGTAGTCAGCAAAATGATCATAAAAGCTGATCCAGTCCAGCTGCAAGCAGTTATCCAAATGACACCTCCACAAAACATCAACGAGGTATAGTGTCTCACAGGACGCCTTGCAACACTTTCCAGGTTCATTTCAAGGGTTTCAGATAAGAGAAAATCTTTCTTCAAAGTTCTCCGAGGGTCTAAGAAGTTTGAGTGGACAAAATAATGTGATAAGGCGTTTACCAATCTGAAATTTACCTTACGTCACTAGAAATCTTAACCGTACCATTGGCAGGTGAGCCGTTGTTTTTATATTTATTTGTTTCACCCTTTTCTGTCAGTGTAGTCTGGGTAAGGAAACCAATTGGTACACAATCAAAACTTTAATCGACATTGAGATAAGATACCTCAATCTAGAGAGGCTTGCAGTGGGACTGGTCACAACCGCTAGGAAAATGCTCCTGTATTTCCAGGGGCACAAGATCACCGTCCGCATATATTTCCCCCTGAAAACGGTGCTGCAAAAACCCGGTGCCTCGGGTAGGCTGACTAAGTAGAGCGTTGAACTCGGGGAACACAATATCTAGTTCGAACCGCATATGACAATAAAAGGGCATGTCGTGACCGATTTCTTGACAGAGTTCTCCTCGCCATAAGACTTATGTCCTATAAACAACACCGCACCAATGACAGACCATATGGAATGGATTGTCAAAACTGATGGGGCGTCAAGCACTTCCGAAGGCGGCACGGGGGACGTACTCTGCTTACCTACAGGGGAGGAAGTCAGACAGGCGATCAGATTCAATTTCTCGGTGATAAATAATGTGGCAGAGTATGGGGCAGTTATTTATGGCACGAAGCTGGCTCTGATATGCGGGACTCGTCTCCTACGAGTTCGTCCAAACTCTCGTTTGGTCATAAAGCAGGCTATAGGCACTTACGATGCAAAGAAAGAAGGAATACGTGGCTACTGAGCAACATTTAAAGAGTGCGAGTTCAAGTTCGCAACGGTTTTATACGAGCAAGACGTCAATGGTAGCCAAGCCGTGGTACCAACAGAAATAATCATACCCAACCATCGGGTTGTAATAAGGAAGATGTCAATGTTTCCAACCGAGCAGAGAGCATGGATCTTATTGAACAGAGGCATGACCAGGAACACGCACTTGCAGAGCATTACAAGAGCCTAATGCGAGGATGTTTTAACGCGCGGCTCAAACCCTGTAGTTTTAAGGTTGGCGACATGGTTATGAAGAAAATATTCCAAGCATCAGGCGACATAGCAGCTCGCAAGTTAGGGACAAATTAGGGAGGGCCATATACTATCATCTCCAAAAGGCCATAGTGATGCATATCGCCTCGCTGATGTAGAAGGCCATACTTTCAAGGACCCATAAAATGTTAACCATCTAAAATTTTATTGCCAATATTTGTAACTTAAAGGATGCGCTCTTTTCCCCCCCGATGGTGCGGGAGGGTTTTTTTAATGAGACATATGAACTCCTATTCATTTCGTTAATACATTTACCGGTTTCGCCATTATGTGTGTTTATTATTATGTTTACTTCATCCTTAAAATTGTGACCAAGTCTATGACCACGCCTACGGGCTACGCAAGGGGCCATACTGAGCGCAAACCAAGTGTATATAATCACTATCAGGCGAATTGGCCATGCCTACGGGCTACGTAAAGGTCATAATGAGTCTGATACCTTATACATGGTATATAAGCAAACTAATCTAAAATAAATCCTGTAATATGCCACGCAATAGGATCGTATGACCCGCCACAATTAAGCTAAGGGACAAATGGATTCCTAGCTATGCAATGAGCCCTACTTATCTTGACATTTTAAGGATTCGCCCAAGAACTATCGTAATTCGTAAACACATCTCCAAATAAATTTCTCAAACTTAGCGTCTTAAACAAATAACATGGTCATAGAAATTAAAATTATAGCAAATAAGAAGATTGATTATCAACATCAGAAAACAAAAAATCCAATATAAGTCTGCGTCAGCATATCCACACTTACTAAGATGTCAATTAAGTCTTCTATCAAAATACACAAAAGTAATATTAAGTTTTCAAGTGCTATATAATATAACTATTTCACATATTGGGAAAAATTGAAGGATCTTTAGACGTCAATTTCTTTGGTGCCACATCGCTTGGCTGCATCCCCATCTCCTCAGCCTCCACGGTAGACATCTTACCCACTTCTTGATCAATAAAAGAAGGATCATCAATTAGCAAGTCTCCCATTTTAAAGGGAGTGGGCGCCTGAATATATTGGATCAGAGATCCCAACTTCATACCAGGATTCAATGCCAGCAGCTGCGCAATAGTACCCTTCTCGTCATTGGTCACCATATCCATGGCCACCCCCATCACTTGTTTATATTTTTTCTATAACATTACATCAAGTTTCTTCTTTCATTAGCATCGACGGATGAGGCATGAAAATATTTGTAACAGGAAGCTCATCGGAAACCTGACCCCATTTACTAGACTCTGATCTTTTTTTCCCAGTAGGCATCTGATCGGGTCTTACAATGTTGACAAATGATGACGCCATGCCGAATCCTATTATGAAAAAAGAATGGAGAATACATGTTGTTGTTACAAATTGTTTCATCTTTTGACCTATCTCCTCATGAATCCGATTTTTTCCCCCTCTCCCCCGTCATTGTCCTCCACCCGGCTTGTCTGACCATCTGTTAGAGCCTCGTCTAAGACCACAACTTCAGGGGCCCTTCCCCGGTCTTGTTCTGCATTTGAACCCATAAAGTTGCCAATTTTTCTTCTTTGCCATCACCATATCATCATCAAGTTCCTCATCAACCAGTTGCAACTTTTTATTGTAAAAGGAACAACATTTACAATTCACACGCAATTTTTTCACAAGAGGAGTTAGCGCTTCTTCACTCTCGTCATCTTCTTCACGAGCTCGTCGAGCCCGCTCTTGTTGCACCTCATCCCCCAACAATATAGCGTCACTCTTCTGTTGATCTATTTCACCAGCCCCCTGAATAGCTAACATGTGCCCCTCATTCTCATTTTGACACTGCAACGATGTCGACCCTTATGTCTCCCTCGCTTTCTGAGTCCGAAGCACCGACAACCAGACCCCATTGTTATTTTGCTCTCGATACCTTTGCTCCATTAATTCCCGTATAAATTCTACCAATGTCACTTCCGCATTGTCTACCATAGTTAACTTCCCATCCTTAGTGATGACCAACTATGGCACTAGCCACAAGCCCGCACTTAGATAGTTTACCTGAGTAAACAACCGTGTTGGCTCTTGAAACAACGTTGAGATTGCTAGGTTCCCTCCCTGAACGAAGGAATTCTTGTATTCTTTCGATAAACCCTCATTGCACCACTCTTGGTGGGTTCCTTCACCTGCACAAGTAAACAGTGGTATTAACATTCATACTCATTTGCCAAAAATTTAAACTACTCGAAAGATTGCTTACACTTTACTTTCCACTTCCTTTCTAATTGAAGATTCATAATCGCATTTCCATGCTCCCAATTCCCCGATACAAACAAAAAAGAGTGTTTCTAGTTCTAATCAGATGAAGGGATCTTGAATATTCTCATAACTTCGGTCAATTGAGTGTAGAAGAAATGGGATTTTCCAACTTAGCTACATCCACGTTAAGTAGCAAATCGGCTAGGCAGACCTTAATACCTAACATGCGAGAGCTCAATACAATACTGAGTAGAAGTCTTCATCCGTTTGATTCCAGTTGAGTTGGGAATATGTCTATTACGCTAAAGAAGTCACGTATCAGTAATGGTAAGGGTAACCGGAGGCCCCAATTAAATACGGTGTTGAATAGGCAAATCTAGTGGTCTTGCGCCTGATAGGGATGCTCGTTGACCGATAGTACCCTTACTATGATATCATTAGGTATCTTATATCTAGCCCTAAAGCTCAGTAGCCCACTATCATCAAGGTACCCATATTTTGGGGCTAGCTGGGAAAAGTGACTTTCTAAGAAGACTGGGTCTTTAAAATCTGTTTCGACAGTTTTCCCCAATTTCTATTTCTTCTTCCCCGCCTTCTTTGGTGCCATTGTATTTACTCGAGTGACTGCAATGAGCCAACATGACGCACAAGAACAATTAAATGGGAAGTTGAATCATGGAAGGGTTCTACTATAAGTGAGGAGGGTTTTGATTTAACTTGGTATCCGACTCACTACCTATGCTTCAATCAAAGGGTTTTCCTAATACTCGTTTTCATTATAAAAGCTATCGTATGTACACACGAAGTATTTACATACCTGATTGTTGGGAAGACAATAAAGTTCCTTTGTTGCATCAAATAGTCTATGTGTAGTAAAAATGAGAATCACATCTTCAATAAGTGAGAAATGACTTATTTCACCAGTATAATGGGTACTTCACAAATCATAAGTGGAATTCAAAATTCCTATCTGTTTTCATCCCACGTGTGATTTGATGCCAGTTGCCAAACGCAATTAAAACTTTGGACGCTTCATAAAAAACCAAGCTCTAGTTTCACAAAATGATTGTTTGTGTTCGAATCGTTGCTATACACGCATAAGGTAAATACCCATCACGTGTCATACTATCGTTATAACCTCCGAATATTTTGTCAGTATATGACGTACGTCACATAGCTTGAGGTATCCAATGTATTGATTCCTCTGCTTCGTCTATATTAATTACTTCATCGATTTTATATTATCTATATATAATTCATGAACTATGTAGTGCCTTGATGAGGGGGTATCTGCTGGCTAACAAGTTAGAGGGCATCCGAGCAGCAGGAATCACTAGAAGAGAATAATCGACACTGAACCTGATTGGTTATAAGATAGACTCGAGTTACGAGCAAAGACGATAACGAACTTGACCTCGTCGAGGCTTATCCGAGGCAAATAAAAGCAAGATAAAGGACATAGCCGAGCCAAAAAGTATAAAGTGGATTGGCACTCGGTCTAACGGTAAATAAAATAGTCAAAGCAACAGTTTAAGTACCATTAATTGAAATAATCAACCCACTAACTTAATGGCCGTTAATTTAGGTCACACGATATAAATTTAATCTTAAGTGTAGTTAGTGGAGTTAAGTATTGTAGTAACAACTCGTAAACGGTAATAATGGGTATAAATAAGCAAATAAGCCCACAAATAATGTAATTATCTTTTCTGATAAAAAAGTTTACTATTTGGCGTTTTCTCTGTTAGTTTTCCCATTACAGGGATAATATTATATGAGAAGATGATTCTCTATTTTACCTAAATAATACTTCTTTGTTTATTCGAGGTGTTTGGTTTTGATTGGGTCGAGGAGGCCTTTGTGAGAAAGTTTTGGGGGGCTAAATTAGAGGGGTTATCTGAGGAATCTCTGAGGGTAGTGAAAGATGATGATTTTTTGTAGGTTGCTAGAGACCGTAAGTGAAGGTTGGGTTGATTTGCTTTGGTTTATTGCCAACGATTCCGGTGGCTTCTCTTTCAGCAACTCTCTAAGCAATGGTAAACCAATCCCAATAGTTGGTTAAACTGAACATAAACATAATAAATAAACTACTGAAGAAGATCATATTTGACCTGTAATAGATGAACACGACAACGAAAATGGAGGAGCAACTCAAGGCACTTTCTCTCTATATCTCTATGATTTAACTGTGATTAGCGAAATAAGTACTAAGGTTGTATTTATAGACGAAATGGTGAAGCCGGGTCTGGGATTTTAGAATAGGGAGTTGAAAGGTTGATAGGCGTCTACTAGGAAGATATATGAATCGACAGGTATAAGAAGCCTAGTTTAACATAGGTAGACATATGTAACATATTATAGTTAAATGATACGTGTGTTTGGAACCTTCCATAATATTCTGTTATGTTCAAGGAATATAGAAGTTACGCTCCCATAGAATTTTGATGATGCATTAATTTAGATTAGCTTTAGCGAGGAAAAATGATATACAACCTGAAAAAATACATGATTTTCCAAAGAAAAACAATATAAAGACATTATTCGAAATATCCGAGCAGTATAGAAAACTCGATCCAATGAGGTTATAAAACCAATTCCATAATAAAGAAATAAAAATAGTTTGTATATAATAATTTTTAATCATTCTTCAGAAATCTTCATAAGTAATACGAGGGCTACTGATAAGGATATATGTAATTGAGGAATGAAAATAATTACTTAAAGTATATTTATTTGAGTATTTTATAGTGAAAGGATAAATTTAGTACATAATGTAAATATTAAGGATTGGGTGTGCAATTTATAGTAAATGTGTTTGTATTTAGTATAAAAGTGGGGTGAAGTATCCAAGCTTCTAACTGGTTAGGTTACTTGTAACCTCATATGCCTATAAATAAGGGGCGAACCTTGGAAATAAGATTGATTGACATTTTGGATTACCATAGCTCTTGATTACTTTCTCTCTCTAGAAGCTTGAACTATATTTTCTCTCTAAAATACTCCCAACAATACTTGTTATTTCACATACTTCAACAATACTTATTACCTACGAGTGAATTAGCTTGATCCGGGTCACTCTAGTCGCATAAAGTAAAATTTCTCGTGCTCTTTCGAAGGGAACAAAAGAGTTCCATAGATATGCAACGAGATAATCAGATATAAATAAGTAACTTTGGTCGAACAACTAGATAATCAGAGCAATTTTTTTTCCAACAAAGGACATTAAAGATATTTAAGTGTAAGAAAGGTCACTCGAGACCTATTAGAAGTCATATAGATGGAAAAGGAATATGATCTCAACTCGACGTCACTCAAACATCAACTTAACCTCACTCGACTTTAACACGACATAAGATCATGCCTTCCTCCCTTAGCCTAAACTTGGGATTCTTTAGGAGCATCTCTGTCAATGAATATGAAGTAAGATTTTTATCGAAGTAAATGAAGCTTAGAAGCCTCACTTGGAAGCTTTTCTCTCAATAAATCTTAACCTCGGTCGACCTCAACTCGATATCGACTTGACCTTAGCTCGACATTGATTTGGTATAACTCAACTCGGCATCAACTCAGTCATATTAAGGAAAATTTCCATTAAAATCAAATTGAAAAAAAATCTCATACACAATATAAACTCCGCTTGGAGACCAAAGGCTACTAAAACACACAACCATGAGATATCGAGACCAGAGCACTCCAATTACTTGCAAGCAAGAAAATGCACTGTGTGGAGTTACTGATACAACATGATTTATCATCTAAGTGGAGCACGCCCAAAACCAAGTAAGGATCTACAACTTGATTCTTGTATGATTCATTTAATTCAGAATGATCCATCATATAACATAAATAAGCCTGAGATGATTTAACCGAGATCAAGTCCATGAAGGAAAGAGACACGACCGAACACATCAATTCATTGGAGATCAATTGTGAATATTAAAATATTCAACAAATAATTATTAAAGAGGAAAACTAAAGTAGTCAATATATCACCCTGACACTATTATTTCCTTTTAATGTATTATAAAATATTAACCTCGTATACAAAAATAATCAACAAAAAATATAAAAAACTATTCTCTCTAATTCTCTTTACTTCTCTAAATTTTCATTTTTATTTCCAACATGGTATTAGACCAGTGTTCTTCGATCCTTTGAAATTCAACCCTAAATTAGCCAACCTCAAATTAACCAACACTTATCTTCCAAACCATGGAAATCAAATTTAAAAAGATAAACACCAATAAACAACAATAATAAAGTAAAATATTCTCCACATGTATTTTGTTTTTGTTTTTGTTTTCTTTATTTATCAATCTTAATTCTATCAAGTAAATCCGTAATAAATTTTGTTTTTTTAATATGACTATTTGTTTCCAAATATTTTTAAAAAATCAAACATTAAAAAAATTATAATTAATATTTTTCCTTTCTTTATCTTTTCAACAAATCTATGTATTTATTTCTTTATACTTTTACTTTATATTCCTTCTTATATCTTTATTTTTTTCTCTATCAAACAAAAAAAGAAACGTAAAAACCAAAATAAAAATCAAAACACAAACCTTGATTAACCAAACCAAAACACAAACAAAAAATAAACCAAAACACAAACCAGAATTAGCTAAAATGTCAGAAAAAGTTCAAGCATTACTAAAAATAACAACCCAAATACTCCAAATAGATTGACATTACAAATAAAAACTCTGCTCAGTAATGGATTGGGCAACAACAAACTGAAATAAGGTCTAATAACCTCTTAATTGACTTCAAACTCAACAATGAAAATAACCTTTTGTGGGTATATATTATAAAAAATAATTAGAGGAAGAGGAAAGGCGAAACATCTCACCCGTACACCACTAGAGACGATATATCCAACATATGCAAGATGAGAGCGATATGACCAAGTTGTGTTTACTTGGATCGATCAAAATATTGAGCCATCTTTGATTAATCATGTTGAACAGTATCCGACGACTACAACCCTATGGAATGGATTATCTGTAACATATGATAGCAACACCAACACTTACTTTCTCATGTGATATGTAATAGATAAATTTTCTTGTTGCATCGACGCTTAGATCACCTTTTATTTAGTTATCTTTGTATTTTATTTTCTACACTTTTTTAGAATAATATTACTCATTTATCATGTGAAACTTGTTTGTTGGTAAAATCTTCTTTTTGTCCACGTAATACTCAGGTTAAGTTTATTTAGTTTTTGATACACTAAGATGCGTGAGGGACTGCATCGTTCTTTAATAAGAATGGTATTCAATATTTGTTGCTATATATTGATGATTTCTCTCACATGGCTTGGGTATACTTTGTAAAACATAAATTTGAAGTTTATAATTTGCTAATTTTTTTCAAATGATCCAAACTCAATTCAACCAGAAAATAAAAGTTCTTTGGTCCCATAATGGAGGGAAATATGTTAACCATGATATGAGAACCTTTTTTAAAAAATGGCCTTATTCATCAAACCACTTGCCCAAATACATCCCAACAAAATGGTGTTGTCGAACAAAAAAATTGGATTCTTCTTTAAATAACTAGAGTTACGATGATTTAGTTTGATGTTCCCAAACACTCGTGGCCTGAAGCCATTGGAACATCAGCATATCTATTTAATGTTTTACCAACAAAAAGTCTTGGCCAGAAAACCCCACTTCATATCCTAGAAACCTACAAAAATCTACCACATACCTTAACTCTCCCACCTCGTATATTTGGTTGTTATGTATTTGTTCATGTCCTAAATGATGATAGGTTTAAACTCGATTCTTATTCCTTAAATTGTATCTTTATAGGCTATGCACATCATCAAAGAAGGTATCAATGTTATAATCCCGTCAATCATCGCATCTATGTCACTATGGACTATCACTTCCTTAAGTCAGATTTCTACTACCTTATACATCCTTGTTTTCAAGGGGAGAGGGCACATAACTCACTAGGTTGGTTAAGTTCCCCGATCCTTCTAGATATTATATCATCAAAGCCACCTATCAATGTTAAACATACCAATTCCTTCATACATACCAATGATCAACCTTCAAATGATGTTCTACGAGAGATAAGTGAACTAATCAGTCTAATTGCTTCTTATGTCATTGATAATTATGTAAATGTTGACACTAGTGTAGAACTGTCCAAATAAAGTATATATTTTTTGCCTCACATGAATAATCATGGAGTCCCAAATACACGTTACTCACCCAAAATGTTTCTCAAGCCACCAGATATCCTATGGGAAACTTGGTTAAAGGGATCATATCAGAAGAGGCCAAGGTATTTACTATGATTTTTTACACCTGTGAAATTGTAAAAATTACCCAAGAACCAATACAAAAGAATGAGTGAAATTTGGCCATAAATATTGAAATGGATGATCTTGCAAAGAATGATACTTGGGAGAAATGTAAACTTTCAGCTGGAAAAACACCGATCGGATGTAGATGGGTATTCACTATAAAAAATAAAGATGATAGACCATGGATAAATACAAATATTGACATATGGAAAAATGGTACACACAAACTTACATAATTTATTATTGTGAAACGTTTTCTTTAGTTACAAAGATAGACAAATTCGACTTTTATTCTCAATTGTAATAAACAATAATAGTCTGATTCACCAGTTGGATGTAAAATATGCATTCCTCTATGGAGACTTGAAAGAATAAGTATATATGGAGGTTGCACCGGAATTCTCTGATGGGTTTCGAGAGGTGAGGTACGCTGTCTTTTGAAGGCGTTGCATGGACTCAAACAATCCCCACGAGCATGGTTTAGAAGATTTACTATGGTAGTGAAGCAGTACGAATACACACAAAGTAATTTTGGTCATACTTTGTTTCTGAAAAAAAAAACATGATCCTTTGCTTAATAATCCATGTAGATGACATGATCATTATATAAAACAACAGTGAAGAAATTTTTAGGCTAAATAAGAACTTAGAATTTAAGATGAAAGATATAGGAGGGTTAAATACTTCGAGGTTTTATGTTCTAACAAAGGGATCTTTATATCTAATAAGAAATATAATATTGATTTACTTGCAAAAACATGAATGGTAGATTGTAAACCCATAGAGATTCTAATACATGTTAAGCATGAGCTCAAAATGGTTAAAGATACCAACCCGATAGAAAAAGAAAGATATCAACGACTAGTTGGAAAATTAATTTACTTGGCACATACTCGACCAGACATAACCTATGTAGTTGGGTTGTAACCCAGTTTATGAACCAACCACAGTCGCTTTATATGACAACAATCATGAGGATAATACAATATTTAAAAGGCACGTCGGAGAATGAAATTATGCTAAAAAGAAATGAGTATCTAAATGTTAAAACATACACTAATGCAGTGGGCTGATAATCCAAATGATCATCGTTTTACATCAAGTTACTTTACGTTAGTTGGGGGAAACTTAGTGATATGGAGAAGCAAAAGGCATAAAAAGGTGTCACTTTTGAATGTTGCAGAAGAATTCTTTAGAATTTCTAAAAGATGAACAAAAATCTCGTGGATCAAGAAATTAGTGGCTGAAATTAGATTTGTATCATCTCTCACGAGTTGAATCAAGTGTGACAATAAAATAACAATAAGTATCTCGGAAAATCCAGTTCAGCGCGACATAACTAAACATGTCGAAGTAGATCAACACTTTATAAAAAACAATTGAAGATTGTATAATTTAACTTCTTTTTGTAAGATCGAATGATCAGCTAACAAACAACCTAATTAAAGTTGTAACATGGTGAATCTTCACCTACAATTTTGAGCAGGTTGAGTATTGGAAACCTAACTATTCAACTTAAAGAGGAGTATTAAATATTATATTTATTTAAAATTTATTGAAGATAATAATACCAATATATTGACCGAAGATTAATTATGAAGACTAAAATATTCAACATATCATTAAAAGAACAATATTATTTCATTTTAATGAACTATAAAAGATTAGCCTCAAATACAAAAATAATAAAAATAAAATATAAAATCATTACTTTCTCTATTTCTCTTTATCTCTTTCCAAATTATTTTTGTTTCAAATTATACCCACAAATTCGTTTGAATGAACACCAATGTTCAATATGAAACGGTTGTCATAATGTCCCGTAACCACACTCACCCAGGCAGAGCTGGGCGGATGTTTGTGGGACTGAAGAACCCACCCAATTCATAAAATAAGGTATTTAGTAGTTAAATAACAACATACAAACCTCTATCTCTTGGGCAAACACCGTCTTGTTATATTATATTTATATATTAGGCTATATTATATCCTATATATTAGGCTATTTTATAGGTTCACTACTAACCTTTTATCGTGTACTATTCCATGGGTTCACTTAGATTTAATAACCATTTTATCCTATATATTAAGCTATATTATATCATATATATTAGGTTATATACTAGATTGGACTTAGTAATCAATATATTATAGTTATATTATATCATATATATATTAGGGTATATATTAGATTAGACTTAGTAATCAATCTATCCTATATATTAGATTATATTATAGTTATAATCGATATAAAAATATCCTATATAGTAATCAATATAACTATATCTTCTATATTGGACTCTGTATTATATTATATATATTCGTCTAATATAAATTAGATTAGATTATTAGATTTGGACATTATTAATTTAATATATATATATATATATATATAACTATATCTTCTATATTAGACTCTGTATTATATTATATATATTCGTCTAATATAAATTAGATTAGACATTATTAATTTAATATATATATATATATTAATTAATTTAACCTTAACTAAAAGATACGGTCTTTTATTTCTAATATCATTTAGAAAACTCTAACTACAAGTGGTAAATTGTTTTCTTACTTTCTTCTGATTTTCAGCTTCAGACACTAAGATATTTATTATGTTTTATGTTATTAATTCTCAAAATTGAAGCTTTTCTACATGTCTTATGTTATTATTCACTAGTTATAATGATTGAGTTTAAATTTTATTGTTGATTGAGTTTTTTATTTATTTTTTTTCATTATAAGATGCATAGATATTTTAAATCAACTCCTAAATATATAGGAACACATACAAATGTCTCTAATTTAATTAGTAAAGTTAATCGCAGAGAAACACAAGATGAAGTTGTTATTCCAGACGCTCATGTTCTGGTGGTCAATAATTCACAACCTGAATCGAAGATCAATCTTCAAATTGGGAACATTTAGAGGCTGATCCAGGGAAAAGAGACCCATTCTCTAGCTTTCATCCAGATCTTTAAGACTCGGTAAGAATAACTTATCTTTTAAAGGGTCCAACTCAACCCCTTAAAGAGAAATATCCTCCTATAAATTTTAACAGAAAACCACGTGCAATTGTTCAATTTTGGTTTGATTTATATCTAAGTTGGTTAATGGAGAGTTTTGATGTAAAGAAAGGGTTTCAAAGTTGAAATAAGAAAAGTAAACTAAAAATCCATGTTGATAATCAACATAACTTTGTAGTGACAAAATGTGAATCTCTTATGATGCTGAGCCTCACCAAAGTATTGAAGCTTCTTTAAATAAGCAAAGTGACAGAGAGAAAGCTGATTATCTTGTGAGAGTAAATACATCACTTACAACTGCTAAATATTTTTTACGAGGTGGTTTGATATTTTGTGGACATGATGAATTTAAAAATTCTTCATATAAAGGAAACTTTCTTGAGTTATTAGACGTTTTTGGCTTGATCAATTTATAAAAAAGGATTGTGTTAAAAATGCTCCAAAAAATTATAAGATGACTTCTCATGATATTAAAAAAAGAGCTTGTAAATGCTTGTGCAGTTGAAACAGTTAATAAAATTGTCAAATAAATTAGAGATAATATTTTTTTTCTGTTAGTTGATGAATCTGGAAATTGCTCTGGTAAAGAACAAATGGTTGTTGTTTTGCGTTTTAGTGATGAGAAAGGGTTTGTTTTGGGAACATTTATTGGAATAGTTCATGTCCAGAAGACTAGTGCAATATCACTAAAAGATGCTCTTGAAAGTTTGTTGTGTGGATATAAATTATCTATGTCTAAAAGTAGAAGAAAATGATATAATGGTGCAAGCAACATGCGTGTTAGATTTTGAGGTTTGAAAACTTTTATCCAAAAAGACAATCCTAGTGCTTATTATGTGCATTGTTTTGCTCACCAATTGCAATTGAAACTTATTGCAGTTGTAAGAAAACACGTTGGTGTAAAATTATTTTATGGAGTTGTTACACGTGTTGTTAATTTCATTAGGTCGTCTAAAAAACATCAAGATTTACTTCGAGAATATCAAGCAAATCAAGTTAAAAAAATGATAGAAGGGGGCGTTGTGGAAACTGGTCGCGGATTGAATCAAAAGATGTCTCTTGTAAGAGCTGATGACACAAGGTGGGGTTCTCACTATATGAAACTTCTTACTTTGATGACTTTTTTTTTATTAATTGAAGTTCTTGAAGAGTTGGAATTTGATGAATTAAGTGATAAAATTGGAGAAGCAAAGGCCTTATTAACTGTGATGCAAACATTTGATTTTATTTTCATGTTGTATTTGATGAATGATGCATTATGGGTGACAAATGAATTGTATTTGAGGTTGCAAATGGTTGATCAATATATTTTGAACGCTTTGGATCTTGCTTCAATAAGTAAAGATCGATTACAATAGATGAAAAATGACGGTTGGGAATAATTTTTGGATAAAGTTGTGTCATTTTGTAACAACTTGAGTGTTAACATTCATAACATGGAGTCATAACATGGAGCCACACTATGTGAAAGGTATGAAATCTATGCGTTTAGCTCCTATTGTTTCTAACTTGCATTACTACAAGTTTGATTACTTCTAGGGGTGAGCAAAAACCGAAAAAAAACCGAACCAACCGACCGAACCAAACCGAAATTGGTCGGTTTTTTAAAACTAAATTTCGGGTTCGGTTTTAAAATTTCAAACCAAATTAATTTCGGTCGGTTTTCGGTTTATCTGGTTAAACCGTCCGAATAAACCGAACCAACCGAATTTACTGGATATATTATATATATAACTATTTCATAACATGTAAACACATATCCCAGTGGTTATACCAAACACTACTCCTTTTATCTCGTGAGTGAGGGTTCGAATCCCAAAGGTTCGAATCCTAGACACTACTCTGCAAAAGCGAACCCCAGACACTACTCTGCAAAAGAGTTCTTTGACGTGACTTCATCTTGTTACTATTTTTTTGTCTTTACGTTCATCTTGATCAATAACTGAACGAGCCTAAGAACTTTATTCGATTAAAGAGAAATCCATTTGAGATTCGTTACTTATTTACGAGAATCGCAATTCAAAAGTGGAAATTGAGAGATTCTTTGTTTTTTTCTAATCGAACTGCACCGACCCGACCGAATTGCACCAATATTAAACCAAAAAATCGAACCGAAACCGACCGAAACCGAAAAACTGAAACCGAAAAAAAAACCGAACTTTTTTTTAACTAAATCGGTTTAATAATATACAAACCGAATTATTTCGGTTTGGTTTGAAAATTTATAAAAAACCGACCGAACCGACCCAATCTCACCCCTAATTACTTCATGAATATTTTAGATTGCAATTAAAAGAGTTGAATGAGAGGTTTAATATGGAAAATACTGAGTTGATGTAATACATTGCATGCTTGAGTCCTTGCTCTTCATTTAAAGCTTTTGATAGTAAATTATTATTGAGGATGACGAGAATGTACCCAATTGAGTTTTCTAATGTTGATGATGAAGTTTTGACAAACCAATTTGAATTTTATATTAGGAGTGTCAGGAAATATGCTAGACTTTCCAATTTGAAAAGACTTGCGAAACTTTATAGGATTATCGTGAATACAAAAAAGCATAAAATCTTCAATTGAGTTTATGAGCTTTTGAAGTTGGCTTTGCTTTTACCCGTAGTAACGACGAGTGTTAAACGAGTTTTCTCAGGAATGAATTATGTGAAGAATGAGTTGAGAAATAAAATGAACAATCCATGGTTTAATGATTGTTTGGTAACATTTGTGGACAAGAGATATTTACCACGATTAGTAACACAACTATCCTTCAATATTTTCAAGCTATGAGTAAGAGAAAAGTACAAGTAAAATTAACTTAAATTCATGTTTTTATTTTAGTTTTTTCTGTAATCACATTTTAATTATTTGTGTAACGTATATTATGTCATGACACCTACAATTCAATATTTGAAATTTTAATATAAACCATTTGTTATAATCATTTTGTATTTTATTTTGATAAATATATCTATATATGCTCATTTGATAATAATCAACAAGTTTAGAACACTATAATGTCTCGATCTTGGCTACGCCACTGCTTACGAAGAGGGTTTTAAAATATAATGTATGTCTCGATCTTGGCTACGCCAGTGCCTACGAAGAGGGGTTTAAAATATAATGTATATCTCGATCCTGGGTACGCGACTGCTTACGAAAATGGATTTAATATAATATCGGTGGTTGATGTAGATATACGATAACATGTTAAAAATATGCTCATCCTATAAAAAAAATGAGGATATCTAGTCATATTAGTGTATCGAGGGAAAAAACAATATGAGAATTTTGTAAAATTCAAAGTGATTTTTGCGGAAAATATACTTTCTGTACTTCCTGGCTTATGGATCTCACCGGACCATTTTTTAAAAATAACTAGAATTATGCGAAAATATGATGATTTTAAAGAGAGAGATTCATTTGAAACCAAAATCCAATTGATGAATCCCGATCCATTATCAAACCTTTATTACCAATTAAATCGGCACAATTCATACTCTTAAAGTTTTAATTTACCAATAATAGGCTGTTGGGTTATAAATCTAGATGTAGTGGGTATCTGACTAGGCCCAGAACCTGAGGATCCCTTATCTGCCTTACGACCTAATGCCAAACTCTGACGCGACAACAATCTTAGATCCAAGAACTGATGGACCAGCCCATCCCAATTAACCGCCTTGGCGGTATAAATTTGTTATAACATGCGGATAAGGGGAAAACCCTAGAGATTTAGATTAGGTGTCAGAGTAGCTCTTCTATCAATTACCACGCACACCACCCATCAACGCCTTAGCCAACTCTGGGAAACCCTCTACCCATGGAATTCCTCGCTAGAATCAACCATGGCAACTAGGTTGCGATATAACTCGCCGACCTCCACTGATCCAGAAGAAACGCACAAACCCTTTTTGTTGGTTGATCGGGATTTTAGGGTTTTTAGCACCCTTAATTCTCTTACAGAAGAAAAAACGGTTGTTACCGTACCGGTGGACATAGGAAAAGTGGTGATGACTGCAGCTGGAGAGAGATTTTCCATGGATTTGCCAGAAACAGTGAGGATTCAAGTCCGACTCAGACACGCAGGGGCGAAATGGGCCGACTTCATGTGTTTTCTGGGCTCCGATAATGCTTCGCTGACCAGAGCTTCATGCGGAGCATAAACGGGAGAAGGGATAACCTGGGTGTAGACAACGTCACCCTTATGTCAAACTTGGGTACGAAAATGCGCCCTCTTTGTGGAACTGGAAGTCTGAGACCCACGAATTGTTTTGGATTCTTTCAAGGCCACTAGCGACATCGGAGAGACCAAGTCCACTGAGACGGAGGGGGTTTTGCTGCCAAAAAACAGCCATTAATAACGGTGGGCCTCTCGGGACGGAATGATCTAATGGTGGAAGAACCCATGGTTTTAAAATCGCTAAGGTAAGAGTTAAATTTTGAAGTTATAGAGGAAATACTTACAATTTTTAACTCTTGTCTTAAAAACTTACGGATTTAGGACTTGTGGTGAAAGGAAAAAATAGTAGTACTACTGAGTAAGTAAGTTTATAGGTTTTGTTGATATTGAGACTCTGGCAGATGAAGACTGAGTTTTTGAATAAGTATACTGGTTAAGTGGAATCTCAAGGGTAATCTGTTGATTTTGCAGGTAAAAAAGAAAGGAGGAGAGTGTTGGGTTACTCCAAGTAGAAGCTTGGTGGTTCTAGTGCAGAGTTAGGCAGGTAGGATTAGGGGTATAAATGCATCCACTCTGAATATCTGTCCGATTATACAGACACCTTAGTGCTAAGGATCCTTTTGAAACAATCAAATGAGGTTTTTAGTGACCAAGACATTCATGATGAAAAATTTGATATAATTCTTCAATAAAATTACATTTTTAGAGTGAGGGGGTCTTCGCATTCTTGTTTATCTGGAGGTGTTCTACTTGTTTGTGATAATTACACAAACACTTTCCTCTCTCTTCCAATTAGATAATAGGTGGTACTATGTTTTAGTCATGCTAGTTAAACAACCACCCCCTAGTCTATAAAAGAGATAAGTATACTTGAAGTCGAAGAATTATATCAATATTTTCATCTTGTCTTGAGCAATGATCTTCGGCATTTTGTTGTTTCAGTAGAAGCGAATGCATTTATACTTCTAATCTCACATGCGTGACTCTAAGTTTGTGCAATAGTTTCTAATCTCACATGTGTGACTCTAAGTTGGTGCAATAGTTTTGAGTGCGATGATTCACTATGTGATAGGTAACAGTTTATGATAATTTAAATATATTATAAATAAAATATTTCAGATTATTTTTTATATTCTTTTGGTTTTAGTTTAGATATTAAATATTTAATTAGATTTTTTAATTAATAATTTATTAAATTTTTGCTTTGAAATTTTATGATTTTTAATTTAAATAGTTTATTAGGTTTTTCAACTATATTAGATATTTAAAAAATTTAGAATAAATATTAGATATTTAAAAATTTTAGAATAAATATTAGATATTTAAATATACTATTTAAATTTAGATATTTTCTACACTAGTTTATTATATCCTCAATCATGTTTGAGAAGGATATTGATTGTTTTACCACTTGAGGAGATGGATATTGATTGTTAGATGGTGATAAAGAAGCTTGAGGAGGATCTTGATTCTTAGATGGTGGTAAAGAAGCTTGGAAGCCTTACGACTCGTTACAATTCCATCCCCTATACTGTATTGAGGAGGATCTTGATTGTTAGATGGTGGTAAAGAAGCCTAACGCTCGTTACAATTCCATCCCCTATGTTGTACTTGATGATTTTTTCCATTTCGGTGGTGTCTAATACACATATTAGAGTAGTGACGTTAGTCCAATGCTGATCATTGGTTCTTTGATGTTGTTTACTTTATTTATGCATGACTAATTTTTTTTTTCTTTTTTTATAAAATGAAACTTTGATCGGAGAATATAGTTTACAAATGGGGTAAAAAATTTGCGCCCAAAATTTGCGTCCAAAAAATTCAAAGCAACCATTCAAACTTAATTTGACAAAAATCCATCAGCATCGATTCACAACTTTTTAGCCTCAATTGATGACCTTCCATCAGCCATCAATCTTGGTAGAATTCATCCAGCTTCCAATCATTTTCGACTTTTGAAACTACTCCAATAAAGAGCTTTTTGAATCCTCAATTATTAAGGCATTTGAAATTACTCCAATACAAAGCTCTTTCTGAATCCTCAAAATCATTATAGCTTTTGTTGATGAAGAATTGGATGGTGCACACCAAAAGACTGTACCTTAACTTTAAGCCAAGCCTAAAGCTTCAAGAATAATAATAGCTTTTAGTTTGTTAGAGATGGTATTGATGTTAATGCTTATATTACTCTTGCATTTCATAGACCAATGGGCAAGCCAGCCAGCTGCTTGATTTTGGTCTCCGAAGATATGCTTTAAGGTCATAAAAGGACGGATAAGATTTCTATTGCAATCCAAAACAGGTGTAAGATACCATGACGCATTCTTACTATTCTGAACCAAAAGATTAACTATATAAAAGCATCAAACTCAAGATCAACCATAGACCAATTGTTGGCTTTGCATAAGAGCAAACCATCTAAAAGAGCTCGAGCTTCAGCAAAGAGAGCGCTCAGCTTGCCATAGAGAGAACTGGATCCTATTACAAGATTACCAACACTACCTTTAATGATAACAGAGCCACTAGATTCTCCATTGCCAAGACAAGCAGCATCTGATTTAAGCTTCAGTCTGCCAGTAGGAGGAAGGATCCATTTGAGGTATAATGCCCTGTTCTTGGAGCATATGGAGTGGTTATAGCAGCCCAACATATTAGCAGCTTGCATATTACCACTCCACTGAAACTTTTCAGAAGCATTTTTTGATCAAGAGTATGAAGTACATTATTAATCCGAGTAATAGCAATCTTGGTGGAGGTATTTACACCTTTGATTTGAGAAACATTTCTAGTTTTCCAAATGATACTAAGAATGATAGAAGGTAAGATATGTCTGAACTGAACTTTCTTTGCAGTAGACTAGTACCATACTCTAGTGATGTGCATAACATTCAAGTGTCTTGAAATAAAAGTTAAAAATATCCGCGTAATACGACCATATGGACCAAGCGAAATTACATGAAACAAAAACATGTTTGAGAGACTCAATGTTACCACAAAACTGGAATTTAGATGCCAAGGAGATGCTTCTCTTCTGCATTAATGTATCAATAGGAATATAATTGTACAGCAGCTTCTAGTGAAGGAAGGCGCACTTGCTAGGAGTTAAGTTGCTCCACATGTTTTTATAAATAAAAGAAGTGTTATACTTAGTTCTAATTTCTTCCCAAGTTTATTTCGTATTGAATCTACCATTTTTAGATAGATTCCAAATCATTAACTCATCTTTATCATCTTTTATAGAATGGTGCTTAATTCTGTCCATAACATCAGGCTGGATAAGATTACAAACACTAGTAAGATTCCATCAAGTATTAGACCAGTAGTTACTGACCTTTTCACCAGTAAACCAAAGGTTGTTATCAGTGTCGTTTAGCTTCAAGATAGGCTGATAATTAGTCCAGTTATCCAACCAAAAATCAACCTCTCTTTGCCGAGTCTCCAGCTAATATGAGTCTCTACAGATGTCCTGATCTTCATTATTCTTTTCCATACATAGAGCCAGGTTTTGAAGAGCTAATCTGTAAAGGGTGCAAAGCATTACAATATATATTGTGCATTAATTTAGACCAAAAAGTTGCTTTCTTTGAAAGTAGCCCAAAGCTTACAAGAGATAGAGACTTGAATGTCATCAATATTTTTGACATTTAAGCATCCCTCTTTGAATGTTTTACAAATGCTTCTCCATCTGCACTAGTGGATTTTGTTGTTAGCATTTTTCGATCTCCAAAGGAACCCGTTAAATATGGTTTCAATCTTTTGAATGATTCCCTTAGGTAAAACATTACTCTGCATCCAATAAATGATGATATTTATCAAGACAGAATTAATCAAAGTGATTCTACCACTGAATGAGAGATGAGCCGCATCCCACTCTTTGATCTTGTTGCTGATTTTACACATGAGAATATTGTAATTGCTGACCCTGTTGCTAGTGCTAATAGTAACACCTAAATAGTCAGTAGGAAGATAACTAACAGAAAAGCCAGAACTGTTAATAATAAAATTGATCCTAGAAGGGCTAATCCCATCAACCATAACAATCTTAGTTTTATCTTTATTTATCACCTAACCTTGAGACGATGTGATATATTTGAAGGAAGTTGCAAAGATTATCAATAGTAGAATCCTTACAATTGGTAAACATTATAATATCATCTGTAAAAGCAAGACTGCTGATGTGCATGGAGCTTCTACTTCTGTAATGCATAGACTTATTAAGAGAAAACAAAGATTTGATTCCTCTTAAAAGCATCTCTTCGGGAATGATAAAGAGGAAATGAGAGATGTGATCTTCTTACCTTAAGCCTTTCTTTGTTTTAAAGAAACCACTGACTTCTCTCTTAACTAACATAGATACATTAATAACAGAGATAATTTTTTTAACAAGACAGAAAAATCTATTAGAAAAGCCAAACTTCTTTAGAACTTCAAGGATAAAACAATGAGCCAGCTTGTCAAATGATTTAGACATGTCAAACTGGATCAAAATATTGTTATCCCTAACCTTCCTGTTAAGATCATAGAGCAATTCTTTCGTAATGAGAATGTTTTTAGGAATGCACTTACCAGGAACAAATCCACCTTGATTAGGAGAGATAATTTTAGGAAGAATTAAAGAGATTATGTTAGCAATAATTTTAGACATGATTCAGTTAAGGAGAGAGCACAGAATTATAGGTCTGTAATTTTTCCATCTCAAAGGATTAGTATGCTTAGGAATAAGGGAGATACCAGTAGCAAAGATGCCACTAGGTATGTGTTTTCCAAGAATGAAATCCTTCATAGCATTTACAAGGTCATCTTTATTTATAGCCCAACAACTTTTATGGAAACAGTGAGTGTAACCATCCATACCTAGTGCACTTGCTGGATTCATTGTCTTGATTATCTGCCAGATTTCATCCTCATCAAGAAGCTTAAGCAGATTCTTGTTATCCTCGTCAATAATAATAGTGGGAATATTGTTGAACAAAGTATCATTCATACAGATCTCCTCATCCTCCTTGTTGTTATAAGGATAACCAGTAAGGGATTTCTTAAATAATTCCACAGAAGAGAGACCAATAGCCTGCTTATCAGTGATCCAGGTATCACCACTTTTAATCCCATTAATGCTGTTTCTTTTCCTTTTCTTTTTAACAAAACCGTGGAATAATTTTGTATTTTTATCACCCTCAATGTTCTAGTTAGAGTAGCATTGCTATCTCCAGAAAGCTTCTTCCATCCTTTGAGCCTTAATGAGTAAAACATTAACTTTTGCAAGGTTATGCTTAATTGCTTTGCTGATTCTGGTGGTTTATCTCCATGGCCAGAGCCTCATCCTCTAAGTTATAAACTTTGTTGAAGATGTTACCAATGTAAGATATATTCCAGTTGCTGAGACCTTTTTAAAGACGCTTTAACTCATTCCAAAATATGAACAAAGGATCACCATTCATCTCTTGATGCCAGTTGTTCTCTACAAAAGGCAGAAACTGCTCATCCAAAGTCCACATTTCCTGAAACTTAAAACTAGATTTAACTCTAGTAAACTCATTAGAAATAGAGATAATAATAGCCGTATGATTTGAACAAGTCCTAGATTGATGATAAATCTTAGTATTAGTAAAGGATTCAGTCCATTTGCTGTTGATGAAAACTCTATCTAACCGCTTCTACTTAGATCAGGTATACTCGGAGCCTGTGTAACCAACATCTTCAACTTTACAGTGACTTATCATCTCATTAAAATCATTAGTGTTGTTAAGACAGAAACTGTTACATCTTAGTTGTTCATCAACTGAACAAACAACATTAAAAACACCACAAATCATCCAATCAAGGTCAGTTGTATAGATGCTTTTTAAGAAGTTCCAAAATTCAATTCTATTGAGCCTCTGGCATTTTGCATAAACCACAGTGAGCAAGATAGTTTTGGGGTCATTCCTGAAGTTTATTTTTACATTTATACACTGATTCAGATCATTTAAGATAATTACAGATAAATCTTTATGCCAGAAGAGCCAAATGTTATTAGAAATGTTATGAGCAGAATTTTCAAAACCCAGCTTCCCAACAATGTTATCTATATTAGCGCAATTAATTAAAGGTTCTTGAATTGTAATGATCTTAGGATTATTATTTTTAGTTAGATAAATGAGTCTTCTAAGAAATGCTTTGTCTTTGATTTCTTTTATTTTCCAGTTAATCATGTTAATCATTAAGAGAGTTTGAAGATTTAGATTTACTTGTTCCATTGAATTGTAGAGCTTTAATGATTTTGCTCATGGTTCTCTTCTTTCCTTTAGCAGTCTTTAGTTTTCTGTCAAAGATTTCTCTGAAACTTCCTTCCTCTTTATCTCTTTCATTCTTTCCTTATTCTTCTGGATATTTCTCAAAATTCTCTCCGTGATTAGCAGTCTTAACACTTGTTTCTTTTGTTGCAGACTCTATTCTTTTAGGAGAGTTTCTGCAGTTGGTATCTTAATATTTTATATAGAATTCTGGAGATTGAGACATTAATTTTTCCTTAGTGATGTTTACTCTTGGTGAGTTTTGAAGACTTCCTATATTTTAAGCCTTTGGTGTAGAATATGATTCCAAATTTTTGTACTCATTGTTAGCAACATTAGCACCATATGAAAGTGTTTGGAGTGCCTCTATAATTTCACCTTGATCAGGAGTCTTGAATCCAACTGAATTTTCCTTCTATTCTTGTTCCTTTTCTTGAGCAGTTATTTCTTCATTGGCACATACTGACTTAATTTTATTAGCTCATGTAGTGTTCAATTATTTCTCTAAGTCATCTGCATTATCTTTCTGAGCTTTCTTGCATTCATCCTTGTAGTGACCCAGATGTTGGCAGTGCATACAGTATTGAGGAATATTCAAATATAAAATTCTGACCCAATGTCCATAATTGGCTCCAAAGCCAATCCACACATCACTTTGACGCTTCCCGATAACATCCATTTCCACCAGAGTAGTGCAAAAATGAAATAACTTGTTTTCAGATGGAACTTTCACAACCAGTGGCTCACCAATCATCGATGCTATAGATTTGACGATATTTTTATCATATAAGTTCTCTGGTAGGTGTAGTTTAATCCAAACAGGGGCGATTAGGCTCTCTTTAGTGAAATCTCCATTCCATTTAAGCAGCCTCATGACAGTACTTCCTATAGTCCACACTGATCAATGCCAGAGTTTACAAAGATCTTGCTTTGAGTCGAGTTCAAATATAACGTGTCTAGAATCCCAAACTTTGTATCCATATGCTAATTAAAACTTGAGAGCTTTAAGAAACTGTAATCAAAGGTTTCTTTTTGGTAGTCCATGAGTGAATTTACCAACAAGTGAGTGTTTAGATTGAGTTTTCAGACGTTCTAGTATTTCATTGCTATACTTAATTAATATATGATCTGTCTTTTCAATTGATGATTATGGCTTGAATTCAAGCTTTTCGTTGTTGATTAAACTCTTATTGACCATATCTGCATATAATATCGAGTTTAAATCTATTTTATTGCTGCTGATATCATCAAATAAGTAGATTTGAGCAACATAAGAGAAAGGAATGAAAAAAAAGAGAACTTTCTTAGAGTTCAAGAAAGAACTTTAGGTTTTTTGGAGAGAAAGAAATCCATGTTGATTTAAATCAAATTTCATGACCACTTTCTTAGAGCGCGTTTATTTTATAAATTGTTAGTAAGCTATTCATTGTTGTTGAGAAAAAGTGGTCGAAAATTGTTGGTAAGCTATTCTTTGCTATTGAGGAGAAAAAGTGGCATTGAAAGTGGTCGGTTAAGGCTAGACTATTGTGTGTGATTTATCTCTATACTTGTGGCTACACATACTCAAACATGTCATAAATCAATTATTTTGACCATATATATTATTTATACGGATATATCTTTCGACTTTTTAAATAAAACTTTCCTTTAACCTATTTTTTCCAAACATGAGCATAGTCCATCCAATAACATCTTCAATTTCCTAATAAACAAAATTGGTTGATCCCATAAATGTTTTTAGTACTATGAACTATGAACTTTTTCATTGCCATAACAACAATTTCATATGTCTGAAGGAATACAAGTTTGATGCGTCGATGATTAATTAATTTCAAAATGAATTTATTATAGCCATCAATATTATTTACACTAGTTTTACGTCTACTGTTAATAATTGTCTGCTCTCTTTTAACACTTAGTTTACTGGTCAGCTTTCTATTAGCACTCGGTCGACTGGTTCATCCAGTGTCATAATCTAATATAGAGGTTATTTAATAAGAGGAGGATAAGTTAGAGATGTTACAGGATGATTATACGGTGTATGTTTTGACAATTTAAAGTCTTTTTATAGGTTAGTTTTATATAAAAGCATGATTATATGATGTACGTTTTGACAAATTAAAATCCTTTTATAGGTCAGTTTCAAATAAACTATTAATTGTAAATCATGTTCTCAAACCTCAGAATTATTTAAAATCAGATTTCAAGTTTTTAAAATTGTTTTACTAATTTTATATATCAAGTGCGTGTAAATTTTGTTAAAACTGACAAACCTAATCCTCCGTATCCACTAAGATTATCTAAACACAATCCCATACTCGACATGTATAAGTTCATCATATTCTAAAAATATACAAGTTAAAACAGTTTTTCCATTTGGCGCTAGGTTGTTTTGAATGTGAACTTCGCTTTCGTGTTCATCTTGAATACTTTTGCATACTTGTTCATGTTGTGATGAAACCCTCTTGGATCTTGGTATTCTTTTACTTGATAATGGTGATGTTTTGGGATATTGGTTCAAGTTTTTTTATTTAGAAATTTGGATTGATAAAATGGTATTTGAAGTTTAGAGACATGTGAGAGAAATATGATAATAGCTGTGAGGCTAATCAACAACCATGCTCATATTATAGATTCTTTTACTGTTGCCAATCAGATTAACCATTTTTATATTCTTCTTCTACAATTTTTGATCAAATTTTGTAATCGATCAATCAAGCCTGCTTGACAGAGAAGGATCAATGTTGATTTAAGTGCTTGGTATACTATTTCGTAATGAGGCTAATGCCTACCCTCTCCATACGGTTAATCTTTACCTAACTATTTTATGCTATGCATGCTCTCTCAAATATTGTACTAAAAAACCCACACTTCGATACACACTCTTCCCATACTAGCGTTGATATATCTGGTCGTACTAGCAGTGGTATGAAGAGTAGGAATAAAACATATTGGGAATAAGAACACTCCGCTGAGAACTTTGATGAAAATTATTCTAAGTGTAATTATTGTGAGAAATCATTGTCGAGACATTTAGTTGTGACAGTTATAGAAATATATGAGGGTATTATGGTTTAATATGTCTCGGGAATCATAGATTATAAAAAGAGAAACATATGAATTTTAGAAAGAGAAGCTGCTAAAATTAGTAATAAAGTAATAATTGTTCACCTTTTCCCAAAAAGAGTACATTATTTTATATAATAATAGTGGTCCATCTATTATTATTCCACACCTTTATTATACTAAGTAACACATATTTGTTTTTTTTTATTACATAAACTACCACAAATGTTACACATTTATTAGGCTTACATCACAGAGTAAATACCAGCCTAATAAATAGTCGACTAGACAAGTGGATCAAATATTTTATACCCTTATCGGTAACCCTCCTTGAAAAAATATTTGAGGGAATACTATCCCAGGAGTTGCCTGAGACTTCTCCGAGCTTCACTTAGCCATATGATCCAAAGTTAGCTGATTGGTCAGACGAATCAAATTTGACTTTTATTTAGTGATTTACTTATCCTGTAAGTGTTATCGAGATCTGAAACAGACTGGTTTAGACATCATCCTCCGTAGATTCCGATATTGAAGTTATTAATTTGGCTCCCATGCGTCACGCATAGATTTTTATCGTACACATCACCTAGTCATTTAACATATTCCATATATCCTTAATGATAAAACTTGGAGAATTTATTAGAAATAAAAGTTTCCACTTCCATATGCGCGCACTAGTTGAAAAGTGGGAGACCAATTATGAAAACTTTCCACTGCCCTCGACCAAGTGATCATTGAGTCTTCAACAACCTTTCTATAAATATGATATCCTTCTCTCACAATCCTTATTTACAATTATTTATAGAGAGAGAGTGGGAATTTTTTTTGCCTTCGTAAAAAATAACTTCCCGGTTAAGAAACCACCGCACAGTCTACTGTGGCGCACTTGCTAAGAAATCCTTTAACCTCATTAGATAATAACTTTACATGAAAACGAATTTCACTGCTCTTGACTGGTTTTCGATAGCTGAACAGACCGAATAAAATAAAGTTGATATGATCGTGCACGAGAAGCCTATGTCCTTATCAATTTTTTAAACCATCCACTACTAACCTTGGCCACCAAAGAAAAAATAAGTCGAAGTTGTTTTTTCCTTCAAATCGTGGTACCCACTCCTCAGCTCCCGACCTTCAACCCAACGATCAGACTTGCTTTTAAAAAGATACGAGTGTAATTTTAAACAGTTCGGAAAATCCATCCCTCATACCAGTTCTCTTCCAATGGGTCACTATAATGTTTAACACACAAAGTCAAACAAACAAACAAACTGAAGTTACACCCAAGAGAAAATGCCTTCTCGCCCAAATGAGAAAGTTTACAAGAAATCCAGATTTCCTAGGGGTGAACATTCCAGTAGAAAAATCTATAATGGTTGGACATAACGATATAATAACTTTTTCGAGAGTCTACTTCAGACTGGGATGGACCGGGTTGGGTCTCTGAAAGTGCCTACCGAATCTCGACCAAATATACCGCTTGCAGAGAAAAGACAAATGCGACTGGTTGATGAACCAACTAAACAAACCGAGAGCCAAAACAATATCCATTCTAACCCAAATGACTATTTTTCAGAGCAAAACACTATGGTCGAACACCGAGAACCGATGGCGAAACTCAAGCAAAAAAAGAAAGAAAGTTCTAACAGACCAAGAAGACAATATCCGAAGTTGAACGCCCTTCATAGGTAGTTTGTGTCATCAATGATAACATTTGCGGCACAGTTAATGAACATCTCATCACTCTCTTTCAGGTAAAGTATAAATAGTTTTTGGATTTTGAAGAAGACAAACTTCGAGATCGATTGGGTATCCCCAGTTCTGTCACTATTCGGTTCCTAAAAAAATAAGAGACCTCTTTATCCTCTGAAGACCACAAGCCAGTAGTCTTTCCATAAATACTAAACTGGGGGCTTCTATTCCCATTGAACCCCTTCATTCTAAGGTTCTTCGAACCAGTGGATCTGTGCCCCAGCCAAGCTAGTCCAAACCTTTGGTTCACTTTATGGTTTGCGTTATAGCGACAAGGCTCTATGGGATCCAAATTTTGATGGATGAGTTCATTGCCCTGACGACTAGTTTTAGAAATCCTCATGTAACATTATACTCTCTTAAATTAACAAATAAATTTAAAGTTATGGATGAACTCCTAGAAACTGACATAAAATAGAAATGAAGATTATTTTTCATTTCTGGGTTGTGGGAGAAAGGGGCAGAGCCTTCAGACACTAACCCCAATTATCTTTCCTTGTAACGACAAAATACATGTAACTTATATATTTTTTGAACTATTTCTAAAGTAATTGGTATGCTTTGGAACTTTCATTTCTCACATTAGTTTATAACAGTGATCGAATCTCACAAAAAGCATAAATAAGTTGTTGAAGGGTTCTTAAAAAGATTGAGCTTTGGCTGAAACTGTTTAGTTAGACGAGTTCCATCGATGTTTTACTCATTCCAATTTGGTTAAAATGCACTTTTGAAGGGTGGATCCGAAGAAAGTTATTTTTCTAGATCAGCTTATGACTATCCTGACGAAGCTGAGGCGATATAAAGGTTGGAGGCTCCAGATTCTCTGGTGTTTCTCTCCATTGGATCAAGAGATTTATACCATCGAGTCTCTAAGGAAACTTTTGAGGATTTGAGGATAAATGAATTTGATAGGGTGCCTTAAAACAAACAAACATGTGATCAAAGTTGGTTCCATTAACTCGACAGTTGATGATGTTGTGACTGAGGTTGGTGGTTTGAAAGAGTCACAAAAGGGATGAAAGAGTCACTCTTTGAAAAAGAAACATAAGCTAAAGCGCTTGCCCAAAGATAAGGACGAAGAAAAGAAAAAGAAGATTCACCGCAAGGAGACCTTAAAGTCAGAGAGAGTAATATGTCTTCCTCGTAGCGGATAGTGATTATCGAATCAGACAACTCACCTAACCCTTCTCTTATACAAGATCAAAGCCTTGCTTAATCAGAAGATAAAAAAACGACTGAAGACCGCCAAAGACTAGGTGACCAATATATTGGAGACACTTAACTAGAACCTCTACTGGGAAGTCAGCAGGCATCACCCAACCCTAACGACCATCCATTTGAACTATACGAAGACGATGTATTCACCCTACGCCTCAACCAACTCGTTTTTCCTGTTGCACAAGTTGAGAGGAATATTAGTCGGGTTGCCGATCGAAAAACTTTTTATAGAGAAGAGACTCGTAGGTTAAAATAGAAGGTCTATAAGTTGAATGAGGAGGTCTATAGGTTGAATGAGGAGGTTATCAAACTAGAGAAAACGATTGCGGATAGGCTAAAATAGGGTGAAACTCTAGTAAAACAAGCAGACACTAGGCATGATGTCTTTAACAGGGACCAAACCAACTTCATTAAATTCTTACTGGAAAAAGATACTTTCATCGCATTCTCAAAGAGGGGTATGACAAGACGAAAATGGCTCATGTGCAACTTATCCATATTTTGGAAGAAGTGAAGAAGCAGACCGAGACGAATAACAAGACTGTTACCTCTGTCTATGCTGCCGAGTGTACAAGTAAAATGGATGCCTGAGATGCTAGGGTGAAGTCTACTTTGATCCTTAATCTACACAAACATTTTCCAAACTTAAACTTAGGAAGTTATTGGGGTCTCGTTCCTAAAATATATCACCCCACAGGCATCTCCCGTAGGGACAACAAAAATTCATCCTACGAAAGCTCCTCCGGTGAACAGAGGGACTCTGTAAGTTAGGATTCGAAGGGAGGAAGTTCCTTAGGTGACTTCTTTGAAGAAGGTTCCGACGAGGCTCCCGGAAAAGAAAAGAACTGAATCCATCTCGCTGTATTTTAGAGAACACCCAAAGTTTAGAGAAAGCAATCAAAACATGATGAGCAAGCAAGAAAAAAGAAAGAATCACCTTTTTCAATTTCCAAAAGTTTAGAGAACACCCTTGAAACCAAAAGATTAAGGTTCAGACTAACATCAATGTTTTTAAAATATTAGTATGTTTTTTGTAGTTAAATTTGTTGAAAATTACTATTTTTAATATTGTTGAAGATAACAGTCACAAGATTACCACAATATTAATTGAAGATTAATTGAGAATACCAATAGATTAATTGAGAAGACTATAAAGTTTATTATGAAGACTAAAAGTTTCAACAAATAAGTAAGGATGAAGACTAAAATAGTCAACATGTCATCAATATCATTATTATTATTATTTCATTTTAATGTACTATAAAAAAACTAACCTTGTATACAGAAATAATCAACAAAAAATATGGAAATATTTTCCTACAAAATTCTTTCTTTATCTTTTTAACATGGTATTCGATTAAATTCTTCGATCTTTTGAGATTTAGAAAAACATTTTATCTTTTAGCAGAAACATAAATTAGTCAATCTTCAAATTCAAATTAGCCAACACTTATCATCCAAACCACAGACGATAAATTCAAAAATGACAAACACCAGCAAACTACAACAATAATGTAAAATATTCTCTACATGTATTTTTTTTATTTATCACTCTTAATTTTATCAAATAAATCTGATATAAATTTTATTTTCAAATAATTTTTTATTAGTCGCATTTAAATGAATTGTTTATTTTTATTTTATAAAACGTATGTGTGTAGAACTGAAAAATGAAAGGTCAGGAGTGCTCCAAAATGTCAATTCTTTGAGAACCACTTATTCTCTTTCTAATCTTCGTAGCTACTCAAGACTTTCAATCTCTCGAAGATTGATATGGAATCCTTCTCTCCCAAGAAAGCTCCAAGATTTGAGTGGGTTTCTTGGCCTCTAAGAAACCTTCTCTTCATTTTCTTCCCGCTGTTTTGATTTCTCCTTGCTTTGTTGCTGTGTCTATCATCTTCTCCGATTGCTTGGGCTGGTGCTGAATTTCTTCGGAAGGCTGGGCCTTCGCAGGCTGTGCCTGTGGTAGGGCTGTGTGATGGCTGTGAACTCTCTAAGCGTTGGAGAGTTTCCGCCTTTGAATAATAAGTCAGAGACGAGCCTTCCTCTTCAAGGTTCGAATGGTGCGTCGGCTGATAGGAGGCTATACACTGATGCCTTGAAAAATAGGACTGAGAATGCAGGGTTTCATTCGGAAATGATTTTGTCTTATGAAGATCATAATGTGATTCAGTTCTCAATGCAAACGAAGGCGGATCTGTTAACTCAATCGAGGACTACTCTTGTGGCCAAATTCAGTGATGGCATCCCCAAGCGGTCGGCTTTTCAAACCTTTCTTGATTCTTTCAAGTTTAAGGGGATGTTTACGTATGAAACGATTGATTCGAGGCAAATTATTGTTGAGTTCTCTGTGATGGAAGACACTGACAGATTATGGTTGAAAAGGTTTTGGAAGGTGGAAGGTAAGGTTATGAGAGTTATCAAGTGGTGTCCCCAAAGCAACAGAAATTATGAATGCCCGGTTGCCTTACTATGGGTTAGGTTTGAGAAGTTACCTGAGTTTCTGTATAACAGATCTGTTATACAAGAATTGGCTTCTTCTCTTGGCTTTGTGCATCAGGTGGTGGTGCCAGATATTAATAGAGCTAAAGTTAATGCTTGTTTTGCATTGGTTGAAATTGATGTTTCAAGGCTGATGAAAAGGAAACTGTGGGTTGGATTTGGTGATTGTGATGGGTGCTGGTTAAGTGTTAGTTACAAAAATGCACCCTGCTATTGCCAGTCTTGTCATCATTTAGGGCATGGTTCTGAGAATTGCAAAAAGAATCTAGAGAAGGATTCCAAGATTGTGCAGCAAAGTTCTGATGTTATTGCTAAAGATTTTGTTCAACCTGATTTGTTACATGATAAAGTTACAGTTGATCAACCTCCTAAGTCTACAAAGGTTCAAACTTTCACTCAAGTATACATAAGGAAACTAAAATCTATTATAACAGCTAAGGACAGGCCTTCTGTTTCTTGTCCCTCAACAAGTCTTGCAAGCCCAGTTAAAGAGAAGGCTGTCCCCAATAATGACCCTGAGCTCATTAGTGCTCTTCAGAATCTTGAGGAGGAAGACAATTCTTTGGGCAATGATAATCAGCAGCCTTCTCCTCGTGGTGGAAATATCGGTAGTTATAACCCTTCTCCAAGGGCTAGCTCCAATGATCCTGATCATGAGTTCGAATCTGTTATCTCCAGTAAGATTAAATCTGCAAACAAGAACAGCAACTCAAAAAGGTTATCTATAAACTCTCTGAGAAAGAGAGAAAATGTTCAAAGTAGGTCTGTTTCTGATAATGTTTAAGTTTATCAGTTGGAATGCTCGTGGAATTCACAATAATCCTACTATTACTAGGCTAAAATTTATTATTAAAAATGAGAATGTCAAGATGATCACAATTCAAGAACCTATGGCTAGATATGACAAAATAGAGTTGATTGCTAGAAGGATTGGCTTTGATAAATATATGGCTAATGTATCTAATAAAGTTTGGTTTTTTTGGCCTAATGATATTAGTGTTTCTGTCATTATTAATCATGATCACTTCTTGCATCTTGAAATCAATTATGCTACTTTCAATTGTTTTTTTACTTCTATCTATGCTAAGAATCAAAGAGTGCAGACAAAGTTACTTTGGAGTCAGCTTAGTAATCTTACCTGTGATGTGAAGCCGTGGATCATTGCTGGAGACTTCAACACCACCAGAAGCCCTGATGATCAGCTCAATTGCATGAACTATGATGGTATTAGTGCTGATGATTTTAATGAGTTTATTAGACACTGTAAGCTGGATGTTCCTGGGCACAGTGGATCTCGTTATACCTGGAGCAACAACAATGCTTGGAAGAGGTTAGATTGGGTTCTAATCAATCAAAAGATGCTTAATAATTTGAGCATTCAGGTTTGTCACATGGTCAGAACTTGTTCTGACCATGCCCCGCTCTTAATTTCAATAAAAAAAAATCTCAAACACCAATACTTATTCTAAGAAAAGTTCTTTCAAATTTATTAATGCTTGGACTAATCATCCTGATTTCATGAATTGTGTAAATCAGAATTGGTCCAAGCATTGTAATGGTGATGATAATACTATCTTTTGGTATAAGCTTAAAAGGTTGAAGAAGTGTTTAAAAAACTGGAACTACACAACATTTGGTAACATTTTTAATAAAGTTAAAGAAGCTATTATTGAAGTTGACAACTGTGAGCTCATTCATCAGAATACTAATAATAACATTTCTAAATCTAACCTTTCTAAAGCCAATATCATTCTTATTCTAGCTTTAAAAGATGAAGAATGCTATTGGAAGCAAAAATGTTTTAATTCTTGGCTAAATGATTGTGATGGGAATACAAAACTTTATCACAATTATGTAGCCAAGAAAAGAAAGAAAAACTATATTGCTGGTATTAAAGATAAAGGGATTTGGCTTACTGATCAAAGTGAAATAGCTTCTTCTGCTGTAGATCACTTCAAAATGATCCTTTCCAGTGATCCTAATAGCAGTAACATGGTTAATACTCATGATTCTATATTAAACAACATTCCTAAGATTGTTTTGGACAGGGATAATGAGGAGATCACTAAGCGTATATCTAGGGAAGAAGTCAGAGCTATTATTAATGATATGAAAAAGGACAATGCCCCTGGCACTGATGGTTTCAATACTTTCTTTCTTAAACATTGTTGGAATATTATTAGTTATGATCTATGTAATGCTTTAAATGCTTACCTTGCTGGTAGATATATCCCAAATGGAGTGTTTGCTACTGGGATAGTGATTCTCCCAAAAATTTCTAACCCTATAACCTGGAACAATTACAGACCTTTAAGTATGTGCACAATTATGAACAAATTAATCTCTGCTCTTATTAACATGAGAATCTCCTTTATTCTTCCTAGAATCATCTCCAGAGGCCAGAGTGCTTTTGTTAAGGAGAGGTTCATTCATGATAATATTTTAATTATTAAGGAGATGCTCAACAACATTAGAAGAAAGCCTTCTAAAGGCAATATCATCTTGCAGTTAGATATGACAAAGACGTTTGACAGGATGTCTCACACCTTTGTCATTAACACTTTAAAATGTTTTGGTTTTTCAGATGATATTGCCTCCCTAATTCACAGGCTGATCTCCAATGTTATACTTTCTGTATTAATCAATGGTTCTTGTACTGGCTACTTTCCTCAGAAGACTGGATTAAGACAAGGAGATCCTTTATCTCCTTGCCTTTTTATCCTTGCTGAGGAAGCCCTTTTAAGAGGCTTAGCCAATCTTTATGATTCTAACAATAATATGCAATACTATTTAAAATCTAGATACATCTTACCCTGCTTAGCCTTTGCAGATAACATAATTATCTTCTCCAACAGTGCTCCATCTTCCATCAAAAGCCTGAGCCATCTGCTTGACAAATATCAGCAAGAATCTGGCCAATTGATTAATAGAGATAAGACTAAAGTTATTACCTCTTCTAGGTGTTCCAGTGTTAATACTGCTAGAATCAACTCCAACATGGGATTCCAGACTGAGCATGCTCCATTTAGCTACCTGGGAATCACAATTGCTGCAAACAACAAAGGGAAGCATTCCATTCCTCTTATAGCTAAGATATATAACAAAATTAATGAGTGGGGTCTGAAGAATCTGTCTTATAGTGGCAGACTGTCCCTTATAAGACATGTTCTTCACCATATCATCTATTTCTGGATACAAAATAGCTTAATCCCCAAGAATATTCTGAACAAAATTGAGCTCTGCTTCAATAAATTTCTCTAGAGACCTAAGTTTAATGAATGTGCTATTCACTGGGCTGGTTGGAGAAGCCTTTGTAAGCCCTTTGAAGAAGGTGGTTTGAATATCAAACTTCTGTCTGATATTCAACTCACCTTTTCTTATAAGCTCTGGTTCTTATTCAGAAAGGGAAAGTCTCTTTGGTCTGACCTTATCACCAAAACTTATTGCCAGAATATGCATCCTATAACTGCTAAGTGTAGTGCTAATGACTCTATTGTCTGGAAGAGACTCCATTCAGTCAAGAATAATGCTGACCAGTTTATTCATTGGAATGTGGGTCGTGGGGATATTGATTTTTGGAGAGACTCCTGGCATAAAATGTCTCCCATTATTACTGAGCAAAATGCTTAGTATCTTCCAGCTAAAGTAAATTCTTTTTGGAAAGATGGTAGATGGGACTCCAATCTGCTTTCTTTCCTTTCTCATGAAAGATATCAACACATAAGCTATGTCAATATCAAGCATGATCAGGAAGATGTTATAGAATGGAGCCTCTCTAAAGATAAAAAATTTAATACCAAAATGACTTGGGAAAGCATCAGAACAAAATGTAATAAATCATTCTTTTTCAAAAAAAAATTGGCATCATTTTATCCCTACAAAATTCTCTTTTCTCTGTTGGAAGATACTAAACAATTTTGCTCTGATTGACAACATTCTCTCCAATAAGCACTTCTATTTAGTTTCTAAGTGCTAGTTTTGCTGCAACTGTGAAGATACAACACATCTCTTCATCAATTGCAGCTATGCCTGGCCCTTATGGAACCATTTTGGTATCATGTTCATGATTCCGGTCAAGCGTTTCATGACTCTCCGTCACATGTTATTTACTTGGTTCAGCTTTTCTCGCAGTACTTTCCATGTATCCCATATTGTTCCACAACTCATAGTGTGGACAATCTGGTTTAACAGAAATCACTGCAAGTTCAATAAGCCTATTGATAGTCTCTGTAATGCTATTAATAGAATTAATCGTTTCATTCTAGGTATAGACTCTAATCTTAAATCTAAGCACTGGGCTGGTGTTGTTAATGCAGGAACTAAAATTGGTGCTCTGTCCATTAGTAAGAGAAAAGTAACATACCTGAAGTGGAAGGTGCATGATCCTGGTAGAATTAAAATCAATACCGACGGTGCTTGTAGCTACACGGGCGAGGCCACTGGTGGTCTAATTGCTCGTGATGATCAGGGGAACATTATTGAGGGTGCTGGTTTCTTTTTTGGCAAGATAAGTCCTCTTCAGGCTGAAAGAAGAGCTTTTATGGAGGCCCTTATTCTTTGTCGCAGGAAAGGTTGGAAAGATATTGATCTTGAGTCGGACTGCTTGACTCTTATCAACAGCTTGTCTTCGAGTTGTGCTTCGAATAACTCCAGGGAGGATATCTGCAGATTCTTGCTTCTCCCTTCTATGCAAATTCGACACATTTCCAGATCGGAAAATGTGGCTGCTGACTGGATCTTGAAGTGGATCCTTGCTGAGAAGATCAATCGTTCCTTCACTAACCACGATATTCCTAACCCTCTCTTTGCTATCATTGTTCTTGAAAGCTTAGGAGTAGGGTATATCGACCCTGGGTAGGCATTTCTGCTACCATTGGTCGATTATGCTTCTTGGGTCGATACTCTTGTAATAAGGCTTGTTTGGCTGGTTGGTGGTGGCTGTTTCGAAGGTAGTTTAGCTTGAATTGAGATCTCGTGCTTGAGTTGTGTGCTTGGTTGGCTTGAATTGGATAAGGGTTTGGTGGTTTGAGGGCTCGTGAGGTTAAAGATGGTGGCTGATTTGATCTAGGGTTTTTCGTTTTAGAGATTTGGGGCTTTCTGAATTGGGATCGAGTGGTTGAATTATTTCTATTAGGGTTTCCTAGTCGGGTTTTAGGCGATTTGGGTCTTGTATTAGGGCCTGTTGTTCAGTAGCCCCTAATTTGTGTTGTTCTTTTCAATTTGGTCCTTATACTTTGTAAAACTACTAATTTTATTAATGCAGTTGTTCTTTTGCTTTAAAAAAAAGACTTTCAATCTCTCTCATCGAGAGTTAGAAATATATCACAAAAAAGAATATGGAAATTATACCTGAAGATAAGAGATCCTTTCCATTAGGATTAAGTTTATGTTTGAATTCAATCAAAATCCGATCATGAGTTCAATCTCTTTAGTCAAGGCATATAAAGAAACAAGATCTGAAGTATTAAAGCCAAACCAGAAGAAATATTATGGTTTCAAGTAAGAATCTGGTATAGATTCAATTCAAGATCTACCTAAGGAAGATATGGAAAATCTGCTTCAACAAAACAACAACAATCACATAAATTGAAGCCAGGAACGAAAAATTATAATAAAAGACTAATTTTAAAGAACAATTGAGTCGTTAGAAACCATTTCAATCAAAAAGAAACAAGACATGAATATATTCAAAATTATACAATTACTCAAAGCTACGAGAACAAATTTCCTTCTGTAAACGGAGATACCGATGTTGCGGATAAAAAGAATGGATTAACGAAATCCTACTGTGAAGTTGTCAATCCGCAAAGGACAAAAAGGGGACCACCAGTGAAGGTTTCAACCAAGGAAGGTTTCACAACAATATTATTTTCAGCGCAAGATAAGAATTTTCTCACTAAACACTATTCTTTCACACCAGTATGAAAGTTTTCCTTATGCAGACCTGATATTAAAATTGTCAAAGAATTTATAGGAAATCTTAAATTAAAAAATGTCTTTAATATCTCAGTATTAGATGAGAAACATATTCTAATAGAACTTGAAAATTCTAATAGAACTTGAAAATTCGGATGTATCCAAGCATGTAAGTAGCAAAATTTGGTTAGATTTTGATAACCAAAATAAAACGTGGTTGGACATTATATATGGGGCATTACCAGTATAATATATGGAGTGCAACTATCTTGGTCATGCTTCTTCAAACTGTAAAAAATCTAATAAATCAAATGTTATTTCTCCAATAAATCTGGCACCTCAAAAAAATTCCTAATGGAAAAATAGAGAACCACATTCCTAAGATTAAGTCAACAATTGTTAATCCAAATGATTAAATAACTGAAAACTTAGAAATCCAAGAAAAATTAAAAGTATATGAGAACAAGCTATTTGAATCTGAATATTCTAATGATGAAAATTCTAAAGATAATTCTTAATCAAAACCCAATATCCCTAAATCTATTGAGTTTAAATCCTGAAATAATAGAAGCCATCCAAGAAATTGAATTAAGTAATAAATTTAATGGTCTGATTGAATCTTCATATGAGAATCAATCAGATTCTTCTCCCAAACCCACAATTACTGGTAGTTTACCGAGTTTTCCAGAATTTTACAAAAATAACAAAGACAGAAATATAAAAAAAAGAGAAACATTTCAAAACAAAGACAAAAGTAACAATCAACATATTAAAACTAACGCAAAGACCTCCAAAAGGTCTATCACCTCTACCTCTAAACCTTCATCATGACTATAAAAGTTATAGCTGGAACATTAGAGGCATAGGTAATAAAAATTCAATAAGAAGATTAAAGACTATTGTCAAAAATGAGAAATTTGATTTCCAGGATTTGCAAGAGCCTATGGTGAATGAAAATGTATTCTTGATAAAATAATAAAAACTAATGGTTTTAATAAAGGATTTATCAATCAAAATAATAAAATTTGGATAATGTGGAAAGATAACTTCAAGGTGGATTTGATCTGCAATCATGAGTAAATTCTCCATCTTAAAGTTCACAATAATGACAGTAAAGACTTTATGGTTACAATAATCTATGCTAAACGTAATGGAATCAATATAATTTCCTTATGGGATAATCTTAGAGATCTCTCTAACAATCCACTTGGCTGGATTTTTATGGGAGACTTCAATTGCATAACTTCTGCTTCTACGCAGTTATCTGGTCTAACATTGTGTTTTAGAAATATGGATGACTTCAATAACACAATATTAGACTGTCATCTTGAGGTCCCTGGATGTATTGGTTCTCCTTATACTTGGACCAATGAAAGATGTTGAAAAAGGCCGGATACAATATTAATCAATAGGATAATGAGAACCAATACATCATTCTAATTAGCTGAGCTTTTTTTATCTTATACCATTCTCCCATTATTTACCTTGTAGAACAATAACCAGACCCACAAATCATCATTCAAATTTTTGAATATGTGGATGCAACATCCTGAGCTTAATAAAACTATTAAAACATCTTGGGATATCCCTTTATATGACCAACCATTGTTTATATTTTGGAGGAAGCTTAAAAGATTAAAGGAGAGACTTAAAACTTGGAATTATATTAACTTTGGAAATATCTTCACCGATATTTCCAAAGTTAAGGAAAACATTGCTTTCCATGAGCAAAACCTTCAATCTAATCAAAATACTGAAAATGAAAATAGCTTAAACAAAGCTAATGGCAATTACCTTCTTCTCTTGGCAAGAGAAGAAGCCTATTAAGAGCAAAAAAGTAATATCAACTTGATTAAAAATGGTGACAAAAGTACCTATTTTTTCACAACTTTATGAAAAAAACAAATAAGTAATAGAATCAACAATATATACCATGATGATATATGAATTGAGGATCAAACCAAAATCAATGACATTGCTATTAATTATTTGAAGGATATGTTAGCCAATAAGAATGTTGTTAATCCATTCAACGATCAACTTGAAACTATTCCCAATCTTATTTCTTACGAGGATAATACAATGTTGCTTAAAAATCTCTCTAAAGATGAAATATATAATGTTATTAAGAACTTAGACCCCAAAAGTACTGCAGGCCTAGATGGGTTTAACACTATTTTTTACCAAAACTACTGGTCCATTATACAAGATGATTTTGTGAAAGCTGTCATTCATGATTTGAATGATAAGTCTACCTCGTATAATATGTTTTCAATTGCTATTTGTCTTATCCGAAAACAAATCATCCTAAATATATTAAGGACTACAAACCTATCAGTTTGTGTTCTACTTTTTTAACAATATCCTCTTTAAAATTCTTAACAACAGAATATCTAATCTTCTCCCTAAGATCATTTCTCATAAACAAGAAGGATTCCGTGAACACATTCTTTTTTCTCAAGAGATTATTCATGATCTGAATAAAAACACTAGATGAAAATAACATATTTCTTAAAATTTACATGCCAAAGGACTTTGATAAGACGGCCTTTAGTTTTATCATTAATATCATGAAATCTTTTGGTTTTCATGATAATTTCACAAATCCCATTAGACAAAGGATTGAAAATGCCTCTTTCTCTCTTATTATCAATGTTAGCTTACAAGGTTATTTTAAAATTACTAATGATATTAGGTAGGGGGATAAAATTTCCCTCAGCCTCTTCATTTTAGCCGAGGAATACCTTATAAAAGGTATAAATCATCTTTTCAATGCTAATCCTCAACTGAAATTTGAACCAGAAGTAATATGTATGTGAACTGTCTTGCCTTTGCAGATGACATAGTCATTTTTGCAAATGGTTTTCTCAATAATGTAAAAAACCCTTAATTCATTTCTTAATAAGTACCAATTGATATCTGGACAATCTATTAATAAAAACAAATCTATTATTATCGTTTCAAACAAAATCAATCAATTTAGAGCTAACACTTTAAAAATCATTATTCGTTTCAAATTCAAACCCTTCCAATCAAATATCTTAGCTTGCATATTCATAATAGTAATAAAGCTAAGCTTTATGAGGATCTAGTTATCAAGATTAGATTTAAAATCCATGAGTGGGATACCAAATCCTCTCATTTGATGGTAGACTGGTTATGATTCAATCAATGCTCATGTCTATTCCCTATTTCTATATTCAATGCTACATCATACCTAAATATGTCATCAAAGGAATTGAGAGGTTGTTCAATAGGTTCCTTTGGGGATCTAAATACACCTCTCACTCTATTATTTGGACTAATTGGAATAAAATATCTAAGCCTTACAAGGAAGGTGGTCTGAATATTAGAAAAATCACACATATTCAAGACACATTTTCTTGTAAATTATGGTTCAAGTTTCGCAAAATTATCACTTCTTGGTCCAAGTATATGCATTCCATATATTTTAAGAATAACCATCATCTCTTGAACTGTAATAAAAAAAGGTCTAAAACTTGGGAAATACTATTTTAAATCAAAGATAAAGCTGAAACTTTTATAAGATGGAAAATTAGTAAAGGAGATACTAAATTTTGGTTAGATATATGGTTTAAAGACAAACCTTTAATAAATATTTCTAGAGAGAATGATTGTAATTGGTACACTATTGACAACGTTAAAAATTTATGGGCCAACGATAATTGGTAAATTGGAAAACATAAAAACATCATGTTAATTTCACATTAACTTGATAACAAGTCAAAAAATCGGTAATGATAAAGATGATGAAATCATTTGGTCTTTAGACATTTATGGTCAATTTAGTACTAAATCAGCATGAGATAAGTTAAGAAATCACTATAACCACATTGGTATGTTTGAAAAGATATGGAATTATTCCATCCATACAAAATAATCATTCCAACTTTGGAAGGAGGTGAAAGGATGGATCTTAGTCGATCATAAAAAAAAACTTTTTTCTGGCCTCAAAATGCCAGTTCTTAAAAAAATATTGAAATTGTAAATCATTGCTTTGTTAACTGCTCTATGGTTTGGCCCATTTGGATTAAGATTGCTAGTTTATTTAAAGTTAATATTAGTAATTATATGACTATTCATCATTTAGTGAGATATTGGTATTGGTCTAATAATAAAAATATACATATGAGAACCATGATACCTGCTATTGTTTGTTGGAGTATATGTCATTCTAGGAACAAAGCTAAATTTGATAACAAAATTATAACCTCTAACCAAATTCTTATAAAAACAAAGTTTATTTTATCAATATTAGATAGTGAAAATATTTTAAATAAGACAATGTGGTCTGGAGATTACAATGTTACAAAATATCTTGGTTGCTCCATGCATATTAGTGATAGCAAGAAGATTTATATGTTCAAATGGATTCATCCTAATAAAAAAGACTTAAGTTAAAGGTGGATGGTGCTTGCATGTTTAATGATAGTTCAAGTGGTGCTGGATTAATTAGAAATAATAGTGGTGATGTTTTAGTTGTATTTGGTAGATTATAGAATAAGCATAGTCCCTTGGCGGCTGAGTATATGGCTTTATTAGATGGCCTTGTGATTTGTTATCAAAATGGTTATCGAAATGTTGATATAGAAACAAATTCGTCAATTCTTGTTGATATGTTATCATCTGGTTTATCCCATTGGCATCTAGAAACTATATTAAAATGTTGTAGAAATCTTATCATTCCAAACATGAACATCAAATACATCTATAGAATAAAAAATTAGGTTGCCGACTGACTTGCCCATTGGACCATGAAATGTAAAATAAAGATTGATTGTTATAACAGTCATCTCCTCAACCCTTTAAGGGATATAACTATGCTTGAAAGCCTTGATGCATGTTACCTAAGGGCTGAAAATACTTAATGGATTCTATTCTAACCAATGTTGTTATTGCAGATTCAATCTCCAGTAATTAGATCTTTCAAAAATTTGTTGAGTAATAATCAGATCAACAACTGTTTTGGATCTTTGAAGAATGTAACTTATCCTCTCCTATCAAGTTACAAGTCTTTCTGGGTGGAAGAAGTTCGCGAGAATTTTATGCCCAATTGTTCGCACTCGTACTTAATCATCTTGGAAGCAATCAACATCGGGAATGTGATCTAACCTCTGGAGATGGAAGCATCAAAATGAGGATCTACTAGATCAATATTAGAAGAGTGAAGCAACATCTCCCTCCTTACTTTAAGTCTTCAAGACTAGTGGTTGCTGTCCAATCTAGCTATTTTATTAAATTAATGTCTATCTGTCTAGCAAGTATAAGTGTTGTATTTCCAAACAACTTTCTTGTGTAACAATCTTTATTCAATAAAATTTTAATTTTGTTGGGAAAAAACTCCAAAAATATACAAAAAATTAATTTTTTATTTTATATAAATATTTTCATAAAATTAATATTGATTATTTTGGACAACCAATATTTGTTTTTTAATATGATTATTTTGTTTCCACAAATTTAAATAAAAAATCAAATATTAAAAATAATAATATTGTTTTCTTTTTCTTTTCAACAAATTGAAACTTTATTCTTTTTTACGTTTATTTTATATTCCTTCTTATATATATATATATATATATATATATATATATATATATCTTCTACCAATCATAAAATAAAAATAAAACACAAACTTTGATTAACCAAAACAAAAACACAGACCGAAATACAAACCAAAACACAAATCAAAACACAAACGAAATAATAAACAAAATATTAAACCAAAACACAAACCAAAATTAACCAAAATTTATGAAGAAAATTCAACCATTATTAGAAATAACAATCCAAATACTTCCAATGAATCGACATTACAAATAACAAATATGTTCATAAATGGATTGAGCAATCATCAACCATTTGAAGTCAGTTCTCATAATATCTTAATTAGCTTCAAACTCAACATTAAAAATTACCCTTTATGGGTATGTTTTATGAAAAAAAAAACAATTGGAGGAAGAGGTAAGACACAATATCTCACTAGTACACCACAAGAGGCGACAAATTCAATATATGTAGGATGTGAGCAATCTGGCCAAGCTGTGTTTACTTGGATCGTTCAAACCATTGAGTCATCTTGGATTAATCATGTTGCACAATATCCGACGAATGAAACCTTGTGAAATGGTTTAATGTAATATATGGTAGCGGTGTAGACTCATTTCAAACATGTGAATTGCAGAGAAGGGCGAGTACAGTGCATCATGAAAATAATATTCTTGAAACTTTATGGAATATTTTACAAAATATTTGGATGCACATTGATAAGATATCACCGAATCCCATGAATGATCATGATGATATAGCCATATAGAGTAAATTTTTGGTTGAATAAAGACTTTACCAATTGTTAACAACCATTGATGACAAATATGAAGTATTTAGAGAGATATCTTGAAACAAAGTCCCATTTCTTCAGTTAAATTAACCTATGCAATGGTAAGAATATAGATAGTCAGACTACAAATTTTAAAGCTAACAACCAACAATGAGGTTATTCAATCACGAGGAGAAATCATAATATAACTAGCATCAAAATCAGTAGGCTTTTAAAAATAAACAAGAATCAGGAAGAAATAGACGAAGTGGTCATTCAGAATCAATTAGAACACAGTAAAATCCTAATCACGAGAAGATAAATCTAAGATACAGTGTACACATTGTGTAATACACATATATACCAAAGAGAATTTCTTTGAGTTGGTGGGTACCTGGAATGGTGGGAAGACAAACACAAAAAAGGAAAGACAATGATATTGATAGCATTCTAGAGGCCCATTCGGGCAGTGGCACTAATTAATGGATATAAAATGAAAGAGGTAATAATAGAAAATAAGACAATACATGACTAAATCATGGAGGTAAAATAACAGAATAGATTTTAGATTGTGAGGCTACAGAAACAATGAATCATGACCCATCACATATTATTGACCGAGTACCACCTTCAAAACCTCATGTTGAAACTACAAATTAAGGTTTAGCGAAAGTCAAAGGATCTATTGTTATTTCTCCACAGTTGAAATAAAAAAAAAACCTTTACGTTCCATCATTATCTTGCAAACTCTTATTCTTGAGTCATGTAACACATGGATTTAATTATGTGCTACTAATATATCCTCGGTTTACATTCATACAAAGAATGTTATTGGGTGTGGTACCGAGCACGAAGGTCTCTACTATGTCGACGAAATGGTTCACGAGGAAACAATTTTAATTTCTCCCGAGACATTAAAGAAACAAAATTTGTTGTGACACTGATGTTTTTATAACCCCTCATTTAGCTATCTTTATATTTTATTTCTTAAAAATTATCAAAATAATGATACTCATTTGTTATGTTGGTTGGGAAAAAATCATCAAACTTATTTTAGCCTAAGTAATACTCGGGTTAAGTCTATGTTTTCTTTGATATATTCAGATGTGGGGGCTTTCACTGTACTCTAATAAGAATGGTTTTCAATATTTTTTGCTATTTTTTGATGACTTCTCTCACATGAATTAGTTATACTTTTTAAAACATAAATTTAAAGTGTATAAGAAATTTGTTAATTTTTCCAAAGGATCCAAACCCAATTCAACAAGAAAATCAAAATTATTTGGTCCGATAATGAAGGGGAATATGTTAACCACGACATACGAACCTTTTTTTTTATAAAATAGCCTTATTCATCAAACCTCGTTCCAAAATACATCCCAACAAAATGGAAGTATGGAAGAAAAAAATTGATAGTTCTTGAAATGACTAGAGCTATGATGATTGAGTCTAATGTTCCCAAACACTTCTGGCCTGAAGTCATTGCACACCAGCATATCTAGTTAACCATTTACCAATAAAAATTCTTGGCCATAAAACCTTGATTCAAATCCTAGAAACCCAAACAAATATACCATCTATCATATTTTTAAAAGGCAGCGCCGCAACAACGATGTAATACGAGGCTGTAGTGCCTCATGTTGAGGTAAGGCACCCTGATAGATAAGGTGCTTGCCACGGTGGTGGCTCAGCCCTGTGGCAATGCGCCATAAGGCCTTGTGGCGAGGTGTCATAAGGCCTAAGACGACGCCTTATCGATCAAAGCTGAACAAAATAAAAAAATTCCTCAAATACGTTGAACAAAATAAAAAATTCCTCAACTACGTTGACCTCTTCAGAATCTTTTTATCTCCCAAAACTTATCTTTTTGACTCCCTAGTTTTTCTTTATCTATTATAAATTTGAAATTTGAAATTTAAAAAATAGTAATTGCCACATCCTTTTTTATTATAATTTAAAATTTTAAAATTGTAACTGTTGAATCTCTATTTAAATAGAGCATGCTTCAAAAGCATAATACAATTCATCATAATTTTTAGTAGTAACTATCACACTAGTTTTTATTAAATTTGAATTTGTATTCTTGAAATTCTTCTTCATCTTCTAATAAATTTACAAAAAAAACCCCGAAGGTATGTAATTCTATTTGCAAATGTCTATTTGTTGGTTATTTTATATATTTTAACTAATATATTACTATAACTATTCACTAGTCTAAAACCTTATCTTCACTAGTCTATAATTTAATATACTAAAATATTTATAGATAAGTAATGTTTTTCATAAACGGAAAGGTGAGCGCCGCGAACCTCGCCGCGTTGCCGCGACACTCACACCGCTTATCGCCACGAGGTGTCGCATGCCATTAAAAACCATGCCACCTACCTTGATTCTCTCATCTCGTATCTTCGGTTGTTCCATATGTTTTCATGTTCCAAAGAGTTATCGATCTAAACTTGATCTTTATTCCAGAAAATGAGTTTTTGTGGGCTATGCATTTCATCAAAGAGGGTATAAGTGTTATAATCCAGTAAATCATCACATCTACGTCACCAAGGATTGTGACTTCCTTGAGTTAATGTTTTATTACCAAACCTCATGTTCAGAGGGAGATTAAAAATGACTCACTAGGTTTATTAAGTTCACTGATGCTTCCATATATTATATCCATAAATCCATCCATCAAAGTTGAAAGACCTATTGCTTCATAACTATCGATGATCAACTTTCAAATAATGTCATATAAGGGGTAAGAAAATCACTCATTCCAATTGCTTTCTCTGAAATTGATGATTATGTAAAAATTAACATCAGTGTAAAAGTGGCCGAAGAAAGTAGATATGTTCTGCCTCACAAGAATAATTATGGAGTCCTACCTAGACGTTACTCACCCAAATATGTTCCTCGAGCCAACATCTACCATGTGGGAAACTTGGTTATAGAGAGAATGTCAGAAGAGGCCAAGGTATTTACTACCATTCTCTATACCCAAGAAGTTCCAAACACTGTACAAGAAGTAATAAAAAATAAAAAAAATGAAGGTTGGCCATGAATTTCAAAATGGATACCCTTGAAAATAATGGTACTTGGGATAAATGAAAACTTCAAGCATAATTTTTTGGGTCAGATGTAGATGGATTTTTATTATCAAACACAAAATTGATTGAACCATATAGCGATACAAATGTCCACTTGTGACAATATGGTACACACGAACTTACAATTTGTTTTTTGAAAATTTTCTCTAGTGGAAAACCTAGATAAAATTCAAGTCTTATTCTCATTTACAACAAACAAAAATATCCATTTCACCAGTTCGATGTAAAAAATGAATTCCTCCATAGAGACTTGAAATAAGAAGTATATATGGAGGCTGCACTAGGATTCTCTGATGGTTTTGGAAATATGAATGATGTCGGCTTCAAAAGGTGTTTATGGGCTCAAACCGTCCCCACGAGCATGGTATAGAATATTTCCTATGGTAATGAAGTAATACGAGTACAAAGAAATTAACTCTAATCATACTTTATTTCTTGAAAAAATAGATAACATGATTACTTTCTTATTAAGCTATGTAGATGACATGATCATCACATGAAATAATACTAAATAAATTGCAAGGCTATAAAAGAACTTGTTCACATAATTTGAGATGAAGTATATAGGAGGGTTAAAATAATTCTTAGAAATCAAGGTTTTACATTCTAGCAAGATGATCTTTATATCTCAGAGAAATTATATTCTTGATTTACTTGCAGAAATAAGAATGGTTTATTGTAAACCAGCAAAAACTCTAATGCAGGTTAATCATGCGCTCATAATGGCTGAAGGTGCTGACCTGACAGAAAAAGAAAGATATCAATGACTAGTTGGATTTTTTTTACTTGGTACACACTCGACCAGACATAGCCTATGCAGTTGGGGTTGTAGATTAGTTTATGCACCAACCACAATTGGCTCATATGGAAGCAGTCATGAGGATATTGTTTAAAATACACATTGGGAAATGGAATTACGTTTAAAATGAGCATCTAAATATTAAATCATACACTAATGCAGATTGGGTTGGTAATCCAAATGATCGCAGGTCTACATGAGGTTACTTTATGCTAGTTGGGGGAAACTGAGTGACATGGAGAAGGAAAAAGTAGAAAGTGGTGGCACTTCCAAGTGCTAATGCATAATTCTAGGAATTTCTAAAGGAGTAACGGAAATCTCGTGTATAAAAAAGTTCATGCTTAAATTTGGATTTTCACCATCTATTCTGAGTCAACTCAAGTGGGACGATAAAACAAAAATAATATCTCATAAAATCATTTTCATAATGACAGAACTAAACATGTGGAATGTAGATCGATACTTTATAAAATAAAAAATTGAAGATGGTACAAATGAAATTTCTTTTGTAAGAGCGGAGGATTAGTTAGCAGACATCATGGCTAAAGCTGTAACATGACGAATCTTCACTAACATTTTGAGCAAATTGAGTATTGGAAACCTCACTATTTAACTTAGAAGAACCATTGATAATGTTGTTGAAGACAATAATCACAAGAATAGTAAGATATTAATTGAAGATTAATTGAGAAGTCCAATAGATTAATTGGTAAAACTAAAGATTAATTAAAGATTAATTATGAAAACTAACAAATTCAACAAATAATTAAAGAAAAATACTAAAATAGTCAACATACCATCGATATCATTATTATTATTATTTCCCTGTAATGTACTATAAAAATTATTATATTTATATAAAGAAATAATCAACACAAAAATATAAAATGTTTTCCCCCTAAAATTCTTTTTAAAAAAATCTTTTTGACATAATTCTAATAAAATATTAGAATTAAGATGAAAACATATCCATGAAAAGAGAATCATTTAACTTCCAAACAACACAACACAAAACATAATAATTTATATTTTGATAAAATGATAAAAACAAATTTAATTTGAATCACACCAAATAAGACTAACACATAAACAATTCTTCAGTTTTATTCCACAACTAATCTTTGGTTATTCATATTGAAAACGGATCGTTATCCAGCTAGTATCTAATAAACCCATATGTTTTTATCATTTCGATCGATGAAAATATTTGATACGACCAAAATCATAAATACTAGACAAAAACAATAAACATTATTGTTTTAAAATGTATTAAATTAATAAAAAATGACTTATACATATTCATGGGACGTATTCGAAAGAATGATATTGAAACATTTTTTCATCTCACAATTATCGTTTCTCCATCTCTCGTCTTTGAATCTCTAAAAAAATGGTTTGTACAATTCACAGTACATATTCCTAAAGAGTAACATTGGAATATTCCTTTCGTCTTTCGTCTCACAATTCTCGTTTCTCCGTCTCTCATGCATCTCTATGTTTCTAGTCCCACAACTCTTGTCTCTGCATCTTTCGTCTATGCGTCTTTCATTTCTGCATCTCTCGTCTCTCATCTCTTGTTTCGCAATTATCGTCTTGTAGCTCTCGTATATGCGTCTCTCGTCTATCATTTTTACATATGTTGTCTATACGTCTCTCATCTTCGTGTATTTTGTTCCATAACTCTCATCTTTACATCTTTCGTCTCTACATCTCTCGTCTCTCATCCCGCACTTCTTGTCTCTTGTCCCACGACTCTCATCTCTTACCTTTGCTTCTTTCGTCTCTCATTAATTTTGTAAAAAATGTATCATTTATGGATCTAGGTTTGTTCGTCTTTAAAAAAATGAAACTAATAATAGTTTTGGAGTTTGTTTCCGAGTTATGGTATAAAAGTTACAAAATTTCAAAATTAAAATCACAAAAAAAACAAAAAAAATAGAATATATAAGTATTTGATGATATTATATAAGTGTATTTGAAGTATTAAATAACTATCTCGATACTAGATAGTAAATAAAAAAGTGAAATGTCTCTTTGCTAGGAATATATAACAATAAAAGTAGTAAGTGGATAATAACGTTGATTTTGGATATTTGTTTGTGCTATAATCTTAAATTTTAATTAAAAATTATATCGGTATAATTTTATTTGTAATGATTCTTTTCTATTAATTATATATTTAAATACAAATTTACCCGGTTTAAATATTTATATACTATCTGAAATTTTATTAATAAATTTGTATATATATAGGACGTGACCTAAATACTACTAAAAAGACAAAAAAAACTACCACTTACTTACATGTGAAAAGATTTTGACCAATAAGATGTTTTGAAAAAGAAATATTAGTTATACCCTTTCATCATTAGTGTTACTTAAATCAATATTATCCATCCATATTCTCAAAAACTAAAACCTTTATATTCATAAATGCAACAAAATCTCACACTAAAATCAAGGTGAAGAAGTTGCGAACATATATTATGAGAGGAATAATCTTGGATTTTTCATTTGAGGCGTACGAATGCCAAATTATATTATGAATTGATTAAGTAGTTTGATAGTTTAATTTTTGCCATTATTAATGATTCGATATTTGTTAATTATGTATTTAGTTTGATAGTTTAATTTTATTAGATTCTTATATTGTTCAAATCCGGTGAGAACCATGTATTTGGGTTTTCCGGAATATATTGAAAATGCGTAAATAAATAGTGAAGCATATCTAATTATGACCTTTTCTTCTGTTTAGATGTATCAAATGCAGTAACAGACATGATTGATCTTCTTTAGAAACTAAGTAATGAAGCCTTGAATATTATCAGAGGGATAATATTCGAATTTCACATGTTATATGAAGGAAAATAATGACGGAAAATGTAGATAAATTTATTTTTATATGACGGAAAATAATGAAGCCTTGATACATGGGTTCTATCTATATATTTGATCTAAAAAATATAGAGAAATCTATTTTTGTATGAGAAAAATAATTCTGCTAGCCATAATATTGGTCTTTGAATTGTAACATCATGGTTTACCTTCAAAAAGTTATGTTAGCATAACTTCGAAACAAATAAATTCACCTATCATGAGAAAGTAATATAAGGAAGGTGAAATAAAAATTTCACCTACCAATTATAAATTCTAAACAAATAATTTCACCTACTATAAGATAGTAATACAAGGAAGAGGATATAAAAACTTCACCTACCGAGTATAAATTCTAAGCAAATAATTCAATCTACCATAAAAAAAAACTAATACAAGGAAGGTGAAATAAAAATTTCACATACAAAGTGAAAATCCAAAACAAATAATTTCACATACCATAAGAAAGTAATACACGAAAGCTGAAATAAAAAATTCACTTGCCAAGTTGAAATCCAAAACAAATAATTTCACCTACCATAAGAAAATGATAGAAGGAAAATGAAATAAAATTTCACCTACCAAGTATAAATTCTAAACAAATAATTTCACCTACCATAAGAAAGTATGCAAGATAGGTGAAATAAAAATTTCATATACCAAGTATAAATTCTAAACAAATAATTTCACATATCGTAAGAAAGTAATACGAAGAAGGTGAAATAAAAATTTCACTTACCAAGTGTTTATAGGGCTATATTCCATAGATGTAATATACTCTTTATTATAACAAGGTAAATTGAGCTAATCAAAGATTATAATCAAGATATGACAAGACCATATGTTAAGGGATTGAGAAAACGGTAAAGATCATAATTATGACGATGGTCGTATACAAGGTTATTGCGAGGGTAAAGATCATAATTATGATGAGGGTCATATTTAAGATGATGATGAGGGTTGTTTTCAGAGTTATGATGATGGTTGCATTCAAGATGATGACGATGGCTGTGTTCATAGTTATGATGAGAGTTGCATCTAAAATGATAACGAGGGTTGTTTACAAGATTATTAAGAGGGTAAAATTTAGAGTGATGATGAGGGTCACATTCACGATTATAACCAGGGTTGTATTCAGGTACAAGGTAGGCGCACACATATTTACATGTGTCATTCCACAAAAGGTTAGCATAAAAGTTTGTTAGACATTTATAACTGAATGACTCATGTAATTCAGTGATTGGATAAAAATGTGTAATTTTATTATTAGTTGAATAGTATATGTACAACCTATAAATAATGAATACAATCTTTATTTGGAGACTAATCACATTTTTCTAATAAATAGGTTTCATACAACTTCTATTTTCTTTCTTGAGTTCAGCTCATCATTTTGGCTAAATCTTTGGTGATAATTGCCCTTAACAAATTTGACTCCCTTTATGGGATTCAAGAACCTTGTTCAAGTCTGTAAAATAAGGAATAAATTCAAAAAATCGGTTAGGTAAGTAAAATGGTGGATTAGACGACACAACTGAATGATATAGACCTTCTCTTATGTGTCTACATCCATCTTCTTTCTATTTGACCAAATCCATCAGAAGAATTCTAGATTCCTAACTTTCAGTCACATTGATAAAGCTTGTTTTACAGTTATGATCAAAGAAGGGTACATTGATAATTCAAGTAAAGTCTTTCAAAGTTAAGATATAAAAAAGACTATCCCGAAATTTTTCAATTTTAACATTGGAAAAAGAAATTAAAAATAGAAATTTTATGTTTAACAAAATTAAAATTATAACACGCTATGTAATACGCACCATCAATTGACTGTACTTGGATAAGACAGATTTAAACATTTATGAAAAAGTCTACACTGTAAGGGTGAAATGATAATTGAAGGCCCGATTAAAATGGAGGAAGGAAAGAACATATTTTGTCTTCTATAGTATAGTGGGGGTAAATCACCAACTTTGTGGCTGGGGGTTGCTATGTTAGGATACCATATTCAAATCTAAATAATTGATGCTCTTTTTCGGATATGTATTTATAGGGTCTAGTCTGATTACTGAATAATCATTGTAAAAACTCGGAATCTTCAATAATATATTTTGCTAATCCTTTAGGGTTCAAGTATATGATTTTCTTTATGGGTAATTTTTGGGGAAGGTTTTTTCTTGGTATATTTTAATTTAGTACCAATTATTTTTAAATAAAGAGGAGAGGATATCAATAAATTTCTCGAGAATATAAAGGTGGAGTTGTGTTATATATTCACGGCTATGAATTTGAAATATAGATAGCTTTTTTAACCCATGATGATAAATTTCGAGGTATTAAACGTTTAGATTGAGAAATACAAAAGGATAAAGAATAGATTGAAACTAGTAGTTACAAATTCAAAGAAAAGTTGAAGTCTATATTTCTGCAGATTTGGTGTAAGCACTATGAGCGATGCAAGTAATTATGTTGAGTGAGAAAACGATAGGGAAGAAGAGTATGTGTTAGAAAATATTTGTTTATGAGTAAAAAGATGAACGATTGAATTGTTATAAAACATACACTGCTAGATTAGTAGGATTTTAATGGTCAGATTTGTATTGAGGATATGAAAAAAGATGTTGTTATTTTGTGACACATGTCAATTTAGTAACGCCCGCGTCATTTGGTAAGCATGTGTATGCTATTAAAAATGGTGATCTTATTGTATTTTTTTAGTCATTTAAAGAAATTATTTAATTTTTTTTGTTTCAAGGACTATGAGAGATTCATGATAAGGTTACATTCTACAAATGTATGTACTTCTTATTAAGACGAGGCAAATTGTGCCAGTCATGGATTATAATCAAAGATATAATTAGACAATATGTTAAGGGATTGAGACAAGGATAAATATCATAATTATGACGAGGAATGTATGCAAGGTTATGACGAGGGTAAAGTTCACAATTATAAAGAGGGTTGTATTTAAGATGATAAGAAGGACCGTTTACAGAGTTATGACCAGGGTTGCATTCAAGATGATAACGAGGGTTGTTTTCAAAGTTATGACTAATATTGCATTCAAGATGATGACGAGGTTTGTTTTCAAGATTATGATGAGGGTAAAATTCAGAGTTATGATGAGGGTCACATTTAAGATTGTGACGAAGGTTGTATTCAAAGCCAAGGAAGGCGCACACACATTTACACGTGTCATTCCATTATAGGTTATTAAGAAAGTCTGTTAGATGTTTATAACAGAATGACACATGTAATTTCCCTTTTTGTCACATGTATAATTTAGTGATTGATAGAATATTACATGCTAATCCTATAAATAGGGAGTAAAGTCTTCATTTGTAGACTGATCAAATTTTTATATTAAGAAGACTTCATAGAATTATTATTTTCTTTCTTGATTTCAGTTCATCATTTTGGCTAAGTCTTACAAAAGAAGTTACCTTAAAAAGTATAAATTCTAAAGAAATGATTTCACCAATCATAAAAAAAGTGACATAAGGAATGTGAAATACAAATTTCACCTACCACGCATAAATTCAAAAAATAATAATTTCACCTACCATAAGAAAGTGATATAACAAAGATGGAATAAAACTTTCACTTTCCAAGTTGAAATCTAAAACAAATAATTTCACCAATCATAAAAAATTAATACAACAAAGGTGAAATGAAAATTTCAGGTAGCAATTATAAATAATAAACAAATAATTTCACCTACCTTGAGAAAGTAATACAAGTAAGATGAAATAAAAAATTTACCTACAAAGTTGAAGTCCAAAACAAATAATTTCACCTGCCATAAGAGAGTAATACAAAAAAAGTATAATAAAAATTCCCCTGCCAAGTTGAAATCTAAAATAAATAATTTCACTTACCATAAAAATTAATACAAGGACGGGAAACAAAACTTTACCTACGAAGTATAAATTTTAAACAAATAATTTCACGTATCATAAGAAATAAATAAAAGGAAGATGAAATAAAAATTTCACTTAACTAGTATAAATTCTAAACAAATTATTTCACCTACCATAAGAAAGTAATGCAAGAAAGGTGAAATAAAATTTATCCTACCAAGTAAGAATTCTAAATAAATTATTTCATCTACCATAAGAAAGTGATACAAGGAATTTGAAATATAAAATTTACCTACCAAGTTGAAATTCAGAAGAAATAGTTTCACCTACCATAAGAAAATAATACAAAGAAGGTGGATGAAAAGTTTCACCTACAAAGTATAAATTTTAAACAAATAATTTTACCTACTATAAAAAGTAATTAAAAATAGATGAAATAAAATTTTACCTACCAAGTTGAAATAAAACAAATAATTTCACATACCATAAGAAAGTAATAAAATGAAGATAAATAAAATGTTCACATACCAAGTATAAATTCTAAGCAAATAATTTCACATACCATAAGAAAGTAATATAAAGATTGTGAAATAAACATTTGACCGACCAAGTTGAAATCCAAAACAAATAATTTCACCTACCATAAGAATGTAGTACAAGAAAGGTTAAATAAAAATTTCACCTGCCAAGTTGAAATCTTAAACAAATAATTTCACCTACAATAAGAAAGTAATACCAGGAAGGTGAAATAATTTTTTTACCTATCAAGTATAATTTCTAAGAAAATAATTTTATCTACCATAAGATAGTAATACAAGGATTGTGAAATAAAAATTTGACTGACTAAGTTGAAATCCTGAACAAATAATTTCACATCCCATAAAAATGTAGTACAAGGAAGGTTAAATAAAAATTTCAAATTCCAAGTATAATTTCTAAGCAAATAATGTCACATACTCTGAGAAAGTAATACATCGAAGGTGAAATAAAATTTATTTTAGTTAAAATCCAAAAGAAATAATTTTACCTACCATAAGAAAGTAATACAAGAAATGTGAAATAAAACTTTCACATGCGAAGTTGAAATCCAAAACAAATAATTTTACCTACCATAAGAAAATAATACAAGAAAGATAAAACACAACTTTCACCTACCAAGTATAAATTCTAAACAAATAACTTCACCTACCGTAAGAAAGTAATACATTGAAGGGAAAATAAAAAAATTTACGTGCCAAGCTAAAATCCAAAACAAATAATCTAACATACCATCATAAACAATGTGTCAAGTAGAAATTCTAAACAAATAATTTCACCTATCGATAAAAAAGTTATACGTGAAAGGTAAAATAAAAATTTCACCTACCAAATAAAAATTCGAAACAAATAATTTCACATGTCATAAGATAGTAATACATTTTAAGCCGTCAAAACTGAAAAAAAAAGTAGGTATACAATCTTCGTTTGGGGTTTGTCAAACGCTACACTCGAAAATGTGTTCATTAAAACCGCTCGCAACTCAGAATTTTCGATATCTTGTCATGATAAACATTATTTACTTTACTTCTTTTATACATTATGCCAATGTATAACCTTCTTGATTTGTATGTTTTTTTATTTTATTTTTTGGCATTATAGTGATAGCTTTCACATAGTGGACACATTCAACGTATGAAAGACCTAATAAATCAACCAATGCAATTAAGCAACAACGAGTTATGTGAAAAAAACAACCAAACTAAAGAAAAAGCTGAAAGCGTTATCAACAAAATCAATAATTTTAATAATATATATCATTTCTTCTATGAGACCAATAAAATAAAAGGACAATTTGAACAATAAGATGCCATGTTGGACGGGAATTCGTTTTCCGATTGACATATACAAAAATGTTTCTATCGATAATTTATACATAAGCATCATCTATCTAATGAGATGTACGGATGAAAACAATATTGATATCTAATTGAAACAGGTATAAAAAAAAGGAATTTGCAATAATGAATGAATTGATCGATCATGGATATGGTATAATTCTTGCTTCACCTCGAGTTCTTCGTAAAAACCCTCGCATCAAATTCGGATCTCGTGCTACAAATACGATTGAGACTCATCATTGAAACATCAGACCTAGAGTCAGTTTGGTAGTCGGGGAAGTCCAATGCTAATTATATTTTCCGATTCCAAAAGGTAGCAATGCTGTCTTAAAATCAGTAGAGTTGCCGCAAGATCACTATGACATATCAATCAAGAAAAAAAAAAGATGAGAGAGAATGTATTATTTTTTGTTCTATGTTTATATGATAAAGAGTATATACAAAGTATTAAAATTAGAAATGCCTAATTAGTTATTCAAAATTATATTCAATACTTTATTGCTAAAAATATTTTGGCTAACACCTGAGAGTGGGAATACAAGTCTAGAGATACCTAAATGGTCATTAACCCATATATATGGGGGGAATTACTGATAATTATTTATTTAGTAATTAAATTACCGATAACCACCTGTATTTTGTTACATATATTTATATTTTTAAAGTCCAACAAAACCAAATTTACCAATGATATTTTTGGAGATTTATTTTATTTTCACAACTAAATTACACGTAATTCTGCAATTGGAATGCAATTGCTTTTTACCAGACTAATTCTGCAACCAAATTGCACATATTTCTACAAACTAGAATACATCCCAATTTATTTTTTAAAAAATAATTTTTTTCAATTCAAGAATGCACATATTTTCGCAAATATAAAAAAATTAGTTGTTTCATAACCAAATAACATTTATTTATACGAAACAAATTATATTTTATTTTTTATACAATCACACTTATTTAGCAACCAAAGTCATATTTCCGACAGTCATTAATAACCTCCATCCAACTATATATATATATCATAAATATTGTTAAAATTGACACTTTTAAATCCCCTATCATTGTTTTCATTGATCTCAAAAGTATCCTATTAATTTTTTTTTTCTAGGGAAAGCATATAAATAGTCATTTCACAAAATTCTTCACTTACTTTTTTCATTTACCTTTTTAATTCTTGAAATCTTTTTGAAAACTCATGTCCAAACAATATTTTCTTACCAAATTGAATACCCAACTACGTTTAGGTATGAATTCAAGTTTTTTTTGTAAATGTTTTATGACCTTCCCTTTATTGAATTGTTAGTTACTATAGTTTGAAGTTTTAAAATTTTAAAAGCGACTAGAAACCAAATTACACGTAATTGCACAACTCGGACACATTTTTTTTTTTAAAACTTATTTTAAAATCCAACTATATGTAATTACACAACTAAAAAAATTAATATATATATATATATATATATATATATATATATATATATATATATTTATATGTATCTTTCTTGGATCTAGTTTTATTCGTCTTATAAAAATAAAACCAATGACATTTTTACATTTTTTGGAGCCATGGTTTGAAAGATATGACATTTAACAAAAAAGGAGAAAAACGGTTAGGTGATATTTTGGACTACCATGTGATTATCTGTAAATACTCATTTACCACCATGTGGTAATCTGTATTTTATCAAACATTGGATGGGTATTGGTAAATAGTTTGATACTTAGTGGTTATTGGTAGATTCCCACATTATATATATTATTTTTAATTAAATTTTAATTATTATATACAATTTTTAGTTAATGATTTGTTATTATATTTAAAATTTGTATTAAGTATATTAATACAATATGTGAGATCTATTATCATCATTTTTACATGTTGTTAAAAGTATATATATATATATATATATATATTAATTAATTTCTTTTAAAATATCTTAATTATTATAATTAGCGCTAAAGTTTATGTATCTTTCAAACTCAAATAGATTATCCAATTTATCACCATCCCATCTTATACAATTAATATTAACGATGACTTTCGCATAAATTTCAAAGGGAGAAAGAGTCTTATGCAAGATGATCATTTGTCCATTTTCTTATTCGCCTTGGTCATGCTTGTTCTTTCCAACATCCTTAAGAAGAAAAGTCATGATACAAACTTTAAATTACATTGAAAGTGTCATAAAATTATGATTGTCAACCTTTACTTCGTAGATAACGTGATGATTTTCTGTTATGGTGACATTAACTCTTTCAATCTTATAAAAAAAATCTTAGACTTCTTTGATCCCTCATGTCTTAAAGTTAGCCCCAAGAATAACCACATATTCTTTGCTAGGGTTAACCTTTCTCTAAAATCTAAGTTAATCAATATCATTGGGTTCAACATAGGTTCCCTCCCGATTAATTATCTTGGTGTACCTCTTCTCACGGGTCATACTTCTCTTGATGATCGTCATCTACTTCTGGATAAAATTACTACATGCATTGCCTCTTAGACTTCTAAACACCTTTTCCATATGAGTAGGCTTCAACTCATTAAATTTGTGTTATTTGCGGGGCAGATTTATTGGTATTTTATCTTCATTTTCCCTACTAGAGTTCTCAAAGAACTCTATGATTCTATTTGTCGTTTACTCTGTTCTAGTTATAAAGGTAATGGGTGCGAAAGTCACATGGTATACGATTACCTTGCCCTTTTCTGAGGGCGACCTTAAGATTCTAGACCTAAAATTCATGTATCAAGTGAATGTCTTAAAACATTTGTGGTCTGTAGTTAGTAAAAATAAAAACTCTATTTGGTTTGACTGGATTAACTCTGAGAATATTAAAGAAATTTTTTTTATGGTCTTTAAAGTTTGATTTTTCCCTTATGGACTTGGACAAAACTTTTACATCTTAGGCCACTAGCAAACAAATTGAACAAGATGTCGATAGATAACATGAAGAATATATTCTTCTGGTACGAATGATAAGGATATATCTTGTAGGTAATATATATTTCTTATATTGATGAGGTATATTCATATTAAAGACTGATAAAAGAATAAGATGCAAGAATGAAGAGAATTATCTAGACGAGGGGCATATGAAAATAAAAAAATGAGGGTTATCTAAAAGACTTTAACCGATGATCATAAAGAATTATCTATACGAGAGGTAAATGAATGTAAAAATATGAGGGTCATCTAAAATATTTTAGTCGATGATCTTAAAAAAGTATCTAAATAATAGGTAAATGAAAGTAAGAAGATAAGGGTCATCTAAAAGACTTTAACGGAGGGTCATAAAGAAGTACTTAGACGAAGGGCTAGCGAAAGTAGGAATACAAAGGTCTTCTATTTTTTTAACTAAGGTACATCCATAAGGCTTTAGCCGAGGGTTGTAATTGAAATACAAAGTGATGCAGAATAACAAGAAAGGTTATTCGGATAGTTACATCTTGAAAAAATGTGTCATTACTTAATTGGTCATCAAAATAGGTTGTTAGTCTGTTATAACATGTGTAATGTGTTGATTGGAATAGAGTAGAATGTAAACTATATAAATAGAGACTTAAATCTCAATTTAGGATGTGATACATTAATAGAAACATAAAAATGTAATTAATTTTGAGTGATTATTCTATTCTGATTTGAAATTCATAACTTTGACTTAACACTTGATAAGGATTTCCCCTAATAAAATTTGGTTCCTTCCGTGGGAAAAGTTCATTTTCAAATATTTAATTTCTTAATCAAGTGCTAATGATGATAACAAGATCACAAATTGAAAAAACAAATTCCAAGAATTTGACAAATTTGATCTATTTTGGTAATCGTTCTGGGTTGTGACAAGTTTTTCAGTTGGTAGATCTAATCGAGAGCAAGTTCAACCTTTTGGCATGACAGCTGGTGTGCGCATTCCAAAAGTTCAAGAGCAAAGGATTCCAGTTGAAGCTATGGCGAATGTAAATCAACCAACCAGAGCAACAATTGGTGCACCTGGTTATTTTACATCGGCTCAAGGTGAAAATATCCAAAACTAGATATCAAAGTTACTTCTTATAGTATTCTAATTCTAAAGCTTCAGAGTGAGGAAATGAAGCAAGAATAAGCTAGAGTGAACTTGATAAAATATGAGAGAGTTAATGAAGCCAAGTCACACTAAATGTGAAAGAAAGCAAGGTAAGTCACTCTGAAAAAAAAGAGGTGAATTTTATGGAAGAAAAAGGAAAAAGTATTATTAAGTTAGAACAGAGCAAAAGATGAAAGTGAAAAAAAAATATAAAATAGAAAATTTGATTTCGAGCTCAGTCGAGTAATTTGATAATTAAAAAATGAAAAGAGAAAGAAAAAGAGTACATTGAAGAAAGGTCAAGAATGGTCGAATATGTGCTATAGGAATCTCTGTTTGTTAAGAAGATCTTGAGACACAAAATAGAAGGAATTTTGATCCGTTCAAGACGGGAAGCTACGATGGTTTAAGGGATCTTGAGCATCACTTTGAATAATTTAAGAGCATGAGCATGGGATTTAATTCCGATGACGTGCTGTTATACAGAGCATTATACATGAATTTTAAGGGAAATATTAGATTAGTTTAACAACTTACCAAAAGGATCAATTTGAAACTTTGAAAGATTGTGAAGAGCTTTTAGAAACCGTTTTGTAAGTAATCGAGTGCACAAAGAGGCTGATTAAATTATGAACATGTATCAGAGAATATGGGAGTCATTGAAGAGTTATGTTCAAAGGTTTGTAAAAGAAATGAAAAGTTTGGAAAACATGTAAAGAAGTAATTGTTATGGCAAAAGAGGTTTAGATTCCGACGGAAAGTTGTATGAATATCTAGTAAGGCTACTTTTAGAGGAATCGGGTGATATTTTTTCTAGGTTAGATTAATTGATCAAGCTTTAGGATTGTAAGAAATAAGCTTCACATGTTCGTGAAACCCAATAGTCTAAATTTATATTACTCGATCGAAAGAAATTGGAAGATTTTAAGCATAATAAAGGGAACAAAGCATGAACTAATAGGTCGAGGTTTTAATATTATGATAATCCAACTTAAACAATATACTCTTCTGACCGAGAAGATTGCGGTTATTTTTAAGACAAATTGGAGGTTAAAATATAACCCTCCATGACCGATACTAGCTTCGAGTAATGATAGCCCGCGAAGGTTCTTTTGTGATTTCCAGAATGATCATGGACATCCTACTATCAAATGTTGGCAGTTTATTGACGAGATCTAAATACTTCTTACTAACGCCATTTTTAAAGTTGTTATAATCAAATACAGGGTGTACCTCCATACAAGCTGACTGATAGGCAGCTTATTAGCTATGAAGAAAATATCATGGCATGTGTTAGCGAAATTGAACTACCAATGCTTGTAGGTTACGACAACACTGAAAATATAGTAATGATTGTGTACATGATCTCTGATAAATCCAATCCTTATAATGTTATCATGGGAAGACCATGGGTAAATATAATTGAAGGTACATCTTTTAGTTTTAACAAGTGCTTGAAAAATTCTATAAGAGGATCAATTGGTACAGTGAGGGGGATTCAAATATCCACAATAAATTTTTATAAAATTTTGTTAGATCCAAGTAAGTCAAAATAATAAAAAATAAGGGAAGAAAATGAAGATCATCAACAAGATAAGAGCAATGAGTGTGAAAAAAGGTTGATGAACTTAAGGAAGAAATTTAGTGTGAATATTTGTTGAATAAAGTAACTGATAAAGTAATAGGATATGGTCATCTAATGAAAGTTGGAAGTTCTTTAAATCTGTGTTTGAAAAAAAGTTGATAGAATTATTAAAAACAAATTCTGACAAAGCAAAAATAATTGTTTAAGAGATGGAGAAGCTTTTGAAATTTGGATATATCAGGGAACAAAGATCCCCAATATCGGTTGTTAATCCAGTGTCAGTAAAGAAAAATCAAGGTCAATAGTGGATGTGCGTAGATTTTATTGATCTTAACAAACCATGCTTAAATGATTCTCTTACGTTGTCTTGTATTGGTCAATTAGTGGATGCTGCCTTAGGACATGAACTTCTTTAATTTATGGATGCATATTATGGATATAATCAATGTAGTATGCATCCTAATGATGAATAATATATGATTTTTCAGATTAAAGAAGTTTATATTGTTACCGAGTTTTGCCTTTCCGGTTGAAGAATACGGAGACAACCTATCAAAGGTTGGTTAATCGAATTTCCAAAGATATGTTTAGTAAGAACATGGAAGCTTATATAGATAATATGATATTAAAAAGAAGCATTGAAGATCATTAAGTTAAAATATTTTCTAAGATATTCGAAAAATTAAGGCAATATAATCTTAATCTTAACCCTTTGAAATGTTCTTTTGGTGTGCAAAGCGGGAAATTTCTCGGTTATATAATTAGTAAGAATTATATTGAAGCTGACCTTGAGCAGTTAAACACGTTATTGAAGATGAAGCCACCAAAGAGGGTTAAAGAGGTCCATTGATTAACAGGGTGCTTGGTGGCATTATCAAGATTTATCTTTAAAGCCTCCCAGAGAAGTCAATATTTCTTTGCAGTGCTTAAGGGAGTGAAAACGTATAAGTGGAATGATGATTTCAAAAATGAATTTACTAATTTAAACAAGTATTGAACTCAACATAAATTTTATCGTATTTAATACGAGGTGAGGTCTTATACTTATATTTTTATGTATCTGATTTTACTTTCAGTGCAGTTTTAGTTAGAAAATAGGGAAAAGTGGAAAATCCAATCTATTACGTAAACAAGAGCTTGATTGATGCAAAAAAAGATATCTGAATTTGGAAAATTTAGTTTTGGCTTTGCTTGTGGCTGCTAGAAAAATGAGACCATATTTTTAGATTCATACCATTTTTGTAAGAACTTCTCTTCCTTTGAGAATGTTTTACAGAATTCGGATATTTCTGGAAGGCTGATTCGATGGTCAATTGTATTGGGAGAATATGAAATCTTATATGAACCCCGAACAACAGTTAAAACTAAAAAAGTTGTTGATAATCAATAAATTCACTGGAGAAAGAAATGATAGGAATGAAAATATACAGATGTAAGAATAAAAGAGTCTATAATGAATTGTTAAAAAGTTGATGGGGCATTGCGTACTAATGAAAGAGAAACTTGAATGGTTTTAAGAGCATATTGCAGTGAAGAAATCGTGTAATCGGTGAAATTTGGTTTCCAAGTAACAAATAATATATAAGAATACAAGGTTATTTTGATTCGTGTAAAGCTAGCTCTTATTTAGGGAGTAAAGGTTGTGTGAGTAAGATGAGATTCTCAGCTATTAATAAGTCAGGAAAATGGTTTATATGAGGCTAAACAAGAAAACATGTGATGAGTAGGTGTCACGTGCCAATAACTTAGCTAAAGAATCAATATCACAAGATAGCTTATTAATAATATCCCAAAAGAATCTATCCAAAAAACCAAAAAACAAGAAGACGAGGTACTCGTGGTAGAAATAGCAGAAGATTGGAGACATGAGTATGTGTTATACTTAAGAGATCAAATCGTTCTCGAAGATACAACTGAGTCCCGTGCTCTAAATTTGAGAGCTATTAAATACAAAATTCTTGATAATGTACAATATAAGAAAAGTGCTACAAGGCCGATACTCAGATGTTTGAGAAATGATGAGGCTATTTTATCCATAGAGGTTTACATGAGAGAGTTGCAGGGACATATTGTGGATACATGAGTCTGATTAGATATTTTATTTTTACGGGTTTCTATTAGCCCAGACTTGCAGCAGATGCTGAGGTCATGGTATACAACTGTAGTGCTTGCCAGAAATACTAAAAATACTATTCATTTAACGAGTGATCCTATGAGTATCGTTCTTGTGCTTTGTTTATTTGATAAATGAGAATATATTTGGTGGGACCTTTACCCAATGACTACAAGAAAATGAGATATTTGGTGGTAGCTCTTGATTATTTTACAAAATGAGTGATATATATATATAACAAGAGCCTAAAAAATGGGTCGCAATTTTAGAATGACAAAATGATGGTATTTTATAAAAGATATGAAATATAACATCATTTTTTGACTCTGCATTATCCACAAGAAAGTGGGCAGGTTGAGGTGACTAATAGAATCTTAATGGATGGAATAAATAAGCATTTGAGAGAGCCAAAGGAAAATGACCCGATAAGTTAGTCGAGGATTTATGGGCTTACAAACAAACCCTATATTAGCTACATGGAAAAATTTGTTCTTATTGGTTTACAGTAAGGAAGCGGTAGTCTTGGAAAAAATAATCATTCCTAATCATATAATACTCAATTAATTAGCATAAGATAAAAATGTAGGATGGTAAATAACTATTGATTTGATCAAAGAACGAAGATATCAAGCTCAAGTCAGAACAGAACATTACAAGAGCTTTATGAAGAGTCGTTTTGATTCCAAACTAAATCCTAGAACTGCCAAAGAAGGTGACCTAGTTATGAATAATTTTTTTCAAGGGTCGATAGATAAAATCTGGATAAATCATATAGAGTTATTTCCATGAGGCATCATGGAGTGTCCCTGCTAGAAGATCTGGATTGAAATATTCTAAAGAACCCATTGAATATCAATCTTTTAAAGGGTTTTTAATGAAGCATAGTATAAGACAATAATAAATAAGTTGCTTTTGAGAAGAATAAAGTGTCATTTTTTTTATTAAAAGGAAGAGTTAAATTTCTGAGAAAAATAAATTAAGTGAATATATAAGTTACAAAGGTCAACCGGGAAGAGAGGAAACTACATGAAAGGAGATCGGGTGTATATTGAAGAATAAAAGGAACGGTTAAAATAACCAGGCATAAGGTTGAAAAATCATTAAGACCACAAGTGGTCATACTGTGCCCTGACTTAAAATATCAAATAAGCGAAATTGTTAGAATAATTAGGCATGCGGTTGAAAAACCATTACAAATGCAAGTAGTCGTACTGTGCCCTGACTTAAAATATCAAATAAGTGGAATAATTATAATAACCATGCATGTGGTTAAAAATCCATTAGGAACACACATACTCGTAATGTGCTCTAACTTGAAATGTCAAATAAGCGAAATGGTTTAAACAATTAGGCATATGGTTGACAAATCATATGGAACACAATTGGCCATATTGTACCTTGACCCGAAAATTGAAACATATATACAGATCTACGCAATAAATCAAAGATGAAGAATATGTTACCAAAATAAGAAGAATAAAAAATTAAACATTGAGTTAACAAAATTTAAAGAGGGGAATAAAGCGTGTAAGAGGCCCACCAAAATATATGGATAAGACAAGAGTTCGAGATAACACGGTTATGAAAAACTTAACAAGGATAATTTCTTTCATGAGTGTTGGCACGAGGAAGGGTCGTGTTGACATGATGGTTTTAATTTTCAGAAAAAATAAGAGGGTCGGTAACTATAACAATGTCATTATCAGTGAAATTTCATCAATATTATCTTTATCGAATGACGTCGGACGTTCATATTTAGGTATTATATATATAAGATTGCCAAAAATCATGTTAGGATTCTTCTGCCAAAGTTTTAAAATAGATTCTTTTTTAATTCATGTCAACATGTTCGTAGCAACACCTATAATTCTTCTTTCTTTTTCTGGTTTAGTTTCAATATTTTCTTCATGAATTTTATTTTCAACATTTCTCATAACATCTTTTACATGTTTGTAAATTTCTTAAGTCTTCTTCACTTCAAAACTAGTTAGATTCTCTTCGAGTACTTTAACATCATACTTTAATAAAGCATTTTCAAACTTCATAGCATCACGACCATCAATCAAGGTATTGAATTTAATACTCATAGTCTCGATCTGATTTGATAAACTAGCGCTAACTTTACTTAAGTCGGTGTTCTGTGAGATAAGATCTTTATTTAAATAAAGGTGATTCGCACTTTGAGCAATTAATTCTGTCTTTTCAGAAATTCACTGAATAGTTTCCTTCTTTATATATCATTTCTGTAAACAATGCATCAACTAGATTATTTTTATTTGATTTTTACTTTGGTCAGCTTATCAGAATGTTACTTTAAACCTGAGTAATCCTTTTGAAATTTAACCAAATATTTTGTAAGATCTTTGATCGATCCAAATCTATGGGCCCTAACTTACGACTTTGTATTTTCTCAATATCTGATGTGATCATTGACCAATAAGCAAGAATGATAAAGTTGTGGTAAACTCTTCGCTTGATGGGAACCCCACTTTGTCTGACCAATGTTCTCCTTTTTTTTAAGAAGATCATCAGATGAATTGTTGCCCTGATGAACAAAAGATGATTTATCAGTTGGTTGAATAACAAGTGAGTTATCGGTATGGTGAGTAACAACGGTTATATTTATATTTTTAATAAGAACATGGGCGCCTTTGGGATTGATGAGGTCATCATATATTAGAGAATAGTCATCATCAAGTTTGGTTTGAGAGCCCCTACCTCTCTGATGTAGGCCCGACAACCCACAACTATGTAGCTGCTTTGGACAAACGCAAATGGGCTTTATTTGTCACTCATATATCAGAACTGAGCGAAGTTGGTACTCAAATTGAACATCTCAAGGAGCCCAAAAATTCTAATATACGTGACACATGTCATGAAATTCAAACCTTAAATTCTACTGTTTAGGGTCCGAAAAATCTATTTTACTATTTATTATATTATATTCTATTTTATTTTTAGAAAAATATTTTAATTAGTTAATCAAATCTAATTCCGTTCAGATTTGATTTGATTTTTGTTTTTAATATCTTTATTTTATTTTTGAAAATATTTAATTAAGGTTTTAGGATGTCTCATATATAAAGCATCTAATACCCTAATGTTAAGACGGTTGTTTTTTTTAAGTGATTGAAATTTCAGACTTTGAGTCTAAGAGAACCAATGTGTTCTAGAAACCTTAGGGTTTTATTTATCAGTTAGTTCTTCTAATAATTACGCTGCATCAGTTGGTATCAGAGATTTTATTGTGATGTTGCCTCAGGGGATAAGGAGCAATAAAAAAATTCACTTTTTTCCGATAAGGTAAACAATGATAATACTTCGCCTGTTCCGATTTCTAATGTAGAATTTGGTCAAATTTTGGTTCTCTAATTCAAAAATAAAAATGTAGAATATACTTTTTGTATTTGGGATTATGAAAAGATTGATAGAAAACCCGATTCATTATGTGGAGGATCAATCCATATTTGACAAGCCCTCTTACGATACGTATGATAACGATGATATATTTTAAGCTACATCTGGACCGATATTTGAAAAGAAAACCTATGATGAGTATGATGATGAATGGGGTGATGAAGAACTAATCAATATCAAGGAGAAACTTGTAGAGCGAGCCTCTATCGAACCAGTATCTATTATTATGCATATATGTCTTCAAGGTATTTTCTGTTATCCTAAAATCGAACGCTTATTTCGGTTATATGTGGATGCATATTGTCCTGTTGGAAAATGGAAGAAGATTAAATTTTTGTGTTTGAGATTGATAGAAGAAAATAACATTATTTTAACGGATAAAAGGATAGGTTTTGTAATAGACCTCGAGGAGTTTTTGGAGGTGATGTAGTGATACAAAATATTTGTAAGGGTATTGTGATTCCAAAGATTTAGAGATGAGGATGAGAAACATTTTGACATATATTCACCGAAGATCGTTGTAGAAGAATCATTTGTTTAATCTGCCCGGCTACGTCTACCACAAGAACTTGATATAAAAACAAAAACAAGATTTATTGAAGAAGTTGAAAAGCTGCCTAATGACGATCACATTGGGAATTTGAGGGCGAATTCTTCGAAATGAGGAGATGATGATGTAGGCCAGACAACCCACAGCTATGTAGCTATTTTGGACAGACGCAAATGAGTTTTATTTGTCACTCTGATATCAGAATGGGCAAAGTTGGTATTCAAATTGAACGTTTCGAGGAACCCAACAATTATTAAAAGCGTGGCAGTAGCTGCCACAGAATCTAGACCTCAAATTCTACTGATTAGGGTTCGAAAAATCTATTTTACTATTTATTATATTATATTTTAATTTAAGAAAATATTTTAATTAGTGAATCAAATATGAATGCATTCAGATTTGATTTTATTTTTGTTTATAATATCTTTATTTTATTTTTTAGAATATTTGATTAGAGGTTTTAGATGTCTCATATATAAAGTAACTAGACAGTTGTTGTTTTTAAGTGAATGCAATTTCAGACTCTGAGTCTAAAAGAGCTACAATGTTCTAGAAACCTTAGAGTCTCTTATCAAAACCTTGTTTAGAAGGAGAGGTATTATCAGTATGTTTCGTAACTCTTTTCTTGGGGGCTCTCAAACTAATATCGATTTTACCACTTTTATAAACATGTTGAAAAAGTATATCTGAATTGAATCAGGCGTAGCTTCATCGTCTGTTGCAGTTAAACCCTTTTTTCCTTCTTTTTCCATAGTAAGCTTATTGATGGGTCAAATACCAGCCGAAAAGAAATTCTCAATCGTAAAGAGAGTGAAAATATTGAGAGCAAGGTGAATATGCAACATAATGTAAACCCCGAAATGGATTTATATATGTCTCGTTGTAAACTTTCCAAGGGATTTGTTGATTTTGAGGCGACTCTACTAAAAAATAGTATTTTCCACATGAAAAGGCAAAAAAAAAAGTAAGATAATTTTTTTTACAAAATACTATCTTACGTGTTTCCATCCAATAACTTCCTACTTGGCCATATTCTAGGTCTAAATTCTGATATTCTAAATTTGTAAAAATAAAAATAAAAGATAGTTTCCATTTGTAACCAGATGCAGGAAGATTTTGAATTATATACCAGTTTTAATGTTGATAAAGTAGAATGGGGTATACAAATAATTTATAATATCAAAATTGGATATGAAATCTAATATATCGATAGGTCTTTTTAAAAGTTTTAAACTAAGAAGAACATTTAACAAATTGCACCATATATTGATATCCATTTGAGTGGGAGTAAATATAGATATATTCTAAGAAGTCGTGAGTAAACTATGGAAGAGGTAGTCGAAATCCCTATTGGAAAACATAAATGAAGAAGCAGGTTTTATCTGATTCACAAGTTCGCCAGTAAGAGGAAGTCAAATAATAACATCATTTGGAAAACCATAAAATTTTCTAAAAATTAGAAATTCTATTTTATACTTTTTTATAAGTGATTAGTGTGAAATAATTATTTAAATGATCGAGTTTTTTAATAACATCAAGGGAGGAAGTTGAGGGGATTTCTTCTGTAATTACATGTGGTGAATTTGTTTTTTATTTTCGAACCATTTATTGGAAAAGAGAGAAATGAAATTAATACACAACATTTAACAACTAAGAAATTACGTTTTTCTTTCATTAAACTAAATTGTTAGTTTAGAATCATCTAATACATTCTATCTAGTTGATTTTGATTAAGAAGACACAAAATGCATTGAGGAGAATATAAAATTCAAGTATGAAATGTACCTTGTTAGAAGAAGTGCATGCAATAATCAAGAAAATGATTAAATCAGCAAGGAAGGAAATGCAGCAGGAAATAAGTTTGGGTAGAGGAAGAAGAGAAAGTTTAAAAAAACAAATTTTCAGAGTCGAATAAGATAAACAACGAGGAGCATCAACAGTAAAGATCAAAGGCAAAGGCATTTAATATATATATATATATATATATATAAAATATGATGCATAATAATACAAAAAATGATTATGTCAGACACGTGGTTTTGTGGATTAAAATGTTCACGTGGCAGAATAAATATTAGAAATCCAAAAATTAATATGTGTGATGTAAAGTTTTAAAATAAACAATAAATATATAATAAATTAAGGACTAATATTTAACCACAAATCACAAATCACAAATCAGAAAGAAATTACTGTAGTCTTTAAAATATATCGCTATAATTAATTTTAGTGTAGGCATTAATATAATTTTATTTTAAATTTTATAAAAAAATATTATAAGTACTAGGGTG